>NBZP02000005.1:0-600000 GCA_002236755.2 Dothistroma septosporum
TGCTACAATCATTGCTACAATCGTTGTTGCAATTGCGCCTATTGCTGCAATCGTTGCTACAATCGTTGCTACAATCGTTGCTGCAATTATTGCTGCAATCGTTGCTGCAATCGTTGCTACAATCATTGCTGCAATCATTGCTACAACCATTGTTGCAACGGGCCCATTGCTGCAACCGTTGCTGCAATCGTTGCTACACACCGTAGTAGAAGGACACCAACTCACTTGTTCCGAAGGTCCAGGTTCGATACGAACGCTTGTTGACATCCTCCGCGTCCTGCTGTCCCGACAGCCGCACACCACAAGCCACGGTTTGTACGAAGTACTGTCTGGCGCATGTTCCCAGCACTGTAGAAGGAGATGCTGGCACCCCACGTTCTGCGAATACAGCAGACGACTCGCCAACCGACGTCGTTGGAGCGAGTGTAGATCCTTGGTAAGAGAGCAAGGCCTCGGCAGATCGCTCGTCATGGCGTGCCGGTACGCCACAGCGCTGACTCTGGAGCAACAGATCGAATGCCACCTTGTTCCTCGCCAGACGACCGTCCACCACCGACATATGCGTACCGGGCATGTGATATCGGTAGACGATCTTCATGGCAGTCTGTGTCGTGCGGCGTACGCGGTCGATCGCCTGCTTCATGGTGGTCACGTTGAATAGCTGCTCGAGGTAGATGACGGTGCGACATCGCTTATCGAGGTCGATGCCCAGCATTCGAAGAGGAAAAGGAACGATTTGAAATTTGACTTCATCGCAAACGGCATCGAAGCGGTCCCTGATGGCGGTCTGCCGCTGGTCAGTGGTCTCTGCACTGCTAAGCAAGATTCGAAACCCCAAGAAGTCCAGCAACTTGTGTATTCACTCGCTGGTGCGATGCGACTAAGTGCACACTACAACCTTGGTCTTGCATTCCTTGCGTGGGGATGGCGTCGCAGATGTCCATGACACGACGTCTGTCGTTTCTGGCTCTCTTCCAGCGTCCTGGGGTTTGGCCGCTTGCTGGAGGAGCTCGACGCCACGTATTGCGCAGTGCGAGGCTGTGTGAGGCACACAAAAGCATCTGAGTCATGGTTCTGCGCGCTGTTCTCCATCCACAGGCTCGGCTGTGGCAGACTCTCTTAGAGCCGTAAGTGGGCTATCCGGCGGCATGTATCAGCTGTACCAGGCAATCTACTCCGTCTTACGAGAGACATGATCCATCTCCTCGACTGCGCAGTCTGATCTGCGGAGGACAATTTGCAGAGCGAGCTTGCTCGAGCGGACGTCGAACCAGAGACCCGAATCTCGGGAGGGCACTTCATGTGAGGAGCTTCAGACTTGACGGACTCGCGGAAAGCCGTGACGTACAGTCGCCATCGAAGTGAACTCGCCCGAGGGCAGGAGGTGCGACGTAGTGCACAGGACGGACAGCGAGGCGTCAGGCTCGCAAGTTCAGCTGCACTAACGACCAGCGCGAGAGACTCTGCCTTGTCCAGTATACGTTTCTGTGCGATAGCCATGTACGTGTTGCGTACCGGATATCTGGCGCACCGCGGCTCAGCCGTCTGGCCGAAGCGATGCAGGCGATCGATGGCCTGTAATGATGTAGGCAAGTTGATCGGCTGGTCGAGCACGATCACGCGGCAGCTCTCGGGATGCGCGTTGGCTCCATACACACGTAGGGTGAGAGGTGCCAAAAGCACCATCGGACCGTCCGACGTGCTGAACTCGTTCATGATCTGGTCGTCTCGAATATCCGCGCTCTTCTTGCTGGTCAGCAATGGCGTGTGGATGCCGCAGGAAGCGAAATCCTGTTGAGAACGTGGGTGATCTTGGAGTGTGCAGAGAACATTAGACTACGACTTTCGGTTCACCCTCCACCGGAGGTGGGCAATGTAGCCATAGACATCAATCACGGCCTGACGTAGGGATGGTGCACAGCGGAGTGCCTAGTCAACGACGGGACGCCAATCGCCGCCGAACGAATTCGGCTCATTATGAAGGTCGCACGCCCTGGTACGACGCATGTCAAATAGGAATGACGAAGTGACTGCCCGGCGAGCTCGTCCCAGGCTTCTGCTGGCCTGAAACGCATTTTCCACAGCATCAGTAGGTGAACGCGCATAGCCGCTGAGGGTGCTTGGCGAAGATTTCTCAAAGAGCGAATATTTCGCTTCCTCGCTCCATCGTCTGGGGTTGACCAGCTGCCTTATACAAACAGCTCGGGCCTGGCATCGCCCATAGAGATGAACCCGTCGCCCATGTACGCCAAGTCGAACCCGCCTCCTGGATCAACCTCGCGCATAGTCGCTTTGCACAATAGCAGCTCCTCTTCTGAGCACGCGATACCCCGTCGCTCGGTCCTCATTCTAGGGAGACCCCGGAACCACATCACGCGTACGCCTATGAGACTGCGGTAGCT
The DNA here is from genome assembly GCA_002236755.2 of Dothistroma septosporum. Classification (NCBI taxonomy): domain Eukaryota; kingdom Fungi; phylum Ascomycota; class Dothideomycetes; order Mycosphaerellales; family Mycosphaerellaceae; genus Dothistroma; species Dothistroma septosporum. Next base: position 2,403 of record NBZP02000005.1, read on the forward strand.
ACCATAGTGATCGCGCGCGAGCACAAGAATCCCCTAAATGATGTGCAGTCGCCGCGTGGCGATGTGAAGAGATTCCCCATCCTGGTGCCTGTTCCAACGTGTGATGTGTGGAGAAATCCAGTAGACGCACGCGCAGTCGGTACAGCAGCGAAGACGATTGGGATGACTTGAAGAGTAGGTCTCTAAGATGAGATTGCGCGAGAGAAGCACACTTGTCATGATCGTGGCTCGATTGACTAGCTTTGATCGACTTAGTCGCCATTCCCAACCGCCTCGTCGGCTGCGGTGAGTTCGCCATCGGTCACAAGCCAACGACGAACAGGTGGCTGTTGTGGATGCTTCATTCCTGGAGACAGACTTGGCCTCCCACTGCAATGCTTGAAGTGTCGTGATGTAGGGTGTTTCGTGCGAGCGGCAGGACCGATGGCAAGAAAATGTATGTGTCCGGTATCTTCACTTTCCTCCACGATGCTGTCCGATACGACTCACGCTTCGAGGAAGAAGCTTGGATCTTGGGGTATGCTCAGCTCAGGTCATCGAAGTTGATGCTGAGGCCTGACCTGTAGTCCCCGAGCTTGATATATAGCTGATACTGTGACAGCCAGATGATAGAATCGTAGCTGTTCGACCTGCCGCAATGACACGAGTCGTCGTGATCAGGGACCAGGGAGTTACAGGGACGTTTCCCGCTGCAGTCGTCTTTGCCGCAACATGGACGCGAGACGTGGCCGAATGGGTTCTGATATATGTTCTGAAGGCTGCCGGACCTGCAGATGATGGCTTGTGTGCGGCGATTCACATCTGCATTCGGGAGAGGAAGGCGACGGGTCCAAGTGTCTTTCTGACGCTCAAAGAAAAAGACTCGTGATGAGCGGCCATGAGTAAGATGGGCTCGAGCAGTTCGAGGATGGCGAAGACCCTTTCGGCTGCACTCTGAGTTCAAGCCATTCCGAACAGAGAGTACGTCTCGAGTATGCCGAAATCACAGTTTGGTTGATGGTACCGATGAAGGTAAAGCAAGGTGATGGTGGAATGAGCTGATCGGGTCTGTGGTCTCCGGTTGGCGAGAAGGGCGGAATTGAAACAGCCATTGGTGCCTTATGTAGTACCCGCCAGGCGGAAGCAGTGTTGTGAAGCACGCCATTTGACACGTCAAGCCGGATTGCGGTCAGACTATGAGTGAGAGCCACATGACTGCTACACCTTCAAGTCACCCTCAATCTTCTCCGTCAGCGCCAGCACCTTCTCCTCCTCCAACCGCCTTCCCGTCAATTGCAAACTGACCGGTAATCCATGACACAGCTCAGGATCATACTGCTCTTCCGTAATCTTATCCGTCTCATTCAACGACGTAAACTCCTTGTCCTTTACATCCTTCTCCTTGTCCACACTCACCCCGGAAGGAAAGCTCACAGAACTGTAGTCCAGAATGTTGAACACACAAGTATATCCCACATGCGTAAAAGTTCCAGCCTTCGGCGCACCAGCATATGGCGTTACGGGTCCAAGGATTGCGTCGGGCTGAATCTCCTGCCATCGGTCGAGGTAGCGTTTCTGTAGAGCAGTACGCCGTTTCTGGAGTTGCCAGAGTTCGTGGACTCCGAGTTCTGCAGCGTCGGAGTAGCCTTGCATTTCCGGGCGGAAAGGTTCTCCAACAGGGTTGAGGATGTTCTCGATGGATTTCCCTCCGTCTGCAACAAAGAAGCTTCCAAGCAGATCGATGGCTTCGTCATGATCTGTATTTGGCCAGTCGACAATCTCGTAGCCTTTGCTCTTGAGCTTCTCGGCAGTCTCGCGGAGCGCACGGGTCACTGGTGGCGTGGGTTGAATCAAGCCGTTGTCCCAGAGGATTGCGATCTTGGGCTTGGCTTTCAGCTCTACGCTTCGCCAGGGGATCTCAAGACATTTAGGGTCCTTGAGCCAGGGTGCGGTGTTCACAACGTTCTCGCTGTAGAGCCTGAGGTCGGCCACGCTTCGTGCCATAGGCCCGTGACAGCTAGCAACTGCTTCTTGTCCTGCCATGCCGGATCGTGCATCGAAGTGTGGAAATCGACCGAATGATGGGCGAATGGTGTAGGTGCCGGTGCATGCTGCCGGAATGCGCAATGATCCACCTAGACAATCGTTAGCTCCGGGGAATCAAGACTGCATGTCGGCGACTCACCGATATCAGTGCCCACACCTAGAGGGCTCCCTCTTAGGGCGATCAAGGCAGATTCGCCACCTGATGAGCCTCCAGATGTCGTTTCACGATTGAGTGGATTCGATGTTCGGCCATAGCAGTTGTTGACAGTCTCGGCAATCATCATGGCTGTTGGCACATTGGTCTTGACATATGGAACTGCTCCAAGATCTTTCAGTACCCCAACGATCGTGCTCTCCTCCTTCATCGGATCTGAGGCCCAGCTACAGAAACCCACGGAGCTGGGATAGCCAGGAATGTTGAAGTTGTCTTTGAGTGATACAGGGAGACCGTGGAGTGGCCCTGTTGGTTTGCCATGCTTTTCGAATTCAGCATCAAGTTCCTTTGCTCGCTCTATGGCATCGTCGAACATGATCACTGTCAGGCAGTTCGTCTGGTCATGTTAGCCGTCATCGATCCACAGTGCCTCCACGACATACCAGTTGATGTGCAATGGCTGCCCTTTTGCAAAAGGCCCGTGTGACATCTTCGGACTTCCAATCGCCTCTTGCCAGCTTTGCAACAATCTCGGTAGCATTTGCGTCTGTAATCTGTAGGTCATGCTCTGAGAGCAGACCGGACTTGGCAGGGAAGCCAGTCACATCCTTGACTTCGTAGCGTGGAAGTCGGTTGGTGGGCACCCGCCACTCCAAGGGAATATCGTCAATGACTTTCTGCTGCGCTTTCTTGGAGATGTCCTTCCATTGTTCATTCGTTGAGCCCATTTTGAAGATGCGCGGGAACACTGAAAGTAAGACAAGGGCGACGCTGCAGCTGTCAAGACGCGATAAAGGAATAGGAGAGTGGGATATGCAGCTCTCAACCTACGATGGAGGAGTCTACATTGCGCTGCCCGAGGGTTGAGCTGTCGGCCACTGTGATAGGCGATGATGACGGTGGAGGCGAAGATGGAGAAGTGAGTTGCGAAAGTGTCGCCCTATCAGTCGCCGATAACGCCCGAGCAGGATCACGTGCCGTAACCACTTTGACGCGAAGACGGCGCGTCTCGAAGATCACATTCGCGTCTACAGCGCAGTCACCAAAGCTCCGACAATTCACGCAACATCATCACATCAGAGCCACTGCTCAACCGCCAAGATGTCAGACTACGAGGACAACGATGACATGGACATTGATGCTCCAGTAAAGGCATCAAACGACATCACATTCTCCTCCAACAACACCGACTCGAAAGGCAAGCGCAGTGCAGCCAATCTCCCCGTCGAGCTTGAAGACAACCTCCCGTGGGTGGAGAAGTACAGGCCGAACTCTCTCTCCGACGTCAGCGGCCACCATGACATACTCGCAACAATCAACAAGTTCGTCGACACCAACCGACTACCTCATCTCCTACTCTATGGACCACCCGGCACAGGAAAGACCTCCACAGCGTTGGCAATGGCGAGGCGGATCTACGGCAACAAGAACATGCGCCAGATGGTACTGGAGCTCAATGCTTCCGATGATCGAGGCATCGATGTCGTGAGAGAGCAGATCAAGACTTTCAGCAGCACCAAGCAGATCTTCGCCGGATCGTTCGACAAGAGCAACAATCAGAATGACACTATTGCACACTTCAAGCTCATTATTCTGGACGAGGCGGATGCGATGACAAGCACAGCGCAGATGGCGTTGAGACGGATCATGGAGAAGTACACGGCGAACACGCGATTCTGCATCATTGCCAACTACACACACAAGCTCAGTCCAGCACTGCTCTCCCGATGCACGCGATTTCGATTCTCGCCGCTGAAGGATGCCGACATTCGACAGCTGGTGGACAAGGTCATCTCAGAAGAAGTGGTGAACATTGCGCCGGAAGCAGCAGACAGCTTGGTGACACTTTCCAAAGGTGACATGCGTCGCGCTCTGAACGTGCTTCAAGCATGCCACGCGTCATCAACACCGCTTCATGTACCTGGTCAGCCACTGCAAGAGAGCAAGGATATCGAAAGAGACTTGATCACACAAGAGACGATCTATGACTGCATTGCGGCACCACATCCTGGCGACATTGACACAATCACACAAACGCTTCTCACGACTGCAAATGTTGGGTCATGCCTAAGCACTATCAACACCCTCAAGAAGACCAAGGGTCTGGCTCTCGCGGACATCCTCACAGCAATGGGCGAGCAGCTTACCGAGATCGAAGTGCCTGCACAAACGAGAGTGACTTGGCTGGAGGGTCTGGCGGACATTGAGTATCGCCTCAGTGGTGGAGGCAGCGAGAGCGTGCAGACTGGCGGTCTTGTTGGCGTCATCAGGAATGGCGTCGGGCTTATGGAGAAGGGCAAGGCTTAGGAAGCTGCAGCAAGACTCTCTAACACACAATTCAGTAAGACAGAGAATCCTCGAAAGCCGCGCGGCTGGGAGGCTTAGGAGCCATCTCAGAATGTGATAGCAGGATATGGATCATCAGAGCATGATACAGTCGTCGAGCAGCCAGCGGAGGCCACCGATGAAGCAACTCCGCCAACGGCGTCTGATACGTCTCTGGCAGATCAGATACACTGGCTAGCTCCTGATCAGACAGGCCCTACGATTGGTATAGAAGCGAGACGACGCAAGAAGAGACGGGAGATGGCACAGGCGTGTGGCATCATTGTCAGACCGCACAGTCGTGTGCCCCGCTTACAGGAGAGCAGAGCTGCGCGTGGTGAACGAAGACCAGGTGATGCCAAGCAGACTCATGGAGTCCGCGCGGTTGCATGAGTCGAGATGAGGAGGACGCCAACATTTCAGCGAGGGACACGGCCCACCAATTGATAGCAAGAGCGCAATCTGATGCAATGTCTCCGCAGGTTCAACCTTCAGAACCCCCCTTCAGATTCCCCTTTCCTCCGTCCCTCAGCCCAGCCTCTACCGCCAACTTTGAGATCCTCTCGAACGCCTCCTGCTCGTTCACGGTGACCTCCGCGATCCCGCATGCCTGCGCCGCCGCCGGCAGAAGACAACTCTTCTCAATCTCGTAATATCTTCCCCCGGAAGAATAGATGAACTCCCCATTTCTCCCCTCATCCGCCATCAAATACGCCACATTCCTCCCTACGACACTCGCCGGCTGACTCTCCACTCCCGCAGCTTCGATGATCTCCTTTGGTACCAGTCCCGTGATGGTCCAAGAAGGTCCAATGCAGTTGATTCGAATGGGGACCTTGTGCATCGCAATATTCGGCATCGCACCACGCATCCAGCCGAGTACGCCGTGTTTGGTGGTGGTGTAGTCCCAGACTGCGAAGTGTTGGAAGGAACTGCCGGAGGCTGTGCAGACGATGCTGCCACCTGGAGGTGTTTGGTGCCGCATGTGGTGGAGGGCGAGGTAGGAGGTGTTGATCATGCCTTTCAGATTGATGTCGTAGGTTGCGTTGGTGGGTTCCTGCAATTCGCCGGCTTCATCGTAGATGTCGGAGAGGTAGTCTGCGCGGCCGGCGATTCCAGCGTTGGAGAAGACGTGGTCGATTCGGGGATGCTTGGACTTGGCGAGATTGAAGAGGGATTTGAGGTCAGACCAGGAGGTCACGTTGGTTCGCTGGAAGGTGAGATTGGGGTGGGTCGAGGGTGGATCATTCATGTCGCCGGAGACTACGTGAGCGCCATTGGCGAGGAGGACTTCGATAGTTGCGAGGCCTATGCCTGAAGAGCCGCCTGTTACGACTACGACCTTGTCTTTGAGGGGAAGAAGGTCGGAGTCGTTGATGTAGAATTGGGTCATGGTGAATATGATCGATAAATTGTGGTCTCACTGCCTCTGTCTCCCGACACTGGTGACTATTCTGCTGCCCGGCGCAAATGGAATTCAACTGGGTCGGATCAAGTCTGGGAGTTCCTGCTGTACGGCATGGACGAGAGCTCCAGAGGGTGGAAGAGGAGATTTTGATCAGGAGACGGACTCACACGTACGGGACATACCATGAGGATACTCTTCTACTCGTTCGCATTCCTCCGCGAGCCCCTGTGCCTCAGACACAAACCTAACCTGCCCTCGGTCTACCACAATGCAACCCCGCTATTGCTGTCGTTCGTGAGGGAGAGTCGCCCTTGTTGACATGTGCAGAAGGAGTGGAAGGATTTCACGACCTGGTCGTTCACTTCGAAGCTTCCCCTGGCATGGCATACGTTGCTCTGCTTACACGAGATGACATGGCAATGTGTATTGGTCTCGAAGTGAGGTTGAAGATGGAAGACTCGATCCAGGCTGTCCCTTCTCGTTCCGGGCATCGGCAAACGGAGACCCCACCAAAGACGCAAAGAGTCATCAAGGTTTCTTGGTGCGAGCCAGACTCTCCGATGGACAGCACCCCTCCACCATCTTTTCTCACGCCCTTCCGTCTTGTACTCGTCCTTGACTCACCACTGTCCCAGTATAACAGACCTCTCTCTCTGCTCAAACACCTGCAGCAGATTCATAGTACCCATTGCAAGGACATCTGTTTGTCGAATTTCACCAAGACTTCGCAATGGCAACCAACGGCACTACCGCCCTGCCTGAGCGTACTCCTACAGCATTCCGATACAACAACCAACCCGAAAGCTCCCTGCCTACCAATGGCATCTCCAATGGCTCGATCGCCGGCCCCGACCCATCGAACGTCAAGAAGACCACCACCGCGTTCTCCTCCTCCGATCCACAGTCGTCCTTCGCCGTGAAGGCCGGTCTCGCACAGATGCTCAAGGGTGGTGTTATCATGGACGTCGTCAACGCCGAACAAGCCCGTATCGCAGAAGAAGCTGGAGCATGTGCTGTCATGGCTCTCGAGCGTGTCCCTGCGGACATTCGCAAGGACGGCGGCGTCGCGCGCATGTCCGACCCGGCCATGATTCAAGAGATTATGCGGGCAGTCACGATCCCAGTCATGGCAAAAGCACGTATTGGACACCTCGTTGAATGCCAGATTCTCCAGGCTATTGGTGTAGACTACATCGATGAGTCTGAGGTCTTGACTCCAGCTGACCCAACGAACCACGTGGATAAGCATCAGTACGCCACTCCATTCGTCTGCGGATGCCGAAATCTCGGCGAGGCTTTGAGGAGAATCAGCGAGGGCGCCGCCATGATTCGAACCAAGGGTGAAGCCGGAACTGGCGATGTCGTCGAGGCGGTGAGAACTAATTGAGCGGAAGACGCTCGCTACGTGAGGGCACACACTGACCCATATTCCCACTACTGTAGGTACGTCACATGCAGACCGTCAACGCAGAGATCGCCCGCGCCAGCTCTGCCAACGATGCCACTCTCCGCCAGATGGCCCGCGAGTACGAATGCGACTACGCCTTGCTGAAAGAGTGCGCACGCCAAAAGCGACTCCCCGTCGTCAACTTCGCCGCCGGCGGCATCGCGACTCCAGCCGATGCCGCACTGATGATGCAGATGGGTTGCGATGGTGTCTTCGTCGGTTCAGGAATCTTCAAATCCGGCGATGCAGCCAAGCGCGCAAAGGCCATTGTCCAAGCGACAACCCATTACAACGACCCGAAGAAGCTGGCCGAGGTCAGCATTGGCCTGGGAGAGGCTATGGTTGGTATCAACTGCGGCCACATGGGCGAAGCTGACAAGCTGGCCAAGCGTGGCTGGTAAGAGGTTCTAACGAGACAGGTCCGAAGAGCTCTCCCAGAAGTAGCGGCAGTTCGCCGAGTACGGGAGTAGCAGTGTCGCTGAATCAGTGGCAGACGTGGAAGCCGGATAGCAGGTGGAGGTGGACTTGACATTACCCTGAACAAGCGGCAGTTCGCCGAGTAGGGGTCGAGAGATTGGGCTAATGATGGGACGATTGTGTGGGATATTGATTGTTGTCGTCCAGCTTGTTGGAGTTCATGTTCCAGAAGAAGTGGCAGATCGCCAAGTACGGAACCTGAATCTTTGACAGGTTGGATCGACTTGATAGTATAGGCGTTGGAAATGAAAAGCGTTTCAAGGATGACAACTATTTTGTCCCTCTCACTCGTCGATATGCTGGCCACAAACTCCACTCGCTCACTGTTCCTCCGCACTTGACCTCGCGCGCTGCCTCTGTACAGGATTCCTGAGGCACCTCGATAGAAAGCAAAGAAGAGACAGTGTTGCATTCAAACAAGCAGGGTGGGAAGACCATTTTGTTCAAGCCGTGGTGTGGTGATCGCGTCTTCGAGTCCATTCGAGCTAGATGATAGTACGACGACCCTTACTCTCCTACCGTCTACACATGCTCTCATGTACAGCCGGAGAGCTTCGCGGTCAGCAAGTCCGCCGTCCCATGTCTCGTGGCGTCAAGGAGCTGAAGCTCAGCTTTCGTGTTGAGCATGAGCATGGTACGCAGCTCTGCCTTCCATTCTTCTGGAACTTCCCAATCGTCGTTCCGCACTAACATGTTGACAGCTTTCTTGCGGTCTCTGGTGGTAAGCTTGAGGAGACCTTGCGATGCGTGTGTATTAGCCTGGTCCATGTACAGGTTCTCGCTTCGTAGACCGAGCCATTGGAGCTGTGGTATGCAGTGAGCTTCACTTTCGTGTGCCAGGCTTTTCGATCCTCGCCGGTAGGTCGATAGAATTGAGAGGCCGTCTGGGTCGAAGTCTGCCAATCCGTACACTGGAGGTGAGGCAAAGCCGTTCTCTGGGGATGCGGTGCTAAGGAAGTGAAGCAGCGCACGAGTCGAGAGATCAGGATATCCTTTACCGGTCAGAACGATGCCCTGCGTTGCAATAGTATCCCAGAAGGGACCGGCTGTGATCGATCGGAACGTTGCCTCTTTCTCAATGACCAGAATCCAGTTCACCATCTTCACATCGATTGCCTGGATATCTCTCAAGCTCGGAACAAGCAGGCCTTCGCGGTCGTTGTTGGCGATCGTGCTCGAACCATCTTTACGATAAATGGTGAACGCACCCGCCACCAATCCTTTCGCTACAGCACAGACATTGAGGGACGCTCTAGATAGGCCGAAAGTGAGTGCGATGTCATCCACGTAGCGGTCCACGTAAGTCTGATTGCCGAACAGCGCAGGGTCGCGGTAGTAGATGTCTCTGTGCACAAAGTAAGAAGTGAAGAATACCGCCTACAGGTGAGCATTACCTCTTTGACATGACCACATCGTTGCGCAGGGCTTCGTGCATCAACTCGAGTATGCGGAGCACGACCGCTATCCAGGTGACATCAGTGAGAAACAATCGTTTCACGAAGCTTCACGCTCTTACCGAACCGCCATGCTTCATCCTCGGTCTTTCCTGGAAAGCAGATCTGTTTGGCACGGCCGTCTCTTGAAGCGCGCAGGCCTTTCGCTCTGGAATTGCGGACTTTCAGAGTGATACTGAGCTCGTTCTTGTCGTTCAAAAGAGCATCGGCCATCAGCTCGAAGACTGCCTCGATCTTGGCTACGGCGTGGGCACTGCACGCGTTAGCACCTCACCACAAGGCTTGCAAGTGCGAGCGGAGTTTCACTTTGGCTCCAAGCTGAGCGACGCATTCACATCTTCTGAGGCCCCCTCTGGCCAACAATCGATCATGTCGGTATCTTCATCCTCAATGTCTCCGGCGAAGGACATGTTAGCTGCAGTGTCAGTCAACGACTCTTGTGGAGAGTCGGAGAGCAAATTTGCCTCGTCGAAGAGGTCCTCAAAGTCATCGTCGTCCATATCGACGAATTACAATGTGCTGGTGGTATGTGAAAGAGAACATAAGTTGGTCCACGTGAAGGTCGGCGATCTTCGACACGCCATGTCTTGGCAAAGTCCGACGCGTCGAGCATGACTTCCCCAGCGCGTGTCTCGGAAACGGCGACTTGAGGATACAACATCACATCTTCCACTGTCACTCTGTCTTGTGTGTCGTGTGCTGTCTGCCAGGTCGAAAATTGCACAGCCTTCATGGACGACATTGTCTCATCCCCGCCCGCTCCCAACCTTAAGAAACGAGCATCTCCCGAAGACGAGTCACCAGGAAAGAAGCCGTTGAACCTCAAGGGCAACCAATTCATGATGCCGACTCCACCAGATACAGACAACTCCAGCAACACGAGTCCAGATGGCAGTGCCAACAATGACGCCCACGAACGCGCACTGTCTCCAGCTCCAAGCAGCTCAGCACTCAGCAGCACCGTGGAGACAGTCGCAGAAGATGCGTTGCCGAGCTCCAACACCGCAGCTGTACCCTCTACTGCAGCAACATCTCCAATAGGACCTCCTCCGGCAAAGAGGCGGAAGCTGACACCGTCTGAGAAGCTGGAGAAGCAACACGCCAAGGAAGTAGCAGAACGCGAGAGGACAGCTGCCAAAGCGCGTAAGGAGGAAGAGAAACGCGTCAAGGACGAGGAGAAGCGCAGGAAAGATGAGGAGAAAGCTGAGGCGAAGCGCGCTCAGGACGAAGAGAAGCGCAGGAAAGCCGAGGAGAAGGAGGCCAAGAAGCGTGAGAAGGAGCTAGATGAGCAGCGTAAGACCCAGGAGAAAGAGGCTAAGAAGCGTGAACAAGAGGAAGAGAAACTCAAAAAAGAGCGATCTCAGCTTCGTCTGGGTTCGTTCTTCCAGAGGCCAGCGACACCTGCGAAGGCTGCATCGGCAGACAACGAGAACCAACCACGAGCTAGGCGCCGATCGACGTCTCGAGAACAGTACGATCATGTGGCAGACAAGATTGCCTCTCCGATCAGAGCGACGCCTCCACCAGTCTCGGAGAAGAAGCCTTCAGTACCAAAGCCCACTGTGTCCGCCTACCACCGAGCGTTCCTGCCGTTCGAACTTCAGTCGCACAGCAGAATGGCGATCACACATAAAGAGGCCTCTGACGCAGCACAAGAGGTCTTTGATCGCGAACTCAAGGACCCGTCGTTGCAAGAACAGTACGACCTTGGCATGATCAGTACTTACCATGGATACGCTGAGCTCGAGCATTACTTTCGTGGTCAGCGTGGCCTTGACCGAGGCATGAACTTCCCAGCAACGAGAGACATCGTCGACAGAATACAAGGAACCGCAAATCAGCCTATCGACCTCACCGAAGACCAAGCTGCACAGCCCGCCGTTGAGGTACTGCGAGATCTGCCGACTAAGCACCTTCACTTCGCTGAGGATGTCAGACCACCGTACTGCGGCACCTACAACAAGATACGATCCCCAGGAACTCGACGGAAAGTGCGAAGAAATCCGTTCACTCGCGCTAGACCGGACACCAACTACGACTACGACTCTGAGGCAGAATGGGAAGAGCCTGAGGAAGGCGACGAGGAGGTTCTGTCTGATGAAGACGACGAGGCCGATAGCCAAGCAGATGCGGACGACATTGAGGGCTTCCTGGACGACGCAGAGGACACCGTCAAGGGCAAGCGCAAGATGATAACCGGCGAGCTGGTACCCGGAAGCACTGGCTTATGCTGGGCGAACGACAAAGGCCGGATCTCGGTTGTGGAAAGCATAGAAGTGGAAACACAACCTGTGGAGATGCGAGGCATGAGCATGGATGTGCTCCTGCCTGGTCTGGCAGGCAAGACGATTGACCCTTTCTCGACTGCGTATTGGGATGCACCCACTGCGACACCGGCACCAGGCCTGTCTGTGAACGATCGACCGACCAGCACCATGGCGCCGCCAAGGCAACCACTCCAGCCTCGACTGAATCCGAATGGCACACTGGACAAGGAACACGATCTGGTTGGCGCTACACAAGGCGTCAAAGGTCCGATCACTACCGTTGCAGCATTGCAAGGAGCGAAACGTGGCCCTAAGCCGGCGCCTAAGACCCTCAGTAAAGAAGATTTGGAAGAGTTCAAGGAGGCCGTGATTGGAAGTCCCATAGGCAAGCTTGAGTTGCAGAAGGGTCTCAAAGCCAGGTGAGTGATGCCATTCGCACATGAGGATCTCAAACGCTGACACAACGATAGATTCCCGAAAATGACAAACGAAGTCATCAAGGAGACTTTGAGCTCACGATTCGCACAAGTCGGCAAAGGGAAAGCTGAAAAGCACTGGGTGTTTATTGGCCAGTCATGAATGTGAAGTAACGAGAGGAGTCGCATATGCATAGCGTGTTGGTGGAAGGTGCATGGCTTGGAGTCATAGCTCACAATGTACAGTATCGATGAAGATCGAGGAGCGCCTGGCCGGAAAGACTCATCCTGCACGTTAGCAGCAGCATGATCTAGACGCATGTTGGGAGCCACATTTCAATGATGACGATGACAGTATAGAAGTGCATACCATTGAAGCTATGGCTATCAAGCGGCAACTTCCCCCTGCGGTGCTGGTCGGTCATCCATATTGCGATACTAGACCTCCGCCGTTATTTTACTATACCCCGACTAAGTTACGGCCTCATACTTCGCCGTACGCTTCTCCTCTATGCATTCCGGCAAACCCCTCCACTAGACCTTCCGAGTCCGCACTCACAGAGTACAAAATCGAACACCTCACCTACATCATCCTCTACGAACCTCCACATCGTCCCAACAACGGCGGCAGCGTCACGCAATGTAGTATCTATCGACTCCAGAACGTCTTCCACACGAAACTTGAGCATTTTTTCCACGCTGCATGCGTCTCGACGCCTTGAACAGCGCGATCGGACTCGTTCTACGAAGACACCTAATTCCCGCGCTGTCCGGGCAGTCTATGACAGGCGCGAATCCCCTAATGTCAGTCACACCACTCTGCGGTCTACTGATCACGTCCGCGACCCAAGAGGTCTTAGGCGGATACCTTTTGGGAAATCTCGGCGAGCTACTTCTGCATGTCCAGCAGACAAATTTCCCTCACAACGCGCTGTCGCGCTGCTGTATTCTTCGCTGGGCTCGGATTCCTCGGCGGTTTGATGGCGTGGTGCATCATCTTGAAGTGGGATGGATTTCGCAGCACTTTGTCCAGAGTGGATCAAACATCTGACGAGACTGCAACCTGCAACCTGCTGACATGGTGTCCATCCCGATCATCATTATTCTCAACAAATAGTCGATATTCCCATTCCCAATGCCTAGTATCGTCTCAAGGGATTCCTTCCCTGTCCAGGAGAGAGGAGAAGGATCAGTTCGGCGATTTTCACAGTTACACCAGCAGGAGTACGAGCACGTCTTGGGCTACGTTGCTGGCTTCAACGGATGCGGCTTTCTGGCCTGGGTTACGGCCAGTATTGTCAGGCTTTGCAAGAGCTATCTGAGAAGTCAGCTCTGGAAATTGGCTGGGATTGTGGTCTGGTAGGTACGTTGTCGTTACCCGTGACTGTGGGATGGTTCATTCTCCTCATAACGTTGTGCGGCAGAGAACGTCCTTCTACGGCTTCTTTTCAGCGCTGCGGATGTATTGGGCTGGCTCACACAGCTTTTCCTGTATACACGCCAGATACGTCACACGCCGTTCGTGCTGGCCAAGCACGTCTAGATGCTCCGATCTGAGGATAGAGCTTAGAGTCGAGCTGTGAATGTCGTGGATGTTGAGGCAGCCAAGGTAGCATAGATTCAACGTGAAATATGATTTCAAAACTGCGCTTGCCCACCCACCCCATCCATATACTTCTTCACCTCCCCAACAGCATCATACCCATAAGCCCACATCACGAACGCCGGACTTCTAAAATCCGCATTCGAATCCGGCTTCAAGCTCTCCGGCTCATTCGATGCGACCTCCGCATGTGCCGCCTCCTGCTTCTTGATCTCCGGTTTCGCGGGAGTAAGACCTTTGGTGTACAACTTGTTGTTGAAGTTTGCCCACGCCTTGAGCTTGTTGACACGAGGGATACGCACTTCCTGCCAGATCTTGGTGAGAGTTGGGATTCCCTTGTTTTGGTGTTCTTTGAGGAGGTAGGATAGCGTGGCGATGTCTTCGACGATGGAGGAGAAACCCATTGCTGCGTCGGGGTACATGGCGTGCGCGGAGTCGCCTAAGAGGACGAGGCGGCCGCCTTTGCTGACCCATTGTGGCATGTCGGGCATCTCGGCAAGGCGCCATCTGTCGCAGGATGTGACGATGTTCAGGAATGCTTTGAGCTTTGGGTGAACATCTTTGAAATAGTCTCGAACGTATTTAATATCGCCGTGCTGCCGGTACAAATCAGTATGAGTTCTCGATCGTAATCATTGGGCACTCACTTCATCCCACAAACGCTCATCTGCATCAGCAGCCTCAGCTATACCAAACACAGCATTGTGCCGGCCAAGACTTTTCTTGAAGCTGCTGATCACGTAGCCACCGCCACTGGCCGACATGTAGACCTCTAAGTCCTTGGTCGTAACGAGATCGTGCGCCTCCTTATCTGCGAGAACATCCTGCTCTGTGGCTTCCGCTTGATGCAATGTTGTTCTGCCAACGTTCGGTTGAGGCGCATCTGGAATGATCTTTGGCCGCAGACGAGACATGATACCATCGGCTGCAAAGATAATGTCGGCTTTGATCTTCTCTCCAGTTGATAGAGTGGCGGTCGCTCCATCAGAATCCTCTTCCACGTCGGAAATGGTGACACCCCAGTGGAGGTTTGCTCCGGCTGATTTCGCATGTTCATGGAAGACGATCTGAGTCTCGCGTCGAACGGTCTGCCAGTCGGGATTGCCGCCGATCGTGAAAGTGAGACCTGGCCGATGCATGATGACATCGCCGGTGTGCGAGTTGAAGAAGGTGGTGCCAGCTGATGGATCTGCAATGGCTGTGAAGTCGATTTCAAGACCCCATTGTCGGAGGTATCTGGTGGCATTGGGACGCAGCATGATGCCGCCGCCTTTAGCTTCGAAGGCGGGCTTTCTTTCGTAGAGGCCCACGTGGTGGCCATCTCGTGCAAAGCAGAATGCAGCAGCCAGACCGCCCAGTCCGGCACCAACTATAACGATGTGTAGCGGCTTGAAATCAGCCATGATACGGTCTTGTGGGCTTTCTTGTGTGTTGTCGAGGAGAAAGTGCAAGTCGAGGTGGAAGATGCTTTCGGTCCTTACCTGCATATGTAGCTCTCATCCACGCAAGCCAGCGTGCGGTTCAGCGACGCCACTTCTGAGCGTAAGAAGGCATGGATTCGTTGACAGCTTTTGCCAACGACTTCATCAAGGTCCAGGCAGGAGCAATCACAAGACGACTTGTATTCTAGCCTCCGGCAGAGACATCTGCGACTCGTCTGAAGTCTTATGCGACTGGTCGAAATGTCACACGTCTCTCAGTTGTACGAGTCTTACTGCTGGAGGCCATGCTCGTCACGATTCCTGGCCTCTGGCTCCAGTGTGAACACTTGAGAGGTATTGTAGAATTAGAATTGTATTCCGACATGGAGAGATGACCAGCATGGACGGTCCTTGCACGGTTCGCTCGTAATTGCTCGGTCAGACATGGTCGTTGTTATGTGAGAGCCGAGGCAAAGGACATTGACTAGTCGACGCTGATCACCAGGCCATACAGCGCGTCGAAGCCTATGTCGATCGAGTGAGAGCATCGACTGCAGATGGCGAGGGAAAGCTGAAGTTGACAGAAGATGCATGTTGTACAGGAGGAGGCCGACGCGAAGAAACGCGACATGTTTGGTGGAATCAGCGGTCATGGTTTCATTGGCTCGGCCGTGTCCGCCGCTACTTTAAGTCCGTGGACGAGGGCAGGCTTCAGTTGCTTGGGTGATGGATGTGTCTCGAACACCAACACCAACACCAACTACCATCGTTCTTTAGGCGCTACTAGCCTCTGTAAGGCTTGAACATGAGACAACGCATCACGTATTTGCTTTCCAATGGAACGGGAGTCGATCCAGCGGACATCACTGTCGGCGATACAGAGCTCACATATGCTCAAGCGCACAATGCCGCCGAGGAAAGGCGGATAACAATCGGCTACAGCGAGCTGCCACAGGAGGTAGATGATTCCTTGCCTTGAAGAACGTATTGAGTACATGTTGATATATGTGTAGATTCAAACAATACTGAAAGACTTTCACGAACTGCATATTCGCATTGCATCATGGCAGAACTATCCTGCCTTCTCGCCAGCCGTTTCGAGAATCTCGCCTGGACTGCATGCCTTCTTCACTCCACTCAAGCAGAGGGATGACACTGTTGAGATATCCTTATGTGCAAATCTACAGACGCTCTTCGGCGACACAGGAAGCAAATTGAAGTGCTCAAGTGCCTCCAACTCTTTCAGCAAACCTCCAGTCCTGTCCGAACGATTCGCCAGCTCATCGACATGGCAGTTCTACCACGATCCTTTCGACCTGATGACTATGAACACAAACCTTCAAAAGAGCCTCTGCGACCAAGTCTCCGCCGAGTCATCCTTGGGCAAAGTCTGCAAAATCTTATCCAGCACCATCACAGCAGCATACGTCGACTACGACTTTGACGTTATCAGCCACGCAGTAACAATCACAATCCTCTGGCCTCCCACCTCCGCCCATACAGACCGCCACGAAAAGTTTGGAGCCCGCAAAATAGACTCCTCAGATCGCCTCGAAGTCGGCATCATCTCCCCCGAGCAACCTCCCGAGGACGAACCCGAATCCCTCTCCATGGCCGGCTTCCTCACCGTCGTAGGCGAAGACTCCAAGCCCGCAGCCACCATGTTCTCCTTCCCAGCACGCCACCACCCTCTCCCAGCCGACTCAACCTACACCGTCAACTTCCAAAACCCCACAGGTCTACACCCCAAACTCGAAATCACCCTCCCCCGAACCTCAACAACACCCCCCAAAACCTCCTGCGCTCTACACGCCTACTGGACGCTCCCCTCCACCCTCTTCATCGACAAATACCAATTCACCGACCCACTCTCCCTCCAATCCCAAAACCTTCAATCCCTCCGCTCCATCTCCGGCTCTCAAGACCTCGAAGCCCCGGCCTGGGTAATCTCAACCTGGGGTTCCGCCTCCCTGTTCGAACTCACCCACCCCGCTCCCCCCGCAGAGAAGAAGCCCGCGGATGAGCACTCCACCCACGAAGAATCTTCTCAAGAGGAAGAGGAAGAACAAAATCAAGATTGGAAGATCACGATCCCAACCCATCTCCGCTACCTCAACGCCACAGGCCTCTCGGATTCGAGCAGTCTCACGCACCTCTCCATCCCCTGGCCCGTGGTATACTGGGCGTGCGATGCCGAGGAAGGACTCAAAATGGGAACAAATCCATTCGATAGGGTGAATATCGGATATGATGGCCTTTTCGGTCCGAGGACGATGTTTTATCACCTCACGCCAGATACACGGACGGATAAGCAGATTTTGGTGGAGAAGTTGAGGGTTCCGGTTCTGGATCCGGAGAGGGTAGAGGCGAAGTGGGTTCCCGTTGGGACGATGGTAGTGGTGGTGTTGGGGTTTGCGTGGGTGCTTTGGCAATTGATCAGGCCTGTGGGGAGGAGGGAGGGGAAGAGTGTTACGGCGGAGAAGAAGGAGAAGTAGAAGCAGTAGTTGGTCGTACTAGCTGTACACGGTGTCGTTACTGCTATGTTCCAGCATCGCAAACTACCATTTCCTCTCAATGCCTAGACCCTGATGCCTTGTTGCCCTTCTCGCGAGACATCTCGCAGAATCTCAAGCACCCAGTCACATCCGCAGCTCGGATCTAATCATATGATCCGAGCTAACTCAAGACATCTCCTCATCCCCGTCCTCATCAACTTCCTTCTTCCCGCCCTTCCACCACGGCACATCCTCCTCACTGACACGAATGCACGTAAGATACGGCAACTTGTCCCTCCCATCATACTGCAAATAGCTCTTGAGCAGCGGAGCGACAACTTTGGCACCCTCCTCCTTCAGCTCCTTCAACACATTGCGGAACATCGGCTCGTTGAGGCCCGGGAAGTTGTCTTTCTCCCAGTAGTCTTCGATGAGAGGTTCGGATGGTAGGTATGCATCGCCACCGCGGCCAACGGTACGATGGAAGCCGGCCTCATTGAGGCACTCACCGCTGGCATGTTTACAGAGCGGATCTTCGACGTCCAGCTTGTAGGTATAGCCGCTGTCGAGTTGTGCGATGTGGCTGGTGATCCAATCGCGCCAGATGTTAAGGACACTATGCGCGCATTAGCAATCCATCTCACCTGTGGAAATATGATCCATGCGACTCACCTGTAGACGATAGGACGCTGCCTTTGGCTGACGGGTATGAGCTTGCCGCGATCGGGACCGCTCTTGGGCGCACAGGTGATTGTCTTGCACATCAGCATGCGCTCTATGCTCTGACGACCGAATTGAAGCTCTCGAGATCGGGCTACAATAGCTTGGTAAACCAGAGGGAACTCGACGCGCACTGTTGACTCCTTTACGCCAGTCCATGGCCAAGCTGGGTAGGCGCCGGCGACATGCACAAATGCTTCGTTGTATACGAGAGTGCTCTGAAGGCGAACACTCAGAATCAGCCAACGTGCTGCATCCTTGGCAATCGCGTGCCAGAGCTGGTGAGCGTTGATGAAACTGCTGCAGAGGCGTTCCAGCTCTCTTGTCAATGGAGAATCAGGCGATGCCGCTGAGTAGTGCTCCACGACCTGGGCAATCATCTCAATTTCTGGGAGCGCTGCCTCAACACTCTCTTGTGAGATGCCGTGATGCTTTGCTGGGAAGTTGGCGATCATGCGAAACATGGACTCATACGCATCGATCCAGGCAGCTTGCATATTGGCGGTGGGAGCGTCGGCCGTGGGCGCTTCGCCGTGTTCAAGCTTCACCTTGCTGTCGGTCTGTGCCTCATCAGATACTTGTCGGTCGATTTCTGCTCGAGGTGCATCGAGGTCGTGGCGCGCCAAGGTTGGAAAGCCCTCAGAACCATCACGAGCGAGCGTGAGCAGATGGCGCACACCGTGCTTGTCCTGTTTGTTGTCGGCCTCAAGTTCCAACAGGGAAGCCAGAGCTGGCGATGCTTCAATCATGTCGTCTGAGAAAAGCCGACAGGCTCGCATTCCAGACGAATCCAGCAGTATGAGGACGTCGCCACCTTTGTCACGGACCTTTAGTTTCTGCAGCGCGTTAGTCATGTACACTCCCCAATGTCACGAATGACCATACACACCTGGAGCTTCGCAGCGTATGCTTCGAGGGCATCATCAAGGAGACTGGGTGCGCATGGTGGCTCCTCGACTGGCTGTGCAATAGGTGTGAGGCTCTTCAGCACTGCCTGCTGTAAATCACCGTTCGCAGCCGCAAGATACTGTTCTGCCTCTTCTTCTGAGCACTTGGCAACGGATATGATGGTTGCGATGTTCATTTCTGCTGCAGTTGGTGGTATGTGTGCCATTTGAGGTGGTGGAGTCGATGTAGTCGTGTTGATGGTTTCGATGAGAGCAGTGCCGCGCTCGAAGTCTCTTGTAGAGCTTGCAAGCTCTGTTTGCTCACTTTGAGCCTCACTTGGATAGAGAGGCGCTTTGTCATGTGCTAACGCGCACGAGTCTACTTCGAACTCAGCGTCCTGCGCCTCACCATCGAGCGTGCCAGAGCATTCTCCAGCTGCTGGATGCTCCTCGACTTCCGACGCACTTCGCTGCTCAATTTGAGCTGCATTGAAGAGCTTGCTATCGTTCTTCTAGATTATAGTCCCAAGCATTGTTACGAAAAGATCTGTTTGACCTGACTCATGCACGTCAAGCCACGGGATAGGTCCAGTGTCCTCGCCAGCGTAAGGACGGACGTCGAGAACAATGTACGACAAGTACAGTCTCGCACACAACAGCATGACTTCGATCTCCTCATCAGCCTCGGCAGAAGTCTGGCCGGACTGAATCATCGTCAAAGCTTCTTCGAGCTTCTTCTTGAAGCCGATCCTACCACGCGTTCGAGTAATGTACTGCAGTATAAGCTGTCGCTTGTCGGTGCCTGTCCATAGAAGCAGTTGGACCAGGAGAGCATTTCGATTGCTCGACGCAATGAGTTGCTGCGAATTCCAAGCACCAATCTCGGCGGCTGTGGTATCTAGAGGGTCCGCAGGGGGTTCCATGGTTCCTGTGTCGTGCTGAGGCGGTCCTCCTGTAGGCATAGACACGAATGCTGGCATAGCAGAAGTGGAGCATTCGGGATCATCTTTGTTGTCCCCACCCGGCGCGATGATGATGGACGGCCAACGTCCCGAGGTTATGATTGACGTGGTAGGGGATGACATATCATCTTCGTCGTCCGAGTCAGAAACTGGCTTCGACCTCTTGCTTTGCACCGGCTCATCTTTTTCATCTGAGATGTCAATCATCTCCTGATTCGTGTCGTGCGTGCATTTCTGTCTCTCCTTGCGGCACTCTGTACATGCGGATTCTTTCGAGCGCTGAGTCGAGGATAGAGAAGTGCTGGCGCTGTTCGCTCCAGAGGTCTTGAGAACCACCCGCAGAGAAGCCATGTTCCTCATTTTGGTAGTCTTGCAGGTGGATAGAAGCTATCTTGTCATAGTCCAGTGGTAGTTGTGCTGCTAAGAATTGATGACGGTGAGTGGTGTTGTGACAAAAGCGAAGCAACTGTAGAAGCGTGCATGTGGTCGGCCGTCGGCGGCTGCGAGAAGTGAAGCTGCTTAACGCGGCATGTGCGCCTGATCGTCCTTCACTTCACAGTCGAGGCCAGCTGTCGAGCCACGAGACTGTCTGAGTATCTCCGCTAAAATCTGATCTCGTAACTGCCAGCTCTTGTCATATACCGCACCCATTTGACACTCGAGTAGTTGCTCTTCTCAAACACCTTCAGATATCTGACGAGCAGGCCCGAACTCGTAAACATGAGCAAGCTAAACTGCATGCTCAAGGGAGGTCTACTCCAAGCTTTGTGTGTAGTCATCGCACTCAGCTCTGCCTCCGCTGACAGCACAAACTCGCTCTGTCCTGTGAAGCGGGCGATCTTCCATTCAATCACATTCTCCGACGGCACGTACTTTGCCTTTCCTTGTGACGTCCGATGAGTCGTGCTTGCTGTATTGAGGGGTGTCGGGATTCGTACGACGACGTTCGTCGCGAATAGTTTTGGACCGTAGTTGGCACGTATCGCGATGCTGTACTCGACCTTGCTTCGTCCGATTTCGTTGACGATGACTTGCACCTTGAATGGTAAGTTGACGTTCTCGGAGCATCGATAGCTCATCAGCTGGAAGGATCCGTCTGGCGGGATGAAGGATATCGTTCGATCCTGAGTGAAAGAGCTCAGTTTGACACACTGGTGCAGAGAAACATCCTCGAGAGTGACGCTTCCCGCCGCTGCTTTCGTGGCCTTGTTTCCAGAGAGATTGCCGGTCGGTCCAGCCGCGTCCAGGCCACCACTATGGCTTCCCAAGGTAAGCGCGTCGTTAAGTCCAAACTTGCACTCCGGTGTGCCCGAAAGATATGCCCGCATTTCAATGGCTCCATTGACATCTGCCCTCAGCACGGTCCCTGAGGCAGACACCAGCAGATTAACGTCTTCAATCACATCCACGAAAGCCTCGTTCTTGCGGTACTTGATGCCCTCTCTTCTCCAGCTCAGTGCTCCTGTGGCTTGCATCGTGATCTTGCTGCTATCTTCCAACGCCCTCTCGCTCTTGACTCCTTCTGTGGTGATGTACATTTTGAGCGTCTCAGTCTCTGTATTCTGCGGATATCCAAAGTCCAAGATCTCGTCCAGCAGCTCGTAGACCATTACAAAGTTGCTCTTAACGGCTTCTTCATCGAATCGTCCAAAGTAGCTCTTTCCGAGCTGTACCAACTTGTACAGGAACTCGAACACCAGTGCACTGTTGACATTGCCCTTTGAGACTCCCACAATGTAGATGTTCTCGCTCTTGATATGGCTAAAGGTCGTGCTCCCCAATGTCAGGATGGGCGAGCGGATTTGAGGGTTTGAGATGACTTGAATGCGGAAGACGTCGGCGAGTCGCGGGCGCATATCCTGGCGAAAAGCTCGCAGGATGAGCAGTTCGCCCTTCTGATTGAAGAGCAGCACACCTGACAGCATGTTGGCGGTGTCGCTGTGTGTCGTGTGGGTTGGAGACGACAGGAGGAAGGTGTCGATGTCGGAGTCGGGAGTGGAAGAAGTTCCCCACGACGATGGAGACAGATGAAACACAGTCGCGTCTCCTCGAAACGCGTTTGGTCCTACAGATCATGCAACACCACAACACGCAGAAAGATGCCGAGAAAGCGTAAGGCAGACGATGGGCTCGACGACGATGATTCGACACCACGAAAAAGCGCCAGACGGAGCGCCAGAGCGAACGACGATGAGGCAGCACAAAGTCCCGGCGAAACACCTTCGAGACGAAAAGGCATATTAAAGGATGCAACACCTTCCAAGGCAAATTGGCTGAAGAATGTGGAGGCAACGCCAGTCTCCATGCGTAAAGTGCTTTTTGCAACACCTAAAGGCGACAAGGAGGATGTCAATGGCGACGATGAGGACACACCGACCGCAGCACGCAACGATCGATCGGCTCGTAGAAAGAGTGGTCGTGTATTGCAGAAGCAGATCGCCAAGGTAGACGACAGTGACGAGGAACAGGATGAGAGAGACGAGACTATTGCGCAGGCCATTCTAGGCGAGGAAGAGGACGAAGAGGACGCTGGAGATGAGATTGAAGTGAACGCATCCTCAGCGCCGGATACCCCTTCGAAGACAGGGAGACCACGAGGCCGACCGAAAGGCAAACGGCGTGAGCGAACACCAAGTCCACCGCCGAATTTACCATCCCACGAGTTGTACTTCTTCCAGAACAGAGCCGGCGGAAATAAGACGTCAGCCAACACCCTGCCCTCACAACTGCTGCTGAACCACGAGGACTACTTCAACCAGATCAAGGACTACAAAGACCCCCATACTACAGACATCGAACGACTGAAGCAACTTCATAAGCGCGCCTTCGATCAGTGGATCTTCGAATTGGAAGAAGAGTTCAACATCTGCCTGTATGGCTACGGCTCGAAACGAAAGCTACTCGTGGACTTTGCGACGCATGTGCACCGGCAGTCCGAGAAGCCGCCCAAGATCGTCGTAGTCAATGGATATACTCCCAATTTGACCGTCCGAGACATTCTCACCACTGTGGCCGGCGTCACTCTCTCCAAGAGCACTAAGCTCCCTGCGCAACCTCAAGCACTCTTGGAGCTTCTCCTACTAGAGCTTATAAGCCCGATTACTTTGCTGATCAATTCGCTGGATCATTCAAACCTACGCAAGTCATCCACGCAGACTATCATCGCGTCCCTGGCGGCGCATCCTCAGGTCTCTCTGGTCGCCACCTGCGATACTCCCAATTTTCCTCTCCTTTGGCCCACCAATCTGACAACACAATTCCGCTTTCTCTTCCATGATGCAACCACCTTTGAACCTTACACCGCGGAGCTCGAAGTTGTCGAGGATGTCAACGCACTATTAGGACGAAGCTCGAGACGACTGGGAGGTAAGGACGGTGTTGGCTACGTCCTCAAGTCCTTGCCTGAGAACGCAAGGCGCCTGTTTGGCATCCTGGTAGCGGAACAGATGGCCCTCGCCGACACGGACCTCGACGCCGGCGGTGGCATCGCTGGCGACAGCGATGGTGACGACGAGATTCTAGGCGCCGAGGATGAGGACGAAGCAGCTGCCGAGACGCCAAGTCGAAGACCAAGAGGTCGAGGGCGGCCTCCAAAGAAGAAGAAGCCTGTCAATAATACACCGAAGAAGCAGGCTCAAGCGGCGGTGACGGGTGTGGAGTACAGGACGTTATACCACAAAGCTGTGGAGGATTTTATCTGCTCGAGTGAGGTCAATTTCAGGACGTTGTTGAAGGAGTTCCATGATCATCAGATGATCGAGTCGAGGAAGGATGCGATGGGGACGGAAAGGTTGACTGTACCGTTCCGGAGGGAAGAGCTTGAGGCGATCTTGGAAGAGCTCGTATAGTGAAGGTTCAAGCAATTTGAAGCTTCGGCACTGCAGCACTCCCTGGTGCTCGAGAGATGTAAGGTACAGAAAATTTGATGCTTGATCGTCATAACGGCGCTTAGGGATTGGATGTCCGCGGCCGTCTCGAGTGCAGCATGCTGGCAGTACTGTCTCGAAATTGCAAAGATCACCAGAGAGTAAATCTCACCACCGCCAGCGGCATATGGCGGCACCAACGAGCGCCGTACTGCACGTCATATTCGAAGATCGGCCCCTCTGGCTAGAAAGGCCCAATAGCCGCTTGAATGGCGGACACCAGGAGGGGGCCTGCGCGTGCATCTGCCCGGCGGTAAGATCAACATCGACGGCTGTCAACTTCCGATCTTGTGTGCCTAAAACTGCACAAGTGGCAGCGTGGGGCCCGGTAGCCTCCGATTTCCAACACGCCGAATGCATCTGAACATTGTCGGCAGCCTGGGGTCTGGATCCACCAATCGGGTCGATTGCTCGGGAAGTTCACGCCCGCTGTGTCCGCGGACGCTTTGCCAAGGAATGTGTCTATAAGGACCCGCTAAACGACATGCCGTTTGCGCTCTTCGGGACGTGCGTGAGCATGATTGACCAACTCATTGTCATCGCTCTCTGGCTGATATTTGGGAGTGCCATCGGTTTTTGGAAATGATCTTTCACATGAGAAATCTTCTCAAGCGATCCGTCGTTTCACGTGGACCTGCAATCATAGCCGACCACGGCCCCGAAACACTCTTCAATCACTCGTCTGGACGTTGGCTCTGGAACGAGGAAGTGCAGATAAGATGTCGAAGACAAACGTTCAACATCGTGGAGCTTGCTCAAGCTGCAGCGACGGCGGCCAGTTCACAGTCCTGCGTCAAATTGGTCAAGCTGGCCGAGGGTAGTTTCAATAAAGCATTTCTGCTCACGATGGACGATGGGCAAGAGATTGTCGCCAAGCTTCCCAATCCCAATGCAGGCTATGAGCACTTTACCACCGCGAGCGAAGTGGCTACCATGGACTATGCGCGGAACGTTCTTGGTCTTCCTGTGCCCCAAGTCTATGCTTGGAGCTCGTCCGCGGAAAATCCGGTTGGCGCAGAGTACGTCTTGATGGCAAAGTGTCCGGGAATTGAACTACACAAGCTCTGGGACACCATCACCGATCGTCAAAAAGCCGCCATCATCCACAAACTTGTGAGCTACGAAGCTATGTTCGCGTCGTCGACCCTCCCCAAATATGGGAGCATTTACTATGCCAGAGACCTCAAGTGCACCAAGAAAGATGAAGGTGTCCTTCTGCCTTTGGGTCAGAGCATGCATCGTCCTGGATTTGTGATTGGTCCCACCACGGACAGGAATTTCTTTGATCACGGTAGAGCTGGTGCAACGACCAATCGAGGACCTTGGTCAACGGTCGAAGAATACAACCTTGCGATTGCAGAGCGCGAAATTGCTTGTTTGCAGAGGTCTTCAAAGTATCCTGATCCGCAAGGATTCTACAACGGCCCTGGACAATACCAGCAAGACTTGAACACGAAATTACAGACCCTGCGGAATTACGAAAAGGTCGCTCAGTACTTGAAGCCGACGGATCCCACACTCTCTAAGCCGGCTCTTTGGCATACAGACTTGCACTGGGATAACATCTTCGTCGACGAGAATGATCCAACAGAAATCACAGCCATCATCGACTGGCAGGCAGTCCATATTGCTCCGCTTTTTGCACACGCCCGACATCCAACCTTTCTCGAGTTCGATGGGGAAGTCCCAGACACTTTCGATGCGGACGCTATCACGCTGCCCGAAAATTTCGAAACCCTCGACGGCTCTCAGCAGCAGGCCGCGAAGAAGCTACGCAACGCGCAGATCTTGTGGAAATTGTACGAAGTGGAGCTGGTCTGCCAATGCGAAGACGTGAGAAGGGCTATTCGCTTTGGCAAAGGTCTTCTAGGTCGATTGCCTAGTCTTGCGGGAAACATCTTCAGCGATGGCGAGCTACTTGTCCAGGACCTACTGATGAGTCTACAGCAGGAGTGGAAGCAGGTTGTGGACGATCCGACTACAATCCCTTGCCCATTGTCATTTACCGACGAAGACAAAAGAGCACATGAGAAACAGTTCGTCCTTTGGACGCAAAGCATTGAGCTCATGACCGATTTCCTGACTAGTATCGGCGGATATCGTGGCTGGGACGGATCAGTGTCCCACGAACAATACAAAGCGGGAAAGGAGCACATGAGACATTTCAAAGAAGACTTCATCTCTCGGCATTCAGCTACAGAGGAAGAGGAAATACGATGGTTGAAGGTCTGGCCTTTTCCTGACTGAGGACATCAGATTTCAACATTGACTCTGGCATCTTATACATCGCGCGATAACGCTCTGACGATGATGAGCGATACCCTAAGCCCACGTGTCATAAGCACCGTACTTCTCGCAGTGAAGTCTGGCCATCAGCGCTAGATCTGCTGCGATCAAGGCCAACGACCAGTGTTTTGGACGAAATTGAGCCGCTGAATCCAGGGGAGACGATGACCGCTATACTCGAGGGAAGAATCGCGCTTCGTACATGAAAAACGCATCACAGCTTCCAAGCTCATAGTGTCAAAGAGGCACTCGGCGACGTGGTCTGATGGCACCCAGAGGTGACTGTCTCGCACCTATGGTCCAGCGCATCGTCAAAGAGAAGAGCGAGGATGCGATTTCATATCTGACGGCAGTACAAGGACTCACGGACGCCCTCAACACTGCAACTAATAGGTACAAGAGGAAGATTGCATCAGCCGCGCAAGAGAAGCGCAACCTTCAGGTGGTGCATGAAAAAGAGCAGACGGATGTGATGCTCGCGCGTATTCGGGACAGGGAGGACCGATGGCCTGCGCACGACATGGAGAGGACAGGGTCTGTAGGCTTAGGTCGTAGCAGACAAAGCAGGCACCCAGCTCGAAAGTGTCGCAGAGTAGGACGACTACGGATGAATGGCTCGGAGGATGACGTAGCAGCTACACATACTGGTATCGCGTGCGCTTGAGTGCGCTTTGTGGTAAGCCCACGGACTTTGCCAATCGAGCTTTCAGATTCCAGCTTCCTCTCTCGACTCTTACCCTTTCTCCCTCTCTCTCATTTTCCTCCGCGACACAAGTCAAAGACGGACACACTGACCACCAGCATCGGCAAGCTCCTCACGGATCCCAAGTACTCCGATCTCGCGACCCGATGCGAAGCGAGAACATTCTTTGTCCACCGCAACATTGTATGCGCGGACTCGACCGTTATCGCGCGGCAATGTGATGGCGAGTTCGAGGTAAGCATCTTCCGCCCTCCTTGCTGACCTCTACTGATCGTTAGGAAGCGCGTACTCGAGTGATTGAGCATGCCGTCTACGATGAGGATGCGATGGATGGGATGTTGCATTTCGTGTATCGAGGCGATTATACCCTCGAGTCCACAGCCTCCTGAAGTAGCCATCGCGACTTCAGACAACCACGTATCCACCGAGCACCGTCCCACTGTCATCAATCACACTCTGGAGGATGCACTGATGGCCCACGTGTCCGTATATGCTCTTGCTGACTACTACGGGGTACCGCAGCTTAAACACCCGGCTCTGGTGAAGTCTGGAGAAGAATGCAACGCACTAAAAGCAGTCAGCAGCGAGGAGCTGCTTCGAGTTGCCGTCGCAGTGTACGAGAGCACCTCACCTGAATCGGCAGATCTCCGCGCGCGATTCCTGAACTCCTGCTTCGACCATCCCCAGAGCTCGATCGACAACGAGGTCTTCATGATCGCTTTGCAACAGCGACTAGAGCTCCAAGAATTCAGTGCCAACCTCCTGACAGCGGTTATGACTAGCCTTAGGAATCAGCTCGCGACTTTGACCGAAGATGTCGACGGCGAGACTAAGAGACACGAAGCAAATATGGCAGCCAGTACGGCCGCTCACGCTCAGGAGAAGAAAATGCCGGAGAAGTAGACTTCCAGACTGAAACATGAGGTTGCACGAGTACATGCCAAGGCACACCGGATGGAGGCCAATCTCGAAAGAATGACGGAGGAGCTTAAGGACAAAAAAGCGACTTCGCCCAATTTCCGAGGTTTGGGAAGATGAAACATTATGCACACTGTCACTCGCGCTTTTCGTACTCGACTGAGGTGTAAGGAGCAGTAATGCAGGCGAAGTGTCGGAGCTGCAATTGGTACGTCTGAGCTGCCGCGGGATGGGCAGCACTTTGAGGGCATATGGTGGTCGGGAGTACCTCAAGAACCTCTTCTTGGGCATAATGAAATGCGTAGGGTCGGAAGAGGAGAAGAAGGAGCGAGAGCAGACGAATCGATCGTCTGAAGACGGCGGGGTCACCGCACGCTACGGGCAAACAGTCTGTCAAGCCTGTCGGGTTCGAAGAGCAGGCGAAGTGGGCGAGACCATGGCGAAGTGCCGATCATGCTGTGCTCCTGTTCAGGAGAAGCTTAGCTGGAAGCAGGAGCTGACAATTTCAAGCGGATGCCAGTAGATGTAGTCATCGGATCGAGATAGCTGTCAACAGTATGCATGGCGGGCTCGATGTCGACATTGTCGCACGGAAGTCCCATATCACGTGCAGCCGTGAGTCGGCCCTAGCCCGAACTGGAAGTCGCAGAGCCGCTGAAGAAGCGCATCGACGCCGAGAGCTAGCCAGCGGCCAGGATTAGACGTATCCACATCAACAGCTTCATCTGTAGCCAGCGTACTTCATCCTTCACGAGTGGACTCGTTCCTCGTATACCATTGCTCGGCGGGGAGGCCCATAGACGCACGAGTTCTGCCGTGTATGGAGACGTGTTGCAGGGGATCGTCCCGCGCAAGACGACTGCCATTCACAGACGCCACAATCCTGGCCGTCCATTACCCAAAATCTCTGCATGCACACAAACTCATCCACCCCAACCCGCATACTGGCCGCATGGGCACGAGACCACATGCACATTGTCGTCAGCATTGGATGCCTGCGATTACGGGAAGTAGCTAGCGTTACACATGCTGCCGTGAGGGGGCGGCAGTCGAGCTGTCAAGATCTTGGGAGGGTAGGCACATGGCCATTGATACCACGTAAAGGCATCCACAATGTCTGTAGGTGGACGATCTCCCATCTATCGATTCAACGTGTGACACTCGCGAGAAGCTGCCGACGTAGATAAGCAAGCTCGTTCTGCTGATCTCATACATAGAAGACGCTGCCGACCAGATGCCAGTCAATCTGCAGCTTCCGCCCCTTCTTTCACTCTCCCACAACGGTACAAGGTCAACAGAATATACTCCTAGAGCGCTTCTCACCAGGCATCTCGCGAATCAGCACAGCACAGATATGAAGATCAGATCTTCCAGACTCCTGCTCAGGCCGGTGACAGAAGGTGACCTGCAAGAGTTCCACAAGCTGCAATCGAATGTCGAAGTCACAAAGTGGACGTCAGTATGCTTCACATCGAATCCTCACAGACCCATGGCACTGACATACCTCAGCAAACAAGGCCCCAACAAAACCCTCGAACGCTCGCAAGAAATGCTCGACGACCTCCTCGTCCTGGTCAACCTGATGGAAACATACAATCACCACGGCCACCCGGTCCTCATCTATGCCATCACAGTACCACCCTCGAACGATCTGATTGGCCTCATCGGGACATTTCGACCTCGAGAAATCGCCTTCTCACTCCATCCCACCTTCTGGGGTCAAGGCTACGCTTCGGAGGCCACGAAGGCGTTCTGCTCATGGTACATGAAGGGTCATCCCGGCCAGCCACTCTTCGCCAAAGTCGACACGCACAACGATGCCAGTGTACGGTGTCTCAGGCGATGCGGGTTCTCTCTTGCGACTGAGCAGGAACTGAAGGCCGATGAGGCTTATGGGAAGGACCGTGAACGGGAGACGTGGATACTGAGGGCTGGGAGTTGATGCTTTCGCTGGAGGACTTTATTGACGATTAATGAGCCATGACCACGAATTGACTTTCGCTTGGCGGCACGAGATGCAGGGCTGCAGCGGCAACGTTTCAGACAGCTTCACTTATTATTGTTGTCAGAAGCACACGCAGCCCCACTCAAACTGATGCCTTGAGCTCTTGCACGACTCACTG
The DNA here is from genome assembly GCA_002236755.2 of Dothistroma septosporum. NCBI lineage: Eukaryota > Fungi > Ascomycota > Dothideomycetes > Mycosphaerellales > Mycosphaerellaceae > Dothistroma > Dothistroma septosporum. The sequence continues at coordinate 32,420 of NBZP02000005.1, forward strand.
CGGGTACTGCTACCTCTCAACACCTTGTTCTTCTATTGAAGTCCACAGCCAACTACCACCATTACCACCACCACGACCACGGCGCATGATATAGCCACCAACATGTCTCAGCGATTCACCACGCCCGTCAAACGTGAGCGCGACGACTATGTACCTCACTCCGGAACTCAGAGCCACATGTCTCAGCGATTCACAACGCCCATCAGACGTGAGCGCGACGACTATGTACCTCCCTTCGGAAGACTGACCCCGGGCCTTTCCATGATGCCTGGACCAGACGACAACACAGAATACCACGCAAGATCGCCATGGCCACAGACACCATCACGAGCATCATCAGCTAGATACTCCCGCGACTCTACACTGAATCCCGCTGCAACACCCTACTCGCAGTCTCCTACTCCTTTCTACGGTACCTACAGTAGCCAGGCACCATGTAACTTCTCGCCAGTGCAGGACGAGACACCTGCGCCGCAAACGCCGCCGCGAGCATTACGACGGGATGGTCGAAGCCGCAAAAGACGTCGCGATGAAGAAGAAGAAGAAGCATGCGAACAGCCTACATATGACTCGTCGAAAGAAGCTCTCCCAGATCTGCCAGCGTATCACCCGCGACTACCACTTCTCAAGACGACAGCGTCGAATCTGGTCGCAGAGCTGGCAAGGTATCTGAGACCATATCGATACTCCAGTGCAGATCTCGTCAACATGGTGCAGAAAGCCGAAGAGGCAACGAATCCACCCGAGCAAAAGAAGTTCCTATTCATGCTACTTGGCGTCACTGGCGTCGGTAAGAGCTCCACGATCAACTCCTTTCTCGACGAGCCCCACGCGGCTAAGGCAGCATCTACTGGCGAGAGCCGCACGTGTGTGCCAACTTTCTTCACACATCGGCTGCCTCATCAGACCAAGCTGTACGCGGTAGAGGTCCATTTTCTCGACGACGCTACTCGTCGGAGTTTCCTCCTAGAGTGGATCCGGTTCTTCTGCCACTTCTACTTCGAGAATGATGGGTCGTGGTCAGAAGAGGAGCATCAACAGAAGTCTGCCCAAGCAGATGCAGCTTTGAAGATCTTCAGAGCACTCTTCTGTGACAAGTGGGACTTTCAGTCACCCGCTCACATTCGTGCCTGCTTACAACGGTATCGTGAGAATGTCGATATGCTGCTTCAACAAATGATGCAATGGTGCGGAGCTCTCTTCGAGAATTATGACCTTGCTGGGGATAATCCGTGTCTGCAAGTCGAAAAGGATGACTGCGAGGAGCTCGAGAAATCAATACATCCCCATGTTTTCGAGGACTCCGACTTCGAAGTACCGTCACGATGGCCACTGGTCGAACACATTCGCAAGGGCATCTCAACCTCCGACAAGCTCCAACATGTTGATCTCCTGGACCTTCCCGGCACAGCAGACGCTAATTGCGTTCGCTCGAACATCGCGCAGAAGTTCATCAAGCAGTGCGATGCACTCCTGGTCGTTACAGACGCGAGGCGTGCGATTGCCTGTGATGCCGTGGATCGGGTCTCAAGAAGATGGGGCGAACGATTTGAAGACGGACTCGCCGTTATCGTTACCAATACAGACTCGCAGATCAACAGCGCTCTGGCTGCCGAGATGGACCGAAAGAAAGAGTGTCTCGGGAACTACAAGGAACTTGCCGCGCGGATCGAGCAATTGGACAAAGAGAAGACAGCCATCTCCACAAAGATCAAGAAGATCAGAGGTGACCGCGAACAGAAAATGGCACTACTTGATGAAAAGGAGGAATTGACGGAAAAGCTTCGCGATCTTCGGGACCAGCAGTTCGATGGTCTGGTAGATGTTCGCAACTCATTCATCGCAAGGAAGCTTCAGGACGACAAGTCGAAATACCTCAAGACCGGAAATAAGCTTAAGGTCTTCTGTGTGTCCAACACGCACTATCAATCTCTGAATAAAGAGAAGTCGTCGGATGATCGTCAGATGAACGCCCAGACCACGGGCATCCCGAAGCTTCGCAGACACGCTCTCGAAATGGCAGCACCGAGAGTCTTCCGCGAAGCTGACGCTTTCATCAACAAAGCCATGACTGTATTGCGTGGTGCGTCTCTTTGGGTAGAAGCGACTCCCACTCGGCGGCACGAAGAGCTCATGGCCGTTGTCAAGCGACCAGCCTTGGAGCTTGTGAACGACATTGACGAATACCTCGTCAGACTTCAAGGCTCGCATTCAGCGTCAACCGGAGGCCTCATTGGTGACAAGCTGCTGCAGCCTCTGGAAATCTGTCGCGAAGACTCCGTCGCCGCCGCAATCGGGGTGAAACACTCGATCGACAAATGGAATCCTGCCACGATCAGAGCCTTCTTCAACAACAATGGCAAGCACTAAACTGCAAGAATGCCTTATCAGATCTGGAACGAGCGTTTCACAGAGTACCAGACCAACAACGTCGTCGATCCCGCATGGCTCCAAATGCATGCCGAACAGGAGGTGGCACTAGCAAACGTCGTCGAATTCGTCAAGATCCAGCTGCAACGTATCCCAGACGAGCTCAACCTGCTACCGTCCGCCGTACCGTTACCTCAGATGCGCATCAAGGCTCTCTTGGACGCATACTGCGTTCGCATCACCGCGGCCTACGAATCACGCGTCGGTCAGATGAACAAGAAGCTCAGTAACATCAAGCTCGATGCTTCCAAGGACGTCTGCTCTGCATACTTCACATCTTCCATGCGTCCAATGTACGAGTGTGCCAAACTCGAGAGTGGCAACGGATGCACCAACCGCATGCGAAACCTGCTGGAGCATAAGCTGACGAAGCAGCCTTCTCGCTCGCAGTTATCAGTCGATAGCGAGAACCCGTTCGACGCTGTGCGGGAGGGCCTAGACGTCGATCTTACAGCGACTGCGACCTGGGTCGCTCACAAGGTCAAATCGGACATCAAGAGCATTCTACGCGAGATGGAGTCGTCGTTCGATGGCTTCCTCCAGAAGCAAGCAGAGTCTCACGATGAGAGAAATGCTCGCAGAGCTCTCGGTCCGTTCTTGGCTGGAGCTATGAGGCAGGTCGAGGCCATCACAGCGGAGCTGGAACAGATCAAGGGTGGAGAGAGAATGTAGCCTCGCATTGAACACTCCTAGGGCAATCAGCCGTATGCCTCAGCGTGAACGGGGCGGCGAGGTAGGATTTGGAGGGCTAAAGGGTGATACATCAGGAAACGCAGCAACACACAAGATCATTGTCGCGATCAGGATAGATTGAACGGACGTACTGTCACCCATCCCAAAAGTCATCCAGCCGTACATAGAGAGGCTTCACTTCATACGTCTCGTTGACACTATCCCCCCCACAAGCCTCACACCTTCCCCTCAGCCAACGCTCTCAGATCGCTCACGAATCAAAAATCGCCCCATAAGCCGGCACCCCCCTCGCCTCCAACTCAAACACCGTCCTCCTCGTCTCCACCGGATTACTGATAAGCACCACAGCCTCCGCTCCAAAACTCCTATACGCCGCATACACCAGCTCATGCATTCGATACCTCCCCGTCTTCTTCCTACACACAATGACCGCCTCCGAGTCCGCTCTCAGTACAGCCTTCAGGATCTCCTTCCCAAAAGTCTCCTCGGGGTACGTCGCCGACCAGACAACGCGACACGGCCAGGAGGGATGTGCTTGCAGGAAGGAGAGGGTGGGACCGATTCCGGAACCTGTGGCTGCCATGATGACGGGTTGGAATAAGAGGCCGATGCGGGAGACGCCCATGGTGTGGGCGCCGCGCATCCAGAGGTGGGTGGGTGGGTTTTTGATGATTTTGTTCGTCCAGTCGCCGGCATTGGAAACGATGACGGAGTAGCCGTTGTGGCCGTCTGGGTTTGGGATTGTGGCGAAGCCGTGGTTCTCTGTCAGAGGGGAGGAGGAGAGTCGCGTGCCGACACAGGAGATGACTTTACGGTCGGTGAAGTGAAGGCGTGTGGCGCGGTCGGAAAGGGGTTCTATTGTGACGGCGCGGCGGCGGAGTCGAAGCCAGGGGTAGATGATCATGCAGGTGATTGCGAGGAGGAACCAGAATGAGGGTGTCTGGATGAGGATCAGGCCGACGTTGGTGTCCAAGATGTCTGCCATTGGCCAGGCCGCGATGACAGTCTGTGCCCACACCACCAGAATGGCTGTCCATCCTGCAAAGCGATGTGATAGCTCCCACCAGTCATGGTACTTCGAGCGGATCGTGGGATATGCCATCACGATTAAGATCACGAACAGCGCCATCATTACGCCTGTTGTAGCTTGCAGAGCATGCAACAGCGGCGTTTGATCCTCTCCGTACCCACCAAACTGCTTCAGCAGCAGAACGACGTAGAAGATATACCAGAACAGGGAGCTGATCCCACAGGCCGAGTGAATGCCACCATGGCTGTAGACCTTCGCAGCATACCTCCGAATCGCCAGCGGCGTTGAATGCGGCAGCATCGTGCACATCCGGAAGAAGAAGTTGATGGCGTGTTCGTGGCGCATCAGAGTCCCGACGAAGAGGTTCAGTACCACTCCATTGGAAGCATCCGTGCATGTGTAGCGTGAGTAGCCATGCTTGGCTACCTGGACTGTGCAGTACACCAGAGCGATCAGGTTGCCCAACAGGACGGTGATATGCAACCGCCGATACATTGAAAGGAAGCCATGTCGAAGCTTGTTCCACCAACCCGGTCCGGTCACTGCCGGCAGAGGGTAATCTCGGAGTAGTCTTTCGACGGCTACCTGGGTCGCGATCTTGCTCGAGAACTCTGCGATCGACCGTGTCGCAAGAGTGACGTGGTCCTTCTCGTCACCGAAGCTGGCGACATTGACCCTTTCACGACCCTGAAAATCTCGAGTGCCGACACCAAGACCCTGAGCTGCGTGCACATCCAGAGTCGGCCCAGGTGGCTGAATCTCCTCGGCCAGAGTAGGTCCAGATGAGAAGGACGATGACGAGCTGCTGACTTGGTCTTGACTTGGCCATAGCGTGATCCAAGAGCTCGAGTCGTGAACATGTGCGACTTCGGGTAATCGTATGCCGGCTTCCAGATTGTCGTCAAATGTGCGGGTGTCCGGCGTTGCAACCCATGTTGAGGCTGAACTTCCAAGAGATGGTGAAGGGCGTAAAGATGGATCGTTAACAGTTGGGGTGTGTCCCTGAAGGTGAGGATGATTGGCAGTCTGGGCCTCGATGGTCGCTGTCAAGGGGCGTGTTCGAGTTCCGGCGCGAAGATCAGTAGGCGTAATTACAGGTTCTGAGGATGATGACATTATTGTAGTGCTGACTCGAGATCCCAACAAGCGTTTTCCTAACGATCAGCGATATCAGTGTTCCGTCTCGGGTGCGTGTTGTGCAATAGCGGCGTTTGTGCGATACCAGCTCGGTATGGCGGCTTGATTCGTCTCAATCTCCTTTACACAGACAGTGTGCCGTCGAAGAAGAACAAAGTCTGACAAAGCTGGGTGTGATTTGCAAGACACAAAGAACAAGACGAGACGAGATTACGCCTGCGTTTAGATAAAAGAGTTTGGAGATGTGTCGTGGGTGATCAAGCTTGGCGGAAAAGATCGGAGGTGAAGTGCTCGCATGTGAATAAGCGGCAGGAACAGTCATCCGAACTGCACCCGAAGAATCAGTCGCGATTCACCTTCAGAATTCCCCTTTTGCTGCTCAATACCATTCAATTCATTGAGCCACGCTTCGGCGGAGATGGGACCGCTTACACATTAGCATCGTCAGCCTGACGCCGAGCATCCGCATCCAGCTGGTGGCTCGATCGGCCCATACTCTACTAACCCGTCAGCACAACTCGGCCGAGGAACAGCGAAAGGACAAACAAAGACATCAATACAATCCGTTCCCACCAGCAGATACATCAATGCGTAGCGGATGATGTTCATGTTGGTACTACCATGGCGCCGCATGGGCGAACTGTCAAGTACCATGGGGTCGGAACGTTGCGCGGATACGTGCATTGCATCCCCGCCACATACACCAGAATGACCACATGGCGTTAATACGGCTGCACCGAGTGCCCGGTTTAGATCTTGGGCAGCACCATGTAGCACCAGCCGCATGGTGGATCCCGGGTTACACAGCAGCGGCAGAAGCTTGATCGAACGTTAGTTGCACCGTAATGGGATGCCGAATTCTGTTCAAAGGACCATCGAGTCGACATTGCGGGTCGAAGGCGATGGCAGCGGATACCCATGTGGTTCACATAAGGTACCCGCAGCTCTTAGGCTGAATCTTGAAGTCTTTCGCAACGCAGGGCTGAGAGGATTCCGGAACGCCACTGGGACCACGCTTCGACCGAAGCAAGGGATGGTCCTCAGGCGCTCCGACGTTCGTCCAGAGCTTGCGCATAAGCTCGTAGGCTGCGTCATGGCCATATAGCGTGCCTGTTCAGTGCTGGGCAGTCCGGAAAGAGCAGGCCAAGCCCGAACATGCTTTCGGGGAACATCCGTTACCGCGCAATAGAAGTGGGCCAGCGGAGCCGCATCGACATAGCGATATGAACAATGCCCCTTGTTTTGGCAGTGACCAGATCGGAGCGCCGTTCGGCGATGTCGGTTGGCATCGACATGTTATAATTGAACAGCAGGACCGGCTTCCTGCACTTCGCCATTGCTCCCTTGGTTGGACGACTTGCCTCTTCAGCATTGCGGTATTCGACATCGGCTGGCATCGCAAAAATTCGCCTCCATCAGTATAGCGAATGTCCGATTGCCACCATCGCTAGCTGCTCTTTGTTGAACTCGTTCACCAAAATTTCCTCACAATGCCCACTCACATGCTCGAGTCGGCAACACGACGACACATGTCGCAACACCTACAAGATGCCGACTTCGTCTCGACTTCGGAGATGGCTCTCGATCATCTACTGCCCATCTATTCGTCCATTCATAAGCTGATTGGGACCATTCTGACCATCTTTGCCGACCTTGCGCATTTAGCCGTCGTTGCACGTGGCGAGCCTTCCTCGAAGGCAATGAACGGCTCTCCCGAACAGTTTGGATCGGCGGGACTCGGAGATAAGACCAAAGATCTGTGAGTTACTTTCAATGCGGTTGAGCAAGTTGAGGTCATATGCGACTCAATTCGGCCAAGATGAGCCCACTTTTCCCAGCAGCATTGCTAACAAACATGCGTTCACCAGGAGCCGTAGACTTCAGACATCTCAACGCAATACAGCCAGTATGGGAGATGTGTCGCAATTCGAGCACAGCAGTCTTGTGTCGTGGGCCTTTTCGGGTGAATATGACCCCACAAAGCCCGTGCTCTTAGATGCCATGCGACCAGATCGCAACATATCCAAGCAGACGGCCACAAAACTGGTCGCAGGACTCGCCGGCGCTTTCAGGGAAGACAGCACCGTGTGTCTGCACTTGTCCAATGACATTCTGTACCCGATCTTAGTGCACGCGATCTGGGCGAGCAAGTGTCGCTGGACTGGAACAAACACCGCATACACCTCACCTGAACTCGAGCACCACTTTCGCATCTCCGAGACCAGATACGTCGTGACGGAAGTAGAACATCTCGAGACTGTGCGCGCTGCAGTTGACCATAGCGGGACCAAGGTTGAGGTCATCCTCTTCAGCGATATCCTCTACTCTCGCTCTCGAGTGCAAGACGATCACCGTCGATGCTGCGCACGGCGCTCGTCATCATCAGAGCCACACAAGAATCGTTATCGGACTCTTCATGACTTGCTCCGCCACGACAGCACCCGAGAGGATCTTGAAGCGAGGCTCGAGAAGATCGACATTGACTCCATCGCCACATTGATGTCGACGAGTGGCACCACAGGACCGCCCAAGATGGCAGCACGCACCCATCGAGCACACATGACCGAAAGCAGAGCAGCTGCCGACAACGACGCGGCCAAAGATTACGAGATCCGTCGACTGTGGTGCGTACCCATCTTCCATGGCTTCGCGTTCCCAACAATGGTCATCAACAGCCTCCGCCTGGGCATACCGGGGTACTTCATGAAGCGCTATGTGGACAACACATACGCCGATAAGGTCCACGAGTTCCAGATCACGGAGACACTCGCACCGCCGCCGATGCTGCTGAGGCTAGTCAACTCCCCACTCTCACATCCGAAGATCCAGTCTCTCAAGATCGTGGGTACTGGTGGCGCGCCGTGCGTTGGAGAGCTGCGAGCCAAGTTCCTAAAGCTGTATGATGAGAAGCCACCAAGCATCATCCAAATCTGGGGCATGACGGAAGGCGGCTGGTACACGACATTCAAGTATCCAGAGGCCGATGATCCAGTCTCGGTCGGACGACCAATCCCAGGCTTCGAGATCAAGATGAGCGAAGAGAATCGTTCTCAGCTTACCGGTGGCCAAGAAGTCGGTGAACTCTTCGTTCGAGGTCCCGAGATGATGTCGGAGTACCTAGGAAACCCAGAAGCCACAGCGAAGGCCTTTGTCGACGGATGGCTACGCACCGGTGATGTCGGATACATCAAGGACGGGAAGGTGTACTTGGTCGATCGTGCCAAAGACCTCATCAAGGTCAACGGCTGGCAAGTCTCACCATCGGAAATCGAAGATGCGCTCCTCGTTTCCAGGGATGTGAAGGACGCCGCCGTGATCGGGGTCGGCGAGGGCATCTCTGAGCATCCGATGGCGTTCGTGGTCAGAGCCAACGAACACGATGGAGGCGTTTCAGCATATGCGCTGAAGGATCATCTTCTCCGGAGGCTCACTCGGTACAAAGTGGCGTCGTGTGAGATTCGCTTTGTTGACACGATTCCGAAGAGTGCGACGGGCAAGATACTGAAGAACAAGCTGCGGGAGATGGCAGTAGCATCATCTCATCAGTAAGGCGGATCTGAGCATCGGGAGGCGATTCACGGATCATCATGGCGTTATTTGGGATGCACAATAGAATGGAAATCATGTCGTTGTTTCTGAACTTCACGTTATTGCTGAAAGAAGTCGCGTTCCACTCTGTTGTGAAATCCTCAATACCGGCGTAATCTGATATGCCTGTCAGCAAGATCTGATAAGAGCACGGCCGCTACTGAAACGCTTCATGCAAAACTTCCGTCTGCCGAACTTCTTCTTCTCTCTTCTCTTCACCACGCGCCATTAGACAGTTCAACCAGCAGGCACTTGACCCAGCGTTTCGCCAGGTCATTTGTTTTCCTTTTGCTGTCTTGCGATTCAGAGGCGCGGAGAGGGAGACTGTTGGAACCATAAGAGCTGGCTACGCATTTTTTCCTGGTTGTGTAGGCGGCGTCAGAGGATCCGTACAAATTGTGACGAGAGATGAGGTGGGTTGCAATGGAGCAAGAGCAAGAGCCTAATACACAAGAGCATTGTAGTGCTATGGACAAGGCGAGGGTTTGATACCCTGGCGGTGACGAGACCCAGTGGTTTATCGTGAGCTGTCGCAGTGCAGCGCCTTGGGGCTCATCCATCGAGTGCAAACGATCGACGCAAATACCTTATTCTTCCTCCTCCGTAGCGATGATCATTCAATCCTTCTCTTCTCTTCCTCATATTCCAACAAAGACGTCACTGGTGATCTTGATGGAACCAAACTGCTTCACCTATCCGCCGTGGTGGTGGTAGTCATAGCCTCCCCAATTCGTCTCCTGGTATTCAAACTCCCTCGCCATCGCCTGCGTCTCCTCCACCCAAGGTAAGAAAGTATCTGCTTCCTTGACTCTGCCATAGGTGCGCAGCACGTGAGCGGCATCTGTGCCGGGTCAGCCATGGTGCGTACTCAACCCTCAAGGAGAGGCACCGCTACGTACCGCACATGTATTCCGCCGCGGCGTACATGTTCACGCTCGACTTGGTGTTGCAGATGAACTTCTTCCAATTCTCCGTCCATTCTGGCTCGTCCTTGAGGGTGTCCACGAGGCTGTACGCCGTCTCGTCGCTTGGCCAGTCGAGCAGCTCCTGGAAGTAGGCGGTTGTGCCGTAGGCTCTCTGCTTCAAGTCGCAGTAGTAGAAGCGCAGGAAGATGAGCTGGTAGAGAAGAATGAGTTGCTCCTCGCCTTTGGAATCGTGGTTGCTGGAACACGGCATCTTGGTGATGTTGGTTGCGATGTGGTGTTGGAAGTGCTCCAGGCGTAGTGATGTGGCGCGAGTAATAGCTGACTGGTGAGTGTGGTGCTTGTATTCTGATCGAAGTTTGTCACAAGAAGATATGTGAGGTGAAGAAGTGGTGGAAGTATGGATGTGTTTGCTGTCGCGCGTCCATGTTTCAATTGGCAGCTACATACATGATTGAGCCTGCATTTGATGGCGCCATTGCCGTCTGTGCCATCTACCACGATGCTCCAGAATAGCATCCACTTTCGATCCGAACTTTCTTCTATCAACGCCTTAATCGCCCTGCTCGCGACAGCTGCAATTCTATGCACAGCTCTGACCTGCCCGCCCCCCATCACATGCTCGTAATGACATTCACGCCGGCTTCGACTTCTCTACCGACCCTTGCGCCATGTCACCCGGGACATTCACGTCCGTCAACCTCAAATTCATGTCTTCGTAATGCCTCCGCCATTTTACCGTTTCCTTGAATTCACGTTCCTGCCAGCACCCACACGCGTCCTTCCTCCAGCTCGGTTGCGATCGCCGGTCAAGATGCTCGGCAGGTAGTCTTCGTCCATCAGACTCCTCTCCTTGTGCCTCTTCTCCACAGCACTTGCCCTCGCATACTCCTTCTGGTCCTCCGCCAAGATCAATTCATTGCCCCAGCCGCCTTTACCACCACCGTGTATACGACCGTTCGTCGAGCCGTGAACAGGCTTTGGTATGCTGTATCGATCACCTCTCGTGTTCCATTGCATGTTCTTCTTGAGATGCAGCTTGAATTCTCCATTCGCGCTTGTTGAGCACGACACTCGGGTGAGTGATGGCTGACCGCAACGCGAACAGAACTGCTTACTGAGATCTTTGTGGACGCAGAAGCACGCATGGCAACGCAGTACGTACGTTCTTAATTGCTTGATCCTGGTCATGGAAGGTGAGAGGAGGTTGAGGTTGATCTGAAGGATGACGTTCTGCATGGCGAAGTCCGAAGTCAAGACAGCCACCTGCATGGTCTTGGGCTCTGGAGTCTGCACTGTCGAAGCTCCAACGTCGGCTGCTTGTTTCTTCTTCAGATTGGACGGCGTAATCCACCCGTCCGAGTCGGAGTCGGTATCGGAGACTGCTTGATCTTCTGTGGAGCTTAGGGCCAAGTCCACTTTGCTCTCTGCCTTCTCCTGAGACCGGTCGTCCTCAGGGTCGAGAACAGTGGTTTCGAGGCTTGAGGTGACCTGTGCGACACTATCGTAAGGAGAAGTAGACTCGGCGCCTTCGTCTGACGATCTACCAATTGCTGCTTCTTGATCATTGCCTTCATTATTCTGCTCTGGTACTGCTATCGATGCATCGGCGGGTTCATCCTCTGGCTTGATCTCGACCTTGGGCACAGCATCGGTCGTCAGGTCTGCAGAACTTTCTGCCTTCGCTTCTGCCCTCGACGGAGGCGCGCCATTCACACCTTTCTGTCCTGGGACTCGTCGTAATCGCCAGTCGCCACCATTGCGCTCACATTCGATCTCGTACGTCAAAGCGATGATCTGAATATCGGCTTTACTGAGCACTGCAAGATCTCCTGTCCTGCGCGCAAAGTCTGTCACAAACTTGATACTGTTGGGATTTGGCGATCGTATTGTCAGGAATGGCTTCAAGGTAGTCTCGACACGACTTCTGGTTGCTGCATCTTTGATTTCGCTGATGATAGCAGGAACTGTCACAAGAGTCTCTGCTTGGCTGAGAAGCGTAGACACAGCAGGCTCGTTCTTGATAATTGCGCCAGTGTCGAGGACCACAGTATTCACTGGCTTGTCGCTCGTCATATTCGCCATGGTTGATGTATGTTGGAGATGTCCATGTTCAATAAAATTCGAGATCGGCCTCGCTTAGCGCCACCAAATTTGGCGCTAAGCACAGGTACCAGAAGTCACGTGCATGGTGCTGCAAGGCTGAGCAGAAATTATGCCTCCCTTTTGTATCGTTTCAGGACGGTGCTAGCCTAGAATATGCTCAGAGTATGTAGAGCCTTATGGCTACGTGGTGAAGCGCGCTACAACGCTGTGCAGCACTGCTGAAATTTGTCCTCGGCTAAGGCACACACGGCCGTTTTTGCCTTAGAGCTTACCCGATGCGAGAGGCCGCCCATGGTCAACTTTGGTACCTTCGCTTCTTCCCTTCTTCTACGTGCCAAGTACACCATCCTCGTGCGCAGCGCTTTCGACCGCGTTGCTCTCCGCGTATTCGCTGTGAAGTCGACAAGAGACCCGTCCAATGCTTTGCCACGGCCGCCAGACCGCCGCCTTCCTCGTCCAGCGCACAAGTCTCACACTGTCCCGTCGACATGCTCGAAGACAGCCTAGATTCCGCACTTCCAGCCATGTCGAGCGCGTCAATTTGAAAGACTAAGCCAGGCGACTTGCTATGCCATGCATCGGCAGCAGAGCGGAAACAGCTGGAGGCGACACAGTTCTACAACCGTTCGTCAAAGCCTGTAGACAAGTCCTGATCGAGGCTTTCGAATCCCGGTTGCCGCCAGTCTAGCACGAATTTGTGCCGCGACCTGGCGTCGACCTCGATATGGGCTCCTGTTCTTGACTTTAACGGCAGGTAATTGAGGTAGGAGCAAGTGCAGTGCAGGCCAGTCAACTTCAGCTCGATCGTGTCCCTTCCCCGAAGTCCGGGAGAACTGAACTGACCGGAGCGTCCGCAACCCAGGCCTTCGCAGGACCTGGCCTGCCGATAGCTCTCCTCTGAGATGACATGCTTCGTGCGTCCGCAGCAATCTGAAAGTGGCTGATCACGCATCGACACGGTACATCGCAATTGGGCCTCGGGTGCCGCGCCAAATGGTATCACTCACCGACTCGGAGCGTTTGATACGAGCGCTGGATTCCTGGACCTTCACAAACTGGCGCATCGCAAGCATTGCCTGGGCATCTCGGCCAATAGGGACATCTTCATGCGCTGGCCTGTCGTGGAGAATGCCCAAAGAATCCTGCCGTGGTTCGCATCGCGTCGGTTCCACGAAGGCAACGCAATTGACTAGCGCAGAGAGGGCGAACAAAGGGCGCTCTAGCTCCACGGCACTCTGCGACTCGACTAGAAAACGACGAGGGTGACCACCGCAGTCCGTTGCTATACAAGATCGACGTGTCCTTCCGAGCTATATATCTCCCGATCAGTCGCTATTTCTTCCATGAACGTACTAGACTTGCTAACTCTTTCACAGCCAATTTTACAGCTGGAACGTCTGGACAAGCCGGGTTCGCCGAGACTACATCCCGTTATTTCAGAAAGTGGAGGTCTTCAGCGAATCAGCAAGCGGACGGACCGCGCTCCTGCACACCAAGCTACTGGTCACACTTCGTGATCGAGAACTTGGAGCTTCTCACAACGAAAGGACTCACCGAGTCTGTAGAGCCGCAGTACTCACGTGTTGAATCGAGGGTCACGTGAGCGACTTTGCTCCGGACGTGCGCAGAAGAGGCACGCGCGTGCACTCTAAAGGCATGGACGGATCTCGTTTCCATACCCGAGAGACTGGTTCGCACTAATGCCTCATGCGCACGCGACTGGCCTTCGAGGAGAATCGTGAAGAGCGAAAGGACAGTTTTTGGCAACATCGTTCGACGTGAGCAATGCCGGGTCTCGATTCCAATCCGGTCCATTCTGACAAAGACTTGCTAGGAACCATACTGTGTAGCAGAGGTTCGCGCGATCGCTCAGACTGGTGGAGGACTCAGGCGTGTCGGCCAGCTTGCGTGCCCGCGCTCGGCAAAGCATACGGGTCATGTTTCAATGGCACAATGGCCAGTGGAGGTGGTTTGTCTTGCGCGCGCATCCAATCTATGAATTCTCCTTGGCTGCCACGAAACAAGGACTCGGGCCCGGCAGCTGTACTAGTTGTTGGCGGTGCTATCGCCTCTTGTTTTCGACATATGCTGTCTTTCTTATGGGGAGCGTGCTTCTGTGGTGAGGCAAGGTACTCCCTTGGAGGCAAGCTTGACTTTTGAGCGGTCCTAACCCAAAGACGCCTCCATGCTGCTTGGTCGCGACTGTGAATGGAGGAGCGCTTCACCGGTGGGGTTACCGATAGCAGCCTCGATGCTGTGAACTACTCTTCGACGCAGCCATCTTTGAATTGTTGAGTCTGTAACAGTGCAATCACTTTCAATTGCACCGATTATCGCTGCTTTGCCGCTCGAGGCTGGAATTTATACGACAGCTACCGTCTACAGCGCGGTTGCTACAGCGCGCATTGAGCCGAAGGTCGCTGAGATCTCGCAATGGTGAGCTATGCAGCGCAACCCTGATACCAAGGCTCATTCGAGCAGGCACAGTACTACTTCACGATCCAGCCCATGGTTCCACATCCAGAGGTCTCCGAGCGACGTGATAGCACGAATCCTTGGATGCCGCCAAAGCGACTTGGCAGTAATGTTAAAGTGGAGTTGAGAGGCGCACCGCTCACCTTCGTCTTTCAGCATGATGGAACTAGCACCGGCCAGATCCAAGACTTACCCACGCGGTGCGATTTGCATCAGACGCATTCGCTGTATCATGCTCGTGGCAATATTTGGATCGTGGATTACGATGCCACGGAGTCTACGGTAGGAGACGGTCTCGATTCGGGGAACGCTGCCTCGGTGTCTCAAGAGACTCTGTCTACCGTTGACGGCACCGATGATCCGCGTTATGAGAACTGGAACGAGCTCTCCTTCGATCGGAGGGACATCGACAACGCAACATTATCCTTTGCGGATCTTCGTCAAGAGCACCTGCGTCTACCAATGCAGCGGCACGATCAGTCTTGGGTCCAGCATTATCTGCCTCTGAAGTATCACGCATCCGAATGGTCAGCAGACCCAAAATCCGGCGGCCTGGTGGGCAGACTATCCGTACTGTTGGGACTTGTTGCCATGTTACAATCCAGCGAAACGTGGCCACAACTCCTGCCTAAAGCAATCGACAAGACAGGTTTGACTCGGGGTTTCTGGCAGGTGCCGCAGCGCCAACTGTCGCAGCGCGAGTGTGGCATGCACCGTAAGAGGTCTTGTGCAGACTTTGACTCACTCTCGATGCTAATAAGGCTTAGGCACGGATGAACGTGGTTTGGTCATTACCGTCTACTTTGATCCCGATCTCTGCTCGAAGAAGGACCTTTCTGATCTCGAAAATGGTAGGAAAGGTCCGATCTTGCCATAGCCGTTCTTGGTCGCAACATCACCGCAGTGGTCTTGCCACATGCACTTTCCACCAGCTCGTCCAGAATGACGTTGTCACATACGTGGAAGTCGCCGGTCGGAGTTGAACAACCTTTATGTGCATCGCAGCACGGATATTGGCGTTTGCACTCGGCCGGGTGACCTCTCGAATTTGCGTTCTTCGCCTTTCAATCATCGCCAGAAGATAATCGAGCATGATTGGGTATTCAGGCCATCACATAGTTCTCCAGTCGCTACTTCATTGCGAAATCTATAATGCTATTCAACCTCGTTGCCCATGCCTGTCATCGGGTGGACATCAATGTTTGTCATTTAGAGTTTCGTGTCTCGTCAGCGCCGCAGCATTCGCGGTCTTCGACGTGTGCTGAAAGGGATCAAGCGACAGAGACTCCGAGACTGAATCGCATTCACTCCATTGTCCAAGTGGATCGTGCTGACTGCTCATGTCAGCAGGCCACCCGGATATGTCTTTTTCCGGATGCTAAACTCTGCCGCGAATCTTTGGCCAAAGACGCGGTCGCGAAGTTCTTCGTTCTCCACACGAAACCACTGCAGCGGGGTACAGGAAAGCTCACGAGACATTTGAGTGATGAACCATTGCGGCACTTGTGGTTGGTCGACCGCTCATCCGCTGATGATGCCGGAGATGATGCAGCTTTGCTTCGCCGACCGAACTGCCGTTCAATGGCCACACAGTCTAGCTCAGCAGGCATGGGTAGAATCGATGGCAGAGTGTTAAGAAGGCTTGCCATCCCGCTGCGTAGGTCCTTTTCTCCTCATCCATTAACAACTACTGTTCTCTACTCGTTGTCAGTGCAGCAAGCAGCGAGCGAGCAGGTTTCATTGTCTGGCAGAACTCTCACAGACAGTCTCTTACACCACTACGATACAACCCAGCATGTCTACACAAGAACATGTCGCGGGCAAGTCCGAGTCCGGCCGCCAGTATGACACCAAATTCACCCAGCAGGTCATCGATACCTGCGGCCCAAAGACCAGCCCACGCATGCACCAGATCTTCTCCGGCCTCATCCGACACATCCACGACTTTGCAAGAGAAGTAGATCTCACACCAGAAGAATGGTTGGCCGGCGTCAAGTTCCTCAACGAGACTGGCAAGCTCTGGGCAGAATCAGATGGCAAGAGAAACGAGATGCACAGATTGTCGGACATCATTGGACTTGAGAGCTTGGTCACTGAGATCGCCAACTACGTCCAGATCGACGAGCCAAACTACGTCCCAACATCCGCTGCAATCCTCGGCCCCTTCTGGAGCCCTAACGCTCCATGGAGGAACCAGGGTGACAGCATCATTCAGGATCCTCACGAGGGCATCGTCACATACATGCACGGTGTTGTCCGCGACCTGAAGACCCACAAGCCAATTCCCAACGTCACCTTTGACATGTGGCAAGCCAGCAGCAACGGCAAGTACGACTTCCAGGACCCAGCGAACCAATCCGACAACAACCTCCGCGGCAAGCTGAAGACCAACGAGAAGGGCGAGTACCACCTTTACTGCCTACGACCAACCGCATACTCCCTTCCACAAGACGGCCCGTCGTGGCAGCTCCTTCAGTCGATTGACAGACACCCAATGCGTCCAGCCCACATCCACTTGATGGTCACACACGAGAGCTACAAGCCATGCATCACACAAATCTACCCCAAGGACGACCCATGGCTCGAGACCGACACCGTCTTCGCCGTCAAGGACGATCTCGTTGTCGACTTCAAGCCAGTTGGAAAGGTTCCAGAATGGATGGCAGAGCACAAGGGCCCAGGTGGTCCAGCGCAGAGGGAACTTGAGCTTGATATTGTCCTGGCACCACTCGGTGCGCATTTGTCGAATGCGAAGCCAGTGGAGAAGTTGTAAGGTAGCCGCCGATGTTTGGCGTTAAGATGGAATGACTGACGAAGAATTGCAGAGATGGATAAGAAGGAAAAAGTCAAAACGGACTTTATGTGAATATGTATTGCATCAGTCACGGCGCATTGTGAAAGGAGGCATTATCGATCATATTAGCGACATTCTTATCAATGACAATCATAAGTTCAAAATTCACTCTGAAGATATTCCACCTCACCCAATCGATCACGCCCGCCCGAACCTCGGTACATCCGTGCCATACCTCTCAAGAGAAATACCTACACCCATCATTCCCCCCAAACAACCCACAGCACCCAACTTCCAAACTCCCCACAAATGCCCCCAGGCCGCTACTGGGAATTCCTCCACCTCCAAGACACGTGGAAAAACGCCTCTCACTTCGACCGCATCCCATCCGCGGGAAACCTCTACATCGGGGGAATCTCCGCCTTCCACCAAGACCCCAACCCCCTCACCCACGCCAAAATCACCCACATTCTTTCAATTCTAGACTTCGCCCTCACAGACGCGGACGCACCCCAACTGGCTACATACAAACACCTGCATATCGACGTCAACGATGACCCTGATGAGGATTTACTGAAACATTTCCCGGAAACGACGTCATTCATCGATGATGCGCTTACAGCCGGGGGAGGGGTGTTTGTGCATTGTGCGATGGGAGTGAGTAGGAGTGGGACGGTGGTTTGTGGGTTTTTGATTTGGAAGTTTGGGATGGGGGCGATGCGGGCGGTGGAGAAGGTTAGGGAGGGTAGGAAGAGGGTTTGTCCGAATGAGGGGTTTATGGCGCAGTTGGAGGTTTGGGAGGGGATGTGTAGAGAGAAGGGTGGGTGGGATGAGGAGGTTTATAGGAAGTGGAAGGAGAGAAGGGGGAGGGCGAAGATGTGAGCATAACAAAGACATGATGTCGTGGAGATGTAGTGCATTCGCGATGCTGTATTGACATTGCTGTGACTCGTCTATAGCCTCGCTTGGATCGCGCTTGCTGGCTTGCCTCTGATGTCAGGCTCTGGCTGCTTGTCGACAATCAAGCTCTGCGCCTTTTGCAAGCTCTCCACGGCTTCCTTCTCAATTCTGGTGACGAGATCCTGGCAAGTCGGGATATCGTTGATAAGACCAACAACTTGGCCGGCAGTCCAGACCTAGAAGGTTATTGTTAGCATTTCGATCTTCTTCCTGCATCCAACGGGAAGACGTACACCATAGTCTGGGTCACCATTGAGGAAGACCTGTCGTCCACGCTGTCCGCTGACCAGCCCCCCAACCGACTGAAAGTCCTTTGTCTCGGGCTTGTTCTCAATCTCATACGCCTCGTTCGAGACTTTGTTCTTGAACAGTCTGCTGGTATTCTTCCACTTCCTGAGAACAAGTCTGGTATCCGTCTCTTGCGCTTTGACAATGCTCTCCTTGATGTTGTTGTGGATGGGTGCCTCAACTGTGCACATGAACCGTGTGCCCATGTTGATGCCCTCAGCGCCTAAGTTGATCGCAGCAGCAAGACCCTGGCCGTCGCAGAAACCACCTGATGCGATGAAGGGAATGGGAATGACCTGTCGTGATCGGGAGAGAAGGATCAGGTTTGTGATGTCTGTCTCTCCGACGTGACCGGCGCATTCGAAACCGTCGATGCTGAGGAAATCGACGCCAAGCTTGACAGCACTGAGAGCGTGTCTGATGGATGTGCACTTGTGTAGGATCACACATGGTGGGTCTGCCTCTTTCAGCATCTTGATGATCGGGCCTGGCGAGTTTCCAGCTGTCTCGACGATTCGGATGCCCTCGTCCAGGATCGCTTGGGCGTAACCTGGATAGTCGGGTGGGTTGATGGATGGGAGGAGGGTCAAGTTTACACCGAAGGGCTTGTTGGTCATCTTCTTGCACTTTCGGATCTCTTTGCGGAGGTCATCTGGCGAAGGCTGTGTGAGGGCTGTGATGATGCCGAGACCACCGGCGTTGGAGACTGCTGAGGCGAGCTCTGCGTAGCCGACCCATTGCATTCCACCTTGGACGACCGGGACTGCATCTCGTTAGATTCATCACCACATTAGACGTGATTGCATCCCACCTTTGATCCCGAGCTTGCGGGTAAGAGCAGTGTTGAAAGGCATGGTGTCGAGGTTGTGGTGCGTGTTGTATATCTCAAAAGCAGTAGGAGAGGATATGCAGTCTCGAAAGGCAGAGATGCAGTGGTAATAAGACGACCTACCTGTCACGACCGACGACTAGTAATCAGGTCCGGCAATATGGTCGAGAAAGTGTTACGGGCGTTGTAGTTGCAACCGAGGTCATTCGCGACGACCGACCTAATGGACCCTGGCTTTCGGCTGCCCCGGACTGCTCTCTGTCGGCTAGTAGCCTAGTCACCGACGGCAATCACGCTTCTTTCTCCTCCTTCGTCCTCCTGCGCCGACATGATCACTAATACTGTTGATCACTAATTTCTTGACGCTGCCTCGTTCATCATTCGATCACTACCATGTGGACAACCCAGCGCTTTTGGAACACACTATCCATGCATTCGAAACGATCGGGCGAAGCTGACAAGACGCCTCCGCATGGCATGACAGCTGCAGCCCGAGATATGACCGATGTGTAGCCATGAACATATGATCAACATCAGTAACACCACGCATGGGTTGTTGCGCTCTGCCTTTCATGGTTCGTTGTCTAGCTCAAGTCAAGAATCTCCATCAACCTCAGCCTGATCCATGAACTAAGACTCCACCCCACGCGGCGATCTGCTCGTCACCTCTCAAAACTCTTCTCAGTGAGATCCTTCTTCAAACCAACGTATGTTCCCTTCGTAACATGATTGTTGATCTACCTCGTCCGTAAGTCAGCCTAGCTTTGTTGCAGCAAGATCACTATTCGCCCAACACCTGGAGGTCTTCGCGAGTTCGGTTGAAGACAGCTTTAGAACTGCCGGCCACGAAGCCACGCCCTGCTGCCACCAGCAGCGGAATCTTGCTGGAGACTGGGACGTGGAAAAGCTGGCAATGGCCGAGCCTTCGACGTCCTGGCTGATTGCGAGAGAAGTATGGCCTTCGATGATAGGATTGTCGATGAAGAGACGCCGTCCTCCTGCGGGTGATAATGATGCTGAGAGGAGACCATCGACCGGGTCCACGAAACGCCCAGTCCTGCTAGGCTGTTGAACAGCGAGGTCATGATGACGGTCGCTAGCGCCTTTGGTGTCAGTCTGATATTGGTAAGTGTGCTAGTCCTACTGATCATTGTCTTGAGTCCCCACAGCTTCTACCTCGCCACAACGCTTCACTTCAACAACGACCTCTCCTCTCGCAGCTTCATCCGGCCACAATCCACCACAACCGACCTCCGCGGCACCCGCCTCCTCAACTTCACAACCATTCAATACCCCAGACTTCCCAGTGCAATATGAAGTCTCCAACCTCATGGCTAGATGCAAATGCTCTATCAGGGGTGTCGAGTTAATCACCAACTACTCTTTCCATACAAGGATACTATTCATCAGGTATGCTCCAAACTATACACAAACAACAAATGTGTCACCCCTCTCCCACCTCAAGTCCGGAAGCGATCTTGCAATGCCTGGAGCGAGGCCAATCTTCTCTCCGCTCTTTTCCTGCCGGCGTCATCAAGTGGAGTCCCATTGAGCTCAGCCTGTCCTTTATCGATTGGTCCCTGCAGGTCATCGAACATCTTTCTCATGTCTTGTTTTGCCTGCAATTTGGCGTTGGTCATGGTGTCGAAAGTGTCGGGGTTGAAGCCTGAGGTGTGTTGCTTTACCGGTGTTGGGTCTGGAGTCAGAAGTTGGTGGTCGTCCGCGATTGGGGTGCGGGGTTGAGTGTAGTTGTCGTTGTCGTCGCCGTTAATGCTGATTAGTGGTGTGATTGGTCTGCTGGGGCTGGGACTGTTGGACGCATTGTCGCTCTCTTGGTCGCTGTACGGGCCTCGAGCCGCTGATTTGCGCGGCCAGGTGAAGTGCTGTCGCTGAGTCTTTGGTGTTCTGTTGGTCCACGGGTTTTTGTGCGTCCTGGGTTCGTCCAAAGCATACAGGCTGAGCATAATTGCCTGACAAGTCCGGACACAGATTGGAGTTCCAGCTGTCCACAAGCACTCCGCCGCTGTCTTGGCCAACTCCTGCCGGTGCTCGTGATCTTTCTCCGGCCATCGCTGCGAGAGTCCGCTATGCTCTCTGAGGAAGTCGGAGAAGTCCTGGAAGGTGTATGTGGCTGCACAGTGGCTGTAGGTCCATGATGAAGGGCTTGCGAGCCTCTTGCGCGGCATAGTTCTGGATGAGTGGCTTCGGGCGGGTGGAGTGAGCGGCGTGGAGTATGTGCTGCACGACGAGTAGATAGAGGGCGATGGAGTGAGATGCGAGAAGTAGATACTGAGTGCCTGCACGGGTGTCATATGTTGTGGCATGCGCAATGAAGGTGGCCGTCTGGTAGACTAACGGGCTGTATGTCAATGCGATGGAACGTGCCGGCGTTCTGATCGATGGAAAGGAAAGGAGACGATGAGTAGAGATTAGAAAACGGTGCCAGCACCAAGAATGTACGACAAGATGAGTTACGGATGATCGTGTTGAATTGTCGGACGGTAACGACTTCGTGGGTATATGAGCTGTCTGCCTATCGCCAAGGCCAGGCCTTGTCTGAGTCTCGTCGCTGCCAAGAGAGACATTATTACAGAGCGGGTGCATTTCTTGGGGAAAACAAAGGATTAAAGTCACCTACCCGAACTCCAGAGGCCTGATTCGACAGTGACGGCTCCAGTATTAGTAGATGGTGTAAGGATGATCCAAGCCGGGGTCGCGCTTCGATATGTTCTGTGGATCGAGACAGTGCCGTTGTGGGTAACAAAGCTACTCCACGAGACAAGACTGCGTATGTCGTACTTCAGCGAGCTTCGCGACGAGGTTCTGATCTCAGCTACCTTGCTGCCATTGCCATGTGTTGGCTCCTGATAACTCTCCATGGTGAGTCTCCTCGTTACATTCTTAACGTCGAGAAAGGGACGGAAACTGCTAGGACATTTCGATGGTCGGGAGTTCAGCTCGATTATGTAGTGAACTGAGACATCCACATCGGAGCTAAGCTTGTCGCGGCGTGTTCTCAACATAGCATGCAGGTGTAACGCTGGCTGATCCACAGGTCTCCT
Organism: Dothistroma septosporum; assembly: GCA_002236755.2. Lineage (NCBI taxonomy): Eukaryota > Fungi > Ascomycota > Dothideomycetes > Mycosphaerellales > Mycosphaerellaceae > Dothistroma > Dothistroma septosporum. The sequence continues at coordinate 54,735 of NBZP02000005.1, forward strand.
CGACATTTGAGCCTTGCGGGAGGGCAGTAGATAGGTGGTACTCACAGTGCCTGGAGCAACAAGCCCACAGCGGGGATCTCGTGGTGCGCAGCGTTCCACAGCGAGCCGACTCAAGACACGTGCAGTCCGTTCCACAACAAGGTGGCTCGATGTGGACTGTATCTGGGGCAAAGTCGTGGCAGAAATCGGGTCCCAGCAATTCCGGCCATGGCACGTGTTATGGCTTTCCCCTCGCATGAGCTGAACGAGGCCGCGGAGCTGTCTACTGTTCTCGCTTGAGTCGTTCCCGAGCCACATGTATTCGGCGCATCCTTGAATCAGGTGCCCAGATTTCATGTAAGACTGCGATGACGAAAATCAAAGGTGTGGGGAAGATTATGTGTGCGAAAAGTGATGTTCAAATCTTTGGATCATACTCGACGTATTGCCATGCCTTCCCTGGGTCGCCGGACCGCGTGCTCGTCCTCTTTGGCACGATGTCGAGTGCGGTAAGTGCGGCGCATGCGCTCAGTCTCGCTTCTACCGCCAACATCGCTGCGCAACAGATCACCAGCCTGCGAGTCCATAATCAAAGGTCTGCAAGCAAAGAAATCCGGTAAGTATGTACGCCCAATGTTGAGAAGCTGATAGGCATCCCCGGGCCGATTGATATGCTTCGGTTGCTAGGCGGCCTTGATTATGTGCAGAGCCATACTTTGTCCCATGCTCCTATTTCGAGACTTCTGACGGAAGCACTCTGCGAAGGTGCTCAACGTCGATAGTAGCCAGCCAGTTGCGTGGACCAGGCGGTCCGTGCCTCCCGTACTGTCGGTTGAGATAGTAGTTATAGATGTCCTCATCGCCGGCAGTCTTCACGTGAGCCCAGTCTGTATCACGAAGAGCTGATTGCTATCTGTACTCGAATCGCGACAGGCAATTACGAGGCCTGGAGGGAGTTTGGCTCGCACTCAATATGAGCCGATGCGGATCAACCCCGAGCGTGTTGTCTGTGGCAGTGAAGCAAGAGATCTGGAAAGTCGTGTGATGCTGTGACGGATGCGACATCGTGCTGCTATGGAAAACGTCAGAAGAGTTGGAGCAGCTATCGGACTTTGATGTTGTGGTAGTGGTGTTGTAGCGCGAGATAGAGTTCGTGATCGGAAGCAAGCGAGGCCGGGCAGGATTGTGGCCGTGAGTCTGCGCTGCCGAAAATGTGCGCGACTGACCCATCAAATATTGATGGTAGACCCATGCACTTCGTGCCTTTCCCGCCTCGCAATCAGGACGCCCATCACGTGTACCGCTACTTGTCGCAATCTGTTCTCATTATCTACGCACAGGCCACCCGCGCTCAATACATTACTCCAGAAGCGACTTTCTCAATTCCTCTTTCCTTTGGTATACTTACCTTGTTGGCCCGAGGACGCTCATGAATGTCCAAAGGTACATGGATCGGCTGCATTGCACATCGCGGACCGACACATGTATGCCTCTCCTTCGGGGGCGGCACTGGCGCAATTTTTGCTGGCTTTCCACTCTCGACGTCGCTGTCGTGGTGTGAACTTTTCATCAGGTCCTGGTTGCTGCCGCACTGGGTTTGGAGAAGAGGTTTCGAGTCGTGCACGTGAGAGAGCAGGCAAGCAGCGCGGCACGGCGCTTCATGGTAATGGGATGCGTGGTGGCGCTGTCACTTGGTCGATGGTCGGGTTGTCTGTGTGCATGGCATGCCGGTGATGGCGGTGCTGCGTGGTGCTCGCTGGTGGAGGATACTCAGCGACTGGGAAGGTCCATGTCGGTCGAAGGCAGCAATATATAGCATATATCTCTGAAGCGATGTCCATCACTCTCCACGCCATCTAAATCCAATCCATATCTACACTATTGATTGCCGTCTCTGTCGTTGTAATCACTTCCCGCCGTGAAGCTGCACCATCATCATCATCAGCCAAGCTCTGTGCCAGGATCGGCTGGTTGGCAGCTACAGCACAAACAGCTCCCTTATCACACTGCCCGCCCGTCGTACGCATCATATATCACAGGTGCATCAAGGTGTATGCTAGGCCTGAGACCCCGACCTTTGCTGAGAGCTCGCCCGTCCTTTCTCGATCTCGTCGCCAGCCAAAAGACCGATCCCTCCAAATCCCGGCCCACGACTAGCTCCAGCGATCACCACCCACACCTCTTCTCTACTACCACCACCTACCATCCTCGCCCACTTACGCCACCTGAAGCTGCTGTAGCACTTCCCGAAAGTCCAGCGCTCTCACGAAATCCACCACGATCACCATTCGACACCGTCGAGTTTGCGTCAATAGAGGAAGAGACGGATCTGCAACCCATTGAGCAGCAGGTAGAGGAAGAGCTTCGAACAGACGAAACAGCTGCAGAAACACCTTCACAAGCCACCGTCAAGATGCCTCCCAAGCAGCAGAAGCAAGACGACGATGATGAGTCGCAGCAGGGCTCCATCTTCTCCATCTCAGGTCCCGTCATTGTAGCCGAGCACATGACAGGATGCGCCATGTACGAATTGTGCAAAGTCGGCGCAGACCAGCTCATTGGAGAAGTCATCCGTATCGACGCCGACAAGGCTACGATTCAGGTCTACGAGGAGACCGCTGGTGTCACTGTTGGTGACCCAGTCTATCGCACTGGAAAACCACTTTCAGTCGAGCTTGGACCTGGTTTGATGGAGACTATTTACGACGGTATCCAGCGACCACTCAAGGGCATCAGCGATGTCTCTCAGAGTATCTACATTCCCAGAGGTATTGCCGTTCCAGCTCTGGACCGCAAGAGGAAGTGGAAGTTCACCCCGAGCGACAAATTCAAGAAGGGTGACCACATCACTGGTGGCGACATCTTTGGAATCGTAGAGGAAAACAGCTTGCTCAGTGACCACAAGATTCTGCTGCCACCACGTGCAAGAGGTACGATTACGGAGTACCCAGAGGCTGGCGAGTACACTGTCGACACCGAGCTGCTGGAGGTTGAGTTTGAGGGCAAGAAGACAAAGTACACCATGATGCAGCAGTGGCCTGTTCGTGTCCCAAGACCTACCACCGACAAGCTCAGCTCTGGAGATCCATTCATTGTCGGCCAGCGTGTGCTTGATGCTCTCTTTCCTAGTGTGCAAGGTGGCACTGTTTGCATTCCTGGCGCTTTCGGGTGCGGCAAGACTGTCATTTCGCAGTCCGTGTCCAAGTTCTCCAACAGTGACTTGATTGTCTACGTCGGGTAAGGAAGAGCTCAGCGACTTCGATGTGGCATGGATGTCAGGCTAATTTTCATCTAGCTGTGGAGAACGAGGAAACGAGATGGCTGAAGTGTTGATGGACTTTCCAGAGGTATGTTGTACTCTATGCTCAGCATGCGTGTTCCAAGCTAACGACGTGTCCAGCTCACTATCGACTTCGATGGTCGCAAAGAACCCATCATGAAGCGTACTTGCTTGATCGCCAACACATCCAACATGCCTGTGGCCGCTCGTGAGGCCTCCATCTACACTGGAATCACAATCTCCGAGTACTTCCGTGATCAAGGCAAGAACGTGGCCATGATGGCTGACTCCACCTCCCGCTGGGCTGAGGCTCTTCGTGAGATTTCTGGTCGTCTCGGAGAGATGCCTGCAGATCAAGGTTTCCCAGCTTACCTTGGTGCCAAGCTCGCATCTTTCTACGAGCGTGCCGGTAAGGTCGTTGCTCTTGGCTCACCAGACCGCAAAGGATCCATCAGTATCGTCGGTGCAGTGTCGCCGCCAGGTGGTGATTTCTCCGATCCAGTCACTTCGTCCACACTTGGTATCGTGCAGGTCTTCTGGGGTCTTGACAAGAAGCTCGCCCAGCGAAAACATTTCCCGTCGATCAACACATCCGCTTCATACTCCAAATATACCACCACACTGCAAAAGTACTACTCCGAGAACAACCCAGAGTTTCCACAATACGCCAACCGTATTCGTGAGCTACTTTCCGCCTCGGAAGAACTCGACCAGGTTGTGCAGCTTGTCGGCAAGTCTGCACTTGGTGATTCCGACAAGATCACTCTTGATGTCGCCACTTTGATCAAGGAGGATTTCTTGCAGCAGAACGGTTACTCCGACTACGACCAGTTCTGCCCGCTGTGGAAGACTTCGTGGATGATGAAGAACATGATGTCTTACCACGACGAGGCACAAAAGGCCATCAGCCAGGGACACAACTGGGCCAAGGTTCGGGAAGCAACGAACGAAATCAAGACCGAACTCACGAGCATGAAGTTCGAGGTGCCCACGGAAGGCGAAGAGACTATCACGAAGAAGTATGAGGATATTCTGCAGAAGATGCAGGAGAAATTTTCAAGTGTGATTGACGAGTAAAGAGATGATCAGACATGTCGGCGTCTTGTGTAGATAGCATGTTATAGATTGAGAATGGATATGGGAAACATTTGAACACCAGGCACAATGGAATGTCAGTCGAGCAATGAAAAATCTTCTGATTTGTTGACTGTCAAGCAACCGCGTAGTATAGAATCCTGTCACCCAGCTACATTCCACTCTCCATCTATGACGGCCACTCATAAGACATTCCAAAGTGTAATCGCACAATGCTCCTTTCCATCTATCCCTTAGAGCTCGCAAGTTCCGCTTCCCTTTCTCCCTGGTCAAGAAAACCCCACTGCTTCCGAAAAGATCTGCGACCTCTTCAGCCAGATCGCCAAGATGAAGCCGAGAGTAGAGAATTTTTCACTGGTAATCCGGTGGTTCTTACTGTTTTGGGGCAGAGTGGAAGAGGGACTAGGAATAATTAATCAGAACAATGGAAATACTGTAGGGACATTGCAGCTACTCGGACGGGGGGTGAATGGAAGAACTCCGTTGATTTGAAATGTGAAGGCGCGAACGAGGTATCATTGGCGATGTGGATAGAGAGGATGATTGAGAAGAATCGAGGAAGAGTTTAAAGTAGTGTGGGTTCATTCAAGTCATGGGGTTCTGCCTATGTTATCATTCACTCACGTCACGTGATCTCATAATTTTCCAAAAGTTACCAATCTTCTCAAAAGTGCCTCGATCACGGCTGCTGTTCCTAACAACCTCCGCCGCCTCCACAGCCTCCACCGCCACCGCCGCCTCCACATCCCCCGCCGCCAGAAGAACCGCCGCACCCGCCAGCCGAAGCGCCAGCGCATCCGCTAGAAGAACATCCCCCAGCAGCCACCCCTGCACCGCACGTCCCAGCGCAACAATTCCCAGCACTCCCAGCACCAATCGCCATACACCCCGGAGTGACAGGATAATACATGGGCGCATACGGCACGAACCCCACATACGGCGAGTACGCGGGAATGTAAACCGGATATCCCCACGCATCACTATAATAATAATCATTCCTCCTCGGCGGCGCCTTCCCCCTCTTCACAGCACGCTCACACGCTTTCTGATACGCCTTTTCGAGCGCTTCAGCCTTCTTCTTCGAATCCAGATCGTAGGCTGCGTCGTCGGTCGGTCGCACCGCATTATGGGCGGAGATGTGGACGCTTTTAGCGGGGTCTTGGGTGGTGGCGTGGAGGAGGTTCGCGGATGCGGAAGAATGGGAAGAGGAGAAGAGACGGGAGGCGGAGGAGGTGTGGGATTCGCGGACGGCTTCGCAGTACCAGCATGTGCATTCGGAGTAGGGGTGGCCGGTGAGTTTTTGGTAGGTTTTGGAGGTCCAGGCGAAGGAGTCGTTGAGTTTTGTTTCTGCGACTTTGTCGTCGTGGTCGATGAAAGTTCTCGTGAGGGTTACTGTGTATTCCATGTACCGGTATGGGTTGAGTTGATGTGTGTGCCAGGCGAGGTCGACGTCGAGGGTGGGCACTGCCATGCGTTGAGGGTGCGCTGCAATGATGTCGAGAAAGTATTTGTATTTCTTGCAGAGGCGGGTCATTGTGCTGAAGATTGCTGGCGAATGGAGCCAATCGATGTTGTGCATCTTCTCGATGAAGCTGCCTTGGCGGATCACGGCGCCGAGGAGGTCGAGAGCGAAGGGACCACTGTTCTCCCAGTAGCGAGACATCATCTTCCTGATGGCGATGCGCTCGGAGCGAAGCATCTTGGACGACATGCTGCCTCGTACTTTGCGCATGTATGACTTATCTTCGGTGGCCTTCTCAATTAGGCCACGGACCTCGTCGATGCTGTTGCAGCGTGCGTTCGTAATTTGAACTCCCAGACCATGTCGGAGAAGCTCGTTTGGCGCTTTGTTGATAGTATCGGTGGTAATGTCGCGCTTGCCAAAGACAACCCATGGCAGACCTCCTTCACCTAGTATTGTGCCGGCCATCGAGATGTCATTGTTCAGAAGCCGGCGGATATCTCGACATAACTTTGCGACACGAAGCCTGTCATGGTCGACCCAGCCACGGCACTGTAAGCACTGCTGTGAGAAACCCTTCTCGCAAAAGCCATCGCCATCGGACAACATGTTGTCAACGGTTTCCTCCGGAGTCTGTCCTCTTGAATCCAGAGCTTCGTTGAGATTGCACCTTGTCCACGGTGCCGACATGTTCTTGGCACAACCAGGGCATTCGATCGTCTTCGTAGCTGCCTCTGTAGCGTTGTCCCACGGTCGACCAGTCAAACTCGACCATGAATCTTCGGCTTCTGGACCAGCCTCGTACGCGAAAGTTCCGGAATTGATAGATGCAGCCACTGCTTCCCATGGCATGGAGGTGTGCCAAAGTGGCATCCTGCCATATCGAATAGAGTCTTCAAGGTATGCCCGTGGGTTGAGCATGTATGCGTGCCACACCATGAGCACATCCGCGGGCGGTAGGTTTTGTCTATGAAGCTGAATCTTCTCGCCGCTCATGTAGTTCGGATCGACAAGCGCGCCCTTGCGACCGTAAGTCTCCAGCATGGAACGGATGGGCATTTGTGCTTGAGGTGTGACGGCAGCCCACCATGTCTCGAAACGATCGACCGCGCGCTGGACGTAGATGGCCCATCGCTTCTCTGCTAGCTTCGCCAGCAGCTCTGCTGCTTTCTCATCTTGGGCTCCGATGTGGTCGGTGACGAGAGTATCACTGATGCCGAAGAGGCCGTCGCACGAGCCGATTGTCTGCTTCAGGCGGTAGAAGCATTCTAGGCCTTTCAGATGGGCGATGCATTCTTCATTCCCAGGTAGAGGGTCCGACGAGTTCTTCGATACTCTGAGGTTGCTGAAGCCAGCGGCCAGGTCTGGTGGGGCGATGGCATTTTCGCGATCGTAGTCTGGCGGGTTTTGTTGGTACTCCGGAGGTGGCGACGAGTCCGAGGAAGAGGAGTTGTTGCGTTCCGCCTCGGCAAGGGCCTCCTTCTCCTTGTTCACGGAGAATATCTTCGATAATCTGCTAGGCATGATGAATGGTGTGATAGTATATCTAGGCGTTGTGTGCCATGAGATTGATGTGGAAGTGAGGTAAGATGACAAGGAAAGCGTGCACAACTTTAAGTGGTGAGGACAACCTGGAGGCTGAAGGAGCTCGAGGAAATCGGCATGGCTTAGCGAAGCCCGTGCAACACGGATGTCATCCGAACAAAGCAGTGATCTGGTCGTGTTCCAATCCGCAGCTCGGCGCCACAGATCATCTGTGGTAGAAGAGTGGTTGTTCAAGACTGAAGGATGACTGCTGGGCGGCTTAGTCGATGAAGGATAAGCTAGAAGCGAGCTAGAAGCACTCTATGGAGGCTTAGACGTACATCACGTGTCGTAGACGCAGGGTGTGTCAATTCCAGCCAGTCGTTGATGCCTTGCTCGAGTACGAAGCATTGCTGGATGACTTACTCTTTTGCCTACCGGTGGGATCTGCACAAGGCGTTGGTCGCCTCGATGTAGGGTGTGCATTTGCGCGATGCTTCGCACGTCAATGTTCAGCATTGTTACTCTATTCATGGTGCTGTATTGCTCCATGATCATGACACGTTGCCTTGCGATGTCGCTGGTATCTAGACTGCGCCAGAATGGAGCTAGGTCTGCAGCAGCTGGCCGTACCTCTGCGTAGCGATCGCGACGTTCATCGGTCGCAGGAGGGCCGTGGGCTATGCTTGCCTGAGGATTTCGTACGGTCATAATGATCATCTCTGCAGAGCAACCTGGACCACTTTTGCATACCGTATGCATGACTATTCGTAGGTCTCCTCATAGTGCCTTGCCTCATCACAGTGTCTTGCCTCATCATAGTGCCTTACCCATGAACTTGCGTTTCGAAAAGCTGAGCCACCACTATTTGTCTGATCAGCTTCATATCCATAGCGAACGACTCAGAGGCCACAGTCGACGATGATCGTAAGTGCACCTTACCTTGCTCGGCTGACCGCTTGGGTCCATGTATACTCTGTTCAACAATCGCACAGCCAGTTCTTGCCGCATCTGCATGATGTACTGCCTCAACACCTCCGCCTCATTCCTATCCCGCGGTGGCTCGAACATTTGGTTGAGTGGAAAGCCTGCATCTCCTGGGATCGCAAAGTTCGTGTCCAATGCGGTATTCATGACTGCCTTCTCTGCATCCCTCTTAGCCATGCCGGGCCTGATCTTACTCAAAGCCTCGCTGACATAGAGGATGCCGTAAATCAGGACACGGTCTGCTGGGCCCTTGATCTCAAAGTTTCGGAAGAAGGTGTTTGCGCGGAACAGTTGTAGTACCTCGTCTAGCGGGTCGTAGCTCTCGTTGCTGGCCTCAATGTCCACCTCTGAAACGCCGGCTAATGCTGGGAGTTGTTGTGCTGGGCCTCGAGTTCTCGTCCGGAGCGGTAGGAGTGCGAAGTTACCAACGAGCTGCTGGTTCGGTTCGTCCAGGAAAACGGAATGGTATGCTGGCATTGCGGTGTGTTGCGCCTACTCAGGCTGGTGTTTATGGTTGCGATTTGGTCGATGTCGTGGCCGTCTCGAAGTTGTGGGCGATGATGTGAACCTTAGTGGGACTCTAGAAGGCTTTGCAATGATCTGTAACAACGTATGTGGACTCCAGTTGGTGATTCGACAGGAGCGCTGTTGTTCATAGTGGTGTTGGCGTGCGGATCAAATGCTCGTGCCTGGTGAAGCCCGCGCAAGGTGTGGGGACGAGCTTCTTGTCGTCAGCGGACGGATGCATCCTTGCGACCATCGACACTTCACCACACGGAGCCTTCCATTCCACTTGAACGCACCCCGACGAACGATTCGCGCATCGATATCGACATCTGCACCGTACCCTCCCAGCAACGAGCCACCCGTCAGCACATCCACATCAATCGCCCGCCTCCGGCAGGCGGCTAAGCACTGCGACCATGAAGCCCGTTGTTTCGGCTTTTAATGCCTGGACATGGTGAGGATCATAATGAGGAGATATAGGACAGCATGGCTAAGAAGGAATCAGCATCGTCATTTCGCTCTTCGGTATCATCATCCTCAGCACAATCGGCGGCATGTTCGCGACAAATCATCACAGCTTGATGGGAAGCACCGAAGACCCCAAGGACGGCGGTAAAGTCGCTGGCGCAGTGTTCGGAGCGGTGGGAGTATATGGAGTAGGTTTGATACAGGAGTTGAGGCGAGAATACTGGAACGCTGACCCTACTGCAGTGCTTCCTTCTGTTCTGCGCATGCCAGGCCTTTGTGCACCAGCGACAGGACCGCGGCGCGATAGCATTGACATAGACGATTCCGGAAGAAAGGGAGGCAACATCAAGCAGTCGCATAGCTTGATACGATATCAGGATAGACCTAGGAAGAGCACGCTGGCTAGTGTGATGAATGGAGTTTATGGCGCGTGGGCTGTCAAGAGCTGGTGTTTGCATCAGTGCGGTTTTGTGTATATGATCACACATGGTCAACTTCGACTTGCAATATCTCACAGGCTTTCACTTACGACGTAGCAGCCCACCGACTGCTTTCACTACGGGAATATCAAGCAGGTATAAGCGACGAAGATGGAGATGGAGGTGAGACATCATTCACTCGAGATTGACATTCCGACAACTCTGCACCACGAGCACATGCTTCGAGCTTCTCTTTACATGAAGGCAAACACCACCTGTATATGAATATTCACCAGTGACGACTACAAAGTTCAGTACTGAAACAGCAGACCATCCACGAAAGCTGATAGCTCAGTCCTCAAAACTCACCATGGACCACAAACCTCACCTGATTGTCAACTTCCCTCTACCTCCCCAGACACTCTATCAGCTGAGGACTACCGGCCGAATTTGGCCGAGAATACTTACAAAGCTGCGAATCAGTCCACGACATCTGCGGCGTCTGCATCGGACAAGTCAAACTGTGCCTTCAGACACGAACGGCGGGCACGACGCCAAGGAAGACGAGATGGAGTCCAAGGACAAGGAAGAGTCTACCTGGAATCCGCAAAAGCTCCCGCGGCAAAACATGACACATGCTCCAGCTCCAAATCAGCAGCAACCAACATGGAAGCCACCTATAACACCTCCACAAGAAGAGTCGCAGCCTTCGGACCCGCAGGCCTCGGGACCGCAGCCAGCAGCAGCATTCGAACCTCGAATCTTACCACCATCTCAACAAATCCGTCCCCAAGAGCGTCTATACCAACGCCCTCCGAGAGACTTCAGAACACATCAACCAGGTGAGCAGATTCGAAGGTACAGATCCCCACCCCGACAGCCAATACATCCATACACTGCCCAGGGAAGGTCGTGGATTTTCGAACCACCAGCTCGACGCCTGTCCGAACCACCCCCAGTCGCTATCGAACCTGTCGTGGAAAACGCTGGCAGCAGGGCAAGTTTAACGCTTCATCAACGAGTCCATCTCCTCGAGCAGGACGGAGATGAAGATGGTGACTTGCAGGAAGGCGGGGAGGTGCTTCACGCTGACATTATGGAATCCATCTTCAGCTCCTACGGAGCGCGACGTGCACGAGCCGTGGCAAGTCGGACGATAGTCAACCTGCGATTGGAGTATGGCAAAGATAGCCATAGCTGGTTGTGTACTGCCTGTGACACGTTAGTGGATGGGACGCAGGAGAGTCACAGGATGGGGTGTTGGGTCGCATGGGGCGCTAATGGGGTTGGCAGGCCTTGATGACGACAGAACGAAAAGAGGTATTGTCGTACTGCTGCTGTGATACTGAACTGCTGGTTCCAGCGCTTCTACTCTAAAATTGGGTATCAATAATGAACGGGTTTTTATGTACAGCGACTGCGCCCCCTGTTACTTCGACAGTGTTGTGCCGTCATGATATGTTTCTCCCCTTCGCAAGGAGACGTTCTCGCGCGGCGGCGAGTTTGTCTGCGGGGATCTCCTTGCCATCTCTGGATGTGATGCGCTTGGGATTGTCGAGGCTGTTCCAGGCTGCCGTCGGCCTTTCGTTTTCCGTATTGCGCGGTCTTGTCGTCCTCGCTGGAGCGACATTCTCTTTCGACTCTGGACTCCTCGTCTTCTGCAATGTCGCTCTTGCGGATAGAGGCTTTACAGGCACTGGCGTGCCGGTGAGAACATCCGGTCGCTCCAAGATGGTGTCTGGCTCGAAGAGGCTTGATTCATCTGGTGACTGGATCTCGTTGTCATCCTGGTAGGAGAGCTTCACGGGCGCCGGAAGAGGTCGTGTCGATGCCTCCGTGGGTTGTTCTGTGGATGGCTGAGAATGCTTCGGCGATTGCATGGGGGAATCTTTTCGCCTTTCTCGCTCAGGTGATGGTGGCTGTAGACCCATCGACATGGCAAGGGCACGTGACTTCTCCTGAGGCAGCGTGTTGATGCTGAGCAATTTGAGACAGGTAGCGTCAGTTCCACTGGTCACTGCTCGACTACCTCTTGGTGATGGTGGACTCGGCTCTGCAGGGGGTGGGCCCAGAATGGAGGATGGTGCCCAAATGTCGTCTCTTGGCTTCATCTTGATGTCACGAGGTCGAGACCGTAGCTTATCCGGCGGCTTCTGCTCGGTCATCTTCTTCTCTTCCGGCCTTTCTTCATTGGTAGGTGCTGCAGCGGCGGTCGATGCCTGGGCTCTGTCGCGACTTCTTTGTGCCAGACCAGATTTCCAGGACAATCTCTCAGTCTTGACCGGATACTCGTCCGGTACCTCCTCCAGCCTTGCTTCAAGTGGCTTACTTCCATCGCCCAGCAGAGCAGATATGCCCTTGACAGGCCGACTGTCATCCTTGGCAGCTTGTCTTGTATTGCTGTCATCTTGCATCTTCGCCTGATACTCCTTGAGCTGCGTTTGCAGCTCCAACACGCGCTCTTCCAGCTTCTCGACCTTGATTCTTTCCTCGTTGAGATCCTCCTTGAGCTGTAGATTCTCGTCATCCACCTTACGCGCATAATCTCTGGACGACTTTGTCTTCTCTACCAATTTTCTGACCTCTCTTGTCGTCCTCTCCCTGTAAATGTTGTACTCTTGCTGCCAGTATTTGCCAGACCGTGATACAGGCTCTGCCAGATCGAATGTGTCATCCTGTTCGTCTCGCTCTCGAGTTTGTCGGCTCGACCTCGACTTCTTCTTTGCGGACTCATCGCGAACCTGCTGTAGCTGCTCGGTGAGTTTACTGCGCCCTCGCGGCTTCTCTGATGACTGCTCCAATGAGTCAGGCTCTATCACGGATTTCGACCAAGGGCTGGGAAATTTCCCAGGACAATCATCCGGCAGGCCGCTGACGCTTTTCATCGGCTTCTTTCCTTCGTTGTCTACGACATTGTCGCCAAATGAGACGGTCTTCCTCCTAATAGTCGCTGTCCCTGGAGTGAGCAGTATACCCTTCGTCGGTGACGGAAGCGGCTCGTCCTCTATCGCTGGCTCGTACCCATTCAATGTCGCCGTCTCTGTCGCGCTTTTCGGTCGGAGCATGCCGGGTCGCGCATTGTGTTTGCGTCGCGCAGTCTCGTCTTCAGAATGTCGTCGAAGAGGACGTTGTACAGTTCCTGGCGTTCCGAATATGGCGTGTTTGAAGGCGCGTACTGCAAAGACTGGCGCGGGTGTCTCTGGCGGTTCGACGAAGCCGGTCGAGTCCGGGTCTGCAGCGCTGCCATCGTGCGGCTTTTGACCAGCGAGCCAATGCAGCATTGCGGAGGCTGACGAGTTTATGCGCGTACTACTGCTATGTCAATGCGCTATGGACATGCTCGGGCATCGAAGGGACGTGTCGCCGATTAAATGGCCCGTTGACCCGGAAGCAGCATGTCAACAAATAGAGGGAGCTTGCGACGCGGGGCCGATCGGTCTGACAAAGCTAGTTCTACAGGCTACCGGACGACCAACAGTGAAGCGTAATTCCAGTCACTCCCTTCTTCACATATTAGTGAAATAACATCACCTCACCAAATTTCACACATCTTCGAACAAATATCCATGCCATCCATCGCGTAGTGGACTGCAGCTTCGGCTGTAAGTCCAAGTCGTCTTCCATGAGACGACGTTGCTGCACACTTGCAATCTGCCGTCATGGCTCCGAAATCGCCTTGGAATAAAAAGACAACACTACACCCCAATGTTCAGAGAGCTGCCGCCGCAAACGATGTCGCTGCTCCGGCCATCAACTATGGCGAGGTGCAAGACGAGGAGATTGCAGTGCTGGAAGCTATCTATATGGATGACTACGAAGAAGTGGCCGTGAAGACCGCCTGGAGCAAGACGACAGATAAAAGCTTCAAGCTGAAGGTTAGACCTGGCTCTGATCTCGCTCACCCTGACGAGTATGTGGTCTTGAGTGTTCAGCTGACTGCCACATATCCGAAATCAGTCCCAATCCTTGAGGTGTCGGGGCTGGATAAGTTTCATGAGCGTACACAGCAGAGCATAATCAATGTCATTCGCCTCCGACCAAAGCAGATGGTCGGCGAAGTCATGATTCATGCCATTGCTACGGAAATACAGGAAGCTCTGGAGGACGCGGTCAACGCACGGGCACAGGGTGTTCTGCCCAGCCTTGATGAAGAACGCGCCAGTGCAGAAGAAGTCGCTTTGGGTCTTGCAAAGGAAGCCGAAGAGGCAGAGGTCCGTCGTCAGCAGAAGGAGCAGGAAGAGGAAGATCGTGTACTGAAGCAGATGGTCAGCAAAGAACTCACTCGACAAGAAAAACGCAAGTCCATCAAGCCGTCGAAAGAGGCCTCGAGTCATGCACATGAAGAAACGACTGCCGAGACTGTCATCTTCGATCAGCATGGTAGGCTCAAGGTGGGTAATGATCCGGAGTCATTTGCTGAAGTCACAATCATCAACCTCACATCGACCACATTTCGTAACAGTACCTTCGAGGGCATCCCTGTCATCTCTGGAGTGCCGCGCCCCCCCAAGGTTGCCATTGTCCGCAGGAAAGTGGAGCGTCCACGAAGCGAGATCTTTCAGCTGGAGGCCGCACTCGAAGCAGCACGAAAGCTTGATCACGTTTCCCTTGTGGCTTTGCTCGCTTTCAGGGTTGACAAGATTAACAATCACAACTCGGAGTTAGTGCTCTGTCAAGAGTGGATTGATGGCAAGTCGCTTCACCACATGCTCAGTCTATCGAGTATGCCTTTTGGTGTTGCTAAAGCCAAGCAATATACGACACAGCTCTTGGAGGGTCTTGAATTTGTTCACAGCAATGGGTTGACGCACGGCGGTATCAATACTCATGTAATCTTCTTCTCCAGCACTCCAACTCTGGCACCGAAGTTAGCGGACTTTGGATATGCATCATTTCTTGGTCTTGCAGATGAAGATACTCCAATGAGGTGGAGGTACCACGATGGAAGCTCTACGTCAACGTCTTCGCAACGTCAGCGAGACATTTGGGACCTTGGACTCGTGGTGCTGCAGATGCTGTTAGGTCTGGACGTACTGAACGACTTCACCTCGCCTCCCTCTCTCGTCGCGAGACTGGACCTTTCTGACGCCCTCGAGGACTTCCTGAACAAGATCTTCACCGAGAAGAGGCGAACGACTTGTTTCGACCTGCTCCCAGCAGAGTTCCTACGTACTGATGCACCGATACTGCAAGAAGCGGCATCGCTTCCGCTTCGCGGACACCGAACGAGAAAGTCCAGCTCTGGATTCTCTAGCCCTTATCGACGATCGAGGCATAACTCTTCTAACGTCCACGAGCCTTACTCGCGTTACGCCAACGACTTCACTGATCTTGGCCGTCTTGGCAAGGGTGGATTCGGTGAAGTCGTCAAAGCTCGCAACAAGCTCGATGGCGGCGTCTATGCTGTCAAAAAGATTCGCCAAATGCCTCACCTGCTGGAACAAGTGCTGAAAGAAGTCGTCTTGCTGAACCGACTCAATCACCCTTACGTCGTGCGATACTACTCGACTTGGGTGGAGAATGATGTGCAAGACAGTCCCTTAGAGGATGCGATATCAACTACGGAGGACACGCCTTCTGAAGGACCCAACATTGACTTCGGATACCCAAGCACTGGCGGGCTTGACTTCGTCAGCTCAAGTGGCTATCAGGGTATAGAGTTCGGAGACGATGATGACGACGAAGACGACTCTAACAGCGACGACGATCCTTTCGAGCGGAAGAGTGCCGTTGCAGGAAATGGTACATCTGCCACCGAATCCGAGGAGACTTCTCAGGCCGAGAACCTAAGATTGAATAAAACCCGGTCGGACTCGCGCAGGAATTTGATGTCGACGCTCTACATTCAAATGGAGCTGTGCGACCGCCGCTCTCTTCGAGACTTGATACGCAAGGGCTTGAGCGATGACGAGTCTTGGCGCTTGATACGCCAGATCACAGAAGGCCTCGCCCACGTTCATGAGCATCACATCATCCATCGAGACCTCAAACCTGACAATGTGTTCATTGATGCCGCAGGAAATCCAAAGCTTGGTGATTTCGGTCTTGCCACGCCTGGACAACAATTTGCTATGGAGAAGCAGGGCGGATCCAAGGGACATGGCAGCGTCGACATGACCAGGAGCATAGGGACTGCAATGTATGTCGCTCCAGAACTGCAGTCCACTTCGGGGACGAATTATGATGCGAAAGTCGACATGTTCTCGCTCGGTATCATGTTCTTCGAAATGTGTCAAGCTTTCAGTACTGCTATGGAGAGAATCAATGAGGTGTGTAGACTCAACGCCGCTGCCCCCTGTCCCATATCATATTGTGAAACTATTGCTCTGACACGATGGAGCCGACGCTAACATGGATACAGCTCGTCCGAATGAGACAGAAGGACCACGATCTTCCCTCTGCATTTCAAACTGCCGGCGACAAAGCCATGCACGGAAGGCTCATCAATCGACTCATATCTCACAAGCCCAGCGAACGACCGAAGGCATCAGAGCTATTGCACAGTGACATGTTGCCGCTCAAAGTTGAGGACGAGACCATTCGTCAAGCATTACTTGGCTTGAAGGATGAACATTCACCATATCACCAGCAGCTCATGTCGGCTCTGTTCGCGCACGATTCAGCAAGCTCACAGAGGGTCAAAGCCAGAGCTTGGGAAGAGAAGGCATCAACCACTGCAGAAGAGACAAATCGCATACGCTTACGGAATATTGCTCGCATCTCTTTGGAGAATGTCTTTCGAAGATATGGCGCCGAGGAGAGTCGTCGCGACAGCATCTTTCCACGATCTGGGATCTATGCGGCCGCGAATGTGGTTCAGCTTCTCGACTCCGCGGGCAATCTACTCCAGCTGCCGTTCGATATGACCTTGCCGTACGCGCAACAGCTAGCACGCCAAGCAGCCAGCATACGCTGCAACTTCACATTCGGGGGTGCATTCCGAGACAGCTTCACTGGCGGCCCTCCACGAGTTAGCGAAGAAGTGGACTTCGATATCGTCAACCTAGGCCGAGACGAGGACATCGCTTGGAATGACGCTGAAGTCATCAAGGTCATGGACGAGGTCATTTCGGAACTGCCTACGTTCGACACGGTAGCAGGCATAGTACTTCAGCTGAACCACGGGAGGCTGCTGGACGCGATCCTTGACCATTGTCGAGTACCTATCGCCTTGCAGCACGTGCTGAAAGAAGCACTTAGCAAGCTTGGAGTACATCAGATGACTTGGCTCAAGCTACGTCCTGAGCTGCGCACTATCGGCCTGTCCGATACCACCTTGGACGATCTTCAACAATTTGACTGGCGGGCGTCTCCCGAACAAGCCATGAACAGGCTCAAGTCGCTCCTTGAGACCGCAACAGTTCGCATACAGGTCAAGAGTGACGAAGCGATACAGCACCTCCGTCGCATCTTGACGCATCTTGAGACATTCGGTATAATCCGCAGACTCTGCATCGCACCATTGAGCGCGGTCAACGCTAAGTTCTACGAAAGTGGTATGCTTGTGCAATGCCTACTGGAGCGGAAGAAGAACTCGGTAGTCATTGCCGCAGGTGGTCGCTACGACAGTCTGGTGCGCGCCCATCGTGTGAGCGAGACCAGCAATGTTCGCCAAGGAGCCGTAGGACTTTGCATTGGCATAGATACTATTGTTGCACATATGATGAAGATTTGCGCGCCTGGCTCGAAAGGTACCTTCCTTAAAGACCCAGGCCAGAACAATCAGCTTGCAAAGCGCTGTGATGTCTGTGTCGTAGCTGAAGGTACGGATCAGCTGCGAGATGCAGGCAGGAGACTTTTGGCCAGTCTGCGAGCCAATTTCATCAGCGCTGAGCTATATCACCCATCGTTCCCAGGTACGCTCTGTATGTCATCCGCATTCTCTGGGCGCTCCTACTGACTTTCAGACAGATCAGAACTGCAACTTCATCGTCACCATGCGCCATGAAACATCCCACACAGTCCGCGTCAGCAGCACCACCAACACTAGCGAAGACACCGACGTCGCCATCTCATCCCTCGTGCCTCACATCCAGCAGGAACTCCGTGAACAAGCCAACAGCAAAGCCCGCCGCCCTCTTCTCCGTCATCACTCCAGCCACCAAGACACCGACCGCAAACCCACCAACGTCCAAGTCCTTATGGCCCGCCACGGTAGCAAGAAATCTAACAAATACGGTCTCGTCGAATCAGTTGAGCAAAATTGGTCCGAAAAGCTTGAGAAGCTGAAGGGTGTCCCAAAGTTGGCGATTGAGACGAGGGATGAGGTGTTGGATTTGATCAAGAGGACGAGGTTGAGTGATGGGGAGAGCTGGAAAAAGTGTATCCAAAGTGTACAGCTCAGTGAAAGACAGTATGTGCAGCAGGTGCAGGAAATGTTGGAGGCTTGGAGGAAGAGTTGGGAGCAAGGTGATGGCGTGGAAGAGGTTTGTGTTTGTAACTTTAGGAGTGGGAGGTGTGTCTATTATGACCTTGGGCAGTGACCACGGTGAGGAAAAGAGGCCTTGTGCAGTCGTGCACTGAATGTAGCTGAGTGTGAGATAGTAGGGACAGTGCCCAGGTATCGGTTGCACTGCTCTCCATACATGTCCAGTGTCAGGCGTAGATGGGGAAACAGACTGTCGTCACGGGCACACAAAAGAGATGGACAATGACAAGACGTTCAGCGGATCAAAGCTTTCATTCAAAATGACAGCTAACGTACTCCGCCAGGCCTTCCAAATTCCTCAAAGGCCGCCTCTCATTCGAGGTCGCTCATCGCCGGTGTTAGAGAAGTGTTTGGGTGCCCTTCGTCATAAACGCGTGCTTTCTTTCGATTCCATGCCATTTTCGGTGCCCTTCATGATCCTCCGCTATTCAGTATGTTGTTTGTGCGTCCGTCGTACAAGGCGCTGTCAGGTATTCGTGCCTTCCTTCAGCGCCGAGCTTGTTGTGAGGGTCGCGTGACTGTTGTTTGGAGTCGTGGAGGTTGTGAAGAGCTGGCGGTGGAGTGTTGCGGCGATGCGCTTATTTGCTGCGAGGTGTGTTAGATGCTGTTACATTTGGTAGGTGATGCCAATGGCTGGATGTTGAGCTTACGATCTGGCTCTCGTCTTTCTTCTCTTGCGCTTCAGGCGGCGGACTCGCTTCTTTCTCCACTTGGCTCTCATCTTGAACTGTGCAAATCATCAGTATGTGAACGTGGAGGAGCGAAGGTGAGGCTTCGAAACTGACCTTGATGCCTTGTGATGAGGTTGCTGGTTGGAAGAAGTGGAAGAGCTCGCTTCGAAGTTGAAATGGAAGGTGCGCCCCACTCGCTTGCCAAGCGACGGATATAGCCGCGTCACGCTGCACCGCGTCAACTTCGATGGACGAACTTCGCTACTTCACCTTTCTGTTAATATCAACCCTTACGAGCATTCAATTCGAAAATACCTTCGCGCAGCGGCAGCTATTCAACATGGCTGTCTCGTGTGAGCACGCGTCGGTTGCGGGACTTGCACTCCGAAGCACGACTCATCCTGCGGAAGAGGGTATGACAATCGGTAGGTCCTGCTGCATTTTGACCTGTCTACTGAACGACTGCAGTGACCATGCACATTTACCCAAATGACGAGTTTGATGTCGGTCGGCCACTCATCCAAGATGCTCTCAAGATTGAAGACCGATGTCTGTCTACCCATCACCTTAACATTCGCTGTGTCGTGTACGGCGATGACGATGACAGCAATGTTGCACCCCTTGTCTATATCCGAATACTGTCTGGCAACTCAGCAAGGTTAAGAAAGCATGAGCTTCATGAGCCGGATGATGGTATTGACATTGGAAGGAGCTCTGGCGACATTCTTCTCAACTTTGGCGATTCAATACAGCTCACAGACCAGGTTGAGATGGAGTTCTGTTCCGTTGAGGGTCAAATGTTCACTCCACCTGCAGTGACCGAAGTGCAGAGGGCGGAGATTCGCACGTTCCGGCACGAATACCGACTGACTCCCAAAGTGCTCGGAGTGGGTGGCTACGCCGCTGTGTATGTCGCAGAGAAAGCAGACAACGGTCAGCAATTCGCCTGCAAGATCGTCGCTCACCCAGCTGAGAAGTCAGCAAATGCAGCTCAGCAGAATGAACGCCGAAAAGTTGCTCGAGAATACACCATCCTGGCCAAGCTGTCTCATCCCAACATCATCTCACTGGAGCAAGTCTTTCGGGCTCCTCATCATGACTATATTCTCCAAGAACTGATCGCAGGCGGCGACTTACTCTCCTACCTCGAAAGGAAAGGACATCTCACTGAACCGCAAGGTGCTGTGATCGTCAGACAGCTGCTGGAAGCTGTCAAGTATCTCCACGACCATCAAGTCGTCCATCGAGACATCAAGCCAGAGAACATCCTCGTCACTTCATGGCGAGATGGCGCTCGGGTTGTGCTGACCGACTTTGGCCAAGCAAGGACGATGGACGATATTGAACACGCGGCGAAGAAGGCTGGTGTATTCCGCATGCAGACCTTGGTTGGGACAGTTGGCTACACCGCACCGTGAGTCTCACAACCCCGCGAATGGAATGAAGCTGACAAGTTACAGTGAGGTATATGCCCAGCTCAGAAAGGATCTCCAGCAGAACGCCGGCTACAGCCAAGCAGTCGATATCTGGTCTGTCGGCTGTGTCGCTGGTACTGTGTTGACTAGCGAACTGACGTTTCCCGACGATGCGGAGCTGCGAGCTGGGAAGATTGATGCGTCACACTTCTCCAAGCATCTCATCAACATCGACAGCGGCCGAGAGTGGCGCCATATCGGCCATCGAGCCAAGTCTTTCGTAAAGAGCTGTCTGGCGACCGAGGAGGGCAAGCGTTTGAGTGCTGCGGAGTGTCTCAACCTGCCGTGGTTTCAGCATTCGCATTACAAGCGTGAGTTCGATGCGGCTTATCAACGCGCCATAGCCGACTGGAAGCCACGTGTGCAGGATCACGATCTGATTCGGACGATCGACACGAGCGAGCTCAACGCTGAGGGTGGCGGTCAAGGCAAAGATACTAGATCTCGATTCTTTGCGAGGTCTCGGTCGTGCCAAGACGGTATGCTGGCGCGCTTCAGACCGAATAGTCTCTGTGCAAGTCCGGTCGAAGTGCCGGAATCACCACCACGACACACAGTCGTTGCCGGGGAGGACCCACAGTTTCTCAATGTGGGCGACTCCTCATTGCTGCCACGAACCACGCACAGTTTTGATGACGATGACCTCGATGACAACTTGGACCTGGCCACACAGAATCAGGCACGTAACGCCGCGTTCACTGAAGGTCATCGACCACTACAGGCTGCAGCTTTCAAGCGCAAAGCTGTCTACCGCTAAGGACCAAATGCTCTGTGTGATCTGATCGCATTTGTTCACGCCTATAAAATGGCGATATTGCTCGTGTGCTGACTACTTTGCTGAAGCTGACAACGAATTGCCATCAAGGCCTGTCCGACTATTACACTATCTAGCTCATCATTCGTACTGTTTACATCAAACCAACATTGAAGTTGATGAGCCCGGAGGAGCTTCCGTGCTGACCCGAGTCTTCAAAATGCGCTTCCAAGTCTACGCGGTTAGCGTTCTTACCGCTTCGGTATGTCCTGTGTCTCTACCTTGCATCATTCACAACGAAAAGGTAAAGGTGTGCCCCAGAAACTGATCACAAACCCTGCTTGATTTCATCCACCACCAACTAGCTCTCTCCTATCTGACCCTGTTCTGTGCCCACAAGACCTCCTCTTGTTTGTGCAAGTCTCAGCATCAAGAGCGAGCACAATGTCCACTCCAACCACAACTCAAGCCTACATCGCCCGTCCACCCAAAGTCCCCGGCGAACACAACATCCACCTCGAAACAATCACCTACAACGCTCTCCATCCTACCGAGCTCCTGGTCGAAATCATCGCCGCATCAATATGCCATACCGACATCAAAGCCGCCCAAGGTAACTTCCACATGAAACCTCCATTCGTCATAGGCCATGAAGCGTCGGGGATCGTGAAGGCTACAGGCGGTGCAGTCAGCTACTGCGACATTGGAGATAAGGTCGTGTTGAGTTATGCCCATTGTAGCAAGTGTCGATTTTGTTTGACGGGACGGCAGGCTTACTGCGAAGCAATATTCCCATTGAATTTTGGTGGCGAGAGAGATGGTGGAGGGTCGGTTGTGCAAAATGCAGATGGTGAGGGCGATGTGAAAGCTCTGTTCTTCGGCCAGAGTTCTATGTGTCGTCTCGCGGTTGTGAGGGAGAGCTGTGCCGTTAAGCTTTCCCCGGAGACTACCAAAGAGGATCTGGTGCTTTTTGCGGCATTAGGATGTGGGATTCAAACTGGTACGGGAGCGATTTTGAATGTCGCGAAACCGGAGCTGGGGAGTAGGATCGTTGTTTTTGGGGCTGGAGCGGTGGGACTGAGTGCGGTCATGATGGCGAAACTGCATCATCCCGAAGTTTTGATTCTCGTGGATAATTCCCAGACGAAATTGGACATGATTCCGAAGGAGATTTTGGAGGGCGTGGAAGTCGTCAATTCTGCTGGAGAGGCAGCTGGTGGGACCGCTTCCAAGATCAAAAAGCTGACGTCTGACGGACGAGGTATGCACTTCGCCCTCGAATGCACTGGTAACGAAGCCGTCATTCTCGAAGCGCATGAATGTCTCGACAAACTTGGGATGTTGATCAATGTTGGCTCTTCAGCGGGTGCCAAAGCAGGCTATACTATCCCGGCACATCTGGTCAAAGGCATCACGACGAGGGGCACGCATCAAGGAGACAGTGTGAGTAGGGCTATGGTGCCGAGGATGATTGGGATGTGGAAAGATGGGAAATTTCCTTTTGATCAGCTGTTGAGCAAGTATGGCTTCGAGGACGTGGAGCGGGCGTTGGAGGATGTGAGGGATGGGAGGATTGTCAAGGCAGTTTTGGTGATGTGATAAGACGATCGTGTTCGAAGTCTTTCGCGTTTTGCGAAGCACAATTTCACGCGCCGCATGGTATGGCTTCTGAAAGAGCTGCCAAGCAAGCAGTGGTGATACAATACGCATCATCTGACAATCTAGAGAATATTTGTTCATTCAAGCGGGTATACAATCGAAGCCTGCACCTGCACCTATACCTGTGGAGGAACACCAGACGCCATGCATGCACGTATCCTCGTCATAACACAAAAGAGATGAGGCATGGGTGGAAGGCCCTAGACACCACTTCGATGTACCAAGGTCCCTCCTCTTCGGAACTGGACACTTTCTCGCCGTACGAGAACTTGGAGGGCACGGTTGAGGGACTGCTCGCTGTAGTTTTTGCGCTCGACAAACTCGCGTCGGAGCGTGGCCAGAGATGAGGTGTAGCCAATAGGTAATCTGCCGAAACAGTCAGTATGTGAGAGCTGATCGATCAGCACGAACTCATGCTTACCTTCTCCTCAGCTCGTCCTCGACTTTGTGTACCTCCTCGACCAGCTCACGGTTGCCGCCCATGCCAAGCGCAGAAGTATCGCCACCAGCACTCATCACAGCATCCATCGTACTTCCGAGGAACAACCGGATCGCTTCATCGACGTGTTTCTCTGTGGCAATAGGCTGGAGTTCGATCTTCGCCAGCGACTCGGTGATACGCACCAACGACTCCAGTTGACGAACTGTGATTGGAATGCTCGAGCGTTGGTTGGCATCCTGCTCTGCTCTCGCGACTTGTCGTCGAATGCTGACAAAGTGTGACGAGAGCTTCTCGGCCGCTTCAGCAGAGAGGCGAGGTGCGCATCGCGACTTCGCGTAGCTGATGTATCGCTTCATCTTCTCGACTGGAATCTCGGCATGGATGGTCTCTTGCACTCCCTGGCCGCCCATATGGATTCCCATGACGTGCTTGGCGATGGTCTCATCACGATTCCGGTCGTGGTCATCTCGGACGATGAAGATCAAATCGAAACGTGATAAG
Source organism: Dothistroma septosporum (assembly GCA_002236755.2). Classification (NCBI taxonomy): domain Eukaryota; kingdom Fungi; phylum Ascomycota; class Dothideomycetes; order Mycosphaerellales; family Mycosphaerellaceae; genus Dothistroma; species Dothistroma septosporum. The sequence goes on from NBZP02000005.1 coordinate 78,386, forward strand.
ATAGTGGTCTGAAAGTCGATGTTCTCGCCGGGTGTCTTGAGATCGTCGTACCTACCGAAGATAGGGTTGGCGGCTGCGAGAACCGAAGTGCGAGAGTTGAGGATTGTTGTGATGCCGGCTTTGGCGATGGAAATGGTCTGCTGCTCCATGGCTTCGTGGATGGCCACTCGGTCTTCGTCTCGCATCTTGTCGAATTCGTCGATACACACCACACCGCCATCAGCCAGAACCATCGCGCCTCCTTCGAGATAGAACTCGCGCGTGTTGGTATCTCGTTGCACGCTGGCCGTAAGACCGGCTGCCGAAGATCCTTTTCCGGAGGTGTATACTGCGATGGGAGAGCACTTCTCCACGAACTTGAGCAACTGCGACTTGGCTGTTCCAGGATCACCGAGAAGAAGCACGTTGATGTCTCCACGAAGCTTCATGTTATCTGGAAGAATCTTCTTACTGCCACCCATGAGCAGACATGTGATGGCTTTCTTGATGTCGTTGTTGCCATAGATGGACGGCGCAACGCAGTCTGCAAACACGCTGTAGATATCCGGCCGGCGCGACATCTCCAAGAACTCCTGCTCCTCCTCTTCGCTGAACTGTATGCCCATGCCGCCCGCTTGATTGTGCGACAGATCTGTTTGTAAGCCAATTGCTCGCAGGTATGGATTTCTGATCGCTACGGCGCCCTTGTTCTTGCTGTTCTTCTGGCTTGCGTAGATGCTGAAAACACCCATGATGACACATCTTGATCCTGGGACGACTCGATTCGCAAGGTATCGATCGGCAGAAACGAGGATGTGGCGTGGCAGCTCACCAACAGGCACATCATCTGGCGCTTCCTGCAGCTTCAGTACTTGCTGATCGATGAATTGTGACTTCTCGTGTACGACAAAGTATGGGTCGAGCGGACATTTCTCGCTGCCATCATTCGGGTCTTTCTGTCGTGCGCACGTCCTGGGCAGTGTGACGCCAGTAAAGCCGGAAGTGACGGCAACGTTATCCTCGTGCTGGCAGTTTCGGCATTGGATGTGTAGCTTGGTCGCCTTCGAGCTCAATGTGCTGGCGCCAATGACGATGCCGGGTATGCGCACCAGGTGTGACACGTTTGTCGCTGTGAGGCCGCGGATCGAGGTTTGTGAGACGGAGGAGTGTACGAGTAGTTGGTGCTCAGGAAGAGCTTTTGCGAGGTCGAGGTCCTGTGCGCTTCGTGATGGGTAGAGGATTCGTTTTGTGCATTCCTTCAATGCTCGTTCAAACTTCAAGTCAAATCAGTGCAGCTCGGCTTTTCGAGTCACTATTCACTCACTATAGGGATAACATCTGCTGGCTCGTTGTTGAGCCTATCTGCAAGGTCTTCGTTGAATGCGATCAGGTGTGCGATGTCGATGTCGCAGTAGAATTGTTTTGACAGAACATTTTCTCGTATCTGATCGCTACCGCATCGTCAGCGCCGTCTTCCGATTCGTTCTGCTCCTGCCCATACCGATAGATATATACACCATCGAGGTGAAACTCCAGCACAAACTTGACAATCTCCTTCTCTTGCTGCTTGACGCTCTCTTCGCCATTGTTCTGGGACTCGCCGAACAGACTGAGCGTATATACTGACTGGCGGTCCATATTGTGCTGTGGTCGGGTGTGGTGATGGTGGTGATGTCCGTCAAACAGAAACGAAGCTTAAATCGGAGGAGAGAGACGCGAGCGCGTGGTGGTCGCGACACACGCGTAAAGTGACGCTATGCCATGTCCAGACGGCGATCATACGGATCTAGCCGATCGCGCGGCCCGGACGTGAGAGCTGCATGACAAAGATTATGCTGAGCCGTCAATGAGAACACCTCTCACGTGTCGCTGTCTTTACCATCCACTGCATTGCCCGGTGACCTGTACACATGATCCTCTTTTACACATACGATACGACCGCGCATCCCATGAGGCGACGAATAGCACAGGCCGGACAGCGATCGATCTCTCCCTCTCGACCATGTCATCACCCTCCCCTCGATTCTCTATCGATTCTATCCGGTCGCCGGTCTCACCAAACAGCTCACGTAGTGCATTTCCTTTCCCTCCACAGGACCCAGCTTCGCGGCAGCCGTCTGGAAGGTATAGGCCAAGAAGAGACAGCTCGGCTAGTACATTATCAGTTGGCTCGATAGGTGGGAGCTTGGACATACAGGGCAGGAGAGGCAGCACAGTCCTTGAGACCAGTCAGAATGCCATTTCGACACTCTTACAGCCGCCGATTGTGCGCACCGGTCTATTACCACATACCCAAGCAACTGCAGTCGCGTCAGGCTACAAAGCCCCCACGACCAAAGACATACCTCCGGTGACATTAACCAATGTACCTCATGTGCCACCTGAAAACTTCCGCGAATATCTTCATCGCGTAGGTCCGCTGTTTGAGAGCTTCCAACGAGGTCGCGCCGAGCCGGAGCATTCGCAATGGCTGAAGAAAGACAAGGAACTGGAGAAGACGGACCGATTTCAGGAAGCGCTGGAACGGAAGTTGAGCAGGGACACTTCAGCGCCAACATCACCTACAATCTCTCGACAAGCCCTGTCCAGTGTCTCCTCGCCAGTCGAGCGACCAGGTCAGCCACGGAGAAAATCTTCCGCACAGTATCGACGGAACCGAAACGAACCAACACCGCTGTCCACGATACCTGTTGTCTACTTTGACGCAGATTTCCATCTGGAGAATCCACGAACGTTTGATATCGTCTCGGAACGTGCTGAAATTGTCAGACCACCGCCAGGGATCCAGAATGAGGAGAAGGCGCCCAATGGCACACCACTTCCGCCACGAAAGGCGCTGGCAACGAATGCGATCTTGCAGGAGAAGCTTAGTTGGTACATGGACACTGTGGAGGTGCATCTAATTAATAGCATTAGTACCGCCAGCAGTGGCTTCTTCGCCGCGCTGGGATCGCTGAAAGAGCTGCAGACGGAGGCTGAAGAAAGTGTGGCCAAGATTCAAAGCTTGCGCGAAGACTTGCGAAGGTTGGATCAAGAGGTCGCGGTGTCAGGGTTGGAAGTGGCCGCGAAGAGGCGGAGAAGAGAGAATGTGAAGAAGCTGGGAAAAGCTACGGCGCAGGTGCAGAGTGTTGTGGAGGCTGTGAAGAAAGCAGACGACCTTGTGGATGAGGGCGAATACGACGAGGCTTCAGACCAGATGGACAGAGTCGGGAAATTGATCTGTGGAGAGCAAGAGCCAGGACAGGACGATCAAGAGCTGATAGACCTGCGCCGGCTCAAGGCACTGCAAGGACTGGACTCTGGCCTCCAAGAGTTACAGCTGCGCATAGGTACAGGATACGCTTCCAGATTCACGACAATTCTGATCAACGATCTGCGGCGGCACATGGAGAAGGTGGCCTCTCATGACACGCTGAAAAGATGGTCAAGACAGCGAGGTATAACGCCGACGTACATGGAGACTAGCGGGGACTTCCGTAAGGATCTATTGGCAGCGTTGAAGGGTTTGGAGAAGGTCGGACACACTGAACCAGCATCGGCTGCGTACAGAGAGGCTGTCAACAAGGAGATGAAGTCAATCATTCGCAAGTTCTTGCCCAGCAGCAGCGATGACGATGCCGACAGCATGGTCTCAACGTCGACAAGAGGCGGCACCAAGCTAAGCCAGCAGGAGAAGAGCAGCATCCTTGCGAGGAACCTGCGTGCACTGGAGCCAGAAGATGCTGAGAAACTGCTGGTTGGCGTCTACACGTCCGTGAGTGAAGCACTCCGGAGAGTGTCGACACAGACGAAGGTCTTGCTGGACATTACGAGCAGTATGGACGCGCCGGAATCGAAGTCGTCTTCAAGACCATCAACTTCAGACGGCCAGCTACCCAACGGCGCGCCGGTCCCGCCGCCGAAAGCCACGGTACAGGAGAAGCTCTCGCAGGCTTTAGATATGTCCAGCTTGCTTGGTGTGGCAGTGGACACGGCTCAAACTCAGATCACCAGAGTCCTGAAAGTGCGGAATGAGCAGTCCATTAGACTACCAAAAGAGCTCTTCTTGCGCTACTTCACGCTGAATCGCTTGTTTGCTGATGAGTGTGAAGCTGTGAGTGGCAGGGGTGGCAATGTGCTGAAAGGTATCATTAACGCTCAAATCTCTGGATTTGTTCAAGTCTTGGGCACGTCAGAAACCGAGCGGATAGCCACATTGCTGGACGTGGACAACTGGAGTGCTGTGGATTTTACCGAGGACCAGAACGTTATACTCCAGCGAATCCTGGCCGCCATGAGCTCTGACCCTGCAGAATGGTCGAAAGGTGCTGCGCCGCTGTGGGAGGAGCCAGAAGCTGGACCTCATCAAAATGGTTCGCCGAACACCGCAAACGGTGCAGACACTCCTTCGACCAATGGCACTCCCGCGAAGAAGGAGACAAAGGCAGCTTACGTTGATGAGACTCGTTTCATCCTCGTGGCCAGTGTGTCCTCACTACTCCCGACAATTGACGCCTTCCTCTCGTTGACATCCGTGCTGCCGAGCATGACACCTCAGATCAGTACTTCTTTACTGGAGGTTCTCCGCATGTTCGATTCACGATCTCGCCAACTCATTCTCGGCGCCGGTGCAACACGCTCAGCGGGTCTCAAGAATATCACCACCAAGCACCTTGCCCTTGCATCGCAGGCTTTGAGCTTCGTGATTGCCCTCGTGCCTTACATGCGTGAGTGCGTACGACGACACATTTCCGGTGGCCAAGGTAATGCACTGGCCGAATTTGACAAGCTCAAGCGAGTGTATCAAGAACACCAGAGCTCACTCCACGATAAGCTTGTGGACATCATGACGAGTCGTTCACAGACGCACGTCAAAGCTATGCTGGCAATCAGATTCGATGGTTCTGCGAGTACAGACGACAAGGCTTCGCCGTATATGGAGACGCTGACCAAAGAAACCTCAACGCTGCATCGCGTACTGACGAAACATCTCGGCGAGATGGATGTCAGTATGATCATGCGCCAGATCTTCAGCAGCTACAAAGAGCAATGGACGAAGGGCTTTGGCGAGGTTGATGTCAAGACTGACAAAGGCGAGAAAAGGCTTCTCAAGGATGCCGAAGCTTTCGAGAGCCGTCTCGGGAAGATTGAAGAATTTGGTGATATCGGGAAGGAAGTGCTGGGCGTTGTCCAGGCAAAGGTCGCCGAGGGAGGTGGTGGTAAGGATGAAAAGAAAGCTGGGGCGAATAGTGAGAAGATGGAGATGATGTTCGATGTTGAAGAAGCCAATGTAGAAGGGGACGAACAGGTGGAGGATGAGAAGAAGTAGGCAGTAGGTAATGAGAAAGGTACATACCTGGCCGGCGGCTCTCGAGCCTTTCGTTCTCATATGTAAGGAGCGCTGAGGGAGTCAAGAACGTCAGACAGTCCGTGGCTACCTTCGCAACATACGACACAGGAGACGAGATCAGAAACACAGCAGGAAGAGTGAACGAGGCGGGCCAACAATCCTAGACGGCCACAACCAGAAGTTTGACCCGTGAGAGTTACAAATTGTGCTAATTCTCCGTCGTATGGTGAATCATACCTAATATGTTTCAGGTGGCAGGTGTACATTTAAAAGAACTGGTCCGCTCGTTGATGATGCGGGCGTGTAGGTGATGTTGAGGTTGTTCTCGGCGCTGTTGACATGCATTTGCCAAGTAGTGTCACAATTCAAACATCGTGATGCCATCTCTCCGAAATCAAGCGACCCAGATAAGCGATACCACCAAACACATCACATTGATGTAGCAGACATGGATCTTCGTTGAGCGCGAGGAGCTCGGTGTCCGGTATTGCGATGATGTCACAAACATGTGCAAGGAACAAACGGCACTAAGCCTGATTAAGCGACGGATTCAGCTCCTGCACCACCACGTCTCGGTCAACAAAGGAACTTTTAAAGCGACACCTTGCCCCTACGCGTGTGAAGGCCGAGCGCGTCTGCTGGAGCTATCACCGAGCTCCCGAAACAGAAGTGAAGTTGTGCCGGAGAAGGTGAGCTCCGTTGTCCTTACCACTCTTCCTTCACGACTTGCTCTTTCTCTCTCGTGAACACATCCTTGTACTTGACAGCACAGCAAGCTGAGAACCGCTCTTATCTTGACATTCAGCGAGCGCGAACTTCCCTGATCAAGCAACATCGTCTCTCACGAAGATCACAACAAAATGGCGATCACCGGCACCACAGTCCTCATCACAGGATGCTCAGAGAACGGCATCGGCGCAGCGTTAGCCACCGAATACCAAAAGCGAGAATACCACGTCTTCGCAACAGCCAGAAACACCAACAAGATTCCCAAGTCGATCGCTTCAGCATCTAACGTAACAGTTCTCCCCCTTGATGTGACCAGCGAAGAGTCGATCAAGAATGCCGCATCCGAAGTCTCGAAAGCGACAGGAGGCAAGCTTGACATTCTGATCAACAACAGCGGTGCTGCTTTCTCCGGTCCAGCTCTCGATACAGACCTTTCCATCACGAGGAACTTACTGGAGGTGAACGTCGTCGGTGTGCTTGCAGTATTGCAAGGGTTCCAGCATATTCTGGCCAGCACGAAGGGTGCCACCGTGGTGAACAACAGCTCAATCAATGGAGATTGTAACATGCCATTCTCAGGTGAGCAAAACCCAAACATCATGGCGATTCATCTGCTGACTCTCCCCGAGGTGTATACGGCGCCACAAAAGCCGCCACCACCATCCTCAGCGAATCGATGCGTCTCGAACTCGCACCCCTCGACATCCGGACCGTAACCCTGATCACCGGCATCATCGAGACGAACCTTCACGCAAACGAGCCAGAGCACCATCTTCCAGCAGATTCGCTTTACAAGATCACAGAGGAGTGGCTGGGTGAGAGGAGGAAGGGTACTAACAGACCACCGGGCATGTCAGCTGCGGATTATGCCAAGCAGTTCGTTGACAAGGTTGAGAGAGGTGCGAGTGGCAAGACGTACATCGGACCGATTACGCCGATGTTCGTTTACGTGAAGTGGTGGTTGCCGCAGTTTCTCTGGGTAAGTGCAACCTGTTGTGATGTGTGGTAAATGGTGCTGACAGAATCGATAGGATTTCGTGATGATGAAGGCTGGTCCGCCGAACTTGACCGAGATTGCCGGTGGGAAGAACAAGTCGCAGTGAGCTGTACTATAGCTCGGAGCCAAGGCGTCGTGGAGTTGCGGGTCTGTTCGAAGGGAATCTATGTCTGCTGTGGTTGAATCCACCACAGATCCTACCAGCCTCGAAGAAAAGGAAGGCCGTTCTTGATGTTCTCGTCCAGGCCCCTATCAACCTCTTCTCGATTGACCAGCGTAAGCTCATACTCGTAACGTTGATCGTTGTCAAATGCTGTAGAAGGTTCAGGCGCAAGCAATTCTGCATAAGTAGGAAAGGGAGGGTATGGATGCTCGGCCAGTTGGGTCTGCTCCTCCAACATGTAGAGTGTCAAATGTGATAACTCGGGGCATTTGGATCGCATGCACTGCAGCGCCCTCAACCAAGCACCCTCCATCGCACCGTGGAGGCAGACGGCTGTGAATTCCATCTTTGCCAGCGTTCGGTGATTGCGCTCCAGAATATCCAGAAGATCTTTCGCCTGACACTCCATCCCAATCAGTGTCAATCTTTCGAGTTGCGGAGGAACCTCTGTAGGGAAGTTCTCGAACACGCGATGTACAAGATGCGCGCGTCTGTGGTATTCGAGATCTTCCTCCGAGCCATGATATTGCCTTGATAGATAGTACGATGTTGAGATCTGTAGGGCCTTTATTGATTTCGCTCTAGTCATGATACCCTGTACGGGCCACGGGCTGTTAGACGCGCAGATGCGCTCAATATCACTGCTGTGGGGCTCCAAGCATAGCGTTTCGAGTCCTGCGCCGAATTTGTTCAGAGTCTCGCGTGGTAGATCCGTATGGTATGGGCTTTTCTCGAGGAATCGTGTATCACCCAGAGTAAGCTTTGAGATCGCACAGCCGGAAAAGAGTACAGCATTGAACAGCAATGCTACTGTGGAGTCGGGCATTCCTGGCCGTTGCGGAGCGACCTCCACCCAGTCCGACTCCTTATCTACTAGTGACAGTGCAACGTATGGGCAGTCGACCGTTTTGAGTCTGTCCAGAATACCCGACACAACTTCGAGATCCAGGTAAGGATGGTTGACGATTTTCTCATTTGCACTCTGGGCTGAGGGCACGTCCTCGGCAGACTTGTTCTTGTTGGGATGGAGAGTCAGTGTCACACCCTTGATTCTGCGCAATAGATGCGCTTGCGAAGTGATTTTCTCGAGACGCTTGAGTCGATGGGGATCCAGAAGATGGCAGTGGAGATCACGCAAGTATTCGTTCGCGAAGAGGTCCAGGAACATAGCATCGAAATGCTTGCATACTAGTCTGAGAACGGTCGAGTCGAGAGAAGCAGAGTCTCCAATGAGCTGGAGCATTTCATCGGGTAGGGTCAGTATGTTCCCGGCCATGATGCGAGATGTCTCTGATGGCGGCAATTCTGGGAAACAAGACCACAGATGAAAATGGTGATGGTGGTAGGAAAGCACATGAATTGTGCGTTCCCGGATCTTGATAGAGGAACTGGAGCAAGTGAGGTGAGCTTTGGTCTGACGACGCTTTGCCAAATGCGGAGGAACGGCAAGGACCTACAGTCCACACCCTCAGCTCTTCACCACCGCCATGTTCCGTTTTGACAAAGATTTAGACCCTCTATATGTTGGAGAGCCAACAAGCGACGACTGCATGACAGACTCGAAACGCCTCAGGGTTTCCGGCATTTGGAGAGCAAAATGAAGGAGCTCTCACAGCCGCCTTGAAGAGATCGTGATCTCCTTCCCGCCGCTCCACATCGCTCGACCTGACGATCTATGCTCGCAGCAGATGACTGCTCTAGATGTCATCTGTAGTCTGCTGGGGGAGAGCACTTGTCGAGCGCGAGCAAAAGTGCCATGAACCGCCATCATGGTGGCAGCTCCCTGACGGGCCATAGCACCTCTGACACTTTTCGCTTCAAACCACCGTTCCTGCGTCGGACAACTTTCGACCTGACAGGCACCAAATCGGATGGGCGGTATAATGCTGACTTGGATATTGTACTCCCAGCTCTTGAGTTTCTCGCATCGTGCGCCACAGTGTCACCTGCTTCCAACTGTTCAGCTTCTCAAAGACGGACGGATGGCTAGATACCAGTTTCATGCTAACTGTGCCGCGTGAGACTCAAGACGCTCAAGGGCATACGGGCAAGACTATCTTCTCGCAGTCTTCCCTCTAGAGACCTCCCAGTAAGCCCTTCACCAAGCTATCGCCAAGTCTTTTGATACTATCCTCGAACTCCCGAGTGGTCCCCTTCCAGTTCGCATGATTCTTTCCGCCATATCCTGGATATGCAGTATCGTTCCTGAACCCGATGTACAGCACATCGTATGGATCATGGCCATTGTCACCACCAAGGCCTTCGTTAGGGAAGCAGAGGTTGCCCATCGCCAAGGAAGCCTCCCCCGTCGAAGTACCACCGTTCGTATCACCCCAAACGCCGTAGTGGACGTGGCCGTTGCAGACGACTACCATGACGCTCAGCGGCACCATGCCATAGGCTTTGGGGTTGAAGCTTGGCGAGGACCCTTCATTGCCGAAGACGACATAAGGATGGACACTAGCATTGAAGTCGGGAACGTATGCGCCGGCTGCTCTACTGAGCTCTTGCACACCCTGGTAGCCGTCGTAAGCTGTCTTGAAAGCGGTCTCGCCCTGGAAAGTAGGATCGTCTGCGCATGACTGGGCTCCATCGCAATCGATATCCATGTCGTCCAATCCGCCGCCGTTACGATGCAGGAAGATGGCTTTGCACCCGCCGCCCAAATCACCGCAGTATCGATAATGGTGTCTATCCTTGGTCTGATCATCGTCGTAGAAGCCGTCTCTAAGCACATTGGTGCACGTGCTGCCCTACAGAAGACCGTCAGCCTTGAGCTCCTGAATGGTCGTGGAAGTGCCGAACCGCTTTGTTGAACTTGTCGTAGACAGCCTTGAGTTTCGGATACGATGAAAGTGAGTATGCATTGGCAGAACACGCTATCCCGAGCAGGTTGACCAGCATGGACAACAGCATGGTCGTATGTCGTGTCCTTGTCTGCTTGGCCCCCGGTTCTGAGAACGCAGCTTTCGAGAAGGCTCGCGGCCACTTTGTACTTCTTGTTCAGCTGACTCAGGTGAGTTCTTTGGGCTCCACAGCATGCTTGTGTACAACAGCGAAGCACTGACTCGTCAATAGACAAATCGACGCGGCTACGCGCACCAACGTCAATGCAAAGAAAGCCGCGCCCAGGTATTGCCTTGAAGATTGATACAAGGATGCCTATACTTGGTCTCGTCACAAACGCCAGAGAGAGCCAAGACGGAGCTGAAAGCCGAAATGTTTGATCAGGGCATCCCTGTGTTAATTGAAGCCTATACATGCGTGGAATATGTGTATACAGTAGTGGACAGATATGTTGATGGAATCATGCCAGACCTTGTCATCCTTGACTTGTCTTTTCGTCTCTCGACATCGTTGTTTTCAAGATGACAGGAGAAAGACCATCTGACTGACTAATAGACTGCAGGCCAGGACGACCAGGGAAATATCTCCAGAATCTGCGACTTTATACAAAGTGCCCCAGGGAAGTGAGCCACTCCCATCGTAGCTGGCGAAGCCGGCCGGCAGGATGTGCGATCAAGGGAGCTGCCACCAATCTGGCTGGACGCCAGCCTTACGCTAGAGGCTCGGCGAGCTGGCAGCGTACACAATGCCTGTTATGACTGACTACCAGAAGGTGTTGAGCAAGCGTCCTCGTGCAGAGAGGGATGGCAGATCATTGTTCATACTTCTGATGTGGAACTACAGCTACTCCGAACTTCAATGACCTGGAAGTTCAATGTTCTTGGAGGACTCACAGATCTCGTTGCTCAGCAAATTGCTGACTACGGAAGAGTGGACGCCGAGGACAGGTCAAAGGCGGCTCATGAGCGAGATTCTTGGCGTTTCGATTTTTCTCGTCCATAACTTTGTTCTAGCAACTGTCGCAAACACAGCTTGCTCGTTGTCCCAAAATTTTGCGTCTTTGCAAGCATGACCTCCGCAAGCGACGGACAGGTCCCCACCCAGACTCAGGTACGTCGGTTGCCGCATTCTCTGGCCTCGACAGAAATGACACACCTTGCAGCGGTGAGGACTTCTCGACCTCTCAGCCAAGATCTGGAGCCAGATCGGGAGGATGGTTATCGACGATCAACAAGACATGACCGAAGAGCGCATCACTAAGCAGGCGAAGGCAGTGCGTGCGATGAAGAAGATCGGTCGCCAAATGGCGTGGCAACCCGTCATCACCAGAACATGCCGCGTCCTTCGAGAAGAGCTCCTACCGTACTACTACAAGGCCAAGATTCGGATCACGAACAAGGCGTGGTAGGAAGGCAACGACAAAGACATCCAGAAGGCGTGCCTTACGATCGGAAAGTGGCTTCGCGCCATTGTATCGGAGAACAGGTATGCTGTTAGTGGGATGACTTGCATATGGCATCTTTCTGACCCCTCCAGCTACTCTATTGAGCAGTCTTGCAAGAACGTTCACGAGATATGGCACCTCAAGTGCGAGTTCGTTGGGAATGTGCACGTCGCACTGGAAACCTCCGAGCTCACAGGCAGCCCTCTCCATGTGTACACTGCAAGGTTCGTCCTTCTGGAGTGATGGCGAAGACACGCGATGTACCTGGAGAGTTCAGACGGAGGTGTACGATCATACTTCTAGTAGCCCGCCATTCTATACGGCTTTGATCTCACGCTTACCGAACAAGCGAAGCAAGTTTAACGAAGCGCTGTGGTAGGGAAGGGGAGCAGAGAGTTGCGCTGATCACTACTAATCGACAGATATCCAGAAAGGCGTAGGCTGTATGGTATGGAGGTGGTGCTACTGGCTTGACTCTGTGCGGACGCCAAGGACTGCGTCTGTGAACAACTTCTTGCCAAGCAGATTAAGCTTCTGTAGCGCGTCCAAATGTGTTCACGTGCAAGAGCATGAGACGTCTCTGCTTCTCTCTCACTTTTCTGCGGACTCAACTCAATCACTCTCTCACACCTTTTGCTCCTCTACAAATATCACACACAAACAAACATCAACAACATGTCTCTCGATAGCGCCATGTCGAAGCTGGCGATCTCGTATAGTCCCAAAAAGGACAAGGTAGGTTCGCAGTCTCCGAGCCGCACGCCCAGTGACACTGATACGTCACAGTCGAAACGAAGGACATGCCCTAGTCTCCCCAACGAGATCTGGTCCGGGATCGGCAAGCTCGTCGTCGACAACGACTCGGACTTCACGAGTAAAGACCTCCGAAAACTGGACTGGAAACTCGACACGCAAGTCTACGAGCCTCCCATCACCAAAGTCTGTCGCTACCTCCGCAAAGAGCTGCTAATCTACTACTACCAAACCCGCGTCAACGTCTCTATGGGAGTCTACGACCGCAACAGTGGTCATCGTAGTCTCGACCAGGTGAGACTCGTGGGAAGAGACCTTCGGATCGTCGGACCGGAGAACAGAAAGCATATCGGGCATGTCACGCTCTGTTGGACGGTGGACAGAATTCGCCGTCGGAAGGAACAGGCTCTTTTGAGGTTCGGGAAGCGCGCCCTTGGCTTTGTGGAGGACGCCTGGGATTTGAAGGTGAAGCTCGAGCTCGTCAGGGTTGAGAATGGAGGACAACGGGACCGTCGCACCTATTTCTACTTCAAAGTGGTGCTTCTGAATTGACACGTTAGTTGAGATTATTCCATCGAAATGCTCGAACCGTCGAAATGCCTGAACGACTTGAGATGCACCTCGGACATCCCTCATCGTGCTCGTGCCATGCGCACTTATGGCACAGACGAGAGGCCTTCGATTTTCCTTACTACTACGCCGCTATCTCCAGCACAAACTCGGGTGATAGGCGTGTGTCGCATGCAGCAAAACATTCAAGTTTGCTATTTGCCACAAACCAGTCAATGAAGGGTCTGCGAAGGGGAACCCTCGCGATGTCCCTTCACAGGCGCGCTCGATATGGTGAGCACAAGGGCCGAACAAGACAGTCATCGATGCCTTCTGTCACTGACTCACCGCCAGGTTCTGTATCGTCATGTCGACTAAGACGTTGGCGTGGAGACCTATTGCTTGCCATGCGCCAGCGTTGTACTACGCATGTTCGACTGCCATAACTTTGTCAGCATATACATTCCAAGATAGCGTGTAAACAGAAGGACAGAAATCAGATACAGCTGCTCAGCATCTGTGCCGGATAGCACTTCTTCCATCAACACCAGAGTATCAATCTGGAGCCACGGACCACAGACTATGGAGACATGAGCCTTGATGCCTGTAAGTTGAACGAACTTCGCACGGCCACCCTGCCACTCCTTACCACAAGCCAGTCTAAGGAGCCCGATGATATGGCGAGATATACGCCAAACGCGGTTCTTGTTCTCTGCTGATCGCTGGTCCCAATGGTGATCTTGACCTCTTCGTAAAGGTCGGTCCTGTCGATGTTAATATGAACTGATTGCAGGTACCGAGGTGGCGTATTTACGACGCTCAGCTGGCGGTGGTTGTTTAGACATGCTGTTATCTGTTACGGGGTGATGATCAAGGTCTTCTTCCCTCTATTTGGCCCTTGGTCCGATGGTACTGGCGAGGCGAGGATGAGTGAAGGTTGCGAAGCAAGTCTGTAAATGCATGTAGCCATGGTAAGAGTACGCCGCACACATGGCACGCTAGGGATAAGAGTGAGTGAGCGATCACTGTATGCAGACATCTTTGTGCCTACCTCCATTTGCCACAGTAGTATCAACTCGCCAAGACGCTGGACCAATAGCTCCCGACCTTCACCGCGCCGGACGTATCCTGCTGCGTATATGCTCTCGTGCCGCTCCTGGGCCAAGATGAAGTCCGGCGTCAATGTCTTCCCGCTGTAATCTTCCTCAAAAGATGGGTCTCATCTCGAGCGATTCTCTTGCCATGTCTCGCAGACCACCTGCTTGTCTTATTGACAGGGCGGGCACGAGACATCGTGCTCGTGGTAGCTGCACTTCGGGAGCTTCAAGCGGATCCCGTAGTGCGACACCAGATTGCGCTGCGGGAACAGTCGTAGCAAGTACCTTGCAGTAGAAGGCTTCTAAGTAGTGCTTGTGTGGATCAATCATGACATCGAACGACTGTGCAACGCCGTTGGTCTTCCGAACGTCCCCGTCCAGGTCATCGACTACGAGCTCGCCATTGTAAAGCCACTGAAGATTTGTGCCGAAGGTCTCGGCATTGAAGGCCTTGAGCTCCACGAACTTAGTCTGCCCATCCTTCCAGTCCTTAGAGCACGCGCTCTTGAAGAACTCCGATTGCGTGAGGAGGAAGTGCTTTGCAATGGTCCAGGTAGTCTGTCGGGGCCCGGTACCGACGACAATCTTTTACTCCTCAGTGAGATCGAGCCTGAGATATCAGTCAACATGGAGTCTCCCCCAATCGAGGGTGCCTTATTACTCACCTGCGACGCTTAGCAGGTGGGGAGCTGGCCATATTGGAAGTCATACCTTTCAAGATGAGGTGGTCGAAATTATGTGCGGTGGTGATGAGATGTGAAGAAGTATCGTTTGAGGTGATGTTGTATGAGTTGTGGTGGTTTGAGGTGTGATGACTTGAGGTGTTGTGGTTTGAAGCTCGCGGTGAGGCCTCTCCGACGTCTACTGTTGTGACGTTTGCTCAGTACTAGTGAATGTAAGTAGGGTGGAGGGTATAACAGTGAGAGGACCTGCAACTTGTCTTTTGTTGTGCGATGCATTCCCAACGTATCGTTAGAACAGCGCGGGTGCTCCTGCACGTCAACGCTCAACCCGCTGAATGGCATGTGATCTCAATCCTTACTATTGACTCGCAGCGACTTGGGAACAGTGTGTTGAGACCACATCGCCATCGACTGCCGAGAGCACACGTTCGACGACCCCAGTGGTCAGTCCGGTGCCTCGCATGCACCTTCAGAAAAGGCTGTCAGGGGCTCGTGGATGCGTGCGCACGGGCTGGGAAACAGCTTCACCATTGACGCATCATGCAGTACTGAGTTCTGGTTCCTATCCCGCTGTCGCTCTCAACGCGAACGTACATCGACCAATCTTGTTTCCATCTTTACCTCATCTTCAACATCGAGCACACCCCTTAGTGCGCACCCATACTGCCATAGCCTCCACCGCCAGTCTGCACATTCTGGCTGTACACTCCTGGTGCCGGTCTGTCGTCGTGGTATCCCTGCTCGACTTGCTCTTTCCGGTTGTAGAATACGTACATGAGGTAAAACGCGTGGATGTGCCCTGGGAAGTAGCCGAGGATTGTGAGGCAGATGTTCTGTCTGTACGTTAGCATGCATGCACAGCGCGCTGGTAGATCTCAAGCGACTGACGATGAGAAGATCCGCTCCACAGCCTGCGAGAAGGTACACTGCGACTGGAGGCAGGAAGATCGCAATGATCACCAGGAGGATAGCTGAGATCATGGTCTCGGTCGTAGTGAGGCGTGAGTCCGGGATATCTAGCGCTGTTCGGCGTCCACAGGTCAATTGATCAATTCTGCGGATGATTGTGGTCGATAAGGACGACGAAGGTCGTTGTATTGAAGTCTGGTCGCGCCGACCAATGAACGAATGATGTCAGCCGACCAACAAACAGGCGCGTATCCTTGTGATTTTACGCGCTGGCAATTGTGGCGTCCGCGTGGGGTGGCGCAGTCCGGACCCGATTGTGCCGTCTTTACGCGACCAGAGGATGAAGACAGCAGCATCGAGACTGTTTGACAGACTTCCTGCACCTCTCACACAGCATCCATGGCGGCACGCGTACTGAGCGTTTCGTTCCTATTGCCCAATCTGCTGATCTGTAGGAAGGCATCACAGCCATAGCCTTCGAGACTGTGCACTTCAAGGCTACCTGCCCAGTACTCCGCATAGATTTTGCTCATTGGCAGTCCCATTCCCAACTTCAGGTCCGGAGGTCGGCCCGACAGCGAGGCCAAAGATGCATCAGGCCGTTTCTCCTGCGGTCGGCTACTAACATCCACGGCTGAGCACGGTACCTGCAGCTCCTGCATCGTCGCCGCAAGTCGAGGCACGCGTCCAAGGTTCTCCAGCCTGTTGCTTCGACGCGGTCCTTTGGCAAACGACCAGAGATAAGGCAGAATCGATCGATCCACGCCACCACCTTGGTCTGATACTCGAATGATGACATGCTGCGCTGCTTCGCATACCAGAACCTCAACCGGTGGAGGGTCATTGAGACCTCTCTGCTCGACCATAGCCTGGATGCTGTTCCTAAGTAGCTCTCCAAGTATGTATTCGAGGTGAGAGGGGATGTATGGGAAAGTCGTGTTCATATGCCCTTGCAACACAATCTCAGGAATGGTGACATGTGGACCGTATGCCTGCTGAGAAAGCTCTCTAGCAGTAGCAGCGCACTTCCCGATGATTTCCTGGGCATTGCACTTAAGGAAGATTTCGCCAACAAACTCGTCTTCTGCACCTCCAGTCTTCTTGGCGTCAGGAAAGTGCCACGGCGAGTGAAAAGTCTCTGTCAAGGCCAGATGCTGCTCGGCTATCACTCTTCGACTGATGCGAGAACGAAGCAAATGAGTCATGAAGCGATCACACTCCTCACCTGCCACTGTGTCTTGGATCTCCAGGATCCCCATGGCAAGCCTCGGGATCACAGTCAAATGGTCCTTCAACGTCTGCTTCAGCACTTCGCAGTATTTGTCGTTGTCCTCCAGCGTCCTTACTGCAGACACTTTCCGGAATCGTTCGAAAGCTTGGTAGTACAATTCGTACACATGGCTGATATGCTGGTTCGTGAGTGCCGAGTATGGAAGTGTTTGCATGTTACGCAGCCTGTGCGCGATGCGTGTGGGCAGCTCCAGGCGGGCATAGTTGGCGGAAGTGATGAGTCGGTCTTCTGTGAGGCTTCGACCAAAGAAGGTCAGCTGTCGGAGGCTGATGGGTCTTGCTTCGCGTTGTACCCATTCGTCCAGGATGTTTGATGGTCTCCAGGGAGGTGGAACTATTTTCTGTGAGGCGTTGCCTTGGCCAATCCCAGCAGCTGCAGTTGCGTAAGCTCTCACTCGTATAGATGGCGATAGGCGCAGGAGCAGCCCTATCCCTTGCCGAGCGGCCATCAGATTATCACTCAGCTTGGTCGAGATTCGACGACTTTCATTGTTGTGAATGGGATGTTGGAAGGACTTCGTCACAAGCTTGCGCGCCGTGGGCTCAAACTAGCCAAGCTCCACAATGTGGCGTCCTCGTGGAACGTGGCCAACCCGACTTCACTCACCGACTTCAGCCTGATCGACGTCTTCCCGTATGTCCATGCCATTAGCTTGATGGCATACGATACTGCGACTCACTGAAGCTACGTCTTACCCAGGAGGCTCTTGTTTGTGGCGCAGCCAACTGAGACCTTTGCCTCAATGGCGGGGCACAAAGCGATCGCCTGCCGAGTCCGCCGATTGCGAACAACATCCGTGTCTCATGCCTGGCGAAAGGTGCAACAACCACAGAACGAGGCTGGGAAGCTCTGACATACTCGAGTGAATGCTGTCGGCTATCACGTGCACTATTTTCCAGTCGTGTGCATCGCCGGGGCATCATTCATTGTTCAGACGTGCCGAGGCAGCAGCCAATCACAAATCAGTAGTGACGCAGACAGAACTCCGCTGCTTTGAATTCCAGCGCTGCCCACAGTTTGAGGCACCTTTCTTCATACACCTCTGTCTACTGCGCATCCTCTAAATTCGTGCGCATTGACTACTCCATCCTCCTTCTATTGATCACGCGCCGGCGCACACTGATTGCTGGCTTCACGGGCAGGTGCCAAAAACACAACAGCGGCAAAACAGCAAGCAGGCCTGGCAACGTGGACGAAGCACCTTCCCTGTCGCCTACGCAGGCACGCAGAGAAGTCGCAATGGATCATGTAAGCTGCTCTGACTGCCTGGCTTCCTTACCTTCTTCCCACACTTCCGATTGCGCATATACACTCCCCTCCCGCATACGTATCACATCTCCCAGCTGACGTAACTGCGTTCCATCAGCTCGGCAGCGACATGCTGCTCGACTCCGACTACGATGAGAAGCGCCTCACACCCAATGACGAAAACGACAACGTCGCCATCATATCGCCCGACGACGCCGACAGCATGGTCGACGACCCCGAGCCTGGCGCCGAACCGGCACTCCCCTCCGCCGATGACCACGAAGCAATGATGGCCCGCTTCATGCCGGCATCGCCAGACTATGAGACAGAGGCAGAGATTGTGCACACATGGGATATCACAAATTGGCGGACCCTACCTAAGAGGACACATGGTCCCGTTTTCCAATGTGCTGGCCACCCATGGCGCATACTCTTCTTCCCAGCTGGTAATTCCGCTTCAGAAAGTGTGTCTTTCTACCTCGAGCAGGGGTTTGGCGACGAGAAGCCGCCTCAAGACTGGTATGCATGCGCTCAGTTCATGCTGGTACTACACAATCCGAAGGATCCGTCAATATACATTCACCATGAGGCGAATCATCGGTTTACTGCAGAGGAGGGGGACTGGGGCTTCACCAGATTTGTAGATAAGAACCGGATTTTTGCAGCTAAATTCGACAACGCGGACCGCCCATTGGTGGAGGACGATGGAGCGAGGATGACGGCCTACGTGCGTGTGCTCAAAGATCCAACTGGTGTACTGTGGCACAACTTCATCAACTATGATAGCAAGAAAGAGACGGGCATGGTTGGTCTGAGGAACCAAGGCGCCACCTGCTACCTCAATTCACTCCTGCAATCGCTATACCTCACGGGCGCCTTCCGCAAAGCAGTGTACCAAATACCCACGGAAACCCCGGAAGACAAAGAGGCGTCACAATCGGCATACATGCTGCAGAGATTGTTTTATCGCTTGCAGGCTGACCCCGCTGCGGTTGGCACCCAAGAGCTCACACACTCGTTCGGCTGGGAAAGCAGGCAGATCTTTGAGCAGCAAGATGTCCAGGAGCTGTCGCGTATATTGATGGAAAAGCTGGAGACACGGATGAAAGGAACTGAAGCTGAGAATGCGCTCAACAACATGTTCGTCGGAAAGATGAAGACCTACCTCAAGTGCGTCAATGTCGAGTACGAATCTAGCAGGATTGAAGAGTTCTGGGACCTGCAGTTGAACGTTTCAGGGTGCAAGAGCTTGGATGACAGCTTTCGGGACTACATTCAGAAGGAGCTACTGGAAGGCGACAATAAGTACGCTGCCGAAGGCTACGGACTTCAGGATGCCGAGAAGGGAGTCATCTTCGAGAGCTTTCCAAACGTCCTGCACCTACAGCTCAAGCGCTTCGAGTACGACTTCCAGCGGGATGCCATGATGAAAGTTAATGATAGATATGAATTCCCGGAGATCTTCGATGCAACACCTTACCTTGATGAGACCGCAGATAAGTCAGAGCCCTACGTCTACCACCTACACGGCGTCCTGGTCCATTCAGGTGATCTCAACGCCGGCCACTACTATGCATTCCTGAAACCCGAGAAGAATGGCCAGTTCTACCGCTTCGACGACGATCGTGTCACTCGGGCGACAAAACGGGAAGCAATTGACGAGAACTTCGGTGGCGACTATGGAGCGAATGGTACCTACGGACAGAAGGGGCAGAATCCCTACACACGGCAATGGTCGACGAAGCGCTCGAACAACGCCTACATGCTGGTGTATATCCGCGAAAGCAGACTCGACCAGATTATACTTCCTGACACGGACGTCAAGCCGCCTGCCCACCTGCCAGCCAAGATCGCAGAGGAGCGTGAGCTTGCCGAGAGGCGCCGCAAGGAGAAGGAAGAAGCACATCTTTACATGAACGTCTTGGTGGCAACAGAAGCTAATTTCAAGGCGTACCAAGGAGTCGATCTCATCCCTTGGACCAGCGAGCAATCTGACGACCCAGCAGTTCCCAAGGTACATAGGTTACTGCGAGACATGACCATCCAGGACTTTACCACCTTCCTTGCCCAGCAGCAGGGTCTGGACAAGGATCTCGTACGGCCTTGGATCATGGTGAACAGACAGAACGGCACCGTACGTCCTGATCACCCACTCTCGTGGCCGGACATGACTTTGCAGGAGGCTGCTGATAAGTTCAGCACAAGGCAAAGTGGGTTCCGTGTGTTCGTTGAAGAGACGACTCGGGACGATAAGGGACTCCCCGTCTGGCCAGACGATGACGAAGTTGTACAACCAGCCACGCCGCTCGTCAATGGTAACGCCACTCAACAACAGAAGCCGATTATCTTGTTCCTGAAGTACTTCGATGTTGATCGGCAGCTTCTCATCGGTGTCGGACACGTGTACATGAATCCTTTGGATAAAGCCCAAGATTTAGCTACACCGATTCTGGAAATCATGAAGTGGGAAGCTGGTAGTATCCATCTTGAGCTATTCGAGGAGATCAAGCAGAATTACATCGAGCCCATGAAGCCGCGAAACACTCTCATAGCATCAGAGATCCAGGATGGAGACATCATCTGCTTCCAGCGTCACCTCGAAGACCCCGAGTCCGCAACCATCAAAACCAGGAGCCCAGGCGCATGCTTGACAGCGCCGGCCTACTACGACTTTATGATGAACCGCCTCTTCGTCGACTTCACGCCAAAGACACTGCCAGCTCAAAACCTGCAGGTGAAGGACGGCGACGAGCGATTCAAACTTGCATTGTCCAAGAAGGACAGCTATGATGCTATTGCCCACAAAGTCGCCGAACACTTGTCGAAGGTCAACCCGACGCCTGTCGACCCAACACATTTGCGCTTCACGACCACTAACATTCAGTCCGGTAAGCCTAGAGCCATTGTCAAGCGCGTACAAGGCGCCACAGTCAGCACCATTCTCCTGGGCACCAGTGGATATGGTGGCTACTCGTACGCGCCCTCTCAAGCTCCGGATCATCTCTTCTACGAAGTGCTCGAAATGAGCTTGACAGATCTAGAGCAACGGAAGAACGTTCGCGTTACTTGGCTGTCGGAGGGCATCACCAAGGAAGAGCAAGTCGATTTGCTGGTGCACAAGCAGTCACAGTTCGATGCTGTTCTTGAGGCGCTTCACAAGAAGCTGCAGCTGCCAGATGAGATCTTGGACCACATCCGCTTCTACGAAGCGCACAGCAACAAGGTGTATAAGATCATTCCAAACTCGCACGGTGTGCTCGCACTCAACGAGTTCATGTCAGTATATGCTGAGCGAATACCAGAGGAGGAGAAGCAACTTGATGCAGACAAGGGCGATCGTCTGCTGAACTGCTTCCACTTCGAGAAGGATCCTTCAAAGTCGCACGGAGTGCCTTTCATCTGCCTGATGAAGGATGGCGAGGTCTTCAAGGAGACTAAGGAGCGTATCTCTAAGCGCACCGGCATCAAGGGCAAGAACCTCGAAAAGGTCCGCTTCGCTGTCATCAAGGGAGGTCAGAATTACAGCCGGCCTCAGTGGGTGGAAGATGGTAAGCACAAATCATGCACCCGCATGGAGAACTACGCTGACATATTTCCAGATGACATTCTATCCGAGAAACTCAGCCCGGATGACCATCTTGGCCTCGAGCACCCCAACAGGAACCGCAACAACTGGGCCAGATACGAGAGCTTGAACATCAGATAAGCCATGCATAGTTCACGGCGCCTCTGGCTTTAGCACACATTCGTAAAGGCGAGCAGGATTGGA
This sequence comes from Dothistroma septosporum, assembly GCA_002236755.2. Taxonomy (NCBI): domain Eukaryota; kingdom Fungi; phylum Ascomycota; class Dothideomycetes; order Mycosphaerellales; family Mycosphaerellaceae; genus Dothistroma; species Dothistroma septosporum. The sequence continues at coordinate 100,173 of NBZP02000005.1, forward strand.
CGACTGTACAGATACTCGCATGCGATTGCGACGGCGGACATGTGTGGACGGCAGCCGAGGGTGGAGTCTTGGTGTGGTTGGGGTTTACTGTGTTATTGTAATAGAAGTGCGGTTTGCGTGGAGTTAAGGAGCAGTACAGAGGAGACAGAGATCCGCGGACGGCGGGTCTGGAGTGTCCCTGTAACATGGGATTAGACTTGATAGTGAGAGCAAAGATCGTTCGCGCATATCAGCAGTGGGACTGCGAAGTGGTTCCCAACATGCACAGCAGCACGTGATGGCGCATCTCGCTGAAACGTCTAGTCAGCTACTAATCGTGGCGCTGCTGGCGAGATCCCTGCTGGCTTGGAAAAGGAGCACGCGAACAACCTGGGACCTTTTTCTTGTCAAAGTCCGCAACACTGACGATGCTTTTCAACTGATTCGAGCTAGCTCACACTCCATCGAGAAGCATGGCAGATATTGGCGTGCGGTTCTGGTCATAACACCAGTGTTCCCGGCGTCTGACTCGTGGAGAATGTTGACCAAGGACGATTCTGACGACGCGGAAAGCACATCACCTGTTGCCTGATTGCACCCAAGGCATCCTCAGACCTCACATCCACCAGAGGTTTATGCAACACAACCTTGTGTGTGCAAGGATAACAATGCTTTGCAACCATCCTTTCATTCCTGCTGGACGAGGTGGCTGGATCTCATTACTGTTCGCATTCATACTTCCGGCATTCATAATATGGTCTTTCTGGTATGGGAACAACTCCGATCGCGATGACGTGCCGGCTCTGTTGACCCAGCTCATACCGGCGGGGCATGCTGCGTGCAAGACTGCGACAGTCTTTGAGTGCGCGAGTTGTCTGCCTCCGTCAGATGCCCATGTCAACCAGACCGAGACGGGACTCTGGACTTATGATTTTGCACGTGATGCGGCAAACGTGGGATTAACCGACAGTCAGTGTAGCTCAGCCTTTCCGGGGTTGTTCGAAGACGTCCACCAGGGCGTTGCGTTCTGGAAGAAGAATGACTTGATCCCAGCTTTGGCCCTAGACACCATCAAGCTGCAGGATGGCATGACCCGGGCTTTGATCTATGAGGGTAACCTCTACATTCTTGCGACCAAGTCTCGAGCTGAGGACCACCGCCGGAAGATGATCGCAGTGCTGAGCGCCATGCACCGCGCTTTATCGGCAGCGCAGGATAAGCACTCCGTTCCGAACATTGAGTTCGTCTTTTCAATTGAAGACAAGGCCTCCGATGTCACAGGAAGCAATATCCAACCACTGTGGGTTCTTGCCCGAAAAGCCACCGAGCACTCTTTCTTCCTCATTCCGGACTTCGGCCTATGGGCATGGGATAACATTATTAAGGGCGGGAACCACGAGATCGGTCCTTACGACGAGGTCGTCGAGAAAGCCCTGGAGGTCGAGAAGAGCAACCCCTTTGCGGACAAGATATCGCAACTCGTCTGGCGCGGCAAACTCAGCTTTGCGCCAAAGCTGCGACGAGGCCTTCTCAATGCTAGCCGCGGGAAAGAGTGGAGTGCTGTGAAAGAGCTGAATTGGGATGCGCGGCAAAACTACTTGGCGATGGAAGACCACTGTAAGTACAAGTTCATCGCGCATGTTGAAGGACGATCTTACTCGGCATCGTTGAAGTATCGCCAAGCTTGCAAGTCTGTCATCGTGGCGCATAAGCTGCAGTATATTCAGCATCATCATTACCTCCTGCTCTCGGACGGACCACAGCAGAACTATGTTGAGGTTGAACGGGACTTCTCAGATTTGGAGGTGAAGATGCAGGATTTACTCGATCGTCCCGAAAAGGCAGAGCGCATCGCCGATAACAGCGTCAAGGTCTTCCGCGAGAGGTACTTGACCAATGCGGCGGAAGCCTGCTACTGGCGAGCGCTTTGGAGAGGGTATGGACAGGTCTCAGAGCCTGCAAAATTGTGGCATGAGGCAGTGACTGGACAAAGGAAGAAGCGTGGGCTGAGATATGAGACGTTTGTCCTGCTGTCGAGCGAGGAGATGCTGGATTTCAAGGCTGGTGGATGACCCAACCCTGCTGGATGAATATCGACCAGCCAAGGCTGAGTCACGAAGCATCAGCAACGCCTATGGTCAACAACCACGAATGCAATCCAGAGCCACAGCCACTGTAAGCAGACTTTATCATACTCCAGTCTTTCCGCCGGCGGAGATGCCAAAAGGGGCGATAGAGGTTAACGGTGCCTTGCGCACCACGCGCAGCGTCGCAGCGGTCCTGCACTATCCTTGCAGAGACCACCAATGAGCGCCATCGTAGAAGGTTTTGTAAGAGAGGAGGCCAACAGTGCATCTTCATGCCATGAGGATCGTGGCAAGGCCGTTGCGATGAGCAAGAGCTCGTGGTACGCACGCGAGAACCCACGCTGAGAACAGCAGTCGACGATATCTTCACTAGACACTGTAGCTATACCATGTCCACGTATTCCATATACATCTGCGGTCTGCGGTCTGCGGTCCGCGACCTGCAGATCCCCAGCATCCTCACCGGCCGCCCCCTCCCAATCCAGCACCGGAGACCATTCCCCAAAGCTCCAGTAAACGCAATCCAGCACATACAGTCAAAGCTTATCATACATCATCTCACCACCGACTGGAACACATCACAGCGGAAGCTAGTGGTTGTATCTCCCTCCGGCGTTGATTGCTGTTCTCAGTAGAATTCTCGAAGGGCGCGGGAAGCCGGCTTTGAAGCGTGCGGAAGCACGACGTCGGAGGAGCCCCACGAATCTGGCGTCAGCTCCGTGTTTTATCAGCTGCGGCAACGTGGATTGGCATGATACCAATTGGGCAATATGCGCGAATGAGGATGTCTGAGCGGTGGGAACGGTTCCTATAGGTAGAATGGTTGCGGAGAACGGTGATGGATTGGGTTTACTCGCGAGGGATTTTGGGAAGTGAGCAAGTTTCGCTACTTTCCATGTGCAGTAACATCAGCACTGTGTTATATGGTTGGTTGCTTCTTGATCACAATTGACGGATCGTGCGAAACTCAGCATGCGCATTCATGGAATCATTCGACCACTGTTTAGCCAGATGCGCGAGTGTCTCTGGCTGTCGTGAGCCACCGCTGCTGACGACGCGGGCCGCAAGAACGAGCAAATCTTCGGGACTGAAGCTTACGCTACACGTGCCATGCACAGGTATCTTTACGCTCGCCTGGAGTGCAGCAACGTTGGTGGCACGGTTGAAGTTCTCTGTGATTGCAGGTCTGAGCAAGGTGACACCACCAATCAACCACGCAGAGCAGATCGAGCGAAAGATGCCATCCTGATCAAGTCTCACGACGATCCACGGCCATTGTGCGAGGGACCCGTGAAGATCTACCAAGTAGTCTCCAGGTCTGGCAATTGCGTTCACAAATCCAATAAGCTGATTGTTGACAGTGATCTTCTTCAGCGCGCCAGCCTGCACTTCCTGACGTGCAAAGTGTGTGTGGAGCAGCGCTTCCGTGTCTTTGATCACACCACTTCCAAGCGTGGTAGAGTTGACCTCAAGAGCCAAATTTTCACCATGAGTTGCTTCCTGCAAAGAAATGAATGTCGCTGACGACCAGCATATCTTTCGTGCCTGACTCTGGCTGTCCGCGTCGATGGAGGTAGGTTGAGCGAACTGAGGCAGCGAGGATCGAGGCCTTGACTGCTTGCGCAAAAGACGATCTCGCAGAGCTTGACACGTTCCCACATCAAGTTGCAGAGCTCGAACCAAACTCAGCGAGATCTCCTCGACCATAGTGTCTCGGTCGAACTCGCCATGCTGATTGAGATAATTGAGGAAATCCAGCGCAAGTTTGGCAGGAGATATGCTATAGTCTGGTACAATCTCTTCTGCGTCGTTGAAGCTCGCGAAGGCATAAATGCGATCACGGCGATCAGCACACTTCCAAGTGTGAAATCTCATCACGCAGTCTTTGAAGCGTATGGTCGTACGGTCCACTTTCCCGGTGGTGCCATCTTCACTCGGCCAGATCTTCAATAGGACAGCTGCCATGGGGGTGGTTCCTAGCTCGACCCAGAGATCTTTCTGCTCACTCTCGCATGAAGCCAGATCCAGACAGGTACCGAGACTCTTCATAGAAACAACGATGTCGCCACACAGAATCTGAAACTTGTTTGCCAGGATGAGTTCCTGGATGATCCACAAACGAGACCAGTACGCTCGCTGACCGAGATCGATCATTGCTCGTATGATGTCGTCTCGCATACTGCTTACATCAAAAGCATGAACGAGTGACCGACTTGTTCCAGAATGTTGCCCAACGCAAGCGTAGACCAGTGCGGCGCCAGAATAGATCCTTCCCATCATACCGACTTGGTGCGACTTCTCACGCAAGTTACTCTGATCTATGCAGACGCTGTCAATCCAGTAGTGCTCTACATCCCTGCCACGAGAAGCAACGGTTGCCTGCCACAGAGCGTAATGCGCGTTCTGTCCGACCTCCAGGCGGTCATCGTTGATGACAATGTTCTGGACCCTGCCTGGTTCACCCCAGGTGTACGAGATGGCTGCGTAAGGTGGTGCTTCCCGGACATTGTAGGCCTCGAGCTGGAAGATCAGGCCGAGCTGGTCGTCGCGTAGAAAGTGCAGAAGTCGTATTTGATGGTCGGGTGTCCGGAGAGCCTGGTGCTCGAATGGTTTGAGATTGCTGACATGGCTCCGTTGGTGAAGGTAAGCGCGCCGCTGCACCGCGCGGGACGCAGGCGGTTTGCCGTCTTCATCACGCTTTTTCGGCATTCATCGCTGAGTCTCTGCGGCGACGGTTATTATTCCCGGCAGATGTGATTGTTGATACATGTAGGTGAGCACCATGTCCAAAGAAGTGGAAAATATCTCCCCGATCGGGAAGCGAGCTGTGGCTGGAGTCGAAGTGGGTCTCGATATGCTCAACACTGCGAACTCACAATAACATTCCGCACATTTCTTCCCCATCATACATGTATATACAATTGCAACAATGGTTCTAGAAGCCGGCTACCCCAACACAACCGGTTTCCGCAAAGTCACTAAAGTCACAATCCTCATCAAAAAGAAGCCCGGCATGAGCGATGCAGACTTCATCTCCCACTACAACAACATCCACGCCCAACTCGCTGCTCCTGTGGTCCAGAAGCATAACATCATAACCTACTGTCTCGTATGCCTTCCACCGATCTTGCTGTCCGCCCTCTCCATCTTATCCGTGCTGAGTCGTGAGTTGTCATAGTCATATTGTCTCGACCGAGACCGTAAAATCATGTCCGATATGCTCCATGGTAAAGCGCAGATGGCGGACTACGATGCGATCTGCACGTTTGTGTTCAAGGATTATAAGGAATTCGCCAGGTTTATGTTTGACCCGGCCAGTAAGGCGCTGGGGCCGGATCATGAGAATTTTATGGTAGAGAGTGAGATGAGGATGATGGTGGGGGATGAGTATATGGTGATTGAGGATGGGGAAAGGGTCGTGAAGGATGAGTAGGGAGATCAACAGCGGCTGGACAAAGGAGGTGATAGGATATTGGCGTAAATGTGTATCCTGTTGCTCTTTTGCATGTCTACTGTACAGCGGCCAGCGCGGGAGATCAAACGTAGCCTAAAGACAATCAGTATCGTATGAACATAAGGCTGTGCTCTGACCTTACCCTTGCGACCTCCAGTAAAGAACATCTTCACGATGAAGACCTGCAGACCAGCCATTGCAACCATGAGACCACCCTCCATCAAGTTCAAGTTGAAGATTCTCTTCTCCGTGCTCCTGACTGTGCTGAAGTTGCGGTTCTCTCGTGTGCGGAAGTACTTTTGCTGTCTTGTCAGTGTCGAGACTTGTCCTGACATTTTCAACAGTGACTCCTCCACGGTGCCCAACTGTTCGGTGCTCGCTCCTGCTTTTTGTGGAAGGTTCGCTCGTGGCTCGTTCTCGACCTGTCCAGGGTGTCAGATGTGTTTCCACGTGCCATGGTCTGCCATATGCACGACTTGACATACCGAGATCTCAAAGTCCACAATCTTGTCCGCAAACGTCGACATCGAGTTATCGAAGCAGAATCTGTACTCTCCTATTTGCTCTGCTGTGAAGACGTAATCGCCTTGCCTCTCCTTCTCGCCGCTCAGCACGATCTTCTCCGAGTTTGTCTGCTTCCCTGGTCCGTATACATGGTAGTCGACTGGAGCAAGATGTCAGCATGTCCAATGCCGCGTTTGGCACGTTGCCATAATCTCACTGTCGAAGTCTCCACCGCTTTGCACGGCGAAGTAGAATGCGACCTTGGAGCCAGCTTTGTCCACAAATGCATAGAAACATTCCTTCTCATTCGGGTGCATCTTGTACGTGAGCGCGGTCGCATTGGTGAAAGCTGTCAAGAGACCCAGCAGGGCCAGGAGGGAATTGAGGCCCATCATCGTGGTAAGAAGGCGGCCAGGTAGTATCGCTGAGGAGAAGGGTAGGGGTCGAGCCAGAAGGAAAGTCGTCACAACATCAATTCGTGAGAGGGTGAATCTGCAACTTGACACGCACGCGATCTTTCCAACAGGAGATCTGACGGCGGAGCTCAGGGTCAGACTGGAAGCCACTCGGGCGACGCCGGCGCTAGGTGCCGGCTGCATATATGAAAGTAGAGAATGGGCGGGCATACACTAAGGCATTGCTTGTTCACATGCATATCGCCAAACAGGATCTCGAGGTAGCCATATGCGCGATAGGTGTTCTTCTGACTGGAAATGATCCGTGTCATCTTGCGACACAAACCATCTGATCAGGGAAGCTTGAAAACCATTGGCGAGTACGACAGTCACAGATACCATTCTCAGCAGCAGAAGCAACATGCCCACCACTTCCACCCCGTACTATTGCCAATACCAAATGATCGCCACTATGGAGTCTGTTCGAGTCGCACAGTGGTGGGCATTCCGAATGCCTGCGTATACATGACAGCAAACCAAGCGTCCAGCCCGTCCTGCCTCAGGAGTGGCTAAGAGTCTTTCGCCGAAGCCACACGCGCTAGAAGTTATCGAGGTTGAAGCATACGCACGACACTGCCAGTATGCACCGGAAGCCACAGCGCATGTCAGCGATACAAGACGAATGTCTGCAAGAACTGACGCTTTTCAACGCCAGCATGTGAAGCCACATGGACCGTGGACGCTTATAGAGCACATCTGCCGTCACATACGGGACGCGTTCTGAGGTGACGGAGTAGTCGATGGCGGTCAAGCCTGGCGAGGAATGGGAAAGGAAGAGAGAGAAGCCTCAATGTATGTCTGCCATGCCATTCACTACTGGGCATTTCTGAGGCCGTCCATTAGCGGCTGGTCTAATTGATTGGCTGTAGCGTGTGGTGGCTTGCGCATGCGGGGCACCATGCTGACAACCTGAAGATCTGTGGAGCCGAGATCAAAACTTCCTCCACTGCCTCCAACCTTTCCGCGCTCGACGGTCGGGGTACCCACTATCGCAGGCCGTTTGGAAACCGTAATGGAGTACCCTTCGCCCGGCCCGTCGATGCGACCACCGTCTACAGTCGTTGCTGGGGCCGACGATGAGCAGACCAGCGAACCCGCGCAGAAGCGCCCTCGAACATCCGAAGGGCACTCGACGCCCGACGTTTCGACAATCACGACCGAAGGCAATGGTAACAGCAATGCAACTGGACCGTCTAACAATCTTCGGCTATATAGCTGTGGGAAGTGTTCCAAAAGCTATGCCAGGCTTGATCACTTGAGCCGCCATGTGCGCATGCATACACAAGAAAAGCCGTATGACCCGTCTCACGTCCATTTCGCATGTCCAAGACATCGACTGACACTTGTGATTGATCGTAGTTATCAATGTCAAATCTGTACAAAAGCGTTTGCTCGCGCTGATCTACTTAAAAGACACACTCTCGGACATAGTAAGGATGATCCCCAGTCGAGACCAACCGTCGTTCAGCACAGTCGCGTTTCCCAGGCGTGCGAAGCTTGTGCTGGACTTCATCTAAAGTGCGAAGAAGAAAAGCCATGCAAGAGATGTACCAAAAAGGGCATTCCGTGCAACTATACGCCTACATATTCATCGGATGAGACGCAAAGGCCTTCTCCACCAGAGAATCAGTACTCCCATGACCGGCAACCGCAACAACATCAACAGCAATCGTGGTCGAACGATACTGTTCATCATCTGCAGAGCGCGAACGCTATGACGGCAACGCAGCAAATGTCTCCGCCACACTTGCAGCAAAGAAACTCCTTCAGTTCAGCAGGACCATTGCCTCCCATGCAGATGACAGAACCAACCCCGCAGCAACCGCCTCAAGCTCAAATGGCTATAGATCCTGCCATGCTGCCGCCGCAGACACCAGGACCAATGTTTGACTATCTTCGTGACAAGATGATGCCCCATGGTGGTCAGGCGAACAATGGTGTGCAAGTCATCGACTATCAGACTGGCCCCTGGACGCCACGGGAGCTGTTCGATTTTGGTGTCGACACGAACATGGAGCTGAATGACTTGGACTTAAGCTTCCTTGACACTTACAACAACGCGAATCCTTTTGACCTGCGGACGCCAAGCATAGGGTTTCCGACGACAGGATCGGATATCATGCCAAGCTACACATCCGCGCCCATGCCAATGGCACCGATTGACACGAATGCGCTGCCTAAAGCATCAGTCTGGCGCTTTCGACCCCTGTCTAAGGACTCCGGCAGCGCAGAACAGGAGAATCTATCCTTGCCAACGCCAACCAGTCTCGACATCGATAGGCGCGTCACCACCGAGCCATTGTCTCAAACATCGCGAGATAAGATCCTAGCGATGATCCTGAGCACATGCAAGCCGACCAGCATCCCTCGAGCCGTTGCGTGCTTCCCCTCCATTGGGCTACTGGACAGTCTTTTCCAGTTCTCCCTGACGTCGCCGGGATCGCATGCCAAGCATTGGATACATGCGCCGACGTTGCTTGCTGGACAGACACGACCGGAAGTGCTTGCCGCTATCGTGGCTGCTGGGGCGGTTCTGACACCCGATTCATCGATTCGCAAGGTCGGATACGCAATCCAGGAGGCAATCAGGACCGCTGTGCAAGTGCAAGTGGAAGAAGACAACACTTTGATGAGAGATTTGCAGATCATGCAAGCTTCACTACTTCAGCTGAAGATCGGCTTATGGAGCGGCGACTCTCGCAAGATGGAGCTGGCCGAGGGCTTCCAGCAAGTGCTTGTGACCATGGGCCGACGAGGTGGACTCTTCAGGCGAGGCACGTACGAGCGTATCGTTCCATACCCTGAAGATCAAGGTGAGGTCCTCGAGCAGAAGTGGCGACAGTGGGTGAAGCAAGAGTCGCGAAAGCGTTTTGCTTTGCACCTGTTCCGCCATGATCTGGAAGCTTCCGTATCTCTGCTCAGTAGTCCTCTGATCTCCTACGCCGAGCTCTACCTCCCACTACCCGAGTCCGAGAACCTATGGCATGCTCCTTCGGCGGAATCATGGAAGGCTACCTACATGCGCAACCCCGGACCGAGGCATGAGCGACAACCCTCACTGGTTGACTGTATTCAGGATCTGGACCTTCTTGCAGTGCGGGACATCTTCGTTGACCAACGACAAGCTTCGATGGCGGTCCTTGGTGCTGCGTGGCGCATGATATGGGAGTATAGACAACTGGATTCGTCGATGAAGGACTACAATAACCAGTGGCGAAACTCCCTGCTCATGAACACCCGCCACTCAGAGCTCACGAAATTGCTGCAATGCTTCCGAATCAGCTCCTTAGAGGATACCAAAGTCACGCTCATCGTGGAGCTCCTCCTGATGCATCTCCACATGTCATTGGACGACGTACAGCTATTTGCCGGCGTTGAAGGTGAAGACGAGTCGCGCCGAGTGTACCCATCCCTCGTCCAGTGGACACGGACACCGACCGCTCGCCAGGCCCTCTGGCATGCCGGGCAAGTGTTGCGAGCAGCTCGCAATCTACGACCAGGTCTGATCTGCGACTTCGCGGCCATCGCAGTGTATCAAGCGAGCCTGGCCTTCTGGTCATATGGCATCATCACCCGAGCCACCGAACCCGGTCCCATGGCCAACCACAATCCAACAGCTTTCCTTGACGGTAGCGACGACAATGCCGTCAAGCGCTGGATCATCAACGGAAAAGGCAACGCCGCTATTCGGACATGGACAGTCAAGCCACCGACCGAAGGTTCCGCCATGGTCGCCAATCCGGACGAGGTCGTCGGTGCCGTGGTCGGCACGATGCGGCAGAACCACAACGAGACGAGGAATCCGCCTTTAGTCGACAATCTGATCAACATCATGGAAGGATTAAGGAAAGCTGCTAGGACGTGATGACAAGCTCCGGGTTCTGTTTAACAACGGAGCGATGACTCACATGCACCGGTCGCGCTCATGAAGCGTTCGCGAGGGCGAATCGCGTAGAGTCTCATGACCGCAGAGAAGGGTTGGTCCCCAGGACAAACAGCCAATACGACGCGAAGTCCGGCATCACTCAATCCAGTAATCGCATTGCGGCATGTCCCGAGTGGTCGCCACAGGGCTATACATTCAGCAAGCCAGACAGTGCGGCCAAAAGTCGCCGGACCAACACATCCGGAAGCGTCTCTCATTTGCTAGTCCATATTCGTATGGTCACGATGACCTCCAGAAGACCCATTGTCGCCTCATCACGGACATCGAAACGCGCTGGCACCGAAAATCCTCCGACATGACGGCAGTAGCCGTGCAGCACAGGCTGGGGCTTCTGTGGTACCATCCCGCGTGCTGAAGTTGAACATGGGGCAGGAACATCAACATCGATGGAATCACATCATTTCGTCTCTCAGCATCACCAGGCTGGTTCGAAAATTGTATATACAATGAAGTTTGGCTTATGTCGTCGAAACCCGTCACCCATCATCATCATCACCACCACGCCGTTGGCTCACCGCTTCGCCTTAACATTCCTAGCAATCACCTCCATCAACCTATCATACTCGCGCATATCATCCCCCCTTACGAAAGCCTCCAGATTCATCTCATGGTCCCTACTCGGCGTATCCTCCCACTCCCGTATCTCGCCATACCCGAAAACCCTCAAACGAGGCTCGTGTTGTAATTTCTCGTGAACATTCTCGTCGAAACCATGCTCCATCTCGATCGCCGCAGCGTCATCGTCCGTCAAACTCGCTCTCCGTGGTGAAATTTCCAACCTCGTCAAGTTGAACATTTTATGCTGTAAAATTTTAAAGAGATCCGCCCACCGTACTCCGTCCTTCGCTTCAATGCCCGTGAAGACCGTGCTCGGCGTGGCGATACAGCGGTCCATGGTCAGCGTTCTGAGGGTGGAGGCGTGAGAGGATATGAAACCTATGAGGGTGGGGTCCAGAGCGACGCGGCAGAGGTCGAGAGTGTTGAGGGATTGCAGTGAGGTCCGGGTGAGGGTTACGCCGACGCAGAGGGTGCCGACTAGGCCAGGTAGGCCGTCTGTGGAGGCTGAGAGTCGTAGGTGCGTTGTGGATTCCAAGTGTCGGAAGAGCCAGTCGTGTAAGCAGGAGAGGAATGCGACGTAGCCGGGGAAGGTCTCGAGTTTCCAGCCGGCTCCTTGTGATGCGCCCCATATGGAGAGGTTGACGTTCTTGAGACGGCGGAGGAAATGGTGGAAGTTCGTGTTGGTGAAGGCTGTTGTGCCACGGGGAGGCAAGTCCACAATTTCTAGATTTTCGATGCGGTTGTTTTGAGACAGTGCCATCCATGTCTCTGCCATTAGTGCCCGCCACTTCCACCGTGGTTCTCGATTCGCAATGTCTCCGTCGAATTCGGCTGCGTCGAAGTCGTAGAAGCCTCTCGTTCGACCCCCTGTTGATGGGTCTACGGACCAATCATCACTGGCATAGTCGTACGCGAATCGTACTCTGGCAGCACGGAGCTTGGGCAGGTAATCGCCTTTGAGCAGCGCTCGCGTCGTCACTGGTAATGTCGATGCGCCTTTGGGGCCCCAGATATGAGCTGCGGTTGCCCTTCCATTCTCGGCTGGACTGGCATAGCCTTCGAAGGAGAGCGTTGTTATGTACTGGCTGTGCTTCTTTGCTAGCCGGAGAGCGGTGCTGGCGTCTTCTCGTCGATTGGTTACACGTAGAATGCTGAAGACCCTCGGTAGCAGACACTCTCGAAGGTTGGAGTTTGAAGCTGATAGTGGTAGCAGCTCCTGGGTTGTCAAGTAGTCCGTTATGCGAAGCAGCAACTCTGGCGGTAGCGCTGCAAGCTCGTCACTTGCCATGATCGGTGCGCAGCGAGGCTACCGTGGGACTCGGTGTCCGATGTCTTCCAAGGGCTGCCAGATCAGTGGTCCTCAAATGCATCGTCCGGTCGTGAAAGTGAAGCCTAGCAAGGTTGTTAGCTTGACGAAGTGATTCAGTCGTCCAGCCCTCTGTTAGCATGGAGTCTGCGACGAAAGAATCATTCTCAAGTACATCCCGTGATCGTCAACGATGTGGCACACTGTGCCTCACTGACGTGTAGGATCAGTAAAGACCGAGCACTTCGCTCACATGCTACGAGTGGGGCGCTCGCCGCCAACGGCGAATAGTCCCGCAGATCAGTGATCTCGCCATGACTTCGTTGGTGGTATGGCGGAAGGTCACACAGTTAGTGTCAGTCGACCTATCATGGCCAGTCCGGGCATCGAGTAGCATGAGTGCGCATGTTCGGATGCTCGCCTAAACCCGCGATCGACGATAAGATGGCGGCCACGAGTTGACACGCAAGCCACGAACACGCGACATTGACAACTGCCAAGTCGGGTCTTGACAGCACGCGGCGCTTGCATGTCATGTGCATTAGCCTCACCCGCCTTTCCGGGGAGGAATGATTCTTAGGACCTTGGGGCTTGGCCTCCAGCGCAGTACAGTAGCCAGCGTGGTGGCGACTTGTTGGCCGCGCCGTATCATCGGATTCTAGGGTTCCGTGGCGTTGACACCTGTCACAATGATGATCAATCGAGCGCTACCAGAGCGGATCAGCCACGGTAGAGGGCATCCGCCTGTCATGTGCAAAGCCGACCGGACTTTCATAACGATGGGGTCGTCGAATGGCAGTGGAGGGAGCGGTGTCGCTACAGAATTGACAGACAGATCCTGCCGTGCGCCCAGCGAGATTCTGCTGAGTCTGCGGCATCCTCGGCACCGACATGTCTCACCTCTCTACTTCGTGCGCAGCTCGGGCACAGACTAATATTTCAGTCGTTACCATGTTAAACTTGACGATGTTGATGACGCTGTTGTGATGGAAGTTCGTATTCAGTGTTCCTGCAAGTCAAGTGGCACGGAAGGGTGTGGAGATGGCAGTCGCTGAAGTAGGCTACCTCCGGCTTTTGCAGAAGATCTTCGCTTTGGATAAAACCCGAGGGGTTCTTTGTCGGTGTGCTAAGTCGCTTCGAAAAACATCAATAGTGTGTTCATGATGGTGAAACTACTGTCAAAAATCATACTGAACAAGACCATCCACCATCGCCTGGGCCACGTCGTTAGCATGGCTATTCGGAACACCTTCTTGTGAGCATTTCCTCAAGACCCTTGGTGAGGCCGTCAAGAGACACTCTGGCACGGACATGCCAAGCAAGCAAGGACTTCGGGTTCCCGCTTCCAGGCCATTATAACTTGTTCGAATCCTAACATCTACTGAGACGTGACAACATCCGCGAAAAGGCTGTCAAGACAGACACTGACCAACAATGACCCTCTCATACAACTGATGACACTCATCGCGGTATGAATACGACATCGTTGGGGGAAACTGGGGGGAAATGCTCGGGTGTCTCAAGTCATGTCATATCATTTCTTTTATGTCATGGCGGCGCATCGACTACATGTCCCCGTCCACGCCAATCCATAGCTCGCAGTCATCTGACCACCCAGCTGTTTTTTCACCCGTCACCGAGTACATTTACCACTGGCCGAACTGGTTCTCGAGGTGCTGTGGTGGCTGGCTGTTCGGGTCGTACTGGTCCTGGTCGCCATAGTGCTGGTCGTAGAGGTCCCGGCTGCGGTTCTCGGCCTCACGCTTGGCCTTCTGACGGTCCCAGGCATCTTCGCCCTTGGTCTCGGCGAGCCTGTCGACCTCAGCACCAGCAAAGCCGGCGAGGAGCTCCTTGGCGAACTGGTGGGAAACTGGCTTGCCTGAAGATCGGACCATGTCAGCGAAAGCGGCTCAATTGCGCCAACGATGGAACTTGATGTTGGCCAATGGGTGACACCGGCTCAAATCTTGACTTACCCTCTTTACGCTGGTGGTCCTCGAACATCTTGAAGGCAGCGAACGAAGCGCCGCCAGCTACGAGCTCGTGAGAGAGCTCGGCCTTGTTGTCAGACTCATAGGTCTGCTGGTAGTTGTCACGGGCCTCATCTGCATCTTGCGTCAGTCACACCTCTTCCCAAAAGACAGTAAGCAGAGCCACTCAGTGTCTACCTACCGAATCCGAACATGGTTGCTAGATGATGAAGTGAAGAACGTGTGGATGGGGTTTCAAGGTAGTATGTGGTGTCGTTGGTGTGAGTGAGAGGTGGTGGGAATGATGGAAGAAGTCTTGCAGAGTTCTGTGAGCGAAATATATATTCTGCACAGCTGCGGCAGGACTGGACCCTAGCCCCTCGTCATGCCCCGCCAACGCGTGAGACCTGCGTCTTCGTGAAGCACTCCAATGGACTAGCTTGTTTGCACGGCAAGCGCGTCTTGAAACGCCTCGAGCTCGAGCTAAGCAGGAGCAATTGGCCAGGCACAAGCCACTTCATAGACATAGCCGAATCTCACTGCCAGCTGTTGTCTCGGAATGGGACACGTATACAGAGGACAAGCATCTACATTGCATCGCTAGATCGTATAGGCGCGTATGGCCCTCCAAATAGCACCACTTGACGTGGACGATCGTCGTCACTCAACCCAACCCAACCGAAAACATGGATCTCGCCAAGCTTGCTAAGGTTGCTTGCATGACAAAGCTTAAGCGATCAGAGCAGGGCGCAGCACAAAAAAGACTCAGCCACTGTGGCACGATCGAGCCATGAACCTTGCATCGACAAACGAACCTCAAACAAGAAGGAATAGCCCGACAACGCAGCAGCTATAGACGAGCACGTTGCTGTTGGTGCATATGATACTCAGCTGAGCTTCTCACACGCCATCAGCCACGACGTCGTACCTGCAGCACAGCAAGCTCGAGCGGACCGAATCATGGGCCGTCTACCAAAGACCGATGACTTCTCGTCCAGCATCAAGCTGAATATCGTGTCACGTAAGTTCGAGACCTCATCAGCCAGCGAAGTCCGCCGAGCAAAGTCACGGCATATCCATGTCTCTCCTATGCCATGTCAGCATGCTCTCAATGACAAACACCACATACCTCTCAGGCACATTGCGAATCGCAAACACAATCATTCACGCCGTAGCAATTCCTCCGTAGAAGCCGCCACAGTAAGTCCACCAGCTGATCTCTCTCCTTCACTTCCAGCACCAGGCTCAGACGCCCCGACCAACGTCCTGGTCCTCCTCCACGGTCTCGGCGACACTCATGACTCCTTCACCAACTTGGCCAAACAAATGGCCCTTCCCGAGACAGTTGGACTCTCGATCCAAGGCCCCTCTGCCCTCCTCGACTTAGGCGGCAAGCACTGGGGCGACGACATCATCTTCGACTCTACGACAGGAGGCCTCGATCCTGATGCGGGCTTCAAGCAAGCGACGAAGATGCTGAAAGAAGTTGTGGAAGATGTGCTAATGGGGAAGTGTGGATATACGCCGAGGGAGGTGGTGGTCTTTGGATTTGGACAGGGAGGGATGGCGGCGTTGGAGTTGGGGTGTGAGTGATTACCCACGCTTCCGATTAACATCATCATCCCACTAAATCTCTCCCAGCAAGCTTCAGGGACGTCGAACTCGGCGGCATCATCAGCATCGGCGCAGGTCTTCCCAGTGATTCTGCCACCTCCTTGGACCCGAAGAGCAAGACCCCCGTCCTCGTCTGTGCAGGCTCCGATCAAAGCGCCGTGACGAGCACCACAGAGGATAAGCTCAAACGAGTCTTCGAGCATGTTGAGGTAACGAGATACCGCAAGCCTGGCGACACCATGCCAGCCAACCGCGATGAGATGATGCCGATTATGCAATTCTTCTCCAGAAGGTTAAGAAGCACGAAAGGCGTGCCGGAGGGGGCTGTCGAGATGAAATGAAGTGACCATACTCTTCACTCCAGGGAAAGGAATGGCGTCCCGGTTTTGGGGGGGGGGGGGGGGGGGGGTTTATAGTGAAGTACATATAACATGTATGGAAACAAAGTCCAAGGTCACGAGAGCTTATACGAATTTGATTCCCCGCCTCGCCTACATGTATTTACCCCCGCCCCCCTCGGCGTCCCAATATATCCCATCTTGCAAGATCCGTAGAATACACCCCAAAAGCAATATCCCCATTCCCATGACCATTCCCACTCTCACTCTCACTCTCACTCCCAATATTCCCACTCCCGATGCCACTCCCGCCGACGGTACCACCGCCATCAATGGATATAAATGGATCTGTTGATGATGTCGATGGAAAATCTCTGTTTTGCCGTGGAGGATACACATGGAGCTAGCTGGGAGGGATAGAATTTTTGGGGTGGTTTAGAACGAGGAAAGGATGTCTGATAGGGTTAGGGATATGAGTGGTAGAATTCTGTCTATTTGAAATGTGGACATTCGTGATCTTGGTGTTTAATGTTCATTGCAGGAAAGGCTAACCTATATGCTCCGTGGTATTGACTGACTCTGACTCCAGTCTGGTTAGGAGGATGCATATACAATCATTGAATTCCCGCGCTCTCTACCTCACTTCTATTCTATGTACTCTCATCTAAATCTTCGCCTCCCCACTCGCAAACCCATTCACCACAGCCGTCATCAACTGATTCGCAATCGCCGTATTCGGCGGTAATCTCAAATCACCTTCCTTATACTCCGGACTGGCATCCTCGCCCAATCCACTCGTTCCGAACTGCAACGCATGTCTCACCTCATCGAAATCAAACCATCTCGCATCATCCAACTCGGGATCATTGCCGAGATCAATCGTTTCCCCGGTCGGAATCGCCTGTCCAATCGCGCCAATCATCAGATTCGCTGGGTACGGCCATGGTTGTGTAGAGTGGATGACGACACGACCGACGAGGATGCCAGCTTCTTCGTAGACTTCGCGGCGGACGGCTTCTTCGATGGATTCGGCGGGCTCGGCGAAGCCGGCGAGGGTGGAGAACCAGTAGGCTGGCCAGCGCTTTTGGCGGCCGAGGAGGATGCGGTCGCCCTTGGAGTTGACGACGGCCATGATGACGGTGGGGTCTGTGCGTGGGAAGCAGAGGTTGGAGATGCCGGTTCGTGTTACGCAAGGTGGGCGAGCTTTGGGGTCTGCGCCAGGTTCAGTGTTGGAGGGGATGGCGTTGCTGGCGCGTTTTGTAGAGCCGTCGGTGGGAGGGCATGTTCGTTTGAACCCGGCATTGACCGACATTGTAAGATTGCCGCAGGCTGCGCAGTATGGATTGCGAGCGTTCCAATCCAACAGCTGCCGTGCCTCAGCATAGATTGCCGCGTCTTGGGCT
Organism: Dothistroma septosporum; assembly: GCA_002236755.2. Taxonomy (NCBI): domain Eukaryota; kingdom Fungi; phylum Ascomycota; class Dothideomycetes; order Mycosphaerellales; family Mycosphaerellaceae; genus Dothistroma; species Dothistroma septosporum. Next base: position 117,787 of record NBZP02000005.1, read on the forward strand.
TCGACGTCCATTATTCTACCTTTGCCGAAGTCGAGGCTCTTGCTCTTCAGGTCTGCGAATAGCTTCTCGCAGGCATCCTTCACGCTCTTGCGGGGTGTGACATCGATGGCGAAGTATGGAGCGCCAGTGTAGAGGTTCTTCGCTTGGTATGTGAGGCCATCCTTGTCCTTTTCGTCAATGCCGAGGAAGATGATCTGGGGGATGTAGTTGTCGCTGTTGTAGGTCTCGATCAACTCTTTCTCGTCATTTGAGAATGGATTCTCGCCGATGATGGGCTTGACATCGTCGTACTTGACATATGCGAGCTTGCCGTGGCCAGGCTTGGTGTTGGCTTGGACGAGGGGCTGAAGCTCGTTGCAGAGCAGGAAGGATGTGCCTGGTGGGATTAGTCAGTAATTGGCGGGCTTCGTTCGAGATTGGAATTATTATGCCATACTTGGGTGCTTCAACGCCTGAGACAGGAACTTGCTGTCTGCGCGCAAGAATGCCACACGGTTCAAAGGCGAACCAGAGAAGTAGTTGGCGACTTCCTTGCCGAACTTTCGGGACAGCATCGAGTCGACGTCTGCGTGCGCCGGATCCGGGTTGTCAGGTTGCACTGGCATGACTTCTCACGCGATTGGGAGTTGATTACGGTGGCTGGGGTAAAGGAAGTCTTCGAGATTAGCAGGATCAACGCCGCAGGTGGACCAACATCGGCGTAAAAGACGAATAGACTGGTAGAAAGCATCATAGCTACCTACGTCGTTCCAATGTTTACTAATGTCGACACGACTAGATGCCGTTCGGGCGAGGGGCATCCTCGAATGGAACGTCAGAGGGGTCGACTTGGGCGGCTTCGGCAGCGAATGCAGCGACAGCGCTCACGTCGTCTTCGACTTTCGCCGTCATCCGTCGGTTTGGCGTGTGTACAGGTCTGTTGCAGATCTTGGTCTTGAAATGATTCACGAAAGGGCATGCTGTGCCACCAGGCTCGTCGTATTGGTCATGTCCGGAAATGAGAATACGACCTTCACGCGGACCTGACTCCGTCTCGTCGCCGTCCTCGTGACACAAGCTGGCAGCGGCCTCGCTCGGGCGCTTCCTTCCAGCAGCACCACTACGGTACCACCAACACCACAGGAACAACCCTTATCGTGCGCTGTATATCTACACGATGCTTCGCAGCACGTTCCAGACGACACAACGACGGAGGAGATGCCGTCTAGTCCTGCAGAGGCATCTATGACTCAGTCGGCGTGCCTCAATGTGTTGGACTCAATTCACGCCAGACAGAGCAATGACAACGAGGACAACAGGCACTTCTACCACTGGATATAGGATCCGAGCTACCTGCGCAACATAGAGCAACCAAATATGGACCTGACCAATCCCCACCACAATTCCATGCACCACTCTACCCAGCGTCGTCTTGGCAAGGAGCTGAACACATGGCTGTACCGACACGATGAATTCCGTCCGTGCCCATGGCTCTTGTGGCTGTGGCACTGGAACCCCGCCGGGTACGCTGATGGAGTCGTCTGAACCAGATACATATATCATGCTGGCACAGGGCTGCCTTCACGATAGGTCATCTCGCTTGCACATTGCGGCTGAAGCTTGACTGTGAGGATATGAACTATTCGAGCCACCTAGGGAAATGGCTGGAGCCAAAGGCGCATGGCTTGCCTATAGCACTCTTCCAACACCCGCATGCGGGTACAACGTCTTTGAATATATCCCTGTTCACTTGTAACCTCATGGCTGTTGATCTCTAATTTGTAGACTCATTACGAGGAAATTAATATGCCTCGATCTCTCTTGTCGCTAGTATTATATTTGGCTGCTCTGTCAATATGTGCTTCGGCCCAGGTGTCGACGTCTTTCAACAATACGGGCATTAGCAGAGTCGGCACCAACAACACGGACTCGACAACAACAAGGACGATTTTGCCTGCGGCTACCAAGCTTGTCACCGATATTGTCACGGTACCTCTACCTAGCTCAGCTGCATCCTCAGCGATACTGCACGTCACAATTTTGGGACCATCGGCTTGCATAGCCAATACTGCTCATGTTCAGCTGTACTACCGGCGAGTTGCTACGGTCAAGAAACTGCAGTCATTGCGGGACTGGAATATGTGCCACACAAACCATGGGGCCAACCATTTCCGGCCAACCAAACACGATAGTCACTCTTGACACCACCTTTACCTCGCCCACAGTCTATATTGCCATCTCTGGTAGCTATATCTACCAAAGCAACAGCCAAAATATCAGTGACTTCAAGATTCTCATCTTCCCACAGACTGCAGCATCAGTCTCAAGTCTTCGAGGCATGATCGGCGGAGGCTTCGAATCACAGGCCTACCCTTTCAATTACGCTGATCTCAACTCACCGGTCCCGGCAGCCGCGTATCGAGGTCAACCCAAGTGCTTCACTTACGCGGACTACTTCGGCACAATCACTACAGTTTACAGAGCATCTGACGGCAGTATCGACACTACAACCTCCGTGGGCCTGGCGAATGTTGCCTTATTGAATCTGTGCTCAACCACATACAAAGATTACAATCCTGCATCCTCGATTCCACCTGAGCTGACATCGCTATTTATCGCCGAAGCAAATGCCGCAAAGGGTGACTCACCATTATTGGCGACGCCGTGTTGTACGACGCTCCTATTGCTTTGCATTTGGCCACGACGGAGGTTGTACCCACGGCTCCCGACGGTGGTAGTGGCTATGCGCAACCCACCAATGCTGATTCTGCATCATCGGCGCAGCTAAGTAATACAGCCGTGCCTACAACCCCCCCCCCCCCCCCCCCCCCCGCACCACTACCACGCAACCAGAGATCCAGCCGACGTCAGCTACGCCTGCTCAATCGCCTCGAGGGTAGGGTGACGGCAACGAGCCTCTGTCTCTGGTAGCACAGCCACCGCATCAAGTTGGATCCAACAGTGCAACTACCCATTAGGGTCAAGGTCAAAGCCGAGATCTGGACTCTGGACAGCAAAAGCAGCAGCCTTCGTCGCAGAATGTCCGAAACATCATTGCAAGCGTTATCGGTGCGAAGCCACAAGATCATGGCCCTGCCGCAGTACACGACAATGCTCCACGCCGAGCAGTAATCAACCCCAAAATAGTTCCCATGCAGCAAGTCCTACGCACGTTGTCGAGGCTCTGACAGCATCACCAAATGACCCTGCAGCGCCAGCGAAGGGTAATAGCCAGTCTGATCCAGACACCTCTCCTACCAACGGAGCAATAACCACTGGGCCGGATGACCAACAAGTCACCGCTGTCAACGATCCTTCGAATGGCGGCGTTGTAGTCAGCGGCACGACCATAGCTCATGAACAGTCTGCAAATGGTGCGGGCATCGGAAGCGTCGCGGCACAGACTGGCGGTAGTGTCGTCAATGTTCAAAGTCAGTGGTTCTCTGCACTGGCTGCACCGACTCCGTCTGCTGCCAATGGCGCTGTCGGTCGAGGCGGGAATGGGCAAGCTGCGACAGTCCTTCATCAAGGAGGAGGCAGCGTGATCATCGGCTCCGTAATCCCGCCAGTGGGCGCAACAAGCAGTATTGCCGGCATTGGCAACGTTGTCGCACAATCGGACGGTGTCGTCGTGAATGGAGCTTCAACGATTCCATTCTCCGCCGTGCAAGGTGGAGCGTCATACGCACCAGCAGATCCTGCTTCAGATGTCATCTCCATCGGCAATCAGCGCATCACCGCTGCGCCTAACGGTGGCTTCGTCGTAGCTCTCGATCAAACACTTACGCCTGGTGAACAGGTCACTGTCTCGGGGACGATGTATCCGTTGGAAAGTGGAGGTAGCGCTATTGTGGTAAATGGTGGTACAGGAAGTGTTCAGCATGGTGGTACGAGTACTTCGCCTTCGGCAGCGACCACAACGACCACTGCTCCGGAAAGGGGAGGCAGTTCGATGCCGTCAAGCGGGAATGGAGATGTGGCTAGGCAGACGTTTTGGGCGGTGCTGCAGCGTGGGTCATCTACGTCGCTGGGTATGGTACTAGCACCACTTCCAGGGCTGGCGATGGTATAGATATGATGTGAAAATATGAAACCGCAATTCTAATGTTCCAGCCTTCTTCCCCTAGACATCGAGTGGGAACCGCGAGCGACAGCATATGTTCGCATGGTAACCAAAGAAACTTTGCATCAATGGATATGATAGAACTTCAAGATCAGCTCAAAGAGCTTCTCATCACGCTCGCCAGACAGCAAAACCGAAGGGACGTTGAACCTGAGTCACATATGAGGACATACGGTCTACACAGGTACATCACTATCCGAAATTCCTTCCCAACATTCACCCACCACAACATCTCCAACCCAACATCTCGGGCGACACATCCTACTTCTTTCACGGGAGATCGAGACACAACGGGGAAGTGTGGGATGATGGATATGGACCCCTTTGTGTGATGTCCCGACGCTGGAGGATGGCGGGGTGGTTCTGTCGAAGGGGGTGCTTGGTGGGGGTTTTGGGGGAGTGGAGTGGAGTGGACAAGGGTGATCGGGAGAATGGGACGATTTGTCCCGGCGGTGATGATGGGATCTAGAGTGACGAGTGATTTTGTCGTTGCGATGGAGATAAAGATGGTGTTTGTCACGTTGCTGGAGGAGATGTTGTAGACGCCGCGGATTGATGAGGTTGTGAGGCAGATGTCGGCAAGAACATTGGTGCGCAGAAGTCGTTTGCTGAGCTTGATGCTGGAGCTGTAGAGAGGTAGAGTCTTCGAGCGGAGGATGCTTCGTCTAAGTGGTTGGTCGATGAGTTTAGAAGCGCTTCACATAAATCGTGCGGTATGCGTGCTGGGAAGGCAGCTTCTCTTAGGAGGCGTCAACTTTGGTGGGCGTATGATGGTGGTGGTCCAAGTCCGTTCGGATCGGGCAGAGTATCGGAAGAGACAGGCGGCAAAGGGAAGAGAAGTGAATCTCTGTCAAGCCTGGAGAGCGACACCAGCCTCATCACCGCCGTCCCAGACCAAAGAAGCTCGCATTCGAGATGCTCGCCAGCGAGGACGACATGATGCCTCGCCACGTCTATGGCCCTTAATCCCCATCCCGTAGTTATCCCATAGCTCTTACCAACATTTCCTCCCCTCCATCCCCTCCTCTACACCCTACCAGAAAGCGCCTGATTAACACTCTGCCAAAGCCTCAAAAACGTCGCCACCGCACAAATCGCCCACTTTTCCCCCAACTCACCCCCGGTCCCCTCCCGACAAACGCAAAGGCTCGCGACCTTATGCTTATCCGTCTTGCTGCGATCCGCATAAACCGCCACAGATTCCTTCCCATCACTAGTCCATCCATGTTCTCTCGCATCTCTACTCGATCCAGCTTGACATGCTTCACCCTTGCTTCCAGATCCGACGACGCAAGACTTACGAGCCTATACCCCCAAGCTCGATTATCGATAATTTGGACTTCTTTCCCGTGGGAGAGATGCCATTCGAAGGCTTCATCGCGGGATTTCTCGTCTTGGCCAAGGACGGGTATGGTGAAGGAGTATGTGACTGTGCCAGCTTCCAAGGCTATGCTCGTATGGAGCTGCTATTCCTCAACTTCCCCTTCAGCATTTGTATGTCCAGGCAATGTGATGGCAGAGTTTTTCGACCAAGTGGAGTCGCGGGCACCTGTGGCAAGGACAGGAAAGTCCTTATCTGGTCCTTGGTGGAGGGAGAGATTATTGCCCTTCCAGCTTGCGGTGAAGGTTACGGCGTTGGTGGGTTGTTCGGCGTGTTCGCCGAGACATAAACGACGGTTTGTCCAGGATCGCCATTTGCGGTCGAAGTAGATGTTGAAGGAAACTGGGAGCGGTCGTTGTCTGCAACCGGTCACGAAGCTCAAGCATCCAATGGCTTCTGCGCCCATACCCTCCGCCTGGATGTAGTCAGCATAATTCACAGTGCTCAGATGCTCTCCTGACTTACGTGAAATGGTAAATATGCAGGTCCTTCTGCTTCAATTCCTGCCTCACCTTGGCAACGTATACTCTTACCTCATCCGCGCTCCAGGGTGTCGGCGCCCCGTGCTTGGTCAATAGCCACATCGCCCAACCATCCAAGCCAGAAGACCAATGATGAAAGTTGACTCTGCCAGCTTCTTTCAAGCGTACATCCTTCGGCCAAGACCCGAGCGGGCACTTGAACAGATCGTCCTGCAAATTAACGAATCCTGCGGCGGTGATCCGCCCAGCCATAGTAGTCTGCGTCGATAGTAGTTTACCACTCCGTTCGGAACAGCCAAGGAAGTTCTGTCCCCAGCCTGCCAGAAGACTGTCTTTGGGTAGAGAGTCGTCGTCTGACATGACACGAACATCCAGCTCGACTTGCTCGATCCAGCCCCCCGATTTCAAATTGTCGTAAATCGTTCGATACACCTGGTCCCACTCGGCATCTGTGAAGCCACCCAACATAAGCCGCAGGTGAATTAGGTCGAATTGGTGGTTCCATGTCCATTCTTGAAGAATGTCCTGTACCTCCAGGAAACAATTCGGTGGTACCCAAGAGTTCGGAGGCGGATACAAGTCGATGCCATAGACGTTAGCATCAGGAGACTTATCGGCAACGTCGATCGCCCATGTGCCAGTGCCAGTCCCAACGTCGAGAACGTTTCTGGAAGACCTGAGCGGAGAACGAAACAAAGGATTGTCGCGGCCGCTCTCCATCAGTAGGTATACGAAATGGCCCGCATCCATCGTCTCGAACTGTTGATCATCTGAAGGTCCCCAGTAGTCATCGCGTAGGGTCGAATACCTAGTGTTCAACGTGAGCGCCAAACATTGCAATCAGCTTGCGTTCTTGTCTCACTTCCGTCCATTCTCAATGTGTTCTCTCAGGAGCGACGATGCGAGGGATGTAGTTTCTCTGCAGTCCTCTCAGCAAAAGCTCAAATTTGTCACAGTGGATGATCTTACGGGCCAGCCTCGTCGTCGCCCAAGCCCGAGTCGCTGGATGCGTCTACCTCCTTTGATCATCCGTTAGTGAATGACAGATTTCACGTCAGGTCTCATAGCCACTCCGTGCATTGCAATCACTGACATCCGCGTCTGCCATGCCACCAGTCGAAGTAGCATTATCTGCTTGGATGGTCGTGATCGCAATGCGCCAAGTTTCAAGACGCGATCCTATGCTTACCAGTCCGGCAACATGATCCTCCTCGTCTTCATAAGCAACGTCTTCCGCTCCGGTCGCTTCATCTTCACTGACTGGGGTCTGACTCTGCGCGGCTTGCTGTCCCGCAGCCGCCGTACGTGATGACTCGGCTCGTGGCTCTGCAGCATTCGGCACTTCTGCCATGTCCCGAAATGTGCACGTCTGCTCTTGGCAAAGCTGATGGAAAGCTCTCGAGGCTCTCAGACGGCAGCAAGCCTCTTGATCAGCACATCAGCTGCTACCGCCGGCTGCCAGCGTTATACCAATGGGCTGAACGTTGCACTTGGCCAGTATGGAATGGCTGCAAGCGATGCTGAAGATTCAGCTTCCGGCACAAGGCCAACGCCGCCGGAAGCTGACCCAAAATGGCGACAAGCGGGCAAGGGACTGTACCGTGTGGAGCTTGTTTTCCGGCTTCGACCCTCCTTCCCTGCCAACACATGCATGGTGAGCTTACCAGGACCCTAGGAGAGGGCATAGACGGTGGAGAGCGACGATGTTCCTCCTTAAGCTGTTGAGGGTGCCCTGTTGTGTAACTCAATCAAAACCTCGTGAAATTCGACCCAACATACTGGTACCGCCATGAGCGCCCATAGTCCATACGGCGAGCTGCCGACGACAGTCCTATGCGGTGTGACAGTGCCAGACACGCCTCTCATCGATGCCGCTCTGAAGTTCGCCAGAGACGTGAGTACTGACGCCACGTACAACCACATTGTACGCTCGTTTCTTCTGGGTACCATCATCGCCGACAAACTCCCGCATACGAAAGATCGCGACCGCGAGGCGCATGCCATTGCTGCAATCCTCCACGATACAGGCTTCCCGATAGGCCATCCGCCGCACAGCAATGTGATCAGCAACGAGAACCGTTTCGAGGTCGATGGCGCCAACGCGGCAAGGGAGTTTCTGAGAAAGAACGGGAAGCCAGAACAGTGGGATAAGCATCGTCTGCAGCTCGTATGGGATGCCATTGCTTTGCACACCATCGGAACAGTCGTCTTCCACAAGGAGCCCGAGGTGCAAGCCTGTTCGTATGGCATCTGGGCAGATTTCCAAGGTCCAGATCGTGTGCCCGGTAATGCGTTGAGCTGGGATGAGTATAATGCTACTGTCAGGGTAAGTGACGAGCATTCTGCTGAAACCTACCGCGTCTCATAATTGATATGGCGTAGGAGTATCCACGCTGCGGTCTGATGAAAGAGCTTAAGGACAACATGCTGCATCTTTGCAAGACAAAGCCAGGAACGACCTATGACAACACCGTGGGTGAATGGGGTGATCGATACTTGAGTGAGGAAGAGTATAACCGCAAGCCAAACCTGACCCAGAATCTGCTGGAGACGTGCGATCTTGATGATAGAGACCCAAATGCATAGCTGACGATGGATGAACGATTCGAGGAAGAGACGCAATTGGGGACAACTCAGAAGGAGGAGAGTCCGTGATGGGCAGATGCCACATGAGCCTCCTCGTCGTCCTGCTGGCTTCATATACCCAAGTGTCGGCATATCGTCGTTGCTCCTAGCATAAAACAAAGAAGGAGCATGGAAGACGAGTATGGGGATGCATTTGTTTGTTCGTTGCTCTCGTCATCATTGAAAGCGTTAAACTTTGACGGCAACCAATCAAATCGTCCATCAAACCGTGAGAATTTGAAGAGCGCCTCTCCCAGACGTTATCACATCTCGACGATACACTTGACATGGTACGAAGCATTGATTGACCTTATTCAGGTGGGCAGACGGCGAAATGGAAGGCCACTCATCCGTCTGAATGATGAATCGCTACATTTCCACTCACCATAACTAGACCTAGAACACACTAGCAGCCTTCTCCTCTATGCACGCGGCACAGAAGCGAAGAGGCTGTGACCACGCAACACACTCCTGAAGCCGCACGGAAGCCCCTTCAACAGCGTCTCGGGTCTCACCCTCGACCTCAACGCTAGCCATATCCTCACAGAGGTCCTGGCAATCGTCAGGTCTTGCTGGCATGATCATCAGCTTACCTTGCGCCTCTGCTCGTTTGAGCCTATCAAAGACCCCGAGCAGACATTCCCGAGCGGCAGAAGCATCCACACCACGACTCTCAAGCTCGCCATCGTCGAACATCGCCATCCGCTGCCACGAGAGACCTGTGAACACAGACCTGTACTGGTACAGACGGATGATCTTTAGCCAAGTTTTGACATCCTCGAGCACCTTACCTTGGTAGTCGACGGTGTGGTATTTGTGGAGGGGAGTCTTGTTTCGGCGCCAATGCCATTGTCTGCGGAAGATGTCGCCAAGACGAAGAGGTTTGGTTGCGTGGGCCATGATTGAGGTTTCGGTAATTCCTGTCAGTCAGCTAATTTGGATGATGAACGTACCTGTTATGGCGGGTGATGAAGCACAGCACGAAGACGTCTTGGCCTGCAAGACGATTTGATAGTGTGTGCTGATTGATAACAGGAGCGGTGGTCAAGGGATCCGATGTGAGGCATTCGGTCTTATATGCTAATGACCCAAAAAAGCGCTCGCTTTGTTACGCATTGATGTGGTAGTGTCAAAATGTCAATTTTCGCTTTTAGCCATTGTTCGCCAAAAATGCAGGCCAGTACTTTGAGATGTCAAAGAATCCTTGATACATTGTTCGGAATGCTCGTCCGGCACCATTGTCTGACCTTGCCGCGATATACAGGAGTGTGGCAATGCTGGCTACCTCGGAGCAACCTGTATATTGATTATACCACTACTACAACCCCCAGGACAGCTATCACTAAATACCTCTACTGGATCACAAGACCGAGCAGGTAACCTGTGTTGTCTTCCTTGCGACTGGCAGCATTCGGACCAAACGGTCATCCGACGATGGAACGTAGTATTGATATGGCGGTACGGACGGCCCACTTGGCTCGTTTATGCATTTTCGACTGGTCTCAGTGGATAGTGGCCCTCACGCCCTGAATGCAGCAGCAAGATCTCATTCCTGCAACTCAACCTCTCCGACCTGCGCACCACCAGCCTCAGTCCGCGTAGTCTGGACAGCCTCAATCGCGACAGATCTCGGCGCTCCCAGAGGCGGTGGCGTTGACGTCGAAGATCTCGTAAATAAGCTCGACGCTCATCCCCAGACCAACTACACCATCTCCAAAACTGGTAATTGGTACCTCACGCAAGCTCTCGTAGATCAAGCAAGAAAACATGACGTTTTGAGCGTTGTGCAGAATCCGGGTAGTCTGAAGAGTCAGCTTACAAGACATTTCTCGGCAATTGTGCCGATTTTGGTCTCACCGTTGCTGCATCATGCGAAGTATGGTGCTTATGCCGAGCTCTGGGCGGCTCTATCCCAAGATCTGTCCATGGGCGACGGTGGGCTGTATATCTTCCCTTGGGGACGAAGGCATCCGGCTCCGAGAGCTGATCTGCTCGCCGCGTTGAAACGGCGGGATGAAGGAGGTACTGGCGCTGCGGCGGAGTTTGTAGAGTGGTGTGAAGAGCAGACGAAAATGTTCCGCTGATCATATGTGTTATGCTTCGCTGAAACGGAACAGATCATTCTATGATTATGCTGAAACCTTCGCATCCTCGTTGTCACTTTCTTGTCGACTCCGTGGTTGTGCAGTCTTCCTGTCGTCCCAGTAACTCTTCAGCACGAATATAAACGCAAGAAAGACACCCAGGCCGGCAAGTCCAATACCCATATAGAGAGCGCTACGATAGCCGTGCAGCGTATCTTCATACGTTTGACCGCCGTTGTTGACGTGCACCTCTACTGTTCCCGCAAACCCAAGACCGAGACTTATACTGTAGTTGACAACTGTGTTCACAAGACTCGCGGCGACCCCTTGATGGGCTTTCTTGACCGAGTCAGAAATAACAAGAGTTGCGGACGGAAATGACATGTCCATCCCAAACGGCGCAATCAAAGTGCAGACGAAGATCTGAGCCCAGTAGATCTGATTCGGCGGTAGGGTTGCGATAAGAATGGTACCAGTCATGAAGGCGCACAGCGCGATCATCATGACCCACGCTGGCTTCAGTTTGTGCAAAAGGGCTCCCGTTGCGACCGCCGCCACAGCACCACTGATTGTAAGTGGCGATAGGTAGGCTGATGCCAAGAGAGGTGAAGCACCGCGAAGGACTTCCAGGATCTGCCAGAGGTAGAATACCCAGATGCCAAAGTTGGCCCAGCCCGCTGACACGCAGGCAAGCACGAAGGCATTGCTGGTGGTGAAGATGTCCACGGGCAAGAGCGGGTTGCGAGCGATCTTGAGCTCGATCCAGAAAAATGTCGGGACCAAGATCACTCCGAGGACCAGTGTTACAACGCAAGTAGCGCTCGACCAGCCGGAGATTGGGGCCTGATTCCAAGCAAAATTGACAAGAATCAGCGCCGTGATACCAATGACCGCTCCAACAACATCAAGTTCCCATACTGCTTGCATGAAGTTCTTCCCCTTCAGACCCGGCTTCTCATCCTGCGGATCCGGTATGACGAACTGCGCAGTAACAGCAATACAAAACAACGCAATCGCAAACGAGAAAAACGTCCAAGGCCACCACGCCAACGCAAACAACCCGGCAAAAGCCGCTCCCACAATCGACCCTCCCGGAGCACAAGCACCAAAGACAGCAAACGCCATATTCTTCCTCTTCCCAGGCCCATACAACCCCCCAAGCAACGCCAATCCATTCGGCAAACAAACCGCCGGTCCCATTCCCTGGAACACCCTCGCAAACACGAACAGCACATGATTCGAGTACGCCGCCAATCCCGCAATCAACGACCACACCGCGAACCACACATATCCCATCACGAGCATCTTCTTCCATCCGAACAGATCGCCAAGCCGTCCGGAGAAGAGGATGAACGTCCCGACGGTGAGGGAATATCCCGCGATCAGCCAGCTGAGCACCCCAGGGTCTTCTATGCCGAAGTGGTCGCCGATGACGTGGAGAATTGAGAGGCATTGGCCCAGGCCGATTTGGGTTGTGAATTGGGAGAGGCAGATGACGCCGACGACGAGGATCTCGCGGGGGAGGGAGACTTGCTGTTCGAGGGACTTTGTTCGGGTTAAGGACGTGGATTGAGCTTCTTGGTCGATGTCGTCGGGATGTGGTTTGGGAGAGAGTGAGCCATCGGGTGTCTCGACTTCCTCTTTGGGCTCAGTGAGATGGCCAGGGTCGCGGTCATTGCGAGGCTGCTCGAAGTCTTCTCTTGACTTTTCGGGATCCATTGTATTCTTGGTCCAGGAAGGTTTGATAATGGTATGTCGGTTGTGCTCTATCGAGCCCTACGATAGATCGGAGGCGACTCCGTCTGTTGCTTTATGGCCTCCCAAAAGTTTTGTTCTCTAATGATGGTTCCGAAGGGTATCAACGTCCAATGTAAAAATCGCTCAGACAAGAGGCGTCTTCTCCAGAATCAGGTGGCGAAACCTACTCCAGTATCGACTCAAATCCTTTCAATGAGTATCAAGTCGCGTACAACACGCGTGCCAGATCTTCCTTCCCTTCCAGAAATGGACAATGAAGCTGCAACAAACACGAAACCCAATACCGCATTGGATCCGCAAAAAGCCGCTTCTGCTCCAAGTTGAGTCCTGCGAACCAGCGTCTGATTGTGCCAAAACAATTTCTACGAGATCAGACGATGCAAAAGAGTCTTCTTACTATTTACACAATGAAGCATTGTTCAGCAATTCTGTCGCGTTGGTGAGGTCGATGATAAAGCATGAAGAAAAATGACGTGCATACTACGCGGAAAACTAAGATCCACCTTTCGCCTCCAAAGACCCTCGGTCGCAGCGACGCAAGAACCGCAAGCAGATGTTTTCTGCTTTATAAGGGAATGAGCTTGTTCGTGCTGCCGATTCCCATCTATACTCTACAAAGATGATTATGCATTTGCTCACCAAGAATTGTCGGAGGTTGGCGGCTGCTGCAGCTGACGGTGTCTTGCGCGGAATCGATTCCCGCGCTACAATCCGCAGTGGCCGCTGTAGGCGGGGGTGTCGCATCGGCCGACATACTCGCAGTGGCCCGTACGACAGGTGGATGCCAAGAGGCATGTGCAGTAGTGTCCTCTCCCTCGTATGATGTATTCCGGCTTCGCACGACCGAAAGACACACATTTGAATCGCGCCTCCATCGATACGACTCGCCGATCTCCTTGCGTTTCTGCTCCTCAGTCTATGCTTTCCTTGCCGGTTGGTCTGACGGGGGTCGATACGGCTGTGCAGTGCTGATTGCACTTCGAGCTGGGCGTGGTGTCCATCGTGGATATGGCTTACCGATCATTTCTCGCTGTCGTGCCCACTCTTGTCTCTCCGCATCGCTAGCCTCGCCATAATTCGGCATGTAAGCTCTTGCGTAACTGCGTGCCACCGTACCAAGGCCCTCGCCTGGCTTTGCAGCACGAGGCAGGGCAGGATCATTCCAAGCGGACAGTGATGTTGTTCCACGGCTTTCAGAAACAGCTGTATCGACGTTGCGAGACAGAGACATCTGCCGAGGAATGTCGCTGGCAATCGAGTCGGTGTCGAATTAACTGAGCAGTGCTTGCTCAGTCGTCCACTTTCTCGTCACCATGGTCACCCCGGGAGCGGCTGGAGATTCTACGCGTCGCTTGCACGAGGCGCTCGGGCCGGTGGAAGAAGCCAGCAAGTCGTCGGGAGTGTCGTGTGTGCAATGCTTGTCCTAGAAATGTTTTGTCTATTCTGCCAACACATTGTACGAGCGCACGCGTGGACATCCAGCAAGGACGAGCGCGAGTCTATCGTCTTCTTTTCGCAGCTTCTCTCCGAGTTTCAAGACGGTGATCGTCAAACTCCAGGCCTCGTTGCTGCAGTCCATTTGGACGCGCCCGTCAAGGTTTGTGTGTAGGGTATCTTCGTATTGATATGTCTCCAGTTATCCTTCGAATGGAGTCCAATCAATGTCGAGGTCTGCAAACTGTACTTGATATGGTGAGTATAAACCATGAACAGCATCATCCTTGTCCAGCAGAGGGGAACCTTGTCTTCGCGATTTGTCGCTGAAGTCCAGCTTGAAATTCAAAGCACCATCACGCAGGGCGATTGGAAAGATCATAGGACTCCACCAAGTGCGCTTCGGCTCGTTAAGCAGACGCTTCACGGTCAGCGCGATCCTATCTGTTGCATGCCAGCCGTCTCCGTCCATACTCTCGGTCACAGGCTTCGGATCGCGCTCACCTCTTCTAATATCGAGGTAGGCGTCGCGATGTCGTCCCTTGCGCAAGGGCGCGTCACGCGTCAGGTAACGACAGCCACAAGGTTGGGTGCTGGCTTGGTTGCTAGGATATCACTTGTGCTCGCCTCTGGTCACCGCCGTATCGGACTGGCTTTGATGCAGAGCGATGCCCATACATTCGTGAGAGGTCGCAAGCGACATCGATGCTGTACAATTAGCACTTCCGCCTCCGTCAGGATTACCATGAGTGCCCGCGAAGTGTGAGTGACAGCTACGCCAGTATGGTAGCAGACCATACGTTGCGAAGCTCGGGTGCCTTCAAGAACGTTTCCAGGGAGCTGACTTGCGGTGCACTTCATGCATCCAGCCAGCTCTTTATGCGTTTTTCTGCATAAAGTTAGTATGTGTCCCGCCGAAAAGAGTACTCTGACTCTCGAATCGATGCGTAACGAAGGCGTCCGCATTCCTTTTGGCATGCTCATTCAGCCGTCGTCGCGCGCGCGGACGTTGATGAAGAAATCATGGGACGGCGACACCCTCTTTTTGGTGGTCAATTTTCACAGACACCTAGCGGGCAGGCTCTTCGTGACATGCCGCCAAGCTTTGCGAGCACAGCGTCGATTTCACCGTGTTCAAGCACTTCTTGACAAACGGAGACGTACTCGTAGGCCATCTTGTGGATGCCATTTTCAATTCCAGCGATCTTGTAAACGCCGTGCATTGGGTCATCGAACACCGCCGAGGTTGTGAATTTCGCCTCTGTCGGGAGATTCTCCCAATCGACACCCAAGTATTTCACGGTACTTGGCGTTCCTTTCTCGTAGTATTGATGGAACAGTCGGAGGATGTGCTTGATACGCAGGGTCGTGAAGGCTTGCAATGTGTGAGAGCTGCCGTAGTCGCAGTCCAGCGCAGAGTAGAATCGACGTCCTTCCGAAGAGTCCTTGTACTGCTTGTCAAAACCAAGTTTGCTGTCGTCAATAATGCGATGGCCCTGGCGAGGATCCAGACGCAACCACTCGGACACCCTGTAGTCACCGTAGAGAAGGATGCGGTCGCCATCGTCATTCACCTCGTCAGCCAGCACACACTGTTGCTAAAGTAGCAGCCGGACAAAGGCTCGAGGGGGCTTCGTGGAGTTGACGAAAGACTGGGTCGGGGAGAGAGTTATCATGGAACACCGCGGTTGAAACATACGGTGCTGGTATTGTCAATATATTACGAAGCGACTCGACCGACGATTAAGACCGCTCTCTCTTTCTGTGGCTTCTTGACGCCGTCGTAGACTTCCGCGTAAGCCTTGGCAAAAGCTGGCTTGAGCTTCGTGATCTGTTCCTTGTTGAAGTCTTGAAGTAAGATCTTAACAGACGGATTGCCCATGTTGAAGAATTCTTCAACTGCCACGTCAACACTTTCCTTCTGCGGATGGGGACAGTCGAAGACCTTGACCTGTATCTTCTCGAGGCCGGCTTTCTCAAACATCTTGCGCACATCGTCCGGATCAGTCGTTGCGGGATGGAAGACTTCCGGTGCTGTCCATTTGGGATCCATGACCTGGCGGACCGCAATCTGTAAAGGACTGCTCCAGCTCGGAGTGTCTTTATGCCATGTGGCAAGGCCGACGACGCCTCCGGGTTTAGTGACTCGCGCCATCTCCCTGACGACCTTGTCCGGATCTGACACGAACGGTATGAAGAAGGTACCCATACTGTGCGTGAAGCTCTTGTCTTTGAGGCCAGCACTCTCCAGATCTGTGGCATCGGCTACATGGGCGGTGACTGTAGGCCATTGGTTCTTCTTGAGATTATCGATCATGCCGGAAGATACATCAGTTGCCGTGATTTGAGTTCCTGGGTACTCTTCCAAGACGAGTGAGGTCTGCATGCCAGAGCCAGCGCCGTTGTCGAAGACTATGGATGTCTTGGTGATCGGTGACAGTGAAGTGGTCATAGCCAACATCTCTTTGCACGGCGCCCGTGTTACAGCTTGGACTGAAGAGGCCCATCTGTCGGAATGGGTATCCCAGGCTGATGCATCGTGATTATGCGCCATTGTCCTGTATCTGTGGTCTGAATTGATGAGTGCCAGCGAGATGTAGCTGGAATGAAGGAAGAGGAAGGGTTGGTATCATGCAGGAACATCATGGCAATGGTTGATGCTTAACCGGAATAGGTCATTGCAGCTTGATTGAGTTGTCAACGAGCAACGTCATGAATTACGTTAAGCTGCTGTTGAGGTATTTGATGGTGTAAACTCAAATTTGGTCATAGAGCTCGTTACCGTGTAGCGTTGACAGATGTCAAACGAGGTGGTGCAAAATGCCAATACTGAGGTATCGATTTGTCGTGACGCCTCCGGGCATGAATGAAGCCACCTGCGAGTTGGTGTCGACTCACGCGAGCGAGACGTTACGCGCGTCGTAGGTGTCTTCCGTAGGACGATATTTGGGGCTTGAGCAATGTTTGCGCATCGCTGTAGCAATTCGAGGATGTACGTAAAGGTCGTTCTGGAGTCAGACTGGTTGGCAGCGTATACAGATGTGACAATCGTCGGCGAATTCCGGAATCCATTCCAGGCAGGAACCGAGTGGTGGGACCCACAGCGTCAAGCTATGCGAAAAGCGAGGGTTGGGTGGCTGTCCAGAGAAGTCGCGAAACAGGGCTGATTGTTGCAGTTGTCAAGCTGCCATGTGCTCTTACTGACCATTACGTACTGCTTCCCCCAAGCCGTCAAGCTGCCGTGTGCTCTTACTGACCAGAACGTACTGCTCCATCAAGCCGTCAAGACAAGGCCGCGCCATCAAGGTACATCGACCATGTCGGCAGACACACCGA
The DNA here is from genome assembly GCA_002236755.2 of Dothistroma septosporum. Classification (NCBI taxonomy): domain Eukaryota; kingdom Fungi; phylum Ascomycota; class Dothideomycetes; order Mycosphaerellales; family Mycosphaerellaceae; genus Dothistroma; species Dothistroma septosporum. The sequence goes on from NBZP02000005.1 coordinate 134,989, forward strand.
CCACAGTCACCGGCAGCTGCCTTTGCCAAGCCGTCCAATACACGCTCCACGGCATTCGCCTCACATGCGCCATCTGTGGCTGTAATGGCTGTCGTCGAACCAGCGGGAGTGTCTGTTCTCTGATTCAGCACTACAGAGATGCCGCACTTACCCTCACATCCGGTGAAGATGTGATTAAGAAGTATGAGGATTCCGATACCTTGAGTGGTAACGTGACTGAGCGATGGTTCTGCATTCATTGTGTATGTCACGCCGATGTGCGGGCAGTCTGTCTCATAGCATCTCACACTGACTTCGTTTCGCTTATAGGGCAGTCAGATGTACGGACGTTCTCCCACATTCAAGCTATACACTTTGCGAGTTGGATGCATGAATGAATGTCCGGAGAAGACAGTCAAGCCGATGGGAGCCAATTTCCCAGAGCGGCTACCGGCGTGGATTGAGAGGTTGCCGTCGATGATGAGCTATCCGAATGTGGTAGATTACTTCATGTCGTTCATGAAGGAGGCGTGAGGAAGTAGCGAATTGGCAAGAGCTTGGCAGCATTCGAGTCAGGGCATCGGCACGCTGAATGGGAAAGGCCGAAGTGATCGGCACACGTGTTCTAGAATGCCGATAAGATGCTTCGATGCACGCTATCCCCGCATATGTGGAGAAGTGCAAATGCCCCACTTGGTAATCACGAAATGTAAAATTGTGCGTACATGTAGGTACAGTAGGGGACCGTCTCACCGTACCACCATCTTGTCAGTGACCGACATCTCCTTCCCCTCATCACATCACATTCCTCATACAGTGGCGAGGAATCGTCACAATTTGCCCCATTGTGCGACAAACCCGGAGTTCAGAAGCAGGGCACAGTCGTGAAGGATTCCATCCACGGACTGCGGGAAGTTGCAGTGACAAAGTCAGGCACGCGATCAAGAAAGCAGTCAAGCCTTCCGTAGGGCCGCCTCCTCCGTCCTCCGGTATACCACAGTACCTGCTTTGTTGCAGGGACATGTACTGAGCAAGGACCACGTCACCAACGCCCGGAAGAAATCGCGTTTCACCAACCGTCCACTTCTAATTCTCCGTCGCCCACCTACAACTACTCCCCGTCTTCCTAAGAGTCTTCCTTTCCACCACACGACACGACCACCGACTCTCACACGAGCTTCCAACCAGACTCACACTAATCACCGATAGACCTCATCGCCCACGCAACAGCAATCCGGAGTTCCGGTCACCATGTTTCCCGTCGACTCCCTCCCTGCGACTTACTACGAGGAGCGCGAGGCAGCAGACGTCGCGAAGAGGCATGTCATGTTACAACGACAGCAAGCAAAGCCACAACCGGAAGCCGGCGCATCATCTTCGCCATGCTCCGACAAGCCACAGCCATCTCTACAGAGACCGCCCATGTCGCGACCGCCATCCAGCAGCGTCCTTGGCAACATTTTCCAGGGCTTCGTCAAATCACGAAACAACAGCCCACCTCCGGCGCATGGGCAGGGAAAATCATGCAGCAGCGGAACGACCACGCCAACGAAGACACCACCGACCAACATCATGACCAAGGCCCAAATCGCAGAGATGCTTGCCGAACAGAAGCGGGATGAGGATATCGTTGGCTTCCGAGCTTGGTGATTGGGGAGAAGCGACTACTACGAACACCCTTCGATACATGTTCTTATCTATCATGAGCCACGAGCATACGACTTTGCAATTCAGCGCGGCGTACTTGGCGCTACTTTGGCATGGATGAAAACTGTGGGCATGTCATTGTTGAATGGGCATAGCACTCTACTATTATGATACCCGAGTCGGAGCGATGTCTGAGGTCGGCGTTCTTGAATCTGTTATCAATAGAGCGATGGCGTGATGATTAAAGAGCAGTCGGATGGTGGTATGCCAAGCATGCTCTTCCGGCGAACAATGCAATGGAATGCTCTCTTATCAGCATTCCTCGCTTTCGAAGCCCACTTGCACAATTGCGTTCACGCTGAGTCTTTGTGCGACAATACGAAAATGCCCGCGTTCAGCACTACCAGGCATCAGTCCACGTCCATGCTAACAGCCTTACAGCAATCATCTCATCTTCCAAGCGACCACATCTCGCCTTGCGCGCGCGCAGATTTATATCGAAGCAAGGTTTTGTCAAGAAGCATGAGTAATTACCTTGCAGACTTAGCGCCCCTAGGCAGTCCATCGCCAGCTCGCACGCCAGCTGCAGAAAAGCCATCAGAATTCTCACAAGCAGCTCAGGTGCAGCGGCAAAGCCAGGGACCATTGCCTTTCTCGCTGAATCCAGAGTCGCTTGTAGGCAACCACTCTGTGTCGGCTCCAACTTCGCCGCCTCCGCAGACCCCATTGCCGGCTCAACCACATCATCGGAGGCAGCCGACGATTGCCTCGTACCAATCCATCTCAGATGCAGAGTCAAGTTCCGGCCAAGGGCCATTGGATATCGTCATTCTCGGTGCTTCGTTTGGCGGTCTGTCTTGCGCTCATCATTTTCTCGACCACATCATCGATCGTCTCGGCACGTCCATCGCTACACAGCCTTATCGTCTGATCATCGTCACCCCATCGACTCACATCTACTGGAACATTGGCGCCCCTCGCGCACTCGTCCAACACGGCCTGATCAAACACGACGACACCTTCGTCCCCATCGAACCCGGCTTCGCCCGCCACCGCGGCCGCGACTGGACCATCATTCAAGCCAAAGCCCTCGACTGGAACCCCGCAGACCGTAGCGTCAAAATTGAACTCCTTAACATTGAAGCGCAGAACCGCTTCCAAAATCTGTTTACCAAACGCAGCAGCAACATTAACGTCGCTGCTACCTTCCTCCCAAGCATTCAAACACTCCACTACCACGCCCTCATCATCACAACCGGCACCTCAGCCCACAGCGATCTCCTCTCCCTCCACGGCCCTCATCTCGATACCGCAAAATCCCTTGACTCCTTCCACCGACGGGTAACAGCCGCCAAATCCATCGTCATTTGCGGCGGCGGAACGTCTGGTGTTGAAGTTGCAGGCCAACTCGCCACCTTCCTCAACCACAAACACATAGGGCCCATCAGCAGAAAACTCCCAAATCCCAAAAGTATCACCCTCATTACAGGATCAGACCGCTGTCTCCCCGGCGTCCCAAATCCAAAAGTCGGAGCCATCGCGGAGAGGAGCCTCTTGAAACTCGGCGTCGAAATCCGCCACAACGTCCGCGTCACCGACGTCAAAGAATGGTTCGATCAAACCGGCGCCAGCCGCATAGAACTTTCCGATGATACCCAACTCATCGCGGACGTCTACGTCCCCTGCACCGGCGTCTCACCCAACACTTCATTCGTCCCCAGCTATCTCAAAGATGACAAGGGATACATCCAGACAAACCACAAAACCATGCGCGTCGACGCCGCAGCCGGCGACCGCGTCTACGCCATCGGCGACGTCGCTTCGTACTCCTACAACTACATCCCAGACGTCTACGCTGCGGTTCCTGTCGTGATGCATAATCTCCTCAACGACCTCATTGCTTATGAACTCTCCGTGAGTAACCCCTACGGCGGCAACGACGATTATATTTCCCAGTTGGTCGATCAGGAGTACGTCCAGCGTAAGAATGACTCGCAGCTCTGTCCAATCAGTCGATGGGGTGGCGCGGGGATGTTGTTGGGGAAGGTACTGCCGAGGGTTATGGTGCATGTACTTAAGGGGCATGATTATAGGGTGGGGAAGGCGAAGGGTGTGGTGGTTGATGGCGGAAATCCGTATGTGATGCCGATGGGGGGGGGATAATTATAGGAGTGAGGTGGTTGATGGTTGGAGGTATTGGAAGTGGAATTTTGGAGGGGGAAGGTGATGGGGTAGGGACGGGAGAAAGAAGAGGGTAGAGGAGACTTGAGGAGACTTGTGGTAATCAAATGTTGTGTTCTTACCTTTCTTTCCTGATCAGCCTCTTCCCACTACTTCCGGCCTCACCCATTGCGTTTTTATGTACTACTTGTATCGTCTGTGCCGCGACCCGTCGGAAGCATTACCGTGGACAATTTCCGGAAAGCCCCAAGCCATGTTTGACCGATCAGGCGTCTGCCAAAGTATTCAAAGGCCGCGGATGGAACGACGTCGCATATCTGCATGAAAGAATGGAATGGCGCAGTAAGTGCCAGTACGCACAGGTGGTTTGTCTTCGTGACGAGCCAATTGGTCTAGACTCCAAATCTCCGCAGGAATCATCATCGCGCCTCTTCGATACTGCTCCTATCTATCACCGCCCCGAGAGCGTCGCCATGACCGAAAGTGCGCTCGTTGAAGTGAACTAAGCCCTTCTCTGGAATGCTAGTGCTCAGCTCGTGCTCATTCCTATTCAAGGACGTTGCTAGCGTATGGAATACGCTGATGCAGTGCAGTAAGGACTTGCTAACTGTTCTCAGCTGATCGACTGTTCGTGATGTGATCCGATCCGATCCACTCCAGACCGCGCCATGAAGGAAGCTTGCTTGGCGAAGTAGGAGGTCGTGCCGCGAAGTTGTTTGCTTGTATCGTATTGTTAGTGGTCATATTTCTGGACTGCGTGTGCTCGTAGAATGTTCCTGGCGAGGTTGATCAAGAGCCAGTTTTGTCATGTCGGGGCGGTGGGTTATGCAGTCGGTGACGAGGTCGAGGTGCTTGAGTTGCTGGCATGTCTTGGAGGCTTTGATCGCGCTCTTGAAAGTACTGATGACTTGCTTGAGATTGAGGAGATGACGGACGGGATGCTCTCTTATTTCGTACTCGATTTCGTTCGCTGGGATGGGTCCACCTACATTGACGCATGCGATGGCGATAATGGGCGTCACGATTGTGAGCGGTCTGGAGAGGTGGACGAAGATGGTTCCGAGGAGTTCGGGGAGGTGGAAGACGCTTGTCATTGCCGACTCTTTCTCCTGGGAAGTGATCATGATACTGGTTTGTGGATGTGTGCTCGTGGTATGCTTTGTTTGAGTGCTGGTGGTATTTCCACATGTCCGTTGCAAGAGCATAATTTGAAGACATGGGGTCATGTGCAAGCATTACCTGGGTAAAGCCTATTGTGGAGACAACTTGGCAGTCACATGTCGGCCAGTCGCTTCTTTTCTCGGAGCAGGGTTTTTTTGGAATGATGCCATCCCCACCGCTCCTGGCTTCAAGCAATGTTTCTTGAGCCATCCAGTTCAAACCTCAGCGCTCATGCTACTCCACCAGACCGTAAGCTTGGTCTCATGAGGACATCCGTCTTAGTAGTCTAGTCTGGCTGTCAATGCCTGTTGTCAGCGTGCGGATCAGTCGAGGGAGTACAAGATATGGAAGGCAAACATTGCCATAAGCAAACGCCGGCGGTGATGCCGCCACTGAAGAAAGTTCTCATCACTCACGAGACTAGCGACGGCATTGAGTGGGAAGTAATGTAGGTGGAATTCGATCTCGACGAGTAGTGTCTGGATCAGTGTCTCGCCATTGTAGCCAAGTGTTTCGCCTCGTCTTCCAAAAGCCGTCCACTTCCACATCCTGCCTGAGGTCATCCCTATACGTCGGAATTCAAGGAAACCATGGCTGCACCACTATGGAACTCATGATCGGGATTCAGGGGTCCAAAAACTGTCGAGTCGAGGTATCGCCACGGGGAATTCGATGCTGACTCGGACTGCGCTTCAAACCAGCTAGCAAGGCACCAAGCAGAGCATCCAAATCGCCTCCCTCAGGCAGCCCAACCTCCTCGTGATAGCTCGAAATCATCCCGGCACTTCTCCCAAGTCCACGATGGTCGGATACTGTTGACCTGAGACTCGATCAAATCCTGCTCCAAAAACACACAGAATCGTAAGCCTTGGGTATATGTCTCCAGTGGCTGCCAATGGTTTTTGATCCACCGAACCGTGCGATACTCTTCGACCTTGGCGAAGAATGCCACTGTATCGCGGAGCTGACCCGTGACCACCAGGTCGTGGCTGTCATCGAGATGGACGTGTGCTCCAGGTTCTGAGTGTGGTTCGAGGCAGAAGGGAGTGCTCCAGCGAAGCTGCGAGAGCCACCAGCCGGTCAAGTGTACCTGGCTTCCTCGAGTACTCTCCAAGGATTGGAGTAGCATGAGTTGTCGGCATCCTTTGGATCTGTCGATGATAGCCTGGAAGGTGCTATTGACTCGCCTCATGATGTACAGGTCGTTAAATTGGCGGAGTTAAGTCCCTGCTCTGGTCTCCAGGCTTTCTTGGTGTGAGGTGGCTGCCGGGAAGGACGAGGACATTCTCGAGGAGCTCTGGTATGGTGAAGACTGCTGACGGCTGATGGTGGCATCTTGAGGTCCCGATTGTTCTTGCCGCAGTATGGATTGCGATAATCATTGTCGTCGCGATCATAAGCTTGAGATCCGTCAGAGTATGGCGATGGTGGTCGTGTAGAAGACTTGCACGTTCCGAGAGAGTCGATTCGACCTCGAATGTGTCGTTTTGCACAAGGTATGTCGGATACTCGCAAGTGAATCAAGTATGATCTTCCAGGCAGCACTATCACATGCCGGCACACCACTAGAGCGCAATCTCCAGTGATCAGACGGCGCTGATGCATGCCACAGGAGTCTTCCCCTTCTGGTTCTCTTGAAGACGAGGCAGTCAGGTCGTCCCACCTCGCGCCTTCAAGTGCACACTCTGCTGCAATCTATGCTCCGCCGGGTTCCGCCTCATCACCTCCAGATACTTGTCAAGCAGATCGCCCACCGTGGTGTCTTCTCCAAATTCCCACCTCTCAGCATACATCGTGTTCAACACACCATCCCGCCACCATCTCGTGAGCTCTTTCGGCCGCACACCGAAATGCCAGATATACTCCGAGCCAATCTGAATGCGCATATCAAGACTTCTGTTCGACACACCTCGTGTCGGGATCTTCAGATGCACCCACGTGAGACTTCGATACGCCTCCACCACGCTGAATGCCGCAATGCAATCTCGAAGATAGCCGTGGACTTTGCAGTTGAAGGTGCCGTTCAGACCCAGACCTTTGATGCGAAGATCGAAGAAGGCTGGACCAGAAGAGGTGACCGCCTCTATGCCTAGCTGGCGCAGTAGCCATATCATGGGAGTCCTCGTAGCTGCTAGACTCGAGTCGCGTGGCTCGAGGAACATGTGCTGGCGAAGTGTTCTCGAGCTCCGAATGGTGGCATTAGCTTTTCTGTTGAGGCTTTGGAGTACGAATAGCTGGAGGAGCGGTTGGTGCTGCCTCTCGGTGGTCGAGTCCGGCAGATTGTTGAGAATCGCTTCTACCAGCTCGCCGATATTGAAGACCTTGTCGGCGGCTGTGCTTGTCATGATTGTTGCTTGTCCTCCTGTGTTGATGAGATGTCAGCAAATCTGGTTAAAGTGAGGTCAGTCTGAATCTGTGCGGCATGAACGGCGAGCATCCCTGTCAGTCACTAGCTTACTAGCTGCAGGGCACATGCAGCGATTCCGTTGCTACGGATGATGTGCTGTACAACTTTCTCAGTCTTCACTGCACTCGTCGATCGAGTTCATCTCATCATCACATCTTATCCCACTCGTTCCACATCCCCACTCTCCCCATCGTTACTGAACTCCTTCGACAAGTGACTCACCCTCTTGTCGATCTCCCTCGACTGACTCCGTAACTCCTACAAACATGGACGTCACTGCCCTTGTTCGCCTGCCGCGATAGAGTCATGACCCATCCATCAACCTGTCCATAGAGCGGCTTATCCAGATCTTTCACAATCCGCGCGAGAGTCCGCTGCTTCACACTTCCGACTCGTCGACAGTTACAACCCCAGCTGCAGGTGCATTTGGCATCAAAGCCGTAGACTTGTCAATGTTTCGTAGACCTTCGCTGTCATTTCAGCATCTCCTTTCGAAGCTTCGCATCGCTAGCACCAACCTCAGAGAGCCAGATCTGGAAGGACATATAAGTCCGTGGCCAAGCTGTCAACGAGCAATTCAGCAAGCCACGACACACCGGGGAATCGTGGATGTAATGCCTTTGAGCCACAAGGAGCCTTTCGATACCGCAAATCCAAGGTCTCCTGTCAAGATTTTGACTGTCGTTGGGAAGCCCTCGACAACTTCAAGCACAAGAGCTTAGCTTGCGCCAAACACAGCGATCCAGCCCAATTCCAGAGAAACGCTGACCAGCATTGGTCCAGATTGAGAAGTCACAGGTGTCTTTCATGATATCGCCAAACGCCAGCGTGGTCTTGTCTGGACAGCCATCATATCCACAGATCTGACTCAACGACACCAGAAGACGAGCAGTACTGCGCCCGTTCTGAGGATATTTTGACTCCGAGACCGTGTGGTACGAATCGCCAACAAAACCGACCATGCCAATGCTTGTAGCGGCTCAATTACAGATGGATTCTGCGCTGCCAGAGCTGGCAGTCGAAAGGGACACTGCTTCGCCCGACGATTCGTGGAAATTCTTTCGGATCAACAGCGAAGGCAATGTTCTCGCGGTTCCAGAGCTCAAATGATGCTCGTCGCAGAGGTGGGGAGCAGCGTCCAATTTCGACGTACCGCGCAGCGCGCACCTCGTAGCAGGTGCTGACCGATGAAATGTGACCATGACGTTCCTTTAGCTGAAGTTGCCAGGCATGTTCAGCTGAAGCTAAGAGTCGTCCACCGTCTCGTCCGCGCCAGATCCTGTACAATTTCAATTCACTAACATGCTCTTTCGGCATGGGAACAAGCTGTATCAAACGACCAAGGAATGGCGACTGCACAAGACTGGTCATGTCATTGTCCTTTGTTCATGTCCGTGTCCACCCCGATACCGGCCGTCTATATACATCACGTCGTGATAGAGGGTCCTCTCAGCCGTGCCTAAGAAGCAAAGACCTAACCATGCCCAACCCTGTACCAATGGTCCATCCACGACAGTCGTCCAGTAGCCATCCAAAGGTAACGTGCCGCGATCTCGTGCAACGAGAAGAGATAGGAGTTGACCAAACTCAAAGGAGGAGGAGGAGGAAGAAGAAGAAGAAGACGCTCGCCTCGAAAGCGAGTGTGCAAGCAATGCTCAACTCATCATCAGCATACGCTCAAAAACAAATGCACGCTTTTGCAGCGTGTCGAAACGATTCTCGTTCGTCACCCAAGCTTTGCTCCATGGTTAGGAATCATGCTCTCTTTCCTCGTCTCGCTCGCTGGAACGCTCCAAACAGACGTATCGGATATCGTGAAAAGAAGCAGACTAGCTCGCTCATCGCTCAAAGCCGAGAAACCTGCCGTCGAAATGGTCGACAATGAAGAATATGAATTGAAGTGGTGTCGTAGTCCCGTCTCGAAAAGCGAACAATCTAGGGCCGGAGCAACGCAGTGCGCTCTGTGCCCGCTGGCTGGTGTCATAGGCCCTGTTCGCCGGCTTTGCAAAGTTTTATGCCCTTGCCCCATTCTGAATTGAGGACTTGGTGGGCGCTTATCCGACGGCTTGCGTTGGGATCGAGGATGCTGTAGATCACATTGCGGCAGCGTGCCTGTCACTCTAGTCAGCATGATTTCGTTAACATGTGCAGACACGTGCTTACCCGGTGCAATGTCTCAATTGGCGCATAGCCTTCCTCGCTCTTCCGACCGCGAATGTAGTTGTCGTAGAACTCGTCCTCGTCCTTTTTGGCAACGCGCCAGAGATGCCGCCCAGTCCGCATGGCCATGTAGATGACGCCGCAAGCCCATACGTCAACAGCACGAGGGTCAAACTCCTTGTCGATGTACTCTTCAGGTGCAATGTATGGAGCGCTTCCGCAAAGTCCAGCAGTCATGTGTGGTTCTGTTTCCCACGCCATGCGGAAGCACTCGCCGTTGCCAAAATCAGTGATCTTCAATGCCCCGTGCGTTGTCAGCAGGAGATTCTCCGGCTTCAAATCACGATGGGCAACGCCCATCTCGTGGATGTACTCGACACCGCGCATGAGCTGCGCAAAGTAGCAGTCTGCCTCGGTAACTTCAAGCTTGCCGTTCGCCAACACCAGCGAATACAGATCACCACCAGCACAGAACTCCATGACCTCGCAGTAATCACCCTTGGCATCTTCCAGTAAGTCCAGAGTATGAATCACGTTCGGATGCCGCAATGACGAGGATATGCAGAACTCGGAGTTGAGACGCTTGCTGTACTTCTTGGCGTCTTCCTGCGGTCTCCGTCGGAACTCTTTCACTGCATAGAGTTGTTCGTGTTTCGAGTCGTTCGGGTCCGTCTTGTGTGCAATGCGGACAATACCGAACGCACCGCGACCCACAACTTCGCTGCACTTGCCGTACTTCTGCACCAGCGTCGCAGTAGCACTCGGTCCATTCTTCTTCTCGGTCGCCATCTTGTCCTTTTCACTCTTCAATGTCTCAACCCAGTTCGATACCAGCGACAATGGCTGCTCTTCGTGATGCTCCTTCCGCTTTCCCATAAGATCCTTGAACATATCCGACAGCTTGTCCTGTCGTTTTGCGCCTTTGAGCACATGGAAATGCTCGCCACTTTCTTCCACCCAGAATCGCTTGTTTTGGACGACCGCGTCGTTTTTCTCCTTCTTAGAGTCCGATCCACTCCGCGTGACAGTGCCCATCTTGTCGTGCTTCGACGGTTGTCGTGACACCTTGTCGGGGCGTGGCTTCGAAGACACAGACGTGCCGTCGTCCTCTTCGACAGCGGTTTCGGGTACCGTATCTACGACTTCCTGCCTAATTGTCTCTCTACCGGTTGCGTTGGCGTCTCTCTGCGAGAACATGCGACTCAGGCGCGATGTGAAAGTCGGCTTCTTCTGTGGTCCGGCGGGGCGCTCGGGCTTCTCGCCGTTGACGAGAGTAGTCGCCGCGGATGCAGAATCGTGAGGTGGGCCCGATGACGGTGGCCAAATTGGGTCGCCGTGCTTACTAGAGGTGAAAGAGGCGGTGGAAGTGCTCGCAGTGGGCGCGGGTGATATTGGTGGTCGTGTAGCGGGATTTGCGTCGCTCACCGCCGGCGAGGCAGCTGCCGCGACCGCCATATCAGCGGCCGTATGTATACTTCTGTTGTGTTGCTTGATCGAGTCCGGGTGGTGCAGAGATACGTCAGAGAGGCGGCAGGGATGCTGATTCGGCGCGCAGGGGAGCACAGCCAAGATGGGTCCAGTCAGCGGATTGACGGGTGGGCAGCAGTGAACGAGGCGGCGACTGCGATTGTCGATCTATCGTAGAGCTCGTTCGGATTCGACGCCAACTCGGTTCCTGATGATGTTCCGCCCAACGAGGATCTATCAGAGGTAGCGCGACAGCCACATCCGACGACCCTGCTGGGGTGATGGACTTGGCAAAGAGGAAGTCTGTCGTTCCGTGGACGACGAAGAGGCGATCAGCGAGAGGTGGTCTTGTGCGATGCGCAACGCAGTGAATGGGCGTTTGTCAGCCGAGGGCAAAGCAAAGCGAAGCGAAGCGAAGCGAAGCACAAGCTAGAGCAGCAGAGCAGCGGTGCAGCAGTGCTCAGGTGGACTCGACTGTCCGGGCGGCTAGCTATGGCAGATGCATTGTAGGCGACTCGAGCGTGAGAGCGGCGGCTTTGGGGTGGCCGGTGATGATGAGGGGTGATGGTGATGGTGGTGATGATGATGATGATGACCGCTGCTGGTGGGATGTACAGTGTACAAGCAGCACACCGCACGGCAGTCGTGTGTGCGCAATAATGAGTGCAGAAATTGAGGGCGAAAACGGCGTGCAACTTTTGGTGAGGGATTTACGGTAGCAGGCACGAGAAAGTCTGCTCTGGAGACGAGCCACTTTCGGTGCGAGACCACTCAAAGTCGGTACAGGTTTGATGGCTTCCGTAATATGCATCAGTGCAGACGCTTGCTCGCCGCACAGTTTCAGGACCATCATCACCTTGCCAAGCCGCCTCGACTGTACCGCACATGTTCGCGACGGACGCACGTGTGAAATGGCCTCCTTCCGCCTGGCAAGCTGTTAATGAACGGCCGCATCGCGATTCATTGTGCACGCGACAGCTCCATGCCTTGCCCTGGCTTTGTAAATCTCCTGCTGACCGCCATGACCGCATCTTGCGACGACAGCCTTGAAATCATGGAAATTGCTTCGCCGGGACCACGAATGATACTTAGCCGAGCTCCAGACTTGCCGTGCGGGTAGAGCTCTACAAGCGGTGGAACACTGTTCGCGGTGAGACAACACGATCTCGTTTAGTATACACTCCATAACCTTCAAAGCCGACTTTTTGCGGTACTCACCTTAGTACAGGGCTATTCCATACCCGCTTCGGCGTTCCCAGCTGTCACACTACACCTTAAATTTCCCTCTCCGTCAAGGGTTGCGACTTGTATGAGATCAGCGTAATCAACTTCTCACGCTCATCACACACCGCTTACCGGGCGCCCTCCACCGCCACCTTCCCATCAACAAGGCGGGCATCAACCAATGGTCAGTATTAGTAGTGCCATGAACAATAAATCGCGCATAGAAAGCTACACTAGCACGAGCAACAAGCGAGCAAGCTTGTCACAGTCTCACAGATCCTCACTGGGGTAGCTGCCAAGGTTGCACCCGCGATGCTGGTGTAGACTCGCACAAAATGCTTGGTGTGATCAAGGCTCTTTAGTCCTCTAGCGGATGCGCGGGAGTTGTGTTGCGGAGCAATTAAGCCTAATTAGTGTCATTGATGGTGGCTGGCCGACTGTCGGCCGAAGACTATTGGCATTTTGATACGTCTGAGAGATATATTGTAGAAAGTTGAGATTCTTCGTTCTCGATCAAGCATACATAAGAAATGGCAGACTTGAAGACCATGCACGGTGTTCTGATGGCAACGCCTTTGCAGCCGCAATGACCAAATCTTTCCGCCCATCAACGCCTAGCTCAAACTCCTCCATGGGTCGCACTGGGTATTGTACAGCAACTGAACAGGTATACATCGCAATTCATCGACACGCCATCACTATCTTGTCGTCTATGCTTCTTGTCCTGCTGCTGCCTGGGAGGCCTCGAGATTACCCTCCAATTGCTTTGGTCGGCTGAGGGTCTCGAAGTTGCCTATGGTCATATATTAGCCATTCGCCCCAGAGCATATCGGACATACGCGACTTTACGTTGGAGTAGGTTCAACGACGTGCGCTTCTGACCGTCGTCGACCTCGTATGTATCCATGCGAGCATCCGCGTCCACGTAGAGCTGTGTTCTATCACCATCGTCAGCCCATCGTCAGCCCATCGTATCCTCCATCTGATGACGATGCGTAAGGCGCGGTCATCCCTATAGATGAGACGAGCATGACCGCGGTCAATAGACAGTACCTACCCCTTCGGCAGACTGCAGAGCAATTCCCTCTGAGGCCCCTCCTGGAAGCTCGCAACTCTGAACCAGCTCACTGCCCTATTTCCCTCCGCATCTCTTGGTCCCTGCGGCACACCAAGCGCATATCTCACAATTTCCTTTCCGTTCGATGTCGCGAACACCTCTGGCGTCTCAGCCAAACGGCCGATAAGCTGCATTCTGGCAAGTGGCCGGGCGGGGGTGGTAGAGAAGGCGCGCGCTGCGCGGGGCATCTGAAATCGGAGAGACTGCATTGCGGCGATTGCGGTGATATCGACGGCGATGGGATATGAGCTCGTTGTAGAGATGATATGGTATGCGACCGGTTTGGAGGCCTGGAGATGGACGTGTTTCACCAGCACGAAACCGCAACGCGACTTCCCAAACCCTCCGACGCGCCTCTCAGGGATTTCGGAAGTCTAATTTGAGCCAAGAGAAATTGCTGCCCAGTCATCGAACTTGCATTGTCAGGCTCCTTTCATACATGGAACAACAGTCATGCTGTCTACCAAGACGCAATACATTGCTTGACATGTCGAGCCGTACGCTCGAATGCGCGTGATCCATCACAATCGATTCCAATCAAGGTCAAGGCCAAGCTGAGGACTCCGCGACAGCCTGTGAAGCCGCCACAATTGTTGTGCTGACGGCTCAAATGTGCTGAATCGCCCTCAGGTTTTGGAACATATACCGCTGCAGTGCGGTACATCGAGCTTTTCACATCAAAATGCGGATTCTTCTGCCAGGTCCGGATGCCGTCGGCGTGGTTCTGTCATCCCGCTTCAGCCGCCGACAGATGCCCGTCCCACCTTACGGAGCATGAGAGGATTCGATACTAAGTGGAACGCCTTCGGAAAGCGGCTTACGAGCAGGACCATGAGCAGGTCCAATTTTGGATGCCAGATCAACTCAGCCCTGCCTAGCCACGGCGAACACCGGATTGTACACGAGCTCCTTCAGCACCATCTCAGCAGATTTCCTAATCACGCGAGCCAGGCCGACCAGCTTCCACCGAAATGCGTTCACCACAATACGTGTCCCATAACCCAATCCTAGATCAAGGCGGCGCTGCTTTACGCACCGTGTCCCAGAACAGGTGATCATTCTAGCAGGATCGGCAATGAGGGCTTGCTTACTACTACAACGAAGTCATCGAATCTATGACAACAGTCGTCTCCGTCGGGGCTTGAACACTTGCTTCAACGATTTCCCGATCAAGACAAAGCTCTATGCGAGGTACGCTGGCGAAAGCGTGAATAGTGTACTGATCGCTCTTCGTGGACGATGCGGATGAACACGGATCCCAACTCGTACTTGCGAGCAGGTCAGAATTCGTCTTGAGCTTATGTTGATGTCTGTCGAGATATCATGTTCGTCGTTCGGTCACCCAAAGGTGTACGACCGCAAGTAGCCGCGAACTGCTGGCCCGCTTCCTTCAGGAAGGTCAACCGGATCTCACGCGTTGTAAAATTGACGGTCGACAGGGCAAGCACGCTATCGAATCCACCCACCGGCGGTCACCGGCTCTCCGCCGGTGGAAATGCTTCAAATGCACTTTCCCTACACGCGATCGACTGACCAGCAATGACGATGAGGCCAATCGAACTGTAAGTCCAATTATCAAAACTGCTCAAAACTTGAATTCTTCCCAGCATGCATCCTTCGACGTCGGCAAGCCTCGGGCTGAATAACGCTGTGAGCCGCTGAGCGTGGCAACGCCACCAACACATCATGCGCCACAAGAACCACTATGAATAGAAGTGCCCTTTCAGCCCTCTCGAATATCATCACTCCGCATCTCGTTACGGCAACGCCTTGACCGCGAGATCCAAACTGCATGATTTCGATACTGCTGACCAGAATACGAGGTCTCGTGCTTCAATACTCGGCGCCGAGCCTGTTGTTCCATCGTGCTTCACCACGCAGACCCGCTCGTGTGTTGTCAGCCAAGAATGATAGCACTGCCAGCAGGACGAGCCACCCTGGCACCGGTCCGAGCACTGTTAGCGACGATGGACGCAAGAATCCTTGCGCCACATCTCATAGAGATAGCACGCCGCGCCCCACCGCTCCTCGCTTACTGGAATTCGGAATAAGTTTTCTTCTTGAACCGTTTGTGTGCAATCGCAAGTGCAAAACGACATGACCAGAGCTCCCGTCGAGCAGGCGGGAAAAGTGACCGCTTGACAGAAAGAATGGTCGCTATGCGATCATCTTGTATGCCTACCAAACAACCTTGACGGACTTCGGATGTTGATAACATCATGCATCCTCCAATATGCAGGTCCTCGGATTTCTTCGCCCCTTGATTGGCACGTCTGACAGCAGTTCATCCATATTGAGCTTGCGGCTTAGGCTGTAATGCCTCTGGGATGCACATTCTCACTACACTCTAAGCAGCGATGACAGGCGATGACTGGCGAAAGGAGCCACAGGCGACACCGCCCATTCGCGGACTTTTTGGGACGCCAACGAATACGTACACTAGTATCATTACAGCCACGAGGCTGCCACATGACGCCAAGAGTCGTAAAGTTGAGTATGCCGCTCGGTGGCCTGATCGCTGCCGGCTAGTGATCCTATATCACGGTCTTCTAAGCGACGACTTGAAGCGAGGCTCGGGCGATTGAAGCCGAGAAGTCTCAATTCTCCTTAAAGTCGCTTGTTTTCCCGTTGGTGTCGCACTAATCTTGTACAGTACATTATCCTATTCGCTTTCCTTGCCATGCTTCTGATCACCCGTTTGGTGGTGAATTTGGCCTTGCTGAGCGCCGTCTCTGCATCGCCTCGGGGCGTCTTGCCAAGGGGAAATGTATCCTCGTCAGGGGGACTATCTTCTTCCCAAGGACAATGGCCACATGGATCAACTTCCGATGTCAACAGCGCGCAGATCAACACGACCGGGAACGAGCCAGCAAGCAGTGAACAAGCCCAGGTGCTCACACCACCTGTCGCGTCCTACGGCGGAAGCGGCGCAAGCGCGTATCACGGACCTGCTTGGATGTCGTCTGGACATGGCTTGCGACCAAGTCTCTCGCAGTCAGTGACTAATGGCAATTGTCAACTGGGAACTTTCAATGCATCAAAACTGCCGGACTTCATAAATAGCGGACCGATGCCTCAAGGAAAGCCATGGGGCGACAGGACCTGCAAAGATACAAATCAATACGACGATACTCCGAACACTGGCATGACGAGATATTTTGACTTCACTGTCAGTGACATGGTGATCTCGCCGGATGGTGTGGAGAAGCATGCTGTGGTGATTAATGGCCAGTTCCCGGGCCCAACGATCGAGGCGAACTGGGGAGGTGAGTACCCTCAATAGTCGTCTGCAACATGAACACATTGGCACGGTACTGACTGATGAACCACAGACTGGATTGAAGTTGTCGTCCACAACCAGCTTGACGAAGGCACCTCGCTGCATTGGCATGGTCTTCTGCAAAAAGACACCCCTTGGATGGATGGCGTTCCCGGGGTACAGCAATGCCCTATCGCTCCAGGGTCGACCTTTACATACCGTTTCCGGGCAGACCTTTACGGCACTACCTGGTACCACAGCCACTACTCGGCACAGTTCGCAGGTGGCGCTTTTGGTCCACTGGTCATCTATGGCCCCCACGACAATGCAGAGTACGACGTGGACTTGGGTCCGGTCCTCATCAACGACTGGTTTCACAAGGATTGGTTCTCTCTGGTTGAACAGGTGATGGCCCCTGCAAGTGAGAACCTGCCTCCACCACCTTCGAATAACGTCCTTATCAATGGCAAGATGAATTACCCTTGCGCCAATGCGACTGGCTACAATTGCACCCCTAATGCCGGCGTGTCGAAGTTCAAGTTTCAGTCTGGCAAGACCTATCGATTGCGTGTCATCAATGCTGGCGCTGAAGGAATGATGAAGTTCAGCGTCGACGGTCACCAAATGTCGGTAATTGCGAACGACTTTGTCCCGATTGTGCCGTATACCACAGATGTGCTCACGCTCGGTGTCGGCCAACGATCTGATGTTCTGGTTAAAGCTACCGGAAAGCCAACCGACGCAGTCTGGATGCGTGCCGATCTGGGTCCCGCTTTCGCACAAGGCGGGTGCTCCATCACGGATGGTGTGTCGCCTTTGGGAGTCGCTGCTATCTATTACCAATCCGCCAACACAACAGCCGCTCCCACCACCAGCTCAACCATCCCAGCCTCCGCATTGACATCCTGTCAAAACGATGACCTGAGCTCGACAGTCCCGTACCACAGCCTGACTCCACCAGCCAACCCCGAAACAGTCCAAAACGTCGACATCACCTTCCAAAGCAACGGCACAAACAACCTCTTCTACATGAACAACTCCACCTTTCGCGTTGATTACAACGACCCCGTCCTCCTGGACGCCAAGCTCGGCCACAAGGATTACCCAGCCTCATACAACGTCTACAATTTTGGTCAAAGCAAGAGCATCCGCATCATCCTCTACAACCATGCTCCTAATGGTGCGCATCCCATGCACATGCACGGTCACAACATGTACATTCTCGCCGAAGGCTTCGGGACCTGGGATGGAACAGTCGTGAACCCGAACAACCCGCAACGTCGCGACGTCCAACTCTTGCAAAACGCTCAGGCGGCTGACAATCCCTCCTACATCGTCGTCCAAATCGACGCTGACAATCCCGGAGTGTGGCCCTTCCATTGCCATATAGCGTGGCATGTCTCGGGTGGTTTGTACATCAACATCTTAGAGAGACCAGACGACATCCAAAACGATATGCAGATTCCTGGAGTCATGGCGCAGACATGTCGAGATTGGTCTGCGTTTACGGGGGATCATGTTGTTGACGAGATTGATTCTGGACTTTGATGAGCGCGTAGACAAAAGGCCAGAAGATTGCAGGACTCCGCCAGGAATGATGATGAATCGAAACGACTTTACGACTTTTCGTATGATGTACCCGCAGTCAGCATAGAGTATAACGCTGCGAAGCGCCTCCGTGGGAGAGACGAAGTGCGGTCGCTGATTGACAAAAGCTTCAGCCGCATCAAGTGATCGCGATGCTGTGCTGCTTCCGCGGCTAGTGGGAACTATATGCCGTCGGCATGAGCCCCTTCTGGGATGGAGGATGCTGGGACAAGGCACCAGCTGTGTGTGGTGGATCACGATCTCAGGTGGATGCGTTCACGCTATGTAGTAGCGCCTCAAGCTCTAGTGGGTGTCGAGGAAGAGCTCCAGCTTTCATCAGGAATGGTGAGGAGCTGGATGATGTACAGATCTGATTGATAGATAGAGGATGACTAGTGCATGGAAAGATTGGGGAATCGATGTATTAGTGCGCGGGTGTAGTCATCGTGATACTGCTGTAACGGTTTTCCCCGAGTGCATGCCTCTTGTTCCTGATAAGATCGATGTCAGGAATGGAGTCTGTTGTGTGGTGGTCGGTGCATGCCACTTGAAGAGTCATGTAGAGACTGGTTAGTAGAGTGTTGCAACAATGCGCTTCCGACCACGCTGCTGCTCGTGATGCGCGGACCGTCACTGACCCTACACCTTTGCCCTCACTGCATCGACACGTAAACAGCATCGTCAACCACATACCACCGACATTCAACATGAAATCCAATACCCTCTCCCCTCCTCCACGCCCGAGGCCTCAATGTACAAAATGACGTCTTTGCCCAGCCCACTCTACTCTTCGCTTCGCTCCACCGGAAAGTTTTGGATAGCGGCAGTTACGCTGCACTCATCAGGCTTGACTCGTACCTGTCATTGGGTGGGCACCGCCGTGCCTGCAGATCTATCGAAGATGCGTTTGATCTGATTGTTGATTGTGTGCCGATTGCGCAAAGCTGGCGATTCGATTCGCTCAGCTCAGCTCACTGGCGCTGTGGTATCGATCACCATGCTTGCACTTCAGCCGCGACGTATATTGGGGCCGCAGGTGTCGCAAGGTTCGCAAGCAACAGATCTGCACGCAGCGTCGTGGCCGAGGTCCTCCGGCCTTGAGAACGGTGGCTGGCAGATTTCGTTGGAGTGCAAGGCTTCCATGTCTCAACGAGTCCGGCGCTGTACAGCTCTCTTCGAAGGAATGCTATCACGCGTGGTAGACAGTCTCGTGATGGAGCGTGAGGAGAAGAGTGATTCAAATAATACGCTTCGGCACTTTTCTGCTTTCGGTGCGGCCAGCAGAGCCTCCTGCTCGACCTTGCGTGAAAGTGAGGGGTGAGGGGAGGGAGCTCTGCTCGCTCTGAAAGTCTGTTACTAGGCGAAGACGGCAGAACCATGCACATGACAGGTACCTCACAGACGACACGTCCTCTAGCGCGGTGATGAAGGATGAAGCTGTGTCTGTCGTGCTTGGCGGAAAGCTTTGCCGTGGCGGTGACGGGCATCATGGCCGTCTCGCCAAATCGTTGCAGAAGTTACTAGCTATGTAATCAGATCTTAGGGTATCAATTCGTACAGAATACAAGCATCGCTCTGGTGACCGCTCAATAGAACAAGCAAACTCCATGTAAACCTCTCCGACCCTTCGGAAAGAATGCCGTTCGTCGCTTCGTATGTTGAGAATTTGTAGCGCTGCCTAATACGTTCGCTGAGGCACACTATGCCCCGCGCTCATGCTGCCACTCGACGATCCAACACTGCTGACAATGCTGTTCCTCCTCTGAGCCGCGGCCGTATTGCTGATTCTGCGATCTTTACCGCGGCCCTTGATACCTTTGTTACAGTTCTTGTAGAGACTGGCAAAGTACTCCCACATCTCCTTCTCCCACGTGTCCACGACATCGCCTTCTCGAAAGCTCTCAAATCGTGATTTCAGTCGACGTATCGTCTCGATGTGGAACTTATTCTGATGCGATTTGAGGTTGCCGAGTTGCGTGAACTGTTTATTGCAGCTGTCCAGCTTACATGTGAAGGGCTTGGCGGCTGTGTGTACGATCTTGTGAGCTCTCACGTTGCCATGCTGTGCAAAGGTCTTTCCGCAGATATCGCAGTGATACGGTCGTTCTCCAGTATGTCTTCGCTCGTGGGTCTTGAGATTGCCGAGCTGGCTGAACCGTTGTCCGCATGATGGCTCCCTGCATAGGAAGGGCTTGATGCCCGTGTGTGCTCGCGTGTGGATCTCGAGATGAGTCTTTTGATAGAATGCCTTCCCACAGTCGGGCACATTGCATTCGTATCGCTTCTTCGGCTTTACTGGGCTGATCTCGGTGATTGTTACTTCTGTCTGATCTTTCTGACGTTGCTCCGCAGCAGAGCCTGTCTTTGTTTGAATAGCACGCATCAAGGTATCGATGTCTGTCGCGAATACAGTCGGTTTAGTCTCTTCAGGCTCATCTGTCCCTGTTTGCGACTCCGGGCTGGAGGCATACGCATTGGCGTTGTAGAAGACTTGCGATGCGTGGACAGGTGAATCGTCTTCGGTCTTTATATAAGGCTCGCTGCTGTCGGTGCTACTGTAGCTCTCGGCCTGCATCATCACTGGTCTCGGCATTGCGTTGAAGTTGGTATTGATTGGAGCAGGCCATGCTGCAAGGTTGCCAAATGTGGCATTGTTGTAATCGACGTTCATGGCATGGGCATTGGCGAAGGAAGCATCCATCCCAAGACCGACACTGAGGTCTGCATTGATTTGAGTGTTCATCAGATCGCTCGGAATTATCGAGGGCGCGTGCATTGTATGTCTTTCTTGCTCTTGCATCTGCATGTACGGAAGTATGGCTGACGTATCTGGTTGGAAAGCCATGTTGAATGAAGACATGACTCCTGCCATCTCAATTTGACTGTATTGCGCTTGGCTGAGTCGTCGCTGTAGTAGCTGGCTAGGCTTCCTGGGTGCCATTACGTCCACCATTATGATGTTGGTGGTCGGTCGTTCCTGGCAACGACCGCTCGAGCTGTCTAATGGTGTGTGATGCGCCGTGCAGTCAACAAGTCTAGGTGAAGTTATGGCAATTGCTAGTACAGGCCTTGAATTGAGTGGGAGTACAAGCGTTGGTATGTATGGCAGCAGCGAGCTCCTGTATGTATGTCTTAGGCGCATGAGCACTTACCGGCTACCAACATGATATACATGCGTGATGCTCGTCCACTATGCTATGCTGGGATGACGGGAAGTCAGTGGGGACTGCTCTATCCCACCACAGCCCGACATGCAGGCCTTTGACTCCAGAAAGGTAAGCTAGAGTGAGGTCTGCGGGACGACGAAGTCAAAGGCTACGCTGGTACATGCTGGGATCGAGATTCACATGTGGGATCATATCGCGGCTCGAGGTCATGGCTTCGCGGGCGTGCGCGCACCGTAGACAAGGTGTGGTGCCATGCCTCGCTCTAATCCCAAATGGTCGGTAGCTGCCAGCCACAAAAGCCGCCGCTGGCTGCCACTCAACTCCTGCTGTTGTGATGTGCTGCAGACGCCGCTCACACGCATTTGCTTCGAGTTCACACCGAAGCGGGATGCTTGAGGTTGAGCCGCTGCGTGCTCGGCCAGTGTGTTGACTTCCAGTAAATTGAGGAAATGTCAATCGCGCGCTTGGACGATGCGAGCTTCAACAAAGTTTGACACCATCTGCGCACTTGTCAGACCTTCCCCAGATTCTCGTCTGACTGGCTGTGAAGATGAGGTATCGCGTCCGGACGGGGCAGCAGGAGCGGTCGCGGGTGTTTGCATGATGGCAGATGATCACGATCATCCTCACACACATCACGACTGTCCAACGTATGTACAGGTCTTTCGATCTTTGAGCCGACCAGACGACGAGGGGTCCCAAAAATGCTTGGACGGCACTTCATTGAAGCGAGAGCACTTCCCTTTCGACGGCGAATAGAACCGCGTCGCGTAAGTTGACCTGATAGCGGCATCAGCTCGCATGGGATGGCGTTTGCTGGCAACGTACAGCGTCGTCCTGACATAGCTCGTGCGCATGCCGCACAGTTGAGCCATGCGGCTGTTTCGTCAAAACCGCGAGGGTTGCCATGCTCTGAGGCGCCGACATGCCGTCTTAGTCCTGACGCCCGCAGGAACCGGAGAAACATGCAGCACAGGACGCGTCTTCAGTAGGAGCGCTCCGCAAGGCCCGATAACTCGATGCGCCGCGTACGTGATAGTGTCCCACCATTGAGAGTGTGCCCATGCATTGCGCTATGCGCGACCCGGTGCATGGATTATCTTCACGGAAAGAGGATTCGAAGGGACCACTCCGCCTTCGCACACCACGTTGAGAGTGCGCTATTGGTGGGCTCGCTGTAGAAGGACTAAGGCTTCGGTGATGGTCGGTTGCGGCACCATCGCAGTACGCTGATGGACATCCCGCGAATTCTCAAGCGAATGGCGTCCAGGATATCCTGAACAGATCCGCCTTCTCCACGTCCAGCACATAGCAACCCGAAGGACAGATCTCCGGTGACAGCAGTCGAAGGAATGACATTATCGCATACGCGACTGATAGCGGTCGTGGAGGCGGAAGACGTTGAGATTAGGTGCGGTTCGGCGACAAACATCCATTCGATCCGGCGTGCATATTCACCAAAGCAGCTGAGCGTGTTACGTGTGCGTGCAGGCGAGTTGAGGGTGGATGCGGGTGATGTTAGAACGATGCGAGGGTTAGTCACGGTGGACAGCGAAAGCACGGGAAACTATTGTTGCCTGGGGTGTCATCAATGCCGATTCGGGCCAACGTCCAGTTTCGACTTCACATCGCGTTGGAGCAGAGTACGTATACATATATACCCGTCGTACTTATCATTGCTCAAAGTGAGGGTCAATGTATTGACCCGGAATCGGTCCGCTTAGTGGTATGGATTGCTGACGCCATGAGGAAGCCGCAATCTCAGAGCGTCTGCTGCTAACCAGCTCCGAAAGCTTTCATCAGCCAAGACCGTCGTTCGTTCGCTGCATGGACACAACACAATGAAGCTGTACGACGGCTTACTGTCCAGCACGAGTGTTGTGCCAAGAATGGCTCTTCGTACTAAGACTTTTGGCGCAGGCCTGAGATCCACCAATATAGGCAAGACCGACCAGTAATTTCATTCACTTTGCAACTGCATTGACATCAATTCGTATACACATTCTGTCTGCTCCTCTTCAGCTGTCCTCAGCTATTGCTCGTCACAGTGCTAGTGCCGGATAGCAGCCGCACTGCGAGCACAAAACCGCAGCTTTCTTCGCGAGAGATCTGCTCCTCTTCCTTTCCTCTTTAGCTCTCTTTGCCTTTTGGCTTAGATCAAGTGTAGTATCTGTTCTTTTCAGTTTAATCTCTGAAACGAGTCTACGGACTCATTCAAGATTATTCTTATTTTTGGCACCAGCCCCGAGGCCTCTGAGCTTGCTCATGTCTCGGCGGCACAGTGTCCCTGGTATTGCACTGCCTCCAGGTGACGCGACATCCTTTTTCATCACATTTGCGCATTGCGTGGGTTTGGAGAAGAAGCTTGCAAAGGACAGTTGACGCAAGAAGAGAATTTGCTGGTGGGCGCCGTGAAGAAGTTTTCAATGAGGACTTGGCAATAACTCGTTGCGGCGGTGGATGCATGCTGAACAAGCTTGTGGATTGCTGCAGACAAGCGACTTACTCGCGTTGCTCAAGCATATCGCGCCTTCGAGTGTATTGTGCAGTTGATGCTACACATCTATGCTCCGACCTGTTCGAGCTCAAGAGTTACTTCGTCGATGATAGCCTGGGGTGCCTTCCAACGATGAACTTTTGCAAATGCTCTCGGCAACTCCTCCGCTGTGTCAATGTACATGAAGAAATCAAAATCGTTAGACGTTGCTATCAAATTCATGTTTTGAAACGTGGCACAGTTTCCAACCTCGATATACTTCCATACACAACATCGGCCCAATTCCATCGCATCGAAAACACGGAGCCCAATTGACGCCATGCCTCCTGCAAGACCAGATCCCTTCACAACAAGCTCGAACCCAGCAGGCCACCCCTCAAGCAGATCTCTGCGCGCACAACCTTCACAACAAAGCCTATCCTCCAACGCAAGTGCAGCATCAACACGTACCCGACAACAACGCGAACTCTTCGCACCCGCCCTTTCGCGACGACCAACGAGCCGCACCACACCTCGAGTATCTGATGAAGTACTGGCAGACTCGGACGAGGAGAATCAAGAGAGGGAACGAATAGTTCATAGACCGCGCCACGCGTTGCGGAGAGTCAGACATGGATCACCAGAGGGAAGGATTGTAAAAGCCAGGCCGAAGCAACAGGTTGACGAGGCGGAATTCGTGAATCGAGATGCTGCGGGCAGTTTCCTCATGAAAGCGCCGCATGGGAGTAAGACGCCGGAGTGGGAGGAGACGCCGGAGGAGCAGGAGACGAATAATATGAGTATGTGCAGCTGAGCAGGGCAATGTTGTTGTGTGTTGACCGACATCTTCGCGCAGAGCAGATGGATGCGTACTATGCCAGCATTGCGCGGAAGTATTTCACATCAGGAGCGCATATAGGCACAAGCACAAGGCTAAGTAGGCATGGTGAGCCAGGTAAGCCATATGGACCGTATACGTGCTGAAGTGCGTACTAATGGTCACAGACTTTGAACGCGATGTGGGTGATATGATGTTCTACTTGAAGGACGAAGTGATGCGGAAGCTGGACAACGAGCGCTGGTTGTATGAGCCTATTGATCGAGTGCAGCCTGCTCTGTCGTGATGTACCTATGACGAGTCGTACTGCAGGACCCCTCGCAGGTTAACACCATCTGCCATCAGGTGGCCCAAGTGCGAAGTCTTCAAACGCCACCACGAAACCGGCAACATCTCGAGAAGCCGGTCTTGGCGTGCCGCGCCTCACTCTATCGCAGCGCAGCGCAGCGCAGACAGGGAGAACACCGGCACGGACAGGAATGAGACATGGCGAAAGCGCATTACTCAAGTACCATGCCAGCCCGGAGATAGGTCCGTCCTGGCAACAAAACCTCTCCCCCTCATAGCAGTACTTCACGTACCCTGTTGTCTCCAGCATCACGTTTCCATCATGATCGATGAAAGCACCGCATGGGTTGGCGGGGTACATTGTGATACATCTTCACACACATACAGCAGTAGCGTCACCCAACCGCTCGGCTCGGCGTAGCAACGCGTAGCACAGTGTTGTGCAGATGGCGAGTCAAGCGGTCCGGTACGCTGACCGAGAGCACGGGTGAAAAGTGTAGAAGGAGTGGAACGGCGTTTTGGTTTCAACCGTGGAAATCGAAACCGCTGCGTGCGTACTCGGCGGAAGTTAAATAGAGTACCTATAATGTAGACGAAATCACAGAATTGGAAAATGTTGGGCCATGTGGAAGCTTTCTTACGAGGTTCGCTCGTGGCCTTTCGCCTTTCGCCTTTCGCAGCGGAGTGTCTGGCTGATCCAACGGATGATAGGCCTAGTATGTTGAGACATCACTTTCCAGGCTGTCGGGTTGGGAGCAATCTTCAGGCTTGCTTACCGCGGAAGGACTGAGTTTATCCGATGCAGTAGTCTCGCAAGTCAGGTGGCACAGCTGGGCCTATATCATGACAAGTGCCAGCACAAGTACATGTATTCGAAGACCACGCTGGAAGCTGGATCCGAGAAACATCCCGTCCCCCACGCCGCCTCTCGCGGCAAGGTCATGTCACGTACAACTCTACTTCCAGGGCCAGAATTCGGTGCCTGAAACATATGCCAGCACACACCTCTCCATCATCCTCCACCGTCATACATGCCACCTCGCAGCATAACAAGAGCAGGATACTGTACCTTCCGACAAATTCGCTTCGAGCATTATGCATATGGCGCGCACGAGATATGCCAGCAGCCAGTGAGGAGACAGTCTGCACGGTGCATGCACATGCATATGCAGCGCCTCCACGCTTCAATCTCACAGGCGTTGCTGCAGCATGGTGAGATGTACGACATTGCTGCATGGTTGTACCCTGGGGCGGCATCGCGGAGTTTGTAGATTGAGTTTGACGACGAGGACGACTTATCGTAGGCGCCGCCGTGGAAAGTGTGCCGCCACGCTTATGAGGCAGGTTTGCGCTTGACTGAATTTCTGGGGCTATTGTCCAAGAAGGTTTGAGCGCGATTGTTCTCCACGCTTGGGGGGGGGGGGGGGGGGCTTTCGATGTTGCTGGGATGGTTTGGCGAGATGGTGATGAAATGCCGAGTGTGCAGCTCGCTAGCCTTGTGACATACATGTCTGACTAGTCTGAAGCCCGGTATCGATGCATCGTGTGTGTAGAGGTACAAGACCTGTCGCCATGGTGGAACTCGCACTGATCATGTCGTCCTGAGCACCCCTTCCCAACAGACGCTGTCAAACGTCATACTATGAACTTCTAGATACACGCATCTCATCATCATCGTGTCGGCCTGGAACCTGTGATCAGGAGGCTCGTCTCGATTCCCGCATGTGTGGCAGGGCGTATGGTGCTAGGTACTGACAGCAGAGTTTGCATCAGAAGAGGTAAGCCGGCTACATAAGCCCAGCGGCGACAGCGCGAGGCTTTCGATGTGTCGACGTAGCGACGTGTGTCGAAAATGCAAGGCGATGAATGGTCGCGCCCAGAGCCGGCAATAACGCGTGCGAATCTTATATCTCGGCGAGCTTAATGCAGCGTCCCGTCTGGCTTGGTGGAGCCAGTCATCAGCAAGCGCCAAACCCACCGCGGAGGCCTGGTTCGGGTTGGCTGTTGCTACGCAAAAGGCGTGCCAAGAACACGTGAAGCATCTCAGACATGATGGACAGGGCGCTGGCGCTATAGCAGGGCAGCATGGTGACCGGACGGCCAGACAAGCGGCTGCACTATGCTATGGGTGTTTACACGGCAGCACGTCGCCAGACCCGTACGGCGTCCTGGCTTCGTGCAAGCATCTCGCATCGGTGACACGCGCACGATGCTGGGGACAGGGTACAACGGCTGGCAGGACCGAGACTCAAGCTTCGTCGTCTGGTAAAGTTCCGTGGCTTGCAGGATCATGCACGACGGGAACGCTAGTATCCATGCTCTGTGGTGGGTACTCGCTGTGTGGAGCTGGGACAGGGTGTTTTTGCACTGTCAACCGGAGCCGTTACTGCGGTCGGTGGCTGCAGAGCTGGTAGAAGCGCTGCTGGCAAAAGCCTTGTGCTCCTCGTGCTTCTCCTTCGCCTGCTCCGCTTCGCTTTTTCGCCGCGGCGTTTCGACTCTACAGCATACCAACGACGACTGCCATCGCGCCCTGCAGTACCCCCCATCCCACTACCCGCCCAGCCTGTCCTGCCATCGACGCCGCGGCGGAGACAGCCAGCATCATCGCGATTGACTGAGGTCGGGCCACAAAGCTTCGTTGGGGAGGAGCTCGCCACGATCAGTTTCAGCTGACCGCCGTTGCCGCCGACTTCGATATAAACACAAACTTGACAGCAACACCATCCAAACAGCAGAGCCGTCATATGTGCGATTACGATACAACGACCTAAAGAGCAGGATCAGCTGGGCGCGAAACCATCATAATGTACAACGCGCATCGCGGCATGCCGCCAGGGCCGCAGCAGCCCGGCAGCCGTCTGGCGGAGCTGCTCGACCAGGTGCGCGCAGAGTTCGAGGCGCAGGCAGGTCGATCCACCGAGCATGAGCACCAACGTGAGTCGCACCAACAACACGCGGGCGTCAGAAGCGGAGATGAGGCATCAAACGCGCAGCGATCGTGTTTGCGCGGGAAAGATATATCACTTGGAGAACGAGGTACCTGTTGAAGAGCCATCTCCAGCCTGACCTGTTCCCCCCGCAAACATGACCGAACACCAAATGCTGCAGGACCATAGTGCTAATGAATATCTGTGCTTTCTAGTGCATTCACAAATACAGGAAATGGAGCTTGTCAGGACAAAGATCTACCAGCTCGAGACTACGCATGTGGCCATGAAGAGCAAGTATGTACTTCACTTCGCTGGCGCGAGCTAGACACAAGCTTACCGAGAGTAGATATGAGGAGGAGATTGCTCGACTACGCCATGAGCTCGAACAGCGCGGTGGCCCATCGGGCGGCGGTCATGCTGCAGCTCCACAACCTCAACCTCCGGCCATTGGCCATGGACCAGCGAATTTGTTCCAAGGGATCATGGCCGGCGGTCAAGGTGGTCCAGGTCTTGCTCCTCCACCACAGGAGCAACAAGGTCAACCAGGTATGCCTGGTCACATGCAAGGTCAAGGTCCACCAGGTCTCAATCCACCTCCTGGACCACCACACAACCCATTCGCATACGGTCAACCACAAGCAGGACCAAGTCTGAATGGCTATGGTCCACAGCAGCCACCCCAGCCGACTGCTAGTCCCGGCGGCAACAAGCCACGTCTTGGTGGTCCTCCTGGTCTCCGTGGTCCAGCGACTCCACAGCAAAACCCAGTGAATGCCTACCCGAGTAGTCCTCATGTAGCACGACCTACTCCACCACCAAACCCTAACGCGCAGATCGCGACAGACTTCCAATACACCCCAGCCCAGCTGGAGAATATCGGCAACCAGCTGTCCGAATACGACCCAGACAAGCTTCCGCCCCACCTCAAGCGTACAGGTGATGATTGGCACGCAGTGTTCAACCCAACAGTCCGCCGCCGCTTGGATGTTGACTTGGTCCACAACCTGGCTCACCAGAGTGTAGTCTGCTGTGTGAGGTTCAGCCAAGATGGACGTTTCGTTGCAACTGGTTGCAACCGATCGGCTCAGATCTTTGATGTCAACTCCGGCAAGCAGGTCTGCCACCTCCAGGACAACAGCACCAGTTCCGAGGGTGACCTCTACATCCGCAGCGTCTGCTTCAGCCCAGACGGTCGCTACCTTGCCACTGGCGCCGAAGATAAGATCATCCGAGTGTGGGACATTCAACAGAAGATTATCCGTCACCAGTTCGCTGGTCACGACCAGGATATCTACTCCCTTGACTTCGCATCAGACGGACGATACATCGCCTCCGGTTCTGGAGACAGGACTATCCGTCTATGGGACCTCCAAGACAATCAATGTGTGCTTACACTCCAAATCGAAGACGGCGTCACCACTGTTGCGATGTCACCAAATGGTCGCTTCGTGGCTGCTGGAAGCTTGGATAAGAGCGTCCGCATTTGGGACACTCAATCCGGTGTACTTGTGGAGCGCACCGAAGGCGAGCAGGGCCACAAGGACAGCGTCTACTCGGTCGCTTTCAGTCCAACAGGCGAGCACCTCGTCTCGGGATCTCTCGATAAGACAATCCGCATGTGGCGACTCAACCCTCGACAGACATATGCCCACCCTGGCGCTCCTCCACCACAACCTAAGCAGGGCGAGTGCATCCGCACTTTTGAAGGCCATAAGGACTTTGTGCTCAGTGTTGCCTTGACGCCAGATGGTCACTGGGTGATGTCCGGCTCGAAGGATCGTGGCGTGCAATTCTGGGATCCAGAGACTGGTCATGCCCAGCTTATGTTGCAGGGACACAAGAATTCTGGTAAGTCTGACAGAAGTAGCTCTGACAACACTTTCACTGACGAT
Source organism: Dothistroma septosporum (assembly GCA_002236755.2). Classification (NCBI taxonomy): domain Eukaryota; kingdom Fungi; phylum Ascomycota; class Dothideomycetes; order Mycosphaerellales; family Mycosphaerellaceae; genus Dothistroma; species Dothistroma septosporum. Next base: position 164,769 of record NBZP02000005.1, read on the forward strand.
GCTTAGTCATCTCCGTTGCGCCATCGCCAATGGGCCACCTCTTCGCTACTGGCTCCGGCGACATGAAGGCCAGAATCTGGCGATACCAGACTTACACCGGATAGAATCGAGGTCAAGCGTCTTCAAATACGTGGCAACTGTTCGAGAAAGTCTGGCGAAAGAATGCGATAAAGCCTTGGGAAGCCGAGCTCTGGCCCTTCTTGCAAGCCACATGGTCCAACTTCATTACTCGCCGCATCCTCATGTTCTAGCATGCAATGCAGGATGTATACGATGCTGCAGAGGGCGAAGCTGATAGACAGATCTGCAAGCTTTTGCAAAAGATACTAGATTTCGTTTCACGGCGTTCACAAGACCTGGCGCGCATGAGAAGTCCCTTGGGTGGTAGTGGGAGGAAGGCCAAGGCTATCAGAATATAGGCGGCATTGTTGATGATATCCATAACGGAAAGCAAATGCACAACTTTCAGTGACAGGTCCTCTTTTTTTACCATGACCCCGACCACGTTCCCCGTGTACAGCATACGACATGGAAACGGTGGAGATCAGGAAGAAACGCGCAGTGCCGCTGCAACTTCGCGCACACAAACGAAACCAACAAAAGTAGAAGTCTTGTCACGATCTGTAGCACTCCGCACGAGCTGGAGTCGTGGCAAACGATATCACACTGCAAGACAGTGACAAGTCTAGGCATGCTGGTCAACTTTTGTCAGCTGCTGCAAAGACGCCCGTGTAGCCATATTGTGGATTGAATTGCTGATAGACTCGCTCTGCCCAGGACGGGTCTTGCCGGAGGAAGGACAATGAAGCGACGCTTGTGTTATACAGCAGACGGGCGATGTTGTTGATTCTCAGCTCATATCCCTCGCAGCATACTGGACTTCTACAACAACAGTGCAGCCGCCAGTATTCATGCAAAATCTGAGTCGTAGCGTGGTCCAGCAAGAGAGACACATCGTACATTTTACCACCGACCAACATGACGTCCGTACAATCCATATTTGGCTGCACCCCTGTCGCAGCGCTCATAGAGTATGTTCTGGAGTGTAACATGCAGAAATCTCGCCGGCTCGTCTCATCCCCATCCAAACAGTAGAGTCCGGAGCACTGAGCTTGGTTCTCCGCAATGCGACTATGGCGGACTTTGCGATACACTGCTCTGAGTCACTGCTGGGGCAACGCCATGCCAGACGCTGCCAAACAATATCACCAGCAACTCGAGCTCGATTCCCTGAACATGAACCGCCAGACACCTGCCAAAACTCCATCGTCATAGCACGTCGTCTCAAAATCCGGTATTTGTTCGGACAGGTTCTTCGGTGCAATTGTCCAGGATGATCCGACCGAATGGGAGCACGAGGCATCACGCACGCCTCAGGGCCCTTCCTCACGATCGCGGCCACAGCTTGAGCAGATAGCAATGGTGGTCGCACTATGGATGACGACGATGAAACGTATGGTCCGGCCGACATTCTATCCCTCTCACGAGACGATACATACTCACCTCCGTATCGGATTTGGACGTTGGACGATTCTATGCACAAAATCAAAGGCTACGCCTTCATGGTACTGAGGACGGGCATTAGGGAGGGTGAAGTGTCCGCACGGGGGGGTTCTGCTTCAGTAAGACGATGCCATTCTGGGATTGTCACGAAATCAGAGCATTCGCGGAATTTTCGTAGCGGGGAACGTCGCATTATCCAAAGGGGTTGCCTGTTTGACGTGTATGATGCTGAAGGTCGGGAATTGCACGTTCGACAAATGGTGGTATATCCACCGGGTGGCACCGCCTGGTTGAGATGCCTTCTCACACGAAAGCTTAACGAAGCAGGCCGACACTTTTCTACAATGTCCGGCGATTCAAAGGCGCTCGCTGCCCAGACGCATAGTAGCTGTCTAGCGGGTCTGATAAAGTCGCACTTCACAGGATGCCTACTGTGGCAAAGCATTCAAGATCGCTTTGACCACTCGAACAATCACTAGGCCAGCTACTTCGCTCCTTCGTGGTCCTGGGCTGCGGTCAACAGCCCTGCTAGTCTTCCGCAACTTTTACTCGACCCGCCACACCATTTCCCCTTTAAAAGCCCCATACACGAAACTCACGGTCCTGCAATATGTCCCCTTCATCGCAGCGATCCTCACGACATACTCACTCGCAGCGAAAAATTGATTGTATCACACGCAGCTGCTAAGTTATTCTGCCTTGATGATGAGGGAACACACCAATCAAAATGCTCATTAGTAACCCGATACGTGATGCACCAGATTTGGTGAACGATCTCTCAGGTGTAGTCTTGCTCGATCTCGCTGCTATGCTGCATGAGTGCAAACCCATTGCCACCTCGTTGTGTGACGACTGCGTTGGCGCTACAATAGGACGGGCCCGGATCTGCCGCTTCAATGCATTGGGCTCTGAGGTATAATCTTTGCCTAGATGGGTAGGAAGCTATCGCCTCGAGTGAGCTCAGGACAGTCTGGAGACGAAGAAGTCCAAGTCAGCTGCGCAGGGAATCGCCTTGTGGGCGAGCGCGCTCGTTAAAAGTGTAGTTCTGTTCGAGATCGTGAGGGATTGCTCGGTTTGGCAAACGAAGATCAGGTCATAGTCGTTAGAAGACTGCGTTCAGGATTGTTTTGAGGCCGGAGCTTTGATGCCCGGGCCCCGCATTGACCCTTTCACATGTGACTCGAGGTCATGCTGAAGTTAACGTTAGAACCCCGTGAATAGCTGAACAGGCCCACAGACAGCCGTAGTGGCTGGCTTCAGTAACGCATTCCACAACGTATACTCTATCTGCCGTATGCTCATTGCATGGTATGCTCAAACAACCCATCTGCTGTCTAGCCAATTTGTAAGGCCACTGTATCCCAAGTATCCATTCCTTTATCCAACGCCTCGCTGAAAATCCACAGATGCGATTCCAACAACAACCCCCATTGGACAGTACTACTGTCTCAAGTCTTCCCCAAACTCTGCAAATTCACCAACTCAAAATACCGCCCCTTCATAGCAATAAGCTCCGAATGTGTTCCGTTCTCCACAATCCTTCCCTGATCAAAGACGTATATCATATCTGCTTTCTGAATCGTACTCAACCTGTGCGCTACAGCGATAGTGGTACGGCCTTTGGCCGCCTTGTCGAGAGCAGCTTGGACGACTTTCTCAGATTCAGAATCGAGGGCACTCGTCGCCTCATCCAGGAGTAAGATCTTCGGATCACGGAGAAGTGCGCGTGCGATGGCGACACGTTGCTTTTGACCGCCACTCAACATACTTCCCTTGGACCCGACGACTGTGTCAAAACCTTCGGGGAGCGATACGATGAAGTCGTAGATATTCGCGTCTTTGCATGCTTGGACAATTGACTCCTCTGACACATCCTCGTCCAATTTATCCGCGCCTAAGAGGATATTCTCCCGGATTGTGCCCTGGTACAGCGTCGGTTCCTGGGATACGAGAGCGAGGTGGTTCCGGTAAGAATTGACATTGAGGCTTGAGATTTCTTTCCCGTCGACGTAGATTCCTCCCACTAGCGGATTGTAGAATCGCTCCAGCATTGCGATAGTCGTGGACTTTCCGCACCCTGAAGCGCCGACGAGAGCGACATACTGGCCAGGGCGGACTTGGAGATCCAGACCGCGGAGAACGGGTTGTTCAGGGCGGGTGGGGTATCGGAAGTGCACATCGCGGAACTCGATATCGCCCCGCATAGTCTCTAAGACCTCGCCATCGGGACTCCACGTGTCGATCTCAGGCTTGCGATCGAACATTGTCTTCATCTCGGCCGCGGCATGTTTGGCTTTGCCCATATCTGGCGCAAAGCTGAAGATGGTACCAGCGGACTGCGCACCGAAGATGACGGCGGAGAAACAGAGGAAGAATTGAAAGAGGTCGTATTCGCCGCTGCTGATGAGAGTGCCGCCGTACCAGAAGCCGAGGGCGATGCAGAGGAACATGAAGGATTGGGATGCGGCGTAGAGACTGCTAGAGCGGAGGACGGAGACGAGGGATTTGGATTCTTGGTCGACGATTTGAAGGTGGTAGTGTTCCCAGACGTCGTCTTCGCGAGTGAGGGAAGCAACGGTGCGGATCGCGGAAGTCGCTTCGCAGGCGTAGGAGGCAGACTTTTCGTAGGCTTTCTTGGAGCGGGCTTGAAATCGGGCTAGCATCCAGAAACGGCAGAAGCCGCATGCTAGGACGACGGGGACCGTTGCGATGCAGACGAGAGCGAGCTTCCAGCCGATTGCTAAAGAGATTGTGAAGCCGACGATGAGGGTCGTCGTGACTAGCAGGATCGTGCCGAGTGTGACACCTGACATGCCTGCCAAATGCGTCGTCTCCGTGCTCAAGAAGCTCGTCAACGCACCAGCGGAGTTCTCTTCACGATCGAAGAATGCGATATCTTGCCTCAGCATGACTCGGAACGACGTATCTCTGGCGCGGTGCACGAGCTTCTCGCTACAGAATGCAAAAGTTATGCCTTCGACCATGTATGAAATCAACTGGACCAATGCAAGCATGAAATACATCCAGCTCCAGAAGTTCGCCTGTGATCGCAGCTCGCCATACTGACTAGGTGGGAGAGCCAAAGCAGTAATGGATTTGGCGAAGAAGACGGCCTGCACAGGGTTGCCAGCGCCACAGATGATCGCAGACACCAGACCAACCAACATGTATTGCCATTCATTCTGGTTGAAAGATCCAACAACCTTGATCAGTGTCCAGAGCGAGTAATTCGATGATGTTTCAGAGTTTCTGTTGACGAGAACTTTACTGGAAGCAGACTGAACCGACTTGGTCCTGCCGAGCGTCAAATCGTTCGGATCTGCCTCATACTCCGGAGTGTGCTCGGTCGAAGATTTCTCGAGCAAGTTGCCGTCTTTTAGATCATCATGAAGAATCTCCATCTCCTCTTCACGCTTCTGCTCGGTCTCAGCTGCAAGCTTCTGCGCCTCGACAAGGTTGTAGTATGCTTCCTTCCGCTCGAGAAGCTCGTTATGGTTGCCTTGCTCGACAATGCGGCCTTGTGACATGACGACGATGTTGTCAGCGTCCTTGATGGTACTAAGACGGTGAGCAATGACGATGGTGGTTCGTCCCTGGGCGGCCTTGTCGAGTGCGGCTTGCACCACACCTTCGCTCTTGGTGTCTAGCGCAGATGTGGCTTCATCGAGTAGAAGGATCTTCGGGTCGCTAACAATAGCTCTCGCAATAGCGATGCGCTGCTTCTGACCACCCGAAAGCAGGAAACCGCGCTCGCCAACATTCGTCTCGTAGCCCTCTGGTAGCGAAGAGATGAAGTCGTGTGCGTTCGCTTGTCTCGCGGCATCTTGGATCAATTCTCGGATCTTCTCTTCGGGAAGAGACTCGTGCTCGGTACCAATAAGGCCGTGCCGGATGTTGCCTGCAATCGTTGTCGCGAAGAGCGTTGGCTCTTGAGACACAAGACTGATCTGCTGTCGTAGCCAGCGAAGATTGAGCTTCTGTATGCTAACGCCATCAAGCAAGACCTCACCGCCTACAGGGTCATAGAAGCGCTCGACGAGACCGACGATAGTGCTCTTACCCGAGCCGGAAGCGCCTACGAGAGCAGTCGTCTTACCTGCAGGCACCAAAAGGCTTACGTCTTGCATGACTGTGACCTCTGGCCTTGAGGGGTAGATGTGCTTAATGTTGCGAAGCTCAACGACCCCCTGCAGATACTCGATCTTCTCACCATCCTGGGAAGTGGGGTCCAATGGCGAAACACGGTCGATGGTAGCATAGATCTTAGCCGCGGCAGCGATCGAAGTCGTGAACGCCTGAATATTTGGAGCGACATTACCCAAAGCGAAGGCACCAATCATGATGGACAATAGAATCGTCAGCACATCGGACAGCGTAGCTTCGCCGCTCACCACGTAGTGGCTTCCCAGCCAAAACGCAAGGGAGTACGTAAGGTAGACATAGCACATCAAGAATCCTATCATTGAGCCTGTGATTGCCTTCGTTCTGAAGCCAGATCTCTCCGCGATGGCCAGATGCTTGTCGTATTCCTTGGCCAGCTTATCCTGGGTCCCGAACGCAATAGCGTTGCGGATAGAACTGATGACTTCCTCTGCAACGGTCCCACCTTCTGCATATGCGGCAAGCGACACTTTGTTCCATTTGACGATGAATCGCCCAAGTCCTCCCATCGTCAAGAAGATGGCCACAATAGTCGAGGTCAGGATCAGTGTCAGCTTCCAGTACTTGATGTAGCCAATCACGTAAGCTGCAACGAACGTCGCAATCGCAGTCAAGGTAAGGCCAACCTTCTCGGATATACCATCCTGGACAAGGTTGGTATCGGCGGTGATCCGGGTCGTGATCTCACCAGCGCCAAGCTTGTCGAAGTAGCCAATGTTCTGGCGAAGAATGCTTGCAAGGTAGTGTTGTCGAATTTTGCCGGAAATGTGTTCTCCAGTGTAAATGAACCCGACAGTGGCGATGTAAGTGACGACGAATTCACCTATGCCAAGGTAGACAAAGTACAGCGTCAGATGGCTGATTGTACCCGAGAAGTCCGACCCTGTCGTTGTACCCTGGAAGAATCCTTGGAATGTGCCAGCAAGAGACCCGAAGATGATCGTCATCAATGGGAGTGCTGCCCCTCCAGCGATTGCGCATACGCTGCAGATGACCATGAGGATAAGGTCCACCTTGGTTGCATATCGGTATAGCGCCGTGTATGTGACGTTCACGGGAGGAACATCCAGCTGCCTCCTCAGTACCGCGGCTTCATGCTCTGGCAGATGTGAGAACACATCGTGGATATCCTGCTTGTCATCGTCCTTCTTCTTCTTGGTTGTCTGAGGATCTAACCGACGGAGAGGCGGCGCAGGCTCGTTCGGGAGCATCGTCGGGAATGGTGTCTGACCGAGCTGTGCCTTCTCTTGGTCGCCCATTGTGAGCTCGTCGCGCGACTCGAGACCGTCTTGACTGGAACTGTCGCTTGCGTATCTCTTCTCAGGATCGGACGTCATGATGGGCAATGTGGCGTTTGAAGTCCGAAGTGGGTGTGGCGGCCTCGCGGCCAACGTGATGGAAGTGGTCTTCGGCTTCAGAGCAGGAAGTGATGTTTTCGACGGCCAGCAGTCGAAAGAAGTCGTCCTTAGTTGCGGCAGTATACACGAGCAGCGCTTCCCAAGGTACTCCAAATGCAAAGCCGCTACGCGAGATCAACGGCCAACCCAGTGTTAGAATCAATAGCGCAGCGATGAGACGAGTCCTGCCGGCAGAAGTGAAAGTACTCGAGATACAAGGGTAGAAACGGTGTACTTGCCATGAGTGAAGACTTACTGTGGCGTTGTCTTAAGAGTGCATCATGTCTATCCACGTTTGTTCATTGCAACGGAGGTGCCCTCTTCCGAGCTCGTGGCTACAAGCCCTGACCTCAGCCGCGGTCTTGCTTCTTAGCGGTGTCGATGGCGGTGGCCAATCGCGAAGCATCGCGCGTTCGCATGGTAAACGAAGAGTCGCGTAGAACTGGTCAGAGGCGCATGCGAGAGATGCGTCTGTCTTGTAGTCACAGCAGCGGTCTCAGCGACGACCGATCGTCCTTGCGCCGCCGTCCCGAAGCAATTTGTGCAGGTCATTATTAACGTTTGGGAGCGGTGGGAGCATCCAGATGCCGCTCGATCGACGCCGAGGCGTGCGAGGTTCCCACTTGGAGGTGTCAGGCCAGCAGGTCGGCCGTGCGCAGAATATTGCCGACGTCCGGCTTCCAGGGATGGAGGCGGAGACCAAGCATTCTCTTGTCGGTGAAACGGCCTTCAAAAGTGCGGTGCCTCCGTTCGCTCACCGTCGTCGTCTTGTCTCCTGCCGTATGCGGTCTCCTACTAGACGACTTCGTACCTTCCTTCTTCCCTGTCGTGTCACCACCTACATGTATCCTCCAACTGCTCACTTCACACCATAAACGGTGACGTGTACAGTACATATGGCCAATGAGATCGTATCATAGCGGCGGACCACGCATTGGGTTCAAGATTGGCTCTGATCAGCCGACATGGGACGAACGCATGGGATGCTTGCGGCTGTGTGGTCAACGACCTCACCCGCTATCGTCGAGTTGTGACATTTGCCCGCGCGAGACGCCTTTGCAGTGCTTGCGATAAAGAGTCGGCGAGAACGTGTGATGACAGAATTATCTAATCCCAAGAGACAAGGTACACGGCATCTGAGGTGACACGACGCCAAGCAAGAGCTGGTCATACTGGAAGACTTCCTGCTTCAAGCAAGCCGATCATCTGTGAACTCCTGCGAACAAAATCATCAAGACGCGGTGACTCCTGCGGTCTGCTACTGCTGGGAAGAGGAGCTGGTCAGTGTGTGATTATCAGACGGGCACTGGGCCTCCTCAACATTTTGATGCGGGCCTTGGCTGTTTGCACATGCAGCCATGCGCCGGCTGGCCGCATGAGAAGCATCTCTGCGTACCCGTCAGGGACAGTGTTGCAAGGTAGAAAATCTCATTCCCCCGTGATTGCTCAGAGGCGCTTTGCACGAAGGAAACGAGATGAAGCGAGGTGTTTGAAACGCAAGATATGTGATGAGTGCCTTGCTTCACATCCCGGCTAACGAACGCGCTCTCACGGCTCAAGACGTCACGGGGCGAGTGCGACTTCCACCACAACTCCATCTTCGAAGCCAGACTTCAACTCCGACAGACGCGTTCGTTCGTTCCTACTATCACACTCGTTCCCTTCACGACCCTCGTTCACTCTTTTCCTGCTTCGGCGCCCGCTCGTTACGCGCCAACTACGATACACTAATGACAGCATGAAGGCCGCCGTCACTGCTGCAGCACTACTGGCTGCCTCCGCCGCGTCAACATTGGCCGACCCGATCTTCGCACGTGCCGCGGTACCAGAGGAGGAACTCGCCTTCGGCACTCAGGCTGCCAGAGTCGCCAACTGCGACCTCACCGACACTCTCTGCCCAGCATGTGACGCCACAAACGTCACGTCCGCTGCTGGCATCTCCTATGCCGTCTCATGTGGATGGGAGTATGAGACGGCCACAGAGGTTGAGGTCGAGGGCGATACGAGCACCAAGATCTGTCTGGAGGCGTGTGAGGAGGCAGACGGTTGTGCGGGTGTCAACATCGCTTCTGATGGAAGCTGCACCATCGCCACTGGCGAGACACAAGGACTGCGCCGCGTGCCTGGTATCACCAACCTACTCCGTCTCCCCACCTCGCCTGTGAAGCCAACTTCGGCCGCGTCTGCACCCACCACCAAGGCTAGCAGCGGGGGCGCAGCACCAACCAACACGAACGCCAAGTGCGACCTGTCTCTCAACAACCTCTGTCCCGCTTGCAACGGCCGCGAGGTCGAGAGCCAAGACGGCCGCAAATACACCTTGCTCTGTGACAGCGATCTCTCCTCCAACGACACCTACTCGCCTCAAGAATGGATGTCGCCCGGAGAATGCCTGGCCACGTGCGATGGACTCGGCTTCTGCAAGGCCACGCTGTACTACGACGATCGCAACTGCGAGATTGCCAAGGATGGCGATTTCCGCCCAATCTCCAAGGCTGGCTACACTGCGTTCCTGCCTGTCTCCACCAAGACAGCGTCGTTTGCTGTCATTAGCTTGACTCTACCAACTCGCAGCCCATCAGGAAAGCCTACCAAGTCGAAGCCGGTCATCACCGTGACTCTACCATCAGGCACATCATCAGCCAAGCCAACCCACCCGAGACCAGCCGGCTATGACACAACCTCAGTGGCATCGCCGCCAGAGGCTACGTTCTCCATCCTACCAATCGGCAGTGGCTGCAACTCGAATGCGCTTTCCTGCCCGCAATGTGACGGCTTGCCATACCTTGACCAGCTCAATGGCTCTTACACTGTGGCTTGCGGCGTTGAGCCTACCTGCATGAGCACGGTCGAATTCGCAGATGGTGCAGAAGATGTCGAAGATTGTCTGCAGAAGTGTGACCAGGACGTCACTTGCATCGCCGCAATGTGGTACCCTGAATACAAGGAGTGTCACGGGTGCCAACAGGGCATGCCAAAGACCACCAAGAAGAAGTACCTGCCATACATACTCCTCGCAGCAGACGTGGATGGCCAGGATGACAACACCGCCACTCAGACGCTCGAGCAGGCGACTTCCATCAAGACCTCGACTTCACTTCCAATCAGTGATTACCCAGCTCCATTCCCGACTGTTACCAGCGTTGATTCTGTCAAGCCGATCCTCGCCTCATCAACTCAAGAGCCAGCTTCTGAAGTCACATCTGCTATCTTGGCTCCGACCTCCGCCTCGGGTGCGATCCGTCTAACGACCTCATCGATCCCTGCTCAGGTCACCAACATCGGCGAGTTGATCTGCCCGGGTGCCAACAACGAAGTTTACGTTGAGCCGAGCAGCGGCAACTACTTCACAGTCAACTGTGGCAACATCTTCTCCGCCGCCCACTCGTCCTACACCTCAGCTAGTGACCTCGCTGGATGTGTGGCGGCATGCACCGGCGACTGCGATGGTGTTCAATTCGGATATTCAACACGTTGCGGATTGTACACGGATATCTCCGTCGTTCAATCAGCCACTGGCTGGACTGTTGCTGCCAGCATCACGCACCCAACTTCAGGTGCGACTGCCTCTGTCGCTGCTATTGTATCGAGCCCATCAGTGCTTAGCACAAGCGCCGCGTGGGTACCATACGGCAATGTCACACTCAGGCACTAGGAGAAGGATTGACGCTTTGTGGAGAATCGAGGCCAAGGAGGTGCTTCGGGAGCGGTAATGAAGGAAAGCATGGCTGGTACAGAAGATGAGCTTCTTCTCCATGTACGCCTGTAACGAGCTTATACAAGAACTCGAGCTATGAACAATGTGCTACTCTTTCGCCTGCGCCTCACAATTCCTTGGTCCCAGCCCTCACTTCCTCGTAGAAATTATAATCTCGTTCACATGCAGTCTGTCGATACAATTCTCTTTGTTGCACTTCCCATCTCTCGAGCTCCCTACCCACGTCTTCACAATCAAATCCCTCAAGGCACATATGACAGCAATCTCCACCACATCCCATGCACGCACAATCAATCATTGCACCTCAATGGCGACGTAGCTGACGCCGCGAGGCACTCCCTGTTCAAAGTAGAAAGGCCTTGAGAATGTCTTTCATCCCTAGGATGGCACCAGCATGCTTTCGTCGGATCAGAGGGAACATAGCTGTATCCCAATATGCATCCGATATGGCTAGGCAGTAAGGATGGAGTGACACAGACTCTGCAGTGAATGGCATCCAGGAGGGCACGCGGTGTGCGCCTCGTCCGGTATCGCAAGGTCTGGAATTCTGCCGACGTTGTGTCAAGGGAGCTCGCTGTTCAGGTACCGTTTACGGTTAGACTAAGAATCCGAGAGTCCACCGGCAGAATGGACGAAAATGGTTGTGGGTTTGATTTCTGGACTAATGGGCAGCGCTTCATTCTTGGAGGTGATTGTGTCTTTCCGTTGTGTGGCTCTGTGTGGCTCGTCGTGGCGCTTCCTGAGTGCATTCCTGGCACGACATCAGCTCGCTACGGTGGGCGGGTTTGCCGGGTTGGACACAATCCCGGTCCGGTGGCTTTGGAAGCACAGGACGCTTGTACGCGGTCGAACCATGGCTGTCCTGCTAATGAAACAAAGAAGGTTCCATTGATTCGCGCTGCCATGATGCTTCGCACATTCCATGGTGTAGCAACCTAGTGCTGGAGTTCTTCCCAGAGCAGGTGGCATGCGGTTGTGCCGGCGCTAGGGTGTTGCTGCTTAATATCTGTGTAGAGGCTGGTGATCCTTCTTCATGCTGTCACTGGTTCGGTCGAAAGACGACCTTCGTCTTTGATGATCAAAGGCGTGCTGTCTCGTGACCGTGGGCTGGCGATCGAGGGAGTAGGAGGTCCTGCCAGTCTCTCCACGACTTCGACTTCATCGCCGACACGTAAGACTGCTCCGCTAGGTCCGGCGCAGGCATATTGTCCGAACACGGGCTTATCTGTGACATACTGTGAGCAGCCGTCATCTGGAAAATGTGAGGCACTTACGTGGAAACAATTCGTTGACTCTGCGATCTTTGGCCAAAAGTCCGTAGAGCTGACGATTCGTTGTAATCATCCTGCCTTGAGCGAGATCTGCATTCAGACTGAGGCATCGTACGCATCGTTGGAGGCAGCGTATCGAGACTTGCTGCGTTGAGTCCACTTTCGACCGGACAGTGAGCATATTCCACGAGTCCTCTCCGAATGCAGGCTCATCATCGGCGACATCAACGTGAATATTAGGCCGAAATCTTACAATCACATCTTCGCCCCGACCAGAAGGCGGTAGTCTTCGTCGTGCTTCTTCTTCTGAGGCTGTCGATGTGACCAGTAAAGGGGCGGCATCCGCAAAGCGTATCCGTTGCGGTTGCAACTTATCGTTGACTGCAATCGAAAGAGCACGATTTTTCTTGATCAAAACCGCGCCGGGAATCTCTCTCTGGCCGGATCCGCCAATGTAAAGCAATCGCACGTCGTCGTAATTCAGATGATAGGAAAAGAAACGTGACGCTTCCGGACCCATGTCGATTCCTTCTGCCTTGGTCCCGAATATGCTGACCTGGAAAACTTCGGCGTTCATCAGACTGACTGGAGATGGCGATAATGGCAAGGTAATGGCGCTGTTCTCCTCGGAATGCACGTGAGTTATCGTGAGCTTCGACCAAGCCGTGTCGATCATCGTGTGGAATAATCCGAGCTCGAAGTGGTTCTTGATAGTAATATGTTCAGCCAGGCCTTTCGACTCGGCGGTAGGAGGCTTTGCCAGGACATATTGACGATCGAACCTCAGGCCTTCATTCGTGATTTCTGCAGCCTTGACCTCTACCGGTCTGAGCGACTTCACGGGGTAGATGAAGATCTGTCAATGTATCAATACAACGGGATCGCCACATGGCATCGAAGGTTGCTGACGTACTCGCTGAATCTTCATGACTGCGCAGGCCGGGCGTGGAGGTGCATGGTATAGTGTGAGATGGAGTATAATATGTGTTGTCACATAGCAAACACAGTGCGGCAACAGTATGCGTGAGAAGGAAGCACGGGTCTGGTTGGTGGTCGCTCTTCCCGGAATCGCTGAAACCTTGGTGGTGATCGCGTCAGGCGAAAGAAAGTTGTGCGGGAAGAAGACGGAGCTCTACGGACGGCTGTTTCGTGGATTGCACCCTGCAGGTGGTCATTACGCTTCACCTGAGAGGACGACCACTTCGAGGCTTCTTCTCACCCGTCCGACATATACCATCTTCCTTGTCAGCTCGCCTCATCACCGCCGCCCTGGTCTATGTCACCGAATTGGGGAAGCGCCGTGCTGGACGACACGCTGGATGATCGGGTCCGAGTCGTACTTCTTGGCTCGCTGTCGGACCTGTATGCCTTGAATGGCTCAAGAAACATCTGCATCTGTACCATCCGAGCGAGCCTGTGATCGGTGCAGAGAGCGGCGTGTCAAGGTCAGTGCATATCACGTGGTAACGTGACCCACTGCTGATCGCTGTATCCCGTCCAGTGTGACAAACGTCAGCCAACATGTCTCCGCTGCGAGAAGCTTGGCAAACCATGTCCGGGTTATGACAAGAAGCGGAAATTCGTCGACGAAGGTGTCACGCTCCGAAAGAAGTACCAGGCTTCGTCTGATGTGCCGTTAGGTAGTGAAGGGGCCTTTGCGGTTCGTCTTCTACCAAGCTCAGTCCTGCTTGTGGTGTCACGTATTGACTAGTCCCAGCTTCTTCAGACGGGTACAGATGTGCTAGATGGACCCTCATCAAAGGTCCCTGCACCTCCCGATAGGACGAACAACCCGCCGTCCACCAGTGCGGCGTCCTCAAATCAGGCAGTCACGAGCCTGCCACCAGATCGTTTCAACAGTCTGCAGCCGATACCTCTCGGCTTTGGTGGAACGGTGAACAATGGCTTACCCATGGTCCTGGATCCGACGACAGAGGCTTTACTAATGGACGATGGCCCTATGCAGATACCTCTCACGGATACCGATCCTACACTGGACGACCTATGGAAGAACGAGGCATTTGATCCACAGTTCTTTGACCTCGAGCCAGATGTGTACTACGCTACCGCAGGCAACACGTGTGGTTTCTTGCCAGATATTCCTGAGATAGTAGACGAAGTCGACCATAGTGAGATACTGCTCAATCACTCAGCGTCAGCGACACCTGGCTCGACAGGGTTTGGCTCTACTGGTCTCTTCTCCGGCGACGATGCCCTGAGCAACTTCTGGGCGCCTGAGTCACAACTGAATACGAGCGCGAAGATCACGCATGAGAGAGAACACGAGATGGCATATCTCATACGGCACTTTACGGATTCCATAGGTCCCTGGATGGACCTCTTCGACAAAGACAAGCACTTCACTCACCTCGTACCACTGAAAGCCATTCGAGATGCATTATTGAGGAATGCTATTGCTGCCGTAGCAGCCAAACAGCTTGGCCGAGTCAGAGGACAGAAGCCGTTCGCGAGCCAGCAGGTGCAAAGACCATCCGCCATGGAAAGCTTCGATGACCATGAGGTAGACTGGTTCTACAAGGCCGCGAATTACTATGATAAAGCAATTGCTTTCTCCCGCCAATATCTACAGGCAGTGTCAGGTGGTCTAAGTGACGCTCCATCGCCCAATGCTCAAGCGTCATTGTCGATGGCAAATTCGGACGACTTGCTAGTGGCAGTGTCCATCTTCTCCTTGTACGAATCACTTGACAATGTAGAAACCGGCTGGATGCAGTAAGTACTTTTAGCATCGAGAGTGATGTGATGCTAACCTATGACAGACACCTGGTCGGGCTTAAGTCCTTATTGACAGCCGTCAGTCCTTCACAGCAAGTTCAGAACCAGATCACGCCATCACTGACCGTAGGACGACTGGCATCTTTCTGGAACTTTGCACGAGCAGACTATCAGGCAGCATACATCAAACACCAAAAGACGCTGCTCGACACCAACGATGTCGCACTCTGGAACAGCTGTGGCCTAGAAATACAGCATGACGGCGCATTGTACAAGTCCACCGACTACGTCCGGAATGACCCAACACATAGTCGTGTTCTGGCCGAATTGGTTGCACATACACTACTATGGCTCGTGCTCCGAGTGATGAACTACATCGCCAACGACGACGACTCATCTGCAGCTCGTCAAGGCCAATGGGATCAGTTGACGAGACAGCTCGATCACTGGTACGGGAATCTGCCTGCCACATACCAAGCTTGCGCTACAATACGACATCGTTTGATACCACCAGCCACATCGCAACTCGTGGAAAGCTTCTTCAGCATCGACGTCTGCGCGGCAGCATTACAGCTCTACCACTTCGCGCGAATCCTGCTCCTACTCCATAGGCCAATGAGCAGACAAAGCGTCTTCGGCGGCAACAGATTGAAGCAATACCGTGAAGTCTCAAACGAAGCCATCAGGCACGCTCACGAGATCATCGGTATCGCTCTTGGACGACCGCACCCAGCCATTCGTGTGGAGATGCTGTTACCCTTGACAGTCGCTGGGGCATGTCTCGAGGAGAACGAAGAACGACGAGTCGTTCTGGAGCTTCTAAGAGCGATTGAGAAGGACACTGGATGCGCGACCGAGCCTCGGTGTCAACAATTGGTGAGCGATTGGGGTTGGACTACTGAGCCCGAGGGCATTGCATAGCATCGGCGCATGGCGGAGTTTCGGGCAAAGGCGAAGGCGCTGGAGGTTAAAAGTGTTGTAACGAGTGCATAAAGACAGAGAGACACCTCACATCTCCAAATCACATCAATCGCCACTGCAGAGGTTGAAAATCACATCGCAATCCATCCTCCAATCCTCCCTTCCATCCTGCTGACCAATCTCGATCGCCCCAAACACTCTCCCTTCGGCTCCGAGACATCATCCAAACCTCCCCCTCCGAGACACGCCCCCTTCCACCATCATCACTCCCTCCACTCCACTATATTCTCCCGCGCCTAATACATCGCTCCCGCCACACCCGCAAAATCACCCACGCCGCCAGCGCTATCAAACCAGAATCCGTCCCCGCGATACGAAGGTACATCGCGTGTCTCGGCCAACTGAAGCCGGTGGAAAAGGTACATTCTCCTAGCTCGCGCCACATACCGGTTCCAGTCCCACGGATTGGTCGGAGAATTGTACACGCTAAGGAATGACGCGAAAGTCATGGTTGAGACATTGTTCGCGTAGCCGGTGTAAGACATGCCACTTGTCATTTATTGTTCTTCTGCATATGCAACGGTTCGCGGCGAGGGTGCGGCTCAGACGTGCATTGTGCATCATGCAGTGCAAGCGCGGATGTAAGATGCGAGGTACGCGTGCGAGGTGGACGCGGGGGGAACGCGACGTGCGTTCGCGACGGGGATGGAAGTTGGAGTAGAGATGTGATGTTGGTTCTGATACAGCATTTCCTGCTCGATGATAATATCCTACTTATGCTACATAGTGTTGCAACGCGCTGCCTACTTTTGGCGCATGTGCTGTGATGCAGCATGACTCCAAATGATCACCCAATGCCTTGCGCCGGTGCTGTGCTTGGAAAGAGCACGCTCGAGAACGGAAAAGAGCATCTCGCGACTTCAGCAGGATCATGTTGGACGTGCGGAGTTCAAACGAAGAGCATGGTCCGTAGTCTGGCGCCAGTGGATGCGAGGCTTTGAAGCCGAGCTCATGGGTGCCGGATTGTCCTTGTCGACGGGAACGAGGCCAGTGGAGTCTGGCAATTTTTGAGAAGTATCATGAGGTGGGGGCGTCTTCTAATCGCCTCCATGATCTGAGTCTCCCGCCGCTCCTACAGTCTCGTCGACCATCGAAGTATCGCCGTTCGTCGCCGGAAGCTCATCGTCTTCATCGTCGTCATCGTCGAGCACGCGAGCTGGCTTGTACCGTCTCGAAGGTCGCGACACCGCAGCGTCATCTGCATCGTTATCATCTGCCATGTTGTCGTCTGCTGCGCCGGGAGTGCTAGTCGGAGCGGGCGTCTCGGCGGCTGGAGTCTCTTCTTGCTCGGATTGCTGCGTGGCAGGCTGGATGCCAGCATCGTCGTCCTCGTCCGAGTCCTCGACCATTTCCGTGCTCTTGTACTTGGAGCTCTTGACTGCAGTGCCCTTGCGCTCGAGTCTTCTCTTCTTCTTTTGCCTCGGCTCTCCATCACTGACAGGGGTGCTGGTGGCTCGAGAACGAGGACGACTCTTGCTTTTCTTGGGCCGCTCATCGCCTGTACCATCTGCAACGCCATCGCCCTCGGTATCGGTGTCATCAGTCTTCTTCTTGCGCTTTTGCCGCTTCTCCTTTGGCTTCTTCTCACGCTTCCTGCGAGTTCCGTCCTCGTCTGTGGTATACTCGGCTTCATGGCGAGCCTTTTCTTCTTCGAGCTTCCTCGCGATTAGTGCGTCATCTTCCTCCTTCATGCGCCTACGCTCGTCTAGAATTTTACGCTTCTGCTCTTCTGCCTTCTCAAGTGCAGCTCGCTTCTCGTCCTCGCGCTTGCGCATCTCTTCTTCGCGTGTTTTCCGAGCTTCCTCAATCCGGGTAGCATTCTTGCGCTCGTACTCTGCCTGTCGTTCGATGGCTGACGCCAACTGTCGCTTCATGGTGTTGCGACCCATGTTCGCACGCTGCTCGATATCGCCTCGAGGGAACGGTGGACTCGGGCTCTTTGCAATCTCGATGAAGGATTCAATGGCGGTGTCAAGGTCCTTGCTGGACTGCTCCACATCTTTTGACGTCTTGTTCGCCTCTGGTTGCGAAATCATTTGTTGTGCGACCTGGAATTGTGCGAAAGCCACATTGAACCTGAAGTTGGTGTTGTCGGGAGCTACTTCCAAAGCTTGCTTCGAAAGATCCAAACTCATCTGGAAATAATCGAGATTCCGCTCTGCGCGCCCGCGCAATAGCCATGCACGACCAAGGCAGGCCATGATCTGAGGATCCTTCTGTTTTGACTTTTGAAGGGCCAGCTCATAGTTCTCAATCGATTTGCTGTACTGTTTCAGTTCGCAGAAAACGTGGCCAAGATTAACGTGGACCGAGGCATCCTTGATGCTCTCACGAACCTGGGTAAAGATCTTGACGGCAGCGCTGGTGTCCTTCTTGTCCTCCGCCATGGCAATGCCCATACCTTGTGCAGCGTAGGCGTTCTTCGGGTCCAGCAACAGAACTTTGTCAAAGAACTCAACAGCACGCATGTACGTCTTCGTCCGTCGCTCCTTATGCTGGTCGGTGTCCCTGGGCAATTCTCGGGCGACGGCCATGTTGAGGTTGCCCATGCCTGTCAGTGAGTAGATGTCGTGCTTGTCGTAAGTCATCAGAGTGTGCTTGTAGTGACGTTGTTCTTGATCGTCGGAAAGTTGCAGAGTGCGCTTCTTGTGCTTGTTGAGGTACCAGCCGTGCAGTGCCCGAATCTCAAGGTTAGATGGATCTGCGTCAAGCAATGTCTTGATGGCCTGAGCGCCCTTCTCTGGTTCCGTTTGGAGAGCGAGAAATGCCATACGAGTATTGGCGTCGATGTAGTCAGGATGTCGTGTCAGCAGACCATTGTAGACTTTCTGCGCCTCCTTTTCTACGCCTTCTGCCTCATACGTGCGAGCCAAATTGTAGCTTACGGTAGAGACCAGCGCATCAGTATCCACCGACTCGTCCTTGTGCTGAATCGAGACACTTGAGTTCAGCGCCGATTGGAAATAAGCTCTGGCGATGGTGTGCTTGTCTGCATGGAAGTAGAAGCAACCGATGTTGTTCAGAAGCTGTGGGCTGAGCATGCTCCGCTTCGCCTCGCGGATAGCATCTTCGTCGTCGAGCTCCTCTGGCAAATCGTCCTCCGAGATCTCATCAAGCTCCATCTGCTCGACTTGTTGCAAGCAAGCAAGCGCTTTCTCTGGCTGGTCGGACTCGTACAGTCTTGCCAGATTGAGCAGCACACTGTGATCTGGTGTGATCTTCCTCTTCGCATCTTTCCACGCAATGCGCACCTGCTCCAGAAGAGCGATCGCTTTCTTGCGAGAATCACTCTTGTCCTCTTTCGAGCCGTTGGCTTGCGCCGCGAACACGTCTTCTGCGTGTAGTATACCCAGAAGTGTCATGGCCTCCACGCTCTTGCTAGCTGTGATGATCTTTTCCAATCGGAACTTGGCACCATCGAAGTCTTGCATCAAGGTTTTGAGTTGCGCGACTCCAAACTTTGCAGGCAAGAATCCACGCTCATCACCCCCGCGAGCCTGATCCGCCTTGCCGTAGAAATCTTGCGCCTTCGCCAGATCGCCTTGATAATGCTCCATCCTCGCAAGCAAATACCAGCCGTCACTTGCAATCGCGTTCAGATCCGTTTGCTCGATTGCTCTCCTGGCCAGGCGCTCCACGTTGGCGTAGTTCTTGCGGAGTAGGAAGAATCCTCCGAAGGTTACGCACGCTAACGCATTCCAGCCGTTCTTCTTGAAGGCTGTCTGAGTATACCCCGTCATAGCCTTGGTGTAGATCTTCACAAACTCCGGATCGCTAGTGCTCAGATGATTGCTTTCGTCGAGGTAGTGCAGACCGAGCATGATGTTGGCGACCGAAGAGTCCTCGTTCAATACGAGTGCACGCTCCCAGGCCTCTTTTGCGTTTTCCTTGTGTCCAAGCTGCCACAAACAGCAGCCAATGCCAATGCGTGGATCTGGGTCAATCATTCCTGGTGCCCGCTCCAGCACCTGCTGGTACAGAGCATAGGCCTCTGCATACTTGCCCAAGGAATACTGTGCCTTGGCCTTGCCCATTACAGCCATCACATTCTTCGCACTCGACGACTTGTACGCATCGTCAAAATTCTTCGAGGCTTGCTTCAGCGAGTCTGTCCGTTCATGCTGAGCTTGCTGCAGAGATGCGCGCAGGATATTGAGAGTACCTCGGACGAGTATCAGTGGAGGATATGACGGGTTCAATCGCGAGGCGTCATTCAGCGTGCTGGTGGCAGCCTTCAGCCAGTGGTCCTTCGTCCTGTCATCTCGGGTGGTGTCTTGGGTTGACTGCACACGAGAGGCCTTGCGGCATTTCCACAGGTATAGCCAACAAAGGCATACCAGGATGCTGAGGCGCTCATCGGATCGTCCTTGCTGTCGCACGTCTAAAGCTCGTTTGAGAATGTCCACTGCCGCGTCTGATTTGTCCTGCTTGACGTGGGCGAGCGCGATAGTGATCCAGTAGTTGCGTGCCGCGTTCTCACTCTCAAGCAAGTCACACAATTCTGATGGCTCGTCGGTGATTTCCTCAAGGTTCAGATCGACCACCTCGCCGTCTGCGCCAACAGGGATTTCAATGACGTCTGGCACATCTGCGAATCGCTGGAAGCTCGATGAATCAACGTGACCATTGATTCCGTTGGCGTGGCCATTCGTGACGGTGGCCATGTTGATCAAGGTGTATGTGTCGTCGATAGAGGATGTGGTGCCGGAGTGTGGAAGCTCCCTTTGTCTCGTGACAGCTACCTCCTCAGTCCTCCATGCCAGCAATCCAGGTCGCGCGCTCTGATGAAGAGAGGATGATTCCGGTAAGCGTCCGGTTTCTGTCGCAACGTCGTGTGGTATAGATGTTTCCTGGCCAGACACAGGATGCAGGAAGAAAGTTGGTGGTTGTGATTGAAGCGCGACAAGTCTGGAGACGGCCGTGCTCGCTGGTCGCGAATAAAGTTTAGCTGCCGCAGAGCCTCAACCCGACGTCCGATCGACGCGTTCAAGCTTGACCAGGATCTCGAGTGCGACCTTCACTTCGAGCTACTGCTGCGCTGGGCGTCAATCCAACCGTCAAGGACGCTACAGGACGAACAGACCGCACGCGACCCCTCTACGATAATGACCGAACAACGATAGCGCCTTCTTCGTATGACTTTACCTCACCACCCCTCCCGAGTAGCTCCTGCCTAGGATGTCGTGGATGCGACAGCAGCAGACCAATGGCAACTCAAACTACCTCAACGGCAACTCTGCCCTGAATCGCTTCAACCTCGACAACGACGACAGCAGCCGAGAGACGAGCGACGCCGAGCGCAGTCGGTCACGAGGAGCAGGAACAGGAGCAGGCTATGGCGGATTCAGGACGCAGCCGCAGGTGCAGGGAGTGTCGCGGCTGGACAGAGGATATGCGCGCAGGAGCAGAGACTTTGCGAACAGTCAAAGTCGCAGTAGAAGTAGGGTAAGCGCACGTTATGGCCCACAAAGTGGCCAAGTCGATGGTTAGTAGACCCCCCCCCCCCCCATGGTGCTCTTCCCCTGTCTTGTCCTGCGTCATGCCATGGCTCTATTTGCATTGAGGGCAGGCGCGAACGCTCCTTCTGTGTATACACCGATCTCTTGAGCACACTTCTGTCTTCTCGCCCAAAATGGCCGTCTCCATGCGCAGGGCAACACTCAGCGCTTGCCGCAAGCGTTTGGCGAAATTACCCTTCAAGGCTCAGGCGTCGCTTACACCATGTTCAGATATACTTCGCTTCATCGAGCAGCAATGGTCCTTCATGGCCAAGGACGATTGCATACCTGTCAAAGTCGCACTACAACTCATGGACCCCTCCTCGCTTGGCTTAGCAGACCAGTACGACCAGTTCAGGGAAGGACATACACAATTGCAGAACGCGTTGAAAGTCATCGTAAACGAACACCATCAAGGGTTCAACAGCAGTATCGGTACGTTCCATAAAATCCAAGCTGCAATTCATGCATCGCAATTGCGAGTAAGGAACCTCCGGGCGGGACTGGTGCAGGCGAAAAGTAGCTTGGCGAGTGGCAGACCTGAGTTGAAGGCGTTTGCGCAGAGCAGTCAGAGCTACGATCAGATGTTGCAGATTCTGGGCACGATCGAGCAGCTGCAATCGGTGCCGGAAAAGCTCGAGGCTCAGATTTCAGAAAAGCGCTTCCTCGGCGCTGTCGAAACGCTGCAAGAGGCGTTGAGATCGATTCGAAAGCCGGAGATGGAGGAGATAGGGGCTTTGGCTGATCTGCGAGTCTACTTGAGCAACCAGGAGCACTCTCTGACAGATATCCTGGTCGAGGAGCTGCATAACCACCTGTACCTGAAGAGTCCTTACTGTGAGGAGAGGTGGAAAGCGCACACGAAGCGTGACCTCGCAAGTCCTGTGGATGACATCGAAAGAGCCATGCACCATTTCTTGGAAGTGTACGATGGATCGAAACCCATGCCAGAAGACACCACACGGAATCCAGAAGCCGACACATTCTACTATATTCAGCTTCTGGTCGAATCGCTGAACAAGATGGACAGGCTGGATGTTGCCGTCGATGCAATAGAACACCGCCTGCCGGTGGAATTATTTACCGTTTTTGAGCGATCGCACATGGAGGTCGAGCAGAGACATCCAGCAATCACACGAAAGGCAGCAAGAGCACCACAGAAAGCTGGTGTCAACGCTGGACCTGACACAGAACAGCGAGATACTCTCGAAGACCTACTCACGACTTTGTATGCCAAATACGAAGCAATAGCGGAAGGTCATCGTGTTCTCCATGACGTAACGGCCGCAATCATCAAAAGAGAAGACATCGAAGAAGCGTCGAAACTGAACAGGAGCTTTCGCGAGCTGTGGGCACTACTTCAGAGCGAGATTCGAACATTATTACACGACCATTTGGCATCCAGCGGTGAGGTCGGACACCGTTCGCGCACAGAGAACGATCCTAGCGCGAACATATTCCGCACCCAGCCACGAGACAGGAGTCGTAGGTTGTTCAAAATGTCGGATACTGATAGCAAATCCACCGAACTTGCGACTGAGCGAGAGGATCTGGAGTTCATCTTGAAGCAGTCTGTGCCTGGTCTCGTTGGCAGCAACGCGCAAAGCACGAAACAAGATCGCAATGCGGTGACCGACGTCTCGGCCACGGGCCACAAGCTGTTGGTCGAGCCGAGTGTCTTCAACATGGCCATTCTGTTGAAGCCATCTTTGGATTTCTTGACCAGGCTGAAGGATGTCGTGCCGGCACACTCCGGTGTGGTATCGAGTACACTCACTTCGTTCCTAGATGATTTCCTTGTGAACATTTTCTATCCACAACTGGACGAGACACTACTCGATCTCTGCAGCAGGACAATGAACGAAATGGATGCCTTCCAACCCGATCCCAAATGGCAGACACATGCGCAAAGACCTATCTTCAAGGGCACTGCGCGCTTCTATGAGCTTATTGCGGCTTTCTGCGTCATGCTTGATAATTTGCCTCACGATCAAAGCTTCAGTCAGCTGATCATCACGCAAATGCGCAGCTATTACGACAGATGCTATCAGTGGTCGAAGAGCTTGCTACAAAGGGCACAGATGGGGCAAGAAGGCGGTATGAAGATGAGGTTGGCAGCGCACTTAGCAACGTCTGGCGATATCAATCAGGTTGTCATCGACCTGACAAAAGCGAGCAAGAATGAGTCCGTTGTCCTGGCCGAGAAAGAGACGGCTCTATTACTACAGTCCGTCAAGAATCGAAGTCTGGAAGAAGCGGATCTGATCAACGATCGCAAAGCATTGGCCGCGCTATGTACGCTTCACGTGAGCATGAAGTGGCTGTCTTCGCGTTGCCAGCAGCTGCGCTATATGTCCCCACGCGCCGTGGACGCTTCCAGCATGCAATCGACTGACCACAGAAGATGGACCCTGGGCTCAATCATGCACAACGTTCCCAGTGGACCATACCTGCCTCTGGACCCGCCCACAGCAGCAGGCTTCGACGCAGTAATCGCATCATTTACCGAACTCTCCTCCCTAATCCTCCGGACCCTTCACCTCGACCTCCGCCTACATCTCTTACACGGCGTATACACAGCCATGGACACCACCTACGCCCTCAACCAACCGTATAACGACCCTGACCCCGCCATAATCACCCTCTCCACCTCCCTCAGCTCCTATGACACCGTCATCTCCACAAACCTTCTCGGAACTCAATACAACTTCCTCACATCCCATCTCGATACTCTTGCAAACAACGCTCTCGTTTCCCTCGTCGTCTGCATATCTGCATTCGACGACTACGGCCGCGATAGGATGGGATTGAATATCTTGGTATTGCAGCAGACTCTCAAGACTTCGATGCAGCAAGATGCGACGCTGGAGTTTGCGGCGAGATTTTATGAGTTGACGGAGCCGGGGGTTATTGTGGCAAGGGGCTTGCAGCTTGGGTATGCGAAGGAGGATTTGAAGGCGCTGATGAGGTTGTATTGGAAGGCGGAGAGGGATGGAGGAGAAGGGACTGTGGAGGATTGGGTTGCGAGAGTTGGGTAGTGATGTCGTGTATCATGTATCGAGTGGAGCCGGCTACGATTTTGCTTTTCAGGTACTCTGTCCAGTGCAAGGATGAGATTCAGGAATCTCTCTGCGGTGGTGAAACGTATAGTGTATAAGTCTGCGGTGGCTGTGGTCTTCTGAGTAGCCTCATTCAAACCATCGAACCGAGAGGCGTGAAAAGTGCAGCCTCATCCGCATCCAAACATGAAATTCCCCATCGCCGCCGTCATTCTCTTCTCACTAACATAGGCCTGGTTACGTTCTTCTCACTTCACCAGACACATTCCTCACTGACAATTCCCCGCGGGACTGCAGATCGCCTCTCTCTAACAGAAGGCAAGAATGGTGGGTGCATCCCCAACGATAGACTTCTAGCAGCGGGCGGGGAGCCCCAAGAGCGCTCTCCCGTATGTGCTCGCCATTTTGCGTCCCAAGGCCTCCTTTTCCCTCTGCGGGGCCAATCTCTGATCAACGGACAAAAGTCCAATGGGATGTCACTAGCAGGCTTTCACGTTATCAATTATAGGGAGTCTCCGGAGGGCCAGACTGGGGATCGCGCGAGCAGTAGTGTATGACGGATTTGGTGGGGAGATATTGGCGGAGTCCAAGCTGGGCGCTGCGTGCTTGTGCAAGAGTTTGGGCAAGATGGCCGTGCTTGTGGAAGTGCTTGGTCCGTTCGTCCATGGGCGAAGTTACAGAATTATGGCAATTCATCTCCTCGATCGAGCTTTCGATAGAGGCATTGTGGCGAAGGCCGAACCTTTGCTGCTCAATAGTGGTTGATCGTAGTGTTCTCAATTTGCATCGCCTCAGCCTGCCTTCAATGCTTTCACGCCTTCTTCTTCCGCGCCAAGATCGCCGTAGAGTTTTGTGATGGCCAGGATCGTTTCTGAAACCTTCGCAGCTTTCGCCTGTCGTAATGCAGCAGCAAGGTCCAGTAGAATCGTCTTGCTGATTTCCTCCAACCTGCTCGCCTGCGCTACCAGAAATGGATGACTCGACCCAATCCTTTCCATCATTCTTGTGATCAGCACGTACTGCTGTGCATGCCGCTGTAACGTCCTCAGCGGTATCGACAAGGCAACCTCCCCTTCAACATCCTCCTCCTCCTCCTCCTCATCAAACTCGGTCCCTTCGTCATGGTCATTCTCTTTAATGCCCAGACTCTGCTCCAGCTCCTCGATGCGCTCCTCCATTTCCAGTAAACTCCTCCCCAACACTACATTCCGCCTCAACTCCTTCCTTTCATCAACCAGTCCCTTCACTTCCGTGGCCCTCTGCCTGACTCCCTCTCGTATCGTCTCAACCTCCCGCTTGAACCCCAACAAACCCACCCTCACACCCTCGACCTTCTCCTCACCACCTTTCAGATCTCTACCAAGACTAAGAAACTCTTCATAATTGCCGTTCACAAGATCCAGTAGCTCTTTGTTCAGTAGTTGACTGCGCGAACGAAGGTCTGAACGTAAGTCTTCGAGAGTTTGGTGGCGATTTCTGAGAGTTGAGAGGTATGTCTGTGGGTCGAAGTCGGGGGCTAGGAAGTCATTTCGAGGGAGCTCGCCAGGGTATGGAAGCGTGTCGAGGTCGTCGTCG
Organism: Dothistroma septosporum; assembly: GCA_002236755.2. Classification (NCBI taxonomy): domain Eukaryota; kingdom Fungi; phylum Ascomycota; class Dothideomycetes; order Mycosphaerellales; family Mycosphaerellaceae; genus Dothistroma; species Dothistroma septosporum. The sequence goes on from NBZP02000005.1 coordinate 190,668, forward strand.
TCGGAACTGTATTGGTATGGTGACGCTGCTGCTGCTGCTGGGGTGGAGGTGGCAGAGATCGAGGCGGAGTCGAGCTCGAAGCGGCTCATGATTTTGTCTGCTATGTGTTCGACATGGGAGTGATGTGGGTACAACAGTACTGGGTGGAAGTGAGGTCGGCCTTGAGAGAAGCACATTGGTGAGCACTTGATGCAGACGCGTCAATATTTGACGGCTAATCAGAGAGACCCCCGAAGGTCTCCGCAACAGCACATGAACGTCTTGGGCGACTGCCATAGCATTGCTCTTTACACAAGGCATCACATATCACAATGGCGGCCGTGCGATGTTGCCCTTCATGTCTCTCCTCCATCTCACGATCAGCGATATCCCAGGCACGAGCGACACCAGCGCAAACACCCTCTTTCGTCCTCCCCTTCCACCAAGTCCGCACAGCAGTCCAATCCGCGAATGCAGCAAAATATAAGCGGAAAGACCAGCCAGCATCTCAACGGAAGAAGAAAGCAAAGAGCACATTCGACACACCAGATCTCAAGAATGCGATCCAGTTCAGCCTGATAGACGCGATGCGGTATGCTCATACACCTCCTTCAATCCTTGTGACCGATCCCTCCTAACGATACGGGCAGATATCTTCGCGCCGCCGAAGTAGGCCGTCCCCCAACCAGCAGTAAATACGAACTCCACGTCCGCCTCAAAACGCCCAAGAACGGCGCCGTAGTCCGGAACCGCCTACGCCTACCCCACCCCGTCAAAACAGACCTACGGATCTGCGTAATCGCACCTCCCGACTCAAAGGAAGGCAAAGCCGCCAAAGAAGCAGGAGCCTCGTTAGTTGGAGAGGAAGATGTCTTCGAACAAATCAAGGCAGGAACCATAGATTTTGACCGATGCATCTGCCACACGGACTCCCTCCCAAAGCTCTCCAAAGCCGGCGTGGCTCGAATCCTCGGTCCCCGCGGGCTCATGCCCTCAGCCAAAACGGGGACAGTCGTGAAGAATGTGGGCGACTCTGTGAGAGATATGGTGGGCGGGAGTGAATATCGAGAACGAGCGGGGGTTGTGAGGATGGCGGTGGGACAATTGGGGTTCACGCCGGAGGAGATGCAGAGAAATATAAGAGCTTTCGTGGAAGGGGTCAGGAGGGATATTGTGAGTTTGCAGGACCGGATTAGTAAGGATATACATGAGGTGGTGTTGAGTAGCACGCATGGGCCCGGGTTGAGTTTGAGTGGGGATTATAGAGGCGTGGGAAGTGTGAGCGCGAAAGAGTTGGAGGTACCGGCGTAAAGGGGATGGATGTGAGGAGGATGAGGTAGAGAGGAGTGGGTGTATAGTGATGAAATACCTTCATCTGTATGGTACAGAGCTTGATGCTGTGATTGCGAGCTTTTCACAACCACGTTGTGATCTATCCCCATTGGTAGCAGACAGCCCAAGTAACTTGTCGCTCAGATCTTTTCGCTCGGCGATGCATCGCAGGCCGCTTTCTGCGTACTTAGAAGTATCCTTCGACTGGCTCATCAGCCTCATGCGCCCAGTCTGCCAGTTCCTCGACTTCCATCCATCCACTTTCCCCCGGCGAGCAGGCTCGCACTTTCTGAACGCCGAGCACCTCGCTCAAACCACCAAGTTTACGTTCGTATATGCTTTCGAGATCGTCCTCGGCATTTTCTTTCGCGCATTCTGCGTCGCCCCTTGCAGCAGCGACCCATCCATCGCCGTTCTCGATCGAGTCAGTGTCCCAGGGCGAGGTAGTGCGATGATAGGATTCTGATATTTCTCCCCAAACGTCTTCCTTCGCCCTCTGCTCGAGTGCAGCATCATAAATATCGGGAATGCCTTCATTACGATGATGGAGCTCGAGCTGCATGTCAGGATCTTTTGAGAGCACACGCAAGCCAACGCCACAAACAGCATTCCACGCAACGTAGTTCGGATCCGATTGCGGAGATTCCACGCTGACATGATCGCCATAATCCTTCTCGGCCAGATCTGCCGGCAGTGCGGTGGCCCAGTCTTGGTCGAAGATCTCGAGCTTTCGGTGAGCCATATCGTAGTTGCGCGCGAGCTGTTGCAGCTTCTGCGGGCGGTTCAGAGATTGCTTGACCACGTCTTCCACACTCCAGGCTGGTAAGTCTCTACCACGAACAGTCGCATGGATCTTGACATGTACTTCGTATGTGCCTGGTTGCAAATCCTCCTCTGAAACGAGCTTGGAAACATGCGCGAGGTTCTGACCAACGGGAGCAGAGGCCTGCTTAACGAGGAACTCCAGGCGGAAGTCGTAGCGGCCTTGAAGACCCTTGTAGTATCGATGATTTAGCTGCGACAATGCGAACACGGTCCTTGATGCAGTAGTCAGGTGCAGTCGGAAGGAAACTACGTTGTATTGTGGCACCCAGCTTGCGGTCATCTTGGCCCGGCGCTGCTTGTTAGTCCACTCCGACGGGTCCTAAGATCTTCGTGAACTCGATGCGGGAGAAAGTCTCGAGTGCATCTTCGAGCTTCATGTAGAATGACCCGTCTTGTTGAGGGTGTGCACCAAGCCACCACATCGTGAGTGGGTTCCACTTATTGCTACCGACACCCCAGTCGCCTTGCCAGACGCCCTTCTTAGAGTGCCAGGGATTGCTGCAGAAGTCAGTGAGTATTAGAAGCTGCATGAAACCATCGAGCTAACCTGATCTTTAGCAGTCGAGTCTTTCGAGGAAACCAGCCGTCTAGATAGAGCGCGTATGCCTTTTCTAGTGAAAAGGCATGGCACAGCGTGAGGCCTTCTTTGAAGTCTGCTGAACCGCCCGTATGGCTGATCATTGTGCACATTTGACCATCGTTAGAGTGATGAAGTCGCTGCCATAGGTCGTCGACGTCGAGAAGGGCATTGGTCGGTACGCACCTTGATACTCCGCCTGTCAGATCTTCTATAGCAGCGCTGGGATAGCCACCTTCCAAAGCATCGTAATCACCGTGCGCCTTCGCATACGCCTTCTCCAGCAGAGGTAACCAGGTGAACTCCTGTTCACCACAGCTAGCAAAGAACAAAGCTTCTGGTCCACACTGGAACACCTTTTTGTGGGTACTTACGGTAGAGCAGAAGCGATCGCCAGTGGCTTTGAACTCCTTGGTCTTGTGGTAGTCCTCAGCTGCCAAGTACACGTAGTCGTCAATGATCGTGAAAGTCCACTGACCATCTCTGAAGAAAACAAAGCCACAAACACCACAGTCTTGGTCCCACGCGGCGCAGACACGCTGCAACGAGCGGTCATTTCTGCACAAGGAGGTGACTGCAGCCATCCATCAGCAGTTGCCGAGCTCACCCTGTTTGATCTGGGATGACGAGTATTGTGGTGAGGTTCTGCTGGAGATCAAATGTTGCCATGTCCGGAATATGATCCGTAGGACAAACAGGAGGCTCGTGGTACTCAAAAAAGCCATTAGACTCAAGAATCCAGCGACACGTAGCAGAATCGCTCTGAAGAGGAGGTACCAGTGGCAATCATCCAGTGCCATTGTGGAACGCTGGAGTAGCAACTCGCCTGTAGAGGTGGCTGGACGGAAAATTGGCTTGAGACTGCTCTTGGGTGCATTCTGTGCGAAAAGCGGTTGGTCGAAGATGTCTGTCAGCCGGCGAGCCGAACCTGGGTTGTCCCTGGATTTGTGGGAGAATCTGAGCTTATGGTCCGGAACGCTTTGCTGATGGGTTGTCGCCCCGCCAGCAGTCTCAGCCTTTTCAAGCTGCTTGCTCCAACCATCGCCGTTGTTTGAGGTCTGGCCCCAGCTGGAGTTATCAGGAGTCGGCAGACCGTGGAGCGTGTCACGCTTCTCGTCTACGAGATGTCCATCTCCCACGATGTCGAATGCCTGGTCGGTGAACTTCTCATTGTTGCGCCTGCATAGATCCACGATGCGAGAGACCTGCCCGATGCATGCCTGTCTTACTGCTTTCGTAGCTTCCGGCACCATCGTTTGTAATATGGTCATCTTCTTCCACGAGTGGGTCCCGGAAATCGAGAGCACTCTTCTGACTGAGTATACTGTGGACGAAACCAGGATTCTTCGAGACGAGATTCTTGAAGACCGCCTCGATCTGCTGTTGAGGGTCTCCCATTTGCTGGCATGCTGTGTAGCCCATGGCGCTATAGGGCAATTCCTATGGTTCCGCCGGCATGGCTTGCTGATTCCTGGCCTTAGTTCCCGTACCAATTCACGCGGTGGTAATGTGGCAGCGAATACGTGTATCTGCTAGCAGGTACACAGGGACAGAGTCTGATGTCGGAGCAGAAGACATATTATGGAGGCCATGGCTTATGCTGCTGCCAATGTTGCCGCAAACGAAGAGCAAACGCAGTTTACCGCAGAAGCACATCTCTAGCATGTGACCCTCACTTCATCATCGAATAGCCTTCACTTAGGCATCGTTGCCTTACGCGGCGCCTGGACAAAGCATGTCGTCGTCTCTTCCAGGGTCGAGGCAGCGCTCCAGCAAGCGTGCAAAGACTGTCGTATCTCCTGTCCCAAACCAGAGCCGACAGCCCTGCGATCATGAGACCACTTCTGTTGATAGTGCTTGCTTCATCATATCATCATCCTCGCGCGCGCAAACGAGCCGGCAAGATTGGCCGTCGTCCCTTTAGTCACGAGACAAATGCTCTCTCGCATATTGCATAACGAGGAGCGAAAGCCAGGGAATGTACATATGTTATCCAGAAACTGCCGGCGATTGTGTTGTCACGTCGATGTAGAAGTGAGGTGGAAGTCACGTCCTGCACCAAACCACGCCAGGCATCAACATTTCAGGCATCCGGTCCTGCCAGTCCTGCCAGTCCTACCTATACCATGAGAACGACAACATTGCCGACATTACCACTATTCGGTTGGAGCCATTGCGTTCGCGACTACAATTCTAATGAGCCCCGAGGGGTCTTGCGTGTTCATCAGGATGATTCAGCGGTTCTCGGATATCTCATCCTCCATAGTACATAATAACAAAAGAAAATTGACCCGGTCCAGTCATCCCTGCATACCTTCCCGTCTCCCATCATAATACAAGCAGTAGTGACATAACCCATGTTGATCGGATCCGATACTCCTTATCCCATGCATCTCCTATCGCCACTAAGCATCCAAGGTCCAGCTTTACATGCCAGCCACCGTCATCATCACCTTCCTTCCTCTGCGTGCTCATTCCGGCTTCCGCTCGCTGCGCTCGCCCACTCACCTCCAAAGATTCATCTGCTCCTGCCAATGCTTGAACCGCACCCTCGCATGCGCAAGCGTCATCGGACGACTCTACCGCCACAGATCATGCTTGCTCCCTCTCCGCTCTTGCATCGAGCTCCCTCCCAACACAGGCGGTGGCCTCAACCAACCTCCTCCGCCCCCACCGGTCTGACTTGCGGTGCTGCCCCAGCGCTGATGACCTCCCGACCCAGGACCGTCAGAAGTCCTGGGTCTCGGGGCTTCCTCTTGCGGCACAGCAAGGAACCCGCCGAATCCATTACCAACAATGACAGATTTGCGTGCATCGCCGCCGAAGCCGCCTTGTGCCCATTGTGGTCCTAGACCGCGGCCGGCGGCGTAGGCGGAGAGGGGTCGACCACCTGTCAGACTTGCGCTTTTGTCGCGGCCGGGCGTGGGAGGAGCGATGGAAGTGAAGACCCATTCGAGTTCGTCGATGCCTTTGCTAAAGACTTCGAGGGTCTGGTTGAAGCCGCCGCCATTAAGGGAGGCGCCGAAGGGGCTCGGGGTCTTTTGTGGTCCCACGGCGTTGCTGGCTCTGAGGGAATCTCGAGATGAGCTGCCGCCGCCGGCGAAGGGAAGTGGAGGGAGGAGAAGAAGTTCGGGAAAGTTCGTATCGCGGACGTAGAGGGTTTCGAGACCAGGGAGAGCATTTTGATGCAGTGATGAGGCGAGGTAGGAGTAGTAAGATTCTGCTGGTCGTTGGAGACCGTACGCTTCGTCGCTGCTGGTGATTTCGAAGTGGAGGGTCTTGAGGGAAATTGATGTGAGAGGAGGTAGTTGCTGTGCTGCCAAAGAGAGTGGCTTCGACACAGTCTCAATGATGGCCAGGTGACCCAACGAGCTTCCCGCCCACAAGACTTGGTGCAGGTCCTGCACGGTAACACCAGTATCCTCCAATGTAAGTGAGAAGAGCAGTTCCCTAACATGGGGCGCCTGCAACCATCCATCGATCCCTTGAGCCGTGATATTCGGAATATTCTTCAGCTTCAACAACCGCAACGGAGGGAAGTCCGGCAGTTGTCCAGGAGCCGACTGAAAGATCGTATCGTCAATCCACTCCATTCCGGACAACGTCAGCTCATGCAATGTGGGCAAGCTGGCGAGAACAATCCGCAGCGTAGCAGGCTCGACCGAGAGGTCTACAAGATCCAGCATCTGAATCGCCTGCCAATGTCGATGCGCCACCAGCTCTAGTGCGTCTTCCGATCCAGCTCGATAGCTCATCTTCCTGATATCAGGACACCGTACCTGCAGCTCTTGCCTCAGCGCCAGACAGCTTGGATCTCCAGAATAGAACCCGTCCGGCAGATCGACATATCTCAGATTCGGTAATACCGCCACAGTCCGCGCCAGGTCGCCCTTAGCAGTCTCTCGCGTCATATATGGCAGTTTCAAAAACGTCGTCTGTGAAGCCAGATTCGGCTGCTCTCTCACAGTCCTGCACAGCAGCTGCAGTCTGATATTCGGCACGTCCACCGGCTCGATCGCACTCTTGTTCCGAAAGTGTCCCTTACCCTTCTTCCGCCTCTCGGCCAGAATCTCTTCCAACTCACAGTAATGAACCGCATCTATGCGTACGCTGCCATATAGCAGTCCCTGTGCTATTGCATACCACTTCCGGCATGTCTGAGCACATTTCGATATGTCGCGTAGATCGCAGAGCATGCAGCCGTCGCCGAGTTGTGAGGCCTCGCAAGCTTCGTAAGTGAAGTCGAGGGAATGCGGACAGACGTATGAGAAGATGTTGGCGAGGACCTTGTCGGGGAGTCGTTTCGAACAGTCGGATCCACTGCGGTATTGGATCTTAGGTGGGGAGTAAGGACTGGTATACGCGGCAGGCTGAGGGCTGCTTTCCTTCAGCCGCGACTTCGAGCGAAAGTGCTTTAGTAAGCCCATCGTGCTGGGAGGTGGAGGTGTCCAGCTGCAAGGTGGTGTTGGGGGGCTCAATGGGTATGTTAGGTGTTGTTTGGTGCTGAATCGCTGTTTGCACGAGCAATTGGGCCGTGTTGGCGGGAGCAAACGATGTCGCGCTCGCTGTTCTGTGCTTGCGCGCCCCCTTGCCTGCTAGACATGGCTGTCGGCACGGCGCATGCAGGGTCTCTGTGGGGAAGTTCTACAGTATCAGGGCTGAAGCTGTTTCAGGAACAAACTTTGAAGACTCCCTCTCTCCTGAAACAAGCGAAGCAAATGCCTGAGTCACCCACCAATCCGCCATCAGCTCATTTCCTCATTGCTGCCACTGTAGCGACTTGATCCGTGGCTTCAGCCTCAGCTTGCCACTCTCTCGTAACGTGGCAACACATCATTCACATGTGGCGCGCTTATGTGTCACCTGCACAACCGCCGAACATTTTAGCACGACTTGGCCTTGGGCGTACACGGCACTTGACTGATCACGGCTGCATACCGGTATCTGCAACATGCCTGAGTATGTCGCAGGCTTGTCGTACAGCTGAGGTTGCCTCAACAGGTCACCTGACAGCCGAGACCGACTGACTTTCACCCTGTCCGGCAGATGATTATCATCATACCTGAGCACGCGACAAATGTCAATCAAACGAGCAAGCCAACCGTTGTATGATATATGTTCTATTGAATATTAGGTCTGCCTCACATAGCCTTGACCTCCCTCGTAAATCTGGGAATACTCTTTCTGAACTTCTCCGGCTCATCTCTCGCACCCTCCTTCCAATACTCATACTCCATCCATGCATCCTCCGGCATCTGCTCCTCCATCGCAGCGATCCAATTGCCCAACGCTGGCGCCAGTGGAATGACTCCACACTCCAGAACGTACTGATCCCACATCTTGATCATCTTCTCGAGGCGTTCAGGATCCTGCTCAGCAAGATCATCGACTTCACCTGGATCTTTGGCGAGATTGTACATCTGCCACTTTTCTGGTCCCTTGGGCTTAGGGATGAATACGATCTTCCAGTCTCCGCAGCGGACAGCTGCTCGGCCGCAGGTTTCCCAGCCGTTGATGAAGTCTTTGGGGTGGATGGAGGGTGCTGTGCCGTTTACGTAAGGGACCATGCTCTTGCCACGCATGGAGACCACTTCCCGGTTTTGGTAGGTGGGAGCAGGATGCTTGACACCAGCCATTTCGAGAATCGTAGGTGCTAGATCCATGACTGTGCTGAAAGTGCTCGTTATGCTGCCTTTCTCGTTGCTGACGTGAGCGCCAGAGTCCTTGATCTCGATCGGACCAGAAGTGAGAGCTTCTCCATCAGCACGAACATTCATGCCTCTTGGGAACTTGGCCACGAATGGCACACGGACTCCACCTTCAGTGGTGAAGGCCTTGTACAGCCGGCTTGGAGCTGTAGCAGCTTGTGCCCATCTTGGCCCATACCAGATGAAGCTGTCACCACGCCCAAGGTTGTCTAGCGAGTTGTTATAGTACTTCTCCAGATGTCCCAACATCGTGCTCTGCACGATCGGGTAGGCTTCGTAAGCCGCACCCTCGGCACCGTTGTCCGACATGAAGCACACGAAAGTGTTGTCAAGCTCGCCCGTCTCTTCTAAGAAATTTACAACCTTGCCCACGTTGTTGTCAATGCACTCGACCATCGCAGCAAACACCTCCATAGACTTGCAGGACTTCTCCTTCTGCTCTGGCGTCAAGTCTTTCCACTCTTTCACCTCGTCTGCCACGACTGGGTGTGGCACCACATCCTGGGCACACAAGCCCATAAGTTTCATCCTCTGCAATCGCTTTTCGCGAAGGACATCCGGGCCGTCGTCGTATACACCCTTGTAGTGCTCGATATACTCGTCGGGAGCCTGCAGAGGCCAATGCGGAGCTGTGAATGGGTAGTATGCAAAGAACGGACGCTCGTCCTTGTGCTCCTTGCGGTCTTTCAAGTATTGAAGTATCTTGTTACCGTACCCATCACTACTGTACCAACCTTCCGGCAGCTTCCTGACATATTCACCGTCCTCGGCATGCAATGCAATGAACGACATCGTCATAAACTCTGGGATCTTGTCCATGCCCTCCAGCTGTGGCTCATATGCGTAGTGATTCGAGCAGGCAGGCAGATGTGCAAAGCTACGCTCAAAGCCTCGCTGGTGTGGGAAGCGTTCTGGCGTCAAGCCTAGATGCCACTTTCCAGCCATCATGGTGAGGTATCCAGCATCGCGCAGCATCTCAGGCAATGTCACAACGCGCTCGTTCAAGTATCCCTCATACCCAGGCATACCCCGCTGGGGCGCTGTGGACCAATACTTGATCTCGCCTTCTGATGGTGCATTCTGATCGGATCGATTCGTCCACTCGATGAGGTTCCCCAGCCCTGCAATGTGATGGTCGGTCCCAGTCATGATCATTGCCCGACTAGGCGAGCATGCCGCCGCAGCGTGAAAGTCCGTAAACCGCAATCCATTGCTAGCGAGTTTGTCCAAGTTGGGTGTCCTGATCTCGCCGCCAAAGCAGCTGAGATCGCTCCAGCCTAGGTCATCCGCAACTATGACCAGGAAGTTAGGCCTCTTGTTCTTGTCGCCAGCGGTTGCGTTTGAAGCCTTTGACTCGCTCATGTTTCGTTCCGATAAGCATCAAAGGTGCTTGGAGTGGGACTATGAAGAGACTGGAGAGCTGGGAGAGGGAGAGGACGGGCTGGTTGTCAGTCTGCGACAGTGCAAGACGTGTTACGACGAGTCTCAAGGCCGGGCGTAAACAATGAAGCACGCAATCGTTTCAAGCAATGGATGTTCGAGCTGTCCGTGTACCATGAGTGGCCTCTAGTAGTGCACACCGTACCCCGCCGAGCATGGGTCTGACCGTGTTGCAAAGTCGGCCCTTTGTTCGATGTTTGTCATGACACTGTTGTTGTACGCAGGCGACGAGGCTCGATCTTGGGCATGCACATCACGAGGCGTGGCACCTGGATCGCTGATTGAAAGAGCATCAGGTTGACGGTGTTATGAGCGGTCGGAAGATGATGCGAGGAAAAGGCCATGCACTTCGGGTAGAGGTGGAGGTACTGTACCTTGCCAGTGGAGCCATCGGCCGGGAGATTGATGAAGCGCGTGGATGCTTGACGCGTCGCCAGGCGCACATCATTCTCGCAAGAACCTCTCGACGACATATCATCACGTTTTTGAGCCTTGTGCCATGTCCGATGATGGCAGTGCGATGTCGTTTGAGCGACCTGCCATGCCATATAATATAACGCATAGGCTATAATCGGCATCATCGAAGATCGACCAACAACACGTGTCGCGGTGCCAGGGTGCTGCCATCGAAGAGTGCTCCCATAACTTGGATAATCGCGGTACCCAAGTCTGGACTTCCTTCGCCAACACCGTAAGCTGCCCAATCAGCGTTTCTTTTGCGTGCTCATACGTGTCATGGTCACTGAATCGACGGATCTGCCCGGCTACTTAGACTGCATAGTTGAGGCTCCGACATATGGATGAGCCTTCATGTCGCGATAGGGCGAGGCTAGAAGTCGGAGACGCAGCAAATTCTGATCCCACTGATTCTAGGACACCACTTCTTCATGATCAACGCCGCGAACATACTGGCCGCAGCAAAAGCAACGACTTCACCATGACGAAGCTGGGAACCTTGAGGGCATACTATCTTGGCACCGTGTGCTGCATTGGAGGATTCTTGTGTGCGTTGTGATCCGTCTCTAATACCTGGAGGAGCGGCTGCTGATCAGGCCCTCAGTCGGCTACGACTCCGGCATCATCGGCGGAGTTCTGACGCTGGCGTCATTTCAGCATGACTACCGTTATGGCAGCGACAGGAAGACCTTCGTGACCTCACTCGCTGTTGCGCTTCAGCAGCTGGGAGCTTTTGTGGCTTGCTTCGCCATTTGGCCAATCACCCATCGATATGGGCGCAAGTGGTCAATCGCTCTTTGCTCTTTCATCTTCTGCATCGGAGCCTTGATACAGACGATTGATACACATTCAAGGTCTGCTTTCTATGTGGCACGTGTCATAGCAGGCCTTGGATTGGGTGGCAGCTCTGTGGTTGTGCCTATGTTCAGCAGCGAGATGACACCGAGGCAACTTCGCGGACAAATTGGCAGTTTCTACCAGCTCATGTTCACCTTTGGGATATTTACTTCCTACTGGGTTGACTATGGTGTGGCGCAAAACATTTCGAAGACAGCAACTAGACAATGGCAGATACCGGTCGGCTTGCAGCTGGCGCCGGCAGCGCTGCTAGGCCTTGGCATGCTTACGCTCAAAGAATCGACGAGGTGGCTCACTGCACAGGGGAGGCACAACGAAGCATGGGAATCGCTCAAGTGGATCCGTGCAGACGACAGTGAGGCGACCCAGGTAGAGATGGAAGAGATCCGAGCCGGTGTTGAATATGAGGCGCACGCTAGAGAAGGGTTCAGATTTACAGGTGAGGCCGACGGTGATACAGAAGGTCGCGATGCTGACTAGAGCAGAATTGGTCGACAAGCACAACTTCAAGCGAACCGCCACAGCTGCAGCAGTCTTCACTGCACAGCAAGCCACTGGAGCGACTGCATTCGCATACTATGGCCCACAGTTCGTGAACCACAACGTATGCTCCACGACACGTGCTGACTATGCCTCATCAGATACTTCAAGCTTCTCGTCGGCAGCAAAGGCAACAACGACCTCCTGCTCACAGCAATCTTCGGCGCCGTCAAAGTCGCAGCCTGCGGTCTCTTCGTCCTATTCGTGGCCGACAATGTCAACCGCCGCACGGTCTTGACCGGTGGCGCACTCTTCATGGCGGCTTGTCAGATCTCCACGTCCGCTGTGCTCAAGACTCATCCGCCGCCAAAGAACGCGGACATCACATCCGCCGGCATCGCTACTATCGCACTCATCTACTTGTTTGTTATCGCATACAACTTCTCATGGGGCCCGTTGCCGTGGCCGTACGTTGCGGAGATATTCCCGGCAAGGATTCGTGAGCCGGGAATCGGGATCGGTGTGGCCTTCCAGTGGTTATTCAATTGTGAGTCTTTAACACTGTCCACTGGCTGCAAAAAGTCTCAAGCTGATTGTTGTTCAGTCGTCTTCTCCCTCACAACGCCGTATATGATCAACAACATGGGCTGGGGCACCTTCCTCCTCTGGGGCCTCTTCGACGTCGTCATCGCTGGTTATGCCTGGTTCGGTCTCGTTGAAACACGAGGAAAGACTTTGGAAGAGATATCAGGACCTGCCGTTGGTAGGTCTGACAGTGGGAGCGGGTCCGCTAAATACATCGATGATCGGGAACCTGGCAAGGTCCCGCAGCTATCTCTTCAATGAGACTCACGAAGGACGTGATTATCTCTAGAACAACATATCGTTCAATGCCGACCTCACTTTAGGTCCAGGCACGTAACCAAGCATCAAAGATATTGACCAATTCTGTGACATTTGTCGGAAGTACAGTGTACGGTATCGGGCAAGTCCAGAAACCGAGACGTACGGCTCAAGGCCAGCGCAGGTATCCTTCTGTGGACGAAACGTTCTGCTGGGCATTTGCCTTTACAGCCTTTCCGCTGAACGGACATCACGATCTGATTGGCGCTGTGGGAAAGACCAGAAGATGAATGGCCAGCAACCAGGAAATCTGGTCGTGTATTAACAACGGCATAGGTCAAAGACGATCGTGAGAGCCTAGCTAGTCTCGTGTAGACGCGGTCGAATGCGATGCAGCATATGGAGGCGAGTCTTTCCCCCTGCTTTTTGCAGATCTGTAAAGACATTTCCACCTGCATCACGATGTTCCACGTCAAACTATGGCACGCCAAACCACTCCTCGCCGCCAGTCACCTCGACCTCCCTGACACACCCAATGCGACTTTAATCTCGACAGCGGCTTCGCCACGCTCGCAGTCGCAGCAGCTGGCCTGGAGATTTGCTACTGTGCCTAGCCAACAAAGGTTGGCAAGACTGCAGATCCTCCGGCTATGGAGTCAGTGTGCCCGGCAAACGTCACCGCGGGGAAGGATTTGGGTGGCTATACTGCGGTACTGACACCTCTTCCGATGTTCCCAATGATGTTTGCTGGTAATATGAGTGTAGCGTGGGATCTCCATCGACAACAGTGAACCACTTTTTTCCCCAGGCTTGTGCGGCTCAGAACCCGCAGAACACTGCCAATTGAAGCGAACAAGAAGGGGTCCGGATGGGATGGGATGGGACGCGAAGCGAGTCGCTGTTTCGTATTCATCGTATGGACATTATGAGCATGATGTATTCTCTCATCGTCGCATCCCGCCCTTCCTCCCCTTGTCCTTTGGCCCAGAATTTTGTATACTACTGATATCCCTCTTGCTCAACTTTAACGTCCCACCTCTAAACTTACCGACCCCGGGTCCACCCACACTCCTCTCCCTCCGCTTGTCCCCTGACGCCTTGAACTTGACCCGCTCCAAAATGACTCCATTCTCCGCCGCTTCCTTCCTGCGATTCGCTTCGCGAGCAGTGCTCTTCGCCGTGATCCCCTTTCGGTGCGAGAGCGGCATCTTCTCCTGCTCGAGGAGAGATGTTTTGGCGCCGAGATCTTTGAAGCGAGAGTCTAAAGCTTTCAGGCGGCCTTTGCCCTCGAGCGCTGAGGAGGTATGGAAGGTGGCGGGGTCGAGGATGTGGGATTCCTTGAGGAGGCGTTGGAGCGCGAGGTCGTTTTTGAGGTTGGTGGACTCCGTGCCATCTTCTCCGTCTGTGGATTTGGATGATTTCTGTTGGGGTTTAACTTCGTCATCGCCGATTGTGGGTGGTTTAGAGGACATGAATTTCTTCTTGCCCCCGGCGAAAATGTCGTCGATGGTGGGTTGGGCGAATTCTATGGTCTCGATCTTGTCTTCGTCTTCATTCTCGGACAGACCGCTCCAGTTTTCCTCCTCCAATCCGTCGTCATCCTCGTGCTCCATGTGCTCTTCCGCTACAGGTTTTGTGGGCTTGTCGAGCGGCTCGAATTTTGCCTCGAACGCACGCTGGAATAACGCTCTTGCATTGCTTTCATCCTCGGAACCACTTTGGTTAGATTCCGATTGTGGCTCGGTGATTGTGCGCCGTTTACGCTTCCCAAGCGCGACAGCCATTTGTGCGTTGATCTGCTTCCGTCGTCGAAGAGAAAGAAAGAGCGGATCCGAGAATCAAATCTGAGTCAGCCAGAAATTGCCGAAACAAAGTTCACTGGAAACGCAGAATCCTTTGCAACTCTGCTTCAACATTAACAACGCACCAACATGACACGATTCAGACCATGCATTGACTTGCATGCGGGTTCTGTCAAGCAGATTGTCGGCGGGACCTTGTCTACGGATAACGCAGGATTGAAGACAAATTACACGTCCGAGCATCCTGCTGCGTACTATGCCGAGCTGTATCGAAAGAATGACCTCAAAGGAGGACATGTTATCATGCTAGGTCCTGGCAATAACGAGGCTGCTAAGGAAGCTCTCGCTGCGTGGCCGGGCGGTCTGCAAGTCGGTGGCGGGATCAAAGATACGAATGCGGAGGAGTGGATCGATGCCGGTGCTGAGAGGGTATGCCATGCTGTTGAACGACCGCCGGAGCTATGCATTGACGCTGCACAGTAGGTCATAATCACCTCGTTTCTGTTTCCATCCGGCACTTTCTCTCTTGAGCGCCTGCAATCTGTGCTCAATGCTCTGGGTGGCGACCGACAAAAGCTTGTCATTGACCTCAGCTGTCGCCGTGTCGAAGGTGGCTGGAGTGTGGCCATGGACAAATGGCAAACCATCACGAACTTCGAAATCAACAAAGGTAACAGAGATTGTCCGACGAATTACAGCGTTATGCCTGACTTCCAGCAGATAACATCGCCGTGCTAGAGCCGTACTGCAGCGAGTTCCTGATTCATGCAGCCGATGCTGAAGGTTTACAAGCCGGAATCGATGAAACTTTGGTCAGCTATTTGTCCAAGATCTGCACTATACCTGTAACATATGCAGGCGGTGGACGCAATATCCAGGATCTTGAACTTGTAGATCGCTTGAGCAGCGGCAGAGTTGACTTGACGATCGGCAGTGCGTTGGACATTTTCGGTGGCAAGACCGTAACCTTCGAAGAATGCTGCGAGTGGAACTCCCGATGCGAAGGTCGATGAGCTAGAATGATGTACACATGGAGTCTTCTTCCGTTGATGGATCGGGGAGAGCCTCATGCTCCTTCGCTCTCGACTTATCCAGCATGATGTGGACCGTCGTGTGCAAGTCTGGCGCTATTGCTGCCACGCTCGCGCTCCACAGTGCCACTGCTCGCGTGGCAACGCCTACTGTAGTACAGCAAAATGCGTAGCAAAGGTCTTAAGGATGACAGAGTTTTCGAAGTCATGTACTAACCAAAAACAGAGCGACGGTCCATATGCTGTTACGTAGCAGGCTGCCCTGTACCTCAAGTAGTACATGCAGACTTCTTCAAAGGCGCCTCTAGCAGCGATCTGGAATGTGGCTGGTTGAGGAGATCGTGGCACCGACACCCGCCGCGCAACTTACTTCGATGTAGGCACGCGACATCGCCAGAACTTGCCAGGGGGGCAGATCGAGTATCAACACCAGCTGTGCCACCGTACTGGTAGTCGTTCAGGACAATATTTGCTGTCAAAATTAACATCGCGCCGTCTCTGAGATGTGATGCAACATCGATGCCACGTGAAGTTCGCGAACTTGAAGCTGGCGAGCTAATCGAGCAATGTATACCGCCTTCGGCGAGGATGACGTTCGTATACTGCATCCTCTCGAGACGTCGCAACGCACTCTTCGTACCTGCTCCAGGCAGAATACGCACCTGACGCGGTGGCGATGAGGTGTTGTCTGAATGGATCGCAGAGACGGCCCGATTTCTCCAAGAGGTTTGGAACTCCCACACGCTATCGGCGCCTAGCGGCGGAGACCATGTGGAGGTGAAAATCTCGCATAAACCCAGCCAACAAGTTCAGCCGCTGTGGACGGATGTCGGCGTTGGGATCGCTTCCAGATTTCTGGGCGAACAGCACCGGTAACAAAGGTCGCAATGGCCGCTCCACCGTCGCGACTGTCAATGTGTGTTACATCGCTCTTTGACAGCAGATCGCCTCGCGTCAAGTCGGAGCACGAGAACGCTCTTCGCACTGATCGGCAGCCTGATCAATCAGTGTGTCATGGAAGAGTTCTGGAAGCAAAATTCTGTTTCCTCGTCCCAGAAGCGGCGTTCGGCGAGGTTCCACATGGTGCTGGCGCTAGAGCTAGCTGCCCATGGCGGCTCTGCCACATGTCGCGCGAAGTTGACGGAGACCGGCTGAACGGGAGTTGCACGAGGCAAATCCGTGCATGAACAGCACAACGGCTGTTGTCCTAATCCGGTGTCTACGCCTCGTGTGTGCTACCGTCGGTGCAGAATTTGTCGCACCAACACGCCAAGACGTAGCATTGTGCCGTCGTGCAGACTGAGTGGAGTTCCTTCGCGGCGCAGAGGGCTTCGGGTCGTGTTCCGCCGACATTCACTACTATAGCAATGCGAGGCACGCTGTTGACATGCCGTAGCGAGGTACAGAACGGATAGCGACAGTTCACAACGGCGGTTAAAAGATCTCGAAACAATTGACATCAGGTTGTGTAGCAAGACGTTGCGACAGGTTTCACCTATAGTAGTAGCGCAACCTCGATAGATGTCGCAAATCTGCTAAGAACTGGACAGTACGATCTCGAGGTTCCATCTAAGCCTCTGCACGAAGCTAAGCACTTGTGTCTGGGCGAAACACTGACTCACGAATTCGTCTTTATGGTGGCAAGAGGCTCGGACTCGCCAGCGCTTTCACCCGGTCGGGCCATCATCGTCACACCATGACCTTGATCATGCGGTACGTACTCCGACCGTGACTGCTGACCACGCCAATGGGACAGATTCATTCAATGCAGATTGAGCTGTGATCCCCACAAAGCGAGCGCAGCCCACCGACAAAGAGACCATTTACCATCTAGGCTAAATGCGGTACTGCAGCCGAACCGCGGCGCAGGTGCAGCTGATGTCAGGTCAACCAATGGAATGCAGACTCTGAAGTCCTACACGGAAGCAGCTGATGCGCCATTCCAGACTGTGTCCGGGCAATCGAGTGCGTCGTGTTGCGGCGTGATGCGTCAGAATCGCCGGTGGACGCAATGCGACCGTAAACGAAGAGCTTCGTGAGCGTCTGGAGGCTCACCGGCTCTCAGCTGAAAGTGCACGTCGGAACGCTAATTCGAGCAGCTGTCCTGCGCTATTGGGGCGCGAAATCCCTGTTCAATTAGTGGCACGCGCGCGCCCTCCACTGGAGCCGGGCCGGGGTTGTGGGGTCGCCTAACGAGATCCAGGCCGGGTCCACGTGATGGTCCTGTACCGTTCGGTGAATGCACTGGTCGAGTCCGTGCAGGGAAATTGCAAGCAGCAGGGTCCGAGCTTGTGGCCTGCAGATGCTCCCCGCGAGCTAACGCCGCTTTCGCCAGGTGCTTCTTAAGGCTTGTGGTCGCCATTACTTCCTCCCACCTCGTGTGCTCCTCCAGTCTCCTGCCTACAGACACCCACTGACAACGACCGCCATAACCTGAGGGACCTCGCCTCACCGTCCTCGAGACATCGCGATCACCTATAACCCTCCCTAACAACAACCTCACAACAACCGTCGACATGGCAGGCGGCCTCGCTGCTACTGCCGATGTCAATCGCATTGAGGCGCCAGTCACCTGGAAGGCCTATCTCATTTGCGCCTTCGCCTCTTTCGGTGGTATCTTCTTCGGATATGACAGTGGATACATCAACGGTGTCATTGGCTCCAAGGTCTTCATCTCGATCATCGAGGGTCCCGGCCATGATGCTCTTCGCGGCTCCTACCAATCGCTGATTGTCTCTATCCTCTCCGCTGGTACATTCTTCGGTGCAATCTTTGCTGGTGATGTCGCCGACATGATCGGTCGCAAATGGACTGTCATCCTTGGCTGCGTCATCTACATTATCGGTGAGTTTGGCACAACGCTTCAACTGCAAGCGTATAATTCGAAAGCTAACTTTTCCAGGTGTTATTCTCCAGGTCGCATCTCACGGACTCGGCCTGATCGTGGCTGGTCGTCTGATCGCCGGTATCGGTGCCGGTTTTGAATCCGCTACGGTCATCCTCTACATGTCTGAGATCTGTCCTCGCAAGGTCCGTGGTTCCATTGTCGCTGGATACCAATTCTGCGTCACCCTTGGTCTGCTCATCGCAGCCTGTGTCAACTACGCAGTCGAGAATCGCACCGACACCGGCTCCTACCGTATCCCGATCGGTATCCAGTTCGCCTGGGGTCTCATCCTCGGCGGTGGTCTGCTGTTCCTGCCAGACTCGCCACGTTACTTCGTCAAGCGTGGCCGCGTTGAGAAGGCTCGTAACGCTCTCGCCAGACTGCGTGGTCAGGCGTCGGACAGCGAGTACATCGAGTCTGAGCTTGCCGAGATTGTTGCCAACGAGGAATACGAGCGCTCCATAATTCCAGCTGGTGGCTGGTTCCAGGGATGGGCCAACTGCTTCAGCGGCTCCGTCTTCAAGTCGAACTCCAACTTGCGCAAGACCATCCTGGGTACTTCTCTCCAGATGATGCAACAGTGGACGGGTGTCAACTTCATCTTCTACTACTCGACTCCATTCCTGCAGTCTACCGGCGCCATCAAGAACGTTTTCCTGATCTCCCTGATCTTCACCCTGGTGAACGTGTGCTCGACACCCATCTCCTTCTACACCGTCGAGAAGTTCGGCCGTCGTCCACTTCTGATCTGGGGTGCCTTCGGCATGTTGGTCTGCCAGTTCCTCGTCGCCATCATTGGTGTGACTGTCGGTTTCAACAAGTCCCACACCGTTGGTGTTGGCGCAACCGCTACCACCGTTGCAAACAACATCTCCGCCGTCAACGCTCAGATTGCGTTCATCGCCATCTTCATCTTCTTCTTCGCCATGACTTGGGGTCCCGGCGCTTGGATTCTCATTGGCGAAATCTTCCCACTGCCCATCCGTTCTCGTGGTGTTGGTCTCTCAACCGCATCCAACTGGCTCTGGAACACCATCATCGCTGTCATTACCCCGTACATGGTCAACCAGGACGAGGGCAACCTCAAGTCCAGCGTGTTCTTCATCTGGGGTGGTCTCTGTACCATTGCGTTCGTCTACTCGTACTTCATTGTGCCAGAAACCAAGGGTCTGTCTCTTGAGCAAGTTGTAAGTTCATCCTACTGTCGTACACTATCAGAACCATTGACTAACAACCATCAAGGACAAGATGATGGAGGAGACCACTCCACGTACCTCCGCCAAGTGGAGGCCATCGACCACCTTCGCATCCGAGATGGGTATGGCCGGCGGCGAGAAGCTGGACGGCCAGATCACAGAGGACGTCGAGCGCAAGGGCTCGGTCTTCTAGACCATTGTCGGGTTTTAGTTGCATGCATTATGACGGGCGTATAACGAGAAGCATGAGCGAGTTGCATATGTAATCAGGAGCATGGGATCTGGCTTCAGTGGAAAGATACCACACGACGTCTTGGATTGTCATTAGAAGCGGATACCCAAATGTGTTGATGACCCAGCCCAGCGAACAGGCGCTGGCAGAGTACATATCACAGTCTCGTGTACTAGTCTCTATGAGCAATGTGCTTTTCTCGAAGGACCCTTCTTCCTTCTTACCGTCTCATCTGACTGTTGCGTTGGTTGTGGTACAAGTCGCGGTCGCGCGATATTGTGTGTTGAACCTTTGGTGCACGGCAAGTATCTGTCTGACCCGGCGAGAGCAGAGTACAGAATGTGAACAGCGATGCAATGATGAAGGACATGATGGACCGTATGCATCGAAGGGTGAAGTCGAGATAGGCTATGAGGAGTTGTTTCGTCCCGAGATCATCGTCGCGAAGCTGGAAGCAGGGGTGTTTCAATTTGTAAAGTACATGTAAACTTGTGCCTGATGATGAAACTCTCTTCAAATCCATGTCGAATCTCACATCATCTTTTGTGAGGCAGTTATTATGCACCTGCTCACAAAAATGTTGAGACTCTATTGCACTTGGGGGAAATGTCCCACTCATGGCATCCAACACGATCTGGTTCCGTCACGAAGATAATACGACTGATCGCAACAGAGAGTGACTCAAAGCATTGCTGGAAGCCTCCAGCTCCATGGTGAAACCATATTGCCATGATCCTTGCTGTCGGAACAGCAGCATCCGCCCAACTAGCTCTGCCATGCAGGCACATTCATTGGCGACAGCTTTCCTGAAGAATTCCAGCGACCAACCAACGACTTAGATGCGAGACTTTCTGGAGACTGGGCTCAGCTGCTTGCCTACCACTGACTACTGCATATTGTTGGTGGCTTCCTTCGAAGGATTCAGCGCGTCCTGCAGCCGAGAAGCTGGAAGCCTTGTTGCATATTGGAGCGATTTTCAGCTGGCAACGCCGATACCTCTGGTTCCAGCTACCGTGGGAGCGACGCACAACATCAAGTTCAGCTCTGCTGGAGTGAGAGATAGTATTGTTCAGGTGTGTGAGGTATCGAGTACTCGCTCCCGTCTAGGCCGGACTTGGCTGGCGGTGCAGCTCGCAGCTGGGTTTATTCGCGGCTTTGGAACGAATTGAAGCTGGGGACGGCAACGACGTCAAATACTTCGAATTTCGAGCAGCAAGAGACACGAGACAGGCGACAATGCTCCAATTCTTGCAATCGCAGCTGCTGCTCGCTTCAGCTGTCATCGCTGCTGTCGTGTATATTGGACGATGGCTTGCAAAAGGCTATGCAGTTCGTAAGAAAGCACACAATATGGTACGCCGTGGCAGACTGTCAATTGGATGATAGCTGACATTCATAGCCGGGTCCTCCTCACTCTATGATATGGGGTCATCTCAAGGTTATGGGAGAAGTGGCAGCTGCAAACCCGCGTAGAGTACATCCTCATGGTACAGAACATCACTGTTTCGTTGCTGTGGCTCTACTGATGACTTTCAGTCTATCCTGACCAGGTGCGAAAGAAGTACAATCTTGGTTCCTACTTTGTTCTGGATACTTGGCCATTCGGATACGACCCAATGATTGCGGTCATGGACCCGGATGTCTGCCAGCAATTGTCCGTGGAGAACAACACGCTAAAGCATCCCTCCATGAGAGCTTTCCTTGAACCATTAGTAGGCGAGGATGACATGGTATCGTCCGATGGTCAAGCGTGGAGCAAGTGGAGGAAGATGTTCAACCCTGGATTCTCTTCCCAACACTTGATGACACTGGTTCCTGGAATTGTCGACGATGTGCTCATCTACGTAAAGAAGCTCACCAACTATGCCGAAAGAAACCAAGTGTTCAGGCTGGAGGAAGACACGACTCGTCTGACTGTAGATGTCATTGGCAAGGTCACGCTTGATCTCCGCTTCGATATGCAGCGAACAGACAATCCTTGTATTATGGCTTTGCGGGAACAGGTAAATTTGCTTCCAAATGAAGGTCTGTCGAATCCGCTCGAGATGTGGTATCCTGCGGGCATCTACAGACGCTGGAAGAATCAGAGGATCATGGTAGACTACATCGGCAAAGTTCTGGACGAGAAGTATGCTACCGCCGAGCCGAAGGCTACCAAGGGACAGAAGAAGCGCAGCATCATAGATCTTGCACTGAACAGCTACACGTCTGGCGAAACAGACCTTGAAGAGATGACGACCAATGGCCAACTACCTAAGATGGATGCGGAATTTCGTACAGGAGCAATCACTCAAATTCGGACCTTCCTGTTCGCTGGCCATGACACGACAAGCTCAACAATGTGCTACGCTTTCTATATGCTCAGCAAGCACCCGAAGGTATACCGCAAGATCTGTGAAGAGCACGAGAGAGTGCTTGGGCCCATCGATGGCTCAGCAGAAGCGATCAAGAACGCGCCTCATTTACTGAACAGCCTGGAATATACTAACTGTGTCATTAAAGAGACTCTGAGACTCTTCCCGGCGGCTTCGGCTCCACGGAAGGGAGAACCAGGGTTGAACATTCGAGACCCAAAGACTGGCGAGACAATCCCAACAGATGGTTACCTGCTCTGGTTACTCCATTTCGGCCTCCATCGTGACGAGAACGTCTGGGGCGATACTGCAACCAAATTCGACCCGTCCCGCTTCCTACCTGAAAACTCGAGCAAAATTCCCGAAGGTGCTTGGAGGCCGTTCGAGTTCGGACAGAGGAAGTACGTACAGTAGTCCTTCCCATGCATAACGACGGACGCTAACAATATCACAGCTGCCTCGGCCAGAACCTAGCACTCCTCGAAAGCCGCACCATCCTTGCACTGACATGTCGACGATTTCAATTCGATCTTGCTCTCGATCGTCTCGATGAGCTGAAGAATGACAATAGCTTCTATGCGCGGAATAGTGCTTTCCAGAAAGGAGTACAGAATGTTCAGGG
Organism: Dothistroma septosporum; assembly: GCA_002236755.2. NCBI lineage: Eukaryota > Fungi > Ascomycota > Dothideomycetes > Mycosphaerellales > Mycosphaerellaceae > Dothistroma > Dothistroma septosporum. The sequence goes on from NBZP02000005.1 coordinate 213,290, forward strand.
TGAGGAGATGTATCAGATTCTTTTGGGAGCGGCGAAGCCTAGGGAGGGCATGCCGGTTGTGGCGAGGCGGGTTGGGGATTGGAGGGAGGAGTGATTGAATGTCATGATGAGACCGCAGCAACAGGCTAGAATGTGCGATAGGCTTGCAGATACTATTAACTGCTCACGGACCAATATGGGTCGGTTTCGGTCTCCGCTCTCGCCGTGTCCGGTAGGATATGTTCCTTGGCTGTTTTTGTTCTGCGCCTGTATCCCCTCTCATGCCGTCCTCCACGAGGCTTATTAGATCTCCACCCTCACTTGCCGTGCTTATGGCCTCCGGCCATCTGCTTCCCAACCTGCATCCGCCCACACGCAATCTCGAACTCATACTTTCCTTGACTTTAGACCCACACGACCCACGGCTCCTCACTTCGAACGACCTACAGCAATCCATGCAGCATCGCAATACCGAGACTTCTGTATTGAGCGACATCAATGATGCTTGAAGCCCACGTCGATCAGCTCGACCGCGCTGAACAATCTGTGGCTCTGGCGCCGACTGTGACGAAGATATGCCAAGAAGTCAGCCGCTCAGGCAGCGCCACGTCAGAGAAACGGCGCGAGTAGTACGAAGAGAACCGAGAACGACGACGACTCTTCACGAATCAGAGAGGCTCAAAGCACTTCCAGCATAACGACTCGTCTTCCACTTGCCCATTTCCTCTTCTTTCCAGCATTGAAGACATGGTCCCTCAACCTTTGTGCTGCCACCACAGTCGTTCCATGCTAAGACTCTCCTCGTGGTACTTCCTTGCTTCAAAGAATCTGTTGACAAACTGCTGTGTTCTCACCTTGAAGTATCCAGGATGGATTTCTCCGGAGTCTTCACCGACGTACTCCTCGGAATCATCCTCAAAGTCAGGACCGATGGCGTAGCACCACATATCATCGTAGAAGCCAGTGGGTAATAAGACAGAGTCGATCGAGTCTTTGTCATAGTATAGAAAGACATTGCGTAGGATACCGTCGTGTAAGCCTCGGTGCCTAAACGAGGTCGGTGTATCAGGCGAGATATGTCTCCGCGACATTTCGTGCGTCGTTCTGAAGCGTTGCTGGAGGCGTGACGCGGTCTGATGAAAGCTCCTTCTTAGTCGAGTTCTCCAAAAGCGTGTTTCCAGGCCAGTTCGAACACTGAACGCTCCACCGTGCTGCGAACAGATCCTCAGCTCCTGCAGCACCGTTAGCCGTGAAGATGACTAAATCCTTCCGACACTCGAACTCTTCAATGAACGTTACGACCTTTTGCTCTTCAGTTAGTGGCACGTTATTGGCATTCTTGCACACGGACTCGAATGTGCCATGGTTAACGTGGTCTAGAGGCTCTCGAAATGCCGCATAGCCCCAAGTATTTTCGCCTTTCTCCTCAGCCTATATCCGCTTCACCCATAGTTGTGCTCGCTCTGACGCTTTCTCTGCTTACAGCGTTCGTCGGGCATCCGTAGCAGCGACAATTCGATTATGAGCTTCCAGCGCGGCATCCTCGATGGCTTGACATTCGTTTTCAGCACACATAGGAGCACGCATAGCTTTCAATCGCTCGGTGACCTCCTCCCGGTGCTCTGTCGATACCGCTTGCAGAGCCTCAGAGGCAGCCATCCGAGACCTACGTCCTGTCAATTCAATGCGCAACCAGTAACGTTCTCTCAGCAGATCTAGTTCGGACAGAGTGAGCTCTGTGGGATTACCTGCTGCTACGCGGAGAAGCTCGCTTTTGATGTGAGAGGAGCACTGGGCGATGTTGGCTTCTTGTTCATCATCGTCTTGCAAGTCCAGGGATCTGATACGGTCTGTTGGAGAGATCGATAAAAGATCTGCATTGAGCCCCTCTTCGATATCAGGAATCGATGCGATGAGGTCTTCGGCAGTGTCAAGCTTGCGAACCACCCTAATGAACGCTGGAAGAAGCACGTCCTTATCCGTTAGGCTGAGTTCGTTGAATAAGCTGCTTCAACAGCGACATCACTGGAAGTCGCGTGCAACAAAATTCAGAGGCAAGTCCAACCGAATGACATCAACGCGCCATGACTCGCACCAAGGAAGCTTATTGCACCATTCCAAAGCTTCACATGCGCCTAAAACACTTGCAAGCACCATCCTCCACATACACCTCCACTGCAATGCCTCAACCAACCTCCGCCGCCCGCCCCAAACGCGCTGGCGAGGAGTTTAATCGCACCTACGACCCCTCCAAGAAACCTCGCTTCGACCAACGCAACCCATCCACCCTCGCCGCCGATGCCGCGGAAGAAGACCTAATCCTCGACGCCGATGTAATTGGAAAATCCGGCACAAACACAAAACGCAACGCCATAAACATCGACGGCTACGAATCGGATTCCGACAACGATAACTTCAACGCTCGTGCCGCAGAGAAGGCGAAGCGGAAAGACAAACCGGCGAAGAGTCAAGATGAGGAGGAGGATGATATGTTTGCGGAGCTGAAGGAGAAAGATGGCGACGAAGATGAGGAAGTTGTGAGGGAGGGAAAGGAGAAGGGACGGGATGTGAAATTCTTGGAGGCGAAGGAGATTGAGGGGCAGGTTATGAATAGCACGTCTGGAGGAAAGGTATCTGGGGAGATTTTGTTGGGTGGGAAGGGGAAGGGGAAAGCGTCAAGAGAAGAGGAAGAGGATGAGTCGTCTGGTGATGAAGAAGAGCGGGATAAGCTAGATGAGGAGATGGAGGACGAGCTCGCTGCGGAGATCGGAGCAGGAGGGAAGAAGAAGCATGCGCCGAGGTTAGACGCATTTAATTTGAAGGACGAGGAAGAGGATGGGAGGTTCGATGAGTCGGGAAATTTTGTGAGGAAAGCGGCGGATCCGGACGCGGTGAATGATAATTGGCTGGATGGATTAAGTAAGAAGGATATGAAGAAGGCGAAAGAGGCGCAGGAGAAGCGGGAAGATGAGAGGAGGCGGAAGGCTATGGCGGATGATGCGTTGCTTACGAGCGATCTGCTGTCTACGCTCATAGCACGACTGGACACTGGGGAGAGTCCGTTGGAAGCATTGCAACGACTCAATCGCGGTAAGCCACAGGAGAAGAAGGTTCCCAAGTGGAAGCAGAAGAAGCAACGCAATGGCATGGACGTGGATGAGGCTGCTGAAAATGGCAACGGTGTGGCGACGGATGCCAAAGAGGACGCCCGTCGGAAAGCTGTCGAAGCCATAACAGGCGCCGCAGACGCTCTGTACTCTCGCGGCCAGCTCGAAATCTACGAAGCAGAACGCGAACTGCTCATACGACAATACCGCAAAGAGACAGGCGAAGACTGGCGACCTCCCGCCGAAGTCGCAGCAGCTGGCGCTGACGAGCAAGACGGAACGCACTCACAATGGGAATACCGCTGGAGTGATGCCCGAGATGGCGGCGGAGCACACGGTCCCTATGATGCACCAACCATGCGGGCATGGAATGACGCTGGATATTTCGGCGAAGGGGTCGAGTTTCGAGAAGTCGGTGGAAGTGAGTGGAGTAGGCTATTGGGTATCAGCTAGTATCGGAGTGCCCCGCCGCTCCACAAGGCGTGCAATTGCTAATGACTTCATGGCGATCATGCCATGTTCCATGTTTAGTGTGTACGTGGTGTGCCTGATGCCGGTCAAGCTACACGTGGAAGATCGTTCGCGTTGTTCGATGTGATTCGTTCTGTACGAACATAGGTTTGTGTGAACGTCGGTCTTTGGTGTTGTGCATGCTAGATTGAGCAGGCCGCGCCTACTCCTGCTTTGCGAAACGAAGCAGCCCGTCCGCTGGCCCTGGCATCGCTCGAAGTCTGGAGACGAAATGCCGCAGGCACGGTCACCATCGTCCAGGCGATGACTAAAATCTCTTCACGCCATCATGTCGGTTTCAGATCGGTCTCATGAGTCTGTCGCGTGCATTTCATCTCGAGAAGACCCGTCGATTCGTCGAGTAAACCCATAACCTGTTTTTACCTTTGGTAGGCAGGGGCGGGAGGATGGGTCCTTGGCGATGAAGACTTCACCTGGTGTTGCAGGCCTCGGAGCTACCCTGTCCTGTACTGACCCAGAAATGACTTGACAGGTTTCGAGACGGGAAACTGCATCGAAGACGACTGAGCTGCGGGCGGGTCGCACAGCTGTCGCATGTAAGTGTGTAATATGCAACGTTTGGCGGCAACGTCAGGTGACGTTGTTGAGATGCGTGATTCGTAAGTCGTCACAGCAGGGACAGATTGGAGCTCCAATCATGGGATCAGGGTGGGGAGAGGATATGTGCTCGAGCGAGGGATGGCGGCGGCGTGGAAGCAGAGCCGGATGCATCCGAGGCTGCGCCTTCGAGACTGCTGCAGTGCAACCACAAGGCAAGGCTGCCCAGGTCTGCCGCGACGTGGGTGTGTCTGTGTATCGTCGGGAAGCTACCTTGTTGCAGCTGATCGCGCATGTCGCAAATGTGTTGTGCACTCGGCGGAAGACCGACAGAATCGACCCCTCACTTTCTGTCGAAGCACGTAGATTGGATGCGTCAGTATGCATGAGGCAAACATTGGAAGCGAGTTTGCTGCAGCACAAGTGCATCGAGGGCTTGAGAGAGGCGCATGAGGTACGAACCGAGTGTCAGGTCGTCGAGTCGCAGTCCCGGGTGTTGTGACATGGTTTGTTGGATGCCGTTGGCGGGCATGGTAGCGTGAAGGATGCCAGGGAGCGGGCCGACGGACCTCGTGCTTCGTGGATGATCAGCAGTGCAGAGGATGTTGGCTGCGAACAAGATGTCCCTTAAGTCATGCGAGTGCATTGGAGGCAACATGCGGGAGCGAGTTGGACGGGAGATGCAATTGGCTGAGGCCGCTGCAACACACATTCTCATCGCCTGCCTCTGCAGCTGCTCACTCGCGACGACAGCATGCACGCTATCGTTAGTCACGCAGCTATCCATGTTCCCAGCCGCGTAGGGTTCCAAATGGCCTCGCACGGCAGCGCGGTGATAGTGCTGCTGGCCGTGGCGGGCGGCGAAGCAAGTGCGAGCTCTGCACGAAAATCTGACGGCCATCGAGACAGAGTGAATTCGGTGGATGTCGTCGGCAGCCAGGCGGTGATACGCAGCAGCGATTGGCAGATGGGAGGGCCGCTGCGTCGACCAGTCGGAGTATAGCATCGTGGTTCGACGTCGCTGCTTGGACGCCGACATGCTGTGCACTGTCGTCACCGGCCAGTTGGGTCTGCATGCTACTCCAAGCGTGGACGCGGATACATAAGGCGGTCGTGTTAGTTTTAGGCTTTGGGTAAAGCTCGATGAGTCTCATGCTCAACAAGAGCTGGAATTGCGATGCATCATGCAAGCAAGTTACGTGGCAGCTTCGGGTGCATATCGTGGTTTTGACCCCTTTACCTAGTCTTAGAGGCAGATGTGCAATTAACCTCCTGAGTGACACCCTGACGAAAGCGTTTTGCTGTGCTCAGAATCCTGGCGAACTTCATTCTCTGTTCCTCGTCTGCCTTGCACCTCAGGCGCTGCCTTTTGACCTTGTTTCAATCCATCGGATCTCGACTGACTACTGTCCACGGCGTATGCCAGCACTCCAACACCATCAATCTCCCACAAGACTGGCGCTGTGGGTGTGACACGAGGCCATCCTGCGAACGCACGAAGCAGATCGACGGAAGAGCTTCACACGCCTGACTTGATTTTGCAGCCAGTTGTGGGCCTCGTCCGAATTTCTCTCCCACCTTCCTTGCAACGCGCGCCGCCGCGACTTTCACGTCTTTTGTATCAACAGAAGAGCGTGCTGCTGCTGTACCACGGCCGTTCTTTGTTCGCTCCTTGCCCAGCAGCTTAGGGACGTTACGGCGCGCCACGATTCACGGACGACAATCTGCAGCTGGCGACCAAGACAGCACTGCACGCTGCACCTCCATTCGCAACTGCACGCTACAGCACCTCTGTCCGCCGCCGCATACCCTGCCGACCACACACACACACACTCTCTCTCTCTCCACACCGCACGCGGCGCCTCCTGTATTAGATACACCTCATCTCCCGACCCCCGAGCTGGCCGCATAGCACTGCTTAGTGCAGCTTGGCGTCGTGTTAGGGAGCAAGCATCTCTCTCCCGCAGGCTTTTCAACCGCAAGACACCACGTCCCACCTCCGGCGTGCGCCGCACGAAGCCATGAACAACCAGCAACATTTTGACATGTACTACGATGGTCCTCAAAACCGCTCGCCGACCTCCCAGCGCCAGAACTCGCTGCATCGCCAACCCTCCCGCCAGCAGTTTGAAGCATACGGCCATCTCCCCACCGGTCTTTACACGGCTGAAGATCACGCGCAGGCCAACTTCAATGGGAACAGATTCAACCCGAGCGATATGCGAAACGCAACTGTCGGAGGCTATAGCAATGGATATGATATGGGCGGGCAAACGTGGAATGCAGGCGCCTTTGGGCAGAATAATACGCTGAATGGACTCGGCGGCACTGGTCAGAGAAAGCCACCTTCGCGCGGAGGCAGGTCAGGCATACCTTCGGTAAGATTGCACGCGTTATAGCAGACACGTTGGCCTCTAACAGTTCGTGTAGGCATGGCTCGACCAGAATCAGCAAATGCCCATGAATGCATATGGTGCTGGACTCGGTGGCATGGGCGGTCCGCAATATGGCCGCCAGGAGATGTCGGAGCCAGATGAGGAGCTCATTCCAACAGCCATCGTCATCAAGAACATCCCCTTCGCAATCAAGAAAGAGCAGCTGGTGGGCATCATGACCGACATGGGTCTGCCACTGCCGTACGCATTCAACTACCACTTCGACAACGGCGTGTTTCGTGGTCTGGCTTTCGCAAACTTCACCAACCCAGAAGAGACGGCGACAGTCATTGATTCGATGAACCACTTTGAGCTGAATGGGCGGAAGCTGCGAGTCGAATACAAGAAGATGCTTCCAGCTGCCGAGCGTGAGCGGATCGAGCGTGAGAAGCGTGAACGACGAGGCCAGCTCGAAGAGCAACATCGCCCGATGGCACCACAGTCTTTGCAAACACAGGCATCTGCTTCTTCGCTCTCGTCCCGCATGATGGCCGGCTCGCCCTCACCAGTATCAGCACGCAACCAGACTGCTCGCAATGGTCTGCCAAGCTCTTTCCCTGATCCGAGTGCTGGCGTTGAGGTGGATCTGAACGACCCGGCAGCTCTGCAACATTACTCGAAGCTGCTCCTGTTCAAGGAAGATACCTCGCGGAATCTGCTGGTCTTCTCACCAACCCTGTCTCCACCAGAACGACGAATCGTGCACACTCTCGCCCACCACATGGGTCTTGGCCACGCATCGAAGGGCGAGTCAGACCGACGAGCAGTGCACGTCTTCAAGGAAGGCCACCAGCGCTTGAGTCCACCAATGCCCTCTATTCAGAACCTGCAGACCGATCAACGGCGTGCGCTAAACCGGGCCGCCACGACTGACTTCAGTGACGTCCGTGCCAATGAAGGCTACTACGGCGCGCCAAACCTTCGGCATCAGGCCTCCGGCTATCTTGGCTACCATGACTCGGCACATGGACTGGCTGCTGGCAGCAATCTGCGTTCTGCAAAGTCATTTGCGGATCTACGATCATACACACCATCTCCTGTGCCATCTACAGCCAGCTTCCCAGCCGCATTGAGCAACAATGTCGCTCGTCTGCAGCAAGACTTTGGCCGCGACAGCGCGCAATCTAATACACCTACACTCATGACACCAACCTCCGGCTTGGCTGAGCGCGGAGACACGACTAACATAATCAACGGCCTTGGAAATATGAATCTTGGTCAAGGGTTTGGCGGTAGCCCACGCGGCCTCCGTGGCTTCCCCTCTTGGGATCGTGAGACCCCAGGACCCATTGGCAGCAATCGTTCCTTCAGCACTACTTACGACGACCGCTCCCAGTCCCGTAGTGCTCTGCAGGGCGGACCTGAACGTCAACCTCGCGGCCCACTTCCAGAGCGAGGCACTGGCTTTCCCCGCCGACAGAACGGCCACGTTCAGCGCAACAGCGACGAGCTCTCCCAACAGAGCAGTGCCGCAGAGATCACCGTCGAGCACTAGCGATGTGTTGACGGAGTGATCGAATGGGCGTCGCGTATCTGCAATCCGCGTGCGGCAACGACGGGCAACGACCCACCCATGGGAGCATGACTTATTATGAACGAAGCATGACTAGCACCGAAGAACAAAGACGACACAACGTGAAATGCGAGATCGACAGGCATCCTTACTGTCTCTCGCCTTTCCGACGACGACGACAAGACCTGACGATCGGATGACCGACACGAACAAATGATCACTCACGCCACCACACAAAAGAAGTAGAGAAGACAACCCTGGAGCTCGCTGCCCACTCATCTGACGACTATCCAATGACATCGCACGAAAGAGAAAACCGACCTTGTTGCATCATCTCTTTTATGGATGCGCGCTGCGCTTTTTGCATTACCGATACTAACCCCAGCACGCCAACGATCCTTGTCGACCACCGCTAACGGCGGGAGATGAAGAACTGTTTGGATAATAATTGATTGATCGAAACGGCTGCCTTTTTGTGTTTTGATGAGTTCGCGTTGCGCATTACTACGGCGCACAAATGGGGGGAAGGAGTAGAAGGCGGAACAAGAGATTCTCGTAATCCGATGTGCTATAACTGTCCTGGGTTTGGTCAAGCCGGGACATGTTCTCAATTCTGACTTTGCTGGGACTTGTGGACAACAGTGGCGCTATGTGGAGGATCGAGAGTTGTTCTTGTCGGCAATGGGCTACGACAGATTTCTTGGACACCACTGTCATCGCTCGAGGGAAGGATCAGAATGCACTGCTTTTGCACTTGCTGTCATCTGCGTCTTGTGGTGCTTCCTTCACTTCGTCAATTGTATTTTTGACATTGCTTGCATCGTGTGCTTTTAGTGTATTGCGTTCGCTCGCTGATGGGGTCAAGAGGAAACGGTCGAGAATGAGAACAAGTAGTAATGGATCAATCAATCACAAATGGAACACATGAGGTCATGCTTGTATGATGCAAGTTCTTCATATGTCAGTCAATAATGACTCTTTCGATAGAGCCGCGATATCTCATCCTACGCAGTGGGTACGCTATCTTCTGTCCTCTACAGACTAAACCTCGTCCTGACCTTCTCATCTCCCGCCTTCCACTCCCACTCCTGCCCACTGGCCCTTTGAATTCCTTTATCAACCCTCCTCAGCTTCAACGTGAACCTCGGCCCCAACTCTTGCAGACCCGCCCTAATATCCTCCGCGCCTTTCATAGGCTTTCCATCGGTTCCTTGAATCACTTTCTCACTGCTCTTCTTATCCCTGAAGACATAGCGATGCCTCCGGACGAAAATGTAATCGCGCTGGTTGTGAAGGGTTACGACTTGGCGTCCTTGGATCTCGGGCCGGGGAGGGAAGAGGGATTTGAACAAGTGAGCGGCGAGGAGGCCGAGGGGCGTTTTGAAGCCGTTGAGGATTAGTTCGGGGTAATGGTTGGTCGGGTTTCCGTGGCCGGGGAGGCGGGAGCCGGGAATCCAGTTCGAGATGCTGAAGTGGAACATTGGGCCGTGGGGGAGGTGGACTATGTCCAAGCCTTTGGGTTTCTTCAGGTCCTCGTTTAGGACGACGATGTGGGTGTAGCCGCGCTCGGGTTGAGCGGCGTAGGAGGCGATTTCGCGGATGGAGTATTTGTAGCTGTGGAAGTTGGCGGTACGTTTGATGTAGGCGCAGTTGGGGAAGAGGGTGGTGAGGAGCTCGGCTTCGTGGTGGAGGGTGGAGTTTAGGGAGGTCGTGAGGAGGACTTTGGGTTCGCAGTCGGATTCTTCGAAGAGGTTTGGAAATTTGGCCTTGAGTGCTTCGGGGCGAACTGTCATGTCTGTCGCTGCTGTGACGGCTGTTGCGGCAGAGGGTGCTGCTGAGGGCGCTTCGCTGGGTGCGCGGTCGGGGCGTTTGCGACTTGATGATGCTTCTTCTGCATCTGCGTCTGCGTCTTCATCTTCATCCTCATCCTCGTCCTCCTCCGAATCCGAGTCCAGCATACTGTCGCGATCATCCTCTTCATCCTCACCATTCTCCTCCCGCTCCTGCGCTTTCTCTAACGCTTCCAGCTTTCCGCTCGTAAGACCTTCGCCCTCGTTTTTCGTCGCATCTTTCTCAACCTTCCTCCGCTTTAGATTCAGCACATTCACTGCTCTACCCAATTGCGCCTCATCTTCATCCGCATCATCGACCTCGTCCCACGTCCGCTTGCTGTCTATCGTCTGCGGCACATTCTTGGCCTGTCTCTGGACTCTCAAGTGCGGGTTCTTATCTTCATGTCTTCTCCGTCGCAATCGATCGTCTCGCTTTGTGCTTTCCTTCAACTTCTTCGCCTTGAGGTGTTGCTCCTGTCGTTTTATTTTGTTGCCAATCTTGTTGGGATTTGTCGACGCCATGATGCTGTTTATATGTTCTTGGTCCTGTCGCAAATGCGCCATCGGAAAAAAGTTCCAGAGTGAAGTTTGGCGCTAGTGCCTTCGTCGGCAGCTCCTTCCCTGCTGTGTGGGGAGACAGGATGCACAGACTCACCCTAGGAACTAATTTCAGCGGCCATGTAGCAACACGACTCATATCTTCGCCCCGACAATTACACCTCCCATCATACACGGCTCGTCAGCAATCGCGGTGTCTTCTTACAATCTGACGGTGTTCACAATTCCCACATCGACTGCCATTGAACACGGAACAGCCGGTTTATGCTCTCCTCAATCACAATAAGAGTCACGAGCCTGCAGAACATAAAAGCGACCTCGACTTTGCTCTTGCCACCAACAACAATCTACACAAACAGCAGTGGGAGCAGTCCCAGTTCCGCGTGGAACAGAACATTCACTCAATCGACGTTTCTCAAGAAGTTCCAAGTTCCCATCAGGACACGCAACTCACGAAGCACAACCATGGCGGACGACTACAAGACTCGCGCTGGTCAGACTTTCAACCGCGATGCATTCGAGTCGCTCATCAAGCGGAAGCAGTTCTACTGGCAATCCTTCGAACCATATGGCGGTACCAAGGGTCTCTTCGACTACGGGCCACCACTGGCTGCCATTGAAGCAGAATTTACCAACATTTGGCGAGACCACTTCGTCCGATCAGAGAAGATGATGGAGCTGAAGTGCTCCATGCTGACTCCGTACCCGGTCTTCAAGGCTTCCGGTCACGTTGAGAGATTCAATGACTTCATGTGCAAAGACTCCAAGACTGGTGACATTCTGCGTGCCGACCACTTGATCAAGGACGTTCTTGAAGCACGGCTGAAGGGTGACAAGGAAGCCCGTGGCGAGAAGGTCAGCGATGAGCCTGAAGATCCGAAGAAGAAGAAGAAGGCGTCAAAAGTCAAGAATGTCGCTGTCAAGCTTGATGATGGGGTTGTTCAGCAGTACAACGACATTCTGGCCACTTTGGATGACACTGTGGCGCAGTGGGGCCAGATGATCAAGGACCACAAGATGGTCAACCCGGTCACTGGGAACGAAGTCACAGATCCTGTGGAGGTCAATCTCATGTTCCCAACACAATTGGGCATGTCTGGTAAGGAACAAGCATACCTGCGGCCCGAAACAGCTCAGGGTCAATTCCTGTCATTCCCAAAGCTCGTCGAGTATAGCGACGGTCAGCTGCCATTCGCTTCTGCTTCAATCGGTTACAGCTTCCGAAACGAGCTTTCACCCAGGAACGGTCTTCTTCGTGTTCGAGAGTTCTTGATGGCAGAGGTCGAGCACTTCGTCGACGCAGAGGGTGGCAAAAAGCACCCTAAATTTGCCTCTATCAAGGATGTCGAGCTTCCTCTGCTTGACCGTGATACTCAGTCTGGTAACGAGGCAAAGGGCATCTCACCCTCAACCACACCCCAGACGATGACAATCGGCAAGGCGGTTGAGACTAAGCTGGTGGATAACGAGACTCTCGGCTACTTCCTCGTCCGCATCTACCGGTTCATGGAGCGTATCGGTGTTGATACTAAGAAGCTGCGATTTCGACAACATATGGCGAATGAGATGGCACACTACGCCTCTGATTGCTGGGACTGCGAGTTGAAGGGCTCGTACGGTTGGGTGGAATGTGTTGGCTGTGCAGACAGGAGTGCGTACGATTTAAGCGTTCACGAGAAGGCGACTGGTGTACCACTTCGCATCCGAGAGCCACTCAAGGAACCCCAGCATCTCGAGGAGTACGTTGCACAACTGGACAAGAAGAAGTCCGGCCCGAAATTTAAGAAGGATGCTGGTACTGTGCAAGCAGCTCTCGATGCGCTCACACAGGATATCAAGGAAAAGCTGAGCATCAGCTTGCAGGAGCAGGGCAAGGTTGAGGTGGAAGTGCCCAACCTTGGTAAGGTCGAGCTCGAGAAGGACCTGGTGAAGATCGAAAAGGAGAAGAGGACAGTGACGATGCGCGAGTTTGTGCCCAACGTCATTGAGCCGTCTTTCGGTATTGGTCGTATCCTCTACCACTTGCTTGAGCATGCGTATTGGTTCAGAGAAGGTGACGAGGCCCGGTCGGTCATGTCCTTCAAGCCTACAGTAGCACCCATGAAGGTGCTGGTGGTGCCACTGCAGAAGGACCAGAAGTTTGCAGCGCTCATTCAGCAGCTCGAGGACAGACTGGACGACGAGGGGCTCTCCTACAAGGTCGACCAGTCTGGTGTCAGCATTGGCAAGAGATACTCCCGCAACGACGAGTTGGGGATCCCATTCGGCATCACTATCGACTACGAATCACTAGAGGGTAAGACAGCTGGCACATTCACGCTTCGCGACCGTGACAGCACGAAGCAAGTCCGCGCTAGTCTAGACGATATTGTCGAGGCGATCGCAAAGGTAGTGAAGGGCAGGTGGTCATGGACCGACGTACAGCAACGTCTCCCAGCGTACGAGGGTAAGGAAGAGGAGAAAGAGTAGATACCACGCGCGAAATATTGCAAAAGAGACGAATTGTTTGCCTGCTGCCCATCTTCATGTCCGTCGTCACTGTGGCACAGCATGTTGAGAGCCCGATAGACGATGCGGTGGATCGTGGCCCTGGCGAGCTGCATATTGAGGGCGTAAGCGGTTGGCTCACGGGCACGTGCGTTACAGACAGGCACGTCACACATGTAGCTCGATATTCCGGCATCGGGTGAGATGTGAGGCAGTGCAATCGGACTCGGTAGCCGATTGCTTTTTTGCGCGTCGGCAGAGTGTTCGCAGTCGGCATGCCATCAGAGGAAAGTACATGAATACCTGTGCCAGCGCATGAGTTCATTCGACAGCGGCTACAGCTGCATCGTCCGCCCTCCCCGACTGGCAAGATGGCAGTATGCCAATACCAAAGACGGCTTGTTATGCAGGTATTGCCAGCTCATCAACCTCGCGTTCCCCGTTCTTCACCTTTGTTCCCTTGACAGGTTTGAGGCGGAAGTGTGTGGGCGTGATGAGAAGTGCGTCATGTAGTGCGTTTCTCGCGTGCAGGAGCAGGATGCATCTCGAGCGCGATCCAACATGCATGTGGCGGCGATGCTGAGTACGAGTATAGGCTGTAGCACTCCAATTCACCGTCTCGTCTCGTGTCGTCTCGTCTCGTCTCGTCTCTATTTCTTCTCGTCCCAAATTCTGCCACAGCATCTACCTACACACACCCTCGTGAGCAGCGCCTGTCATAGCCATTGCCTCGGGACACATCCCTGCCAGAACCCGTCAGCCGCGCTCCCTTGCCAAGGCCACTCGTCTCTGTCGCAACCTCCTTCTTATTGGCTTCGCCTCTTTCCTCATCTCATTGGGCAACAATTATTACTGGTCGACCGTGAGATCCGACCGGCGACAAGGACCGCAGCTCGAAACGCAACGTCATTCGATGTATGTCTTGTTGGCAAACAACGCTCACCTCCCGCCGGCGCGACATCCCAGTCCATAGAAGAGGCCTTCGCGCCATTGCGGCCGAGATGCGATTGGCGATGCGAATCGTCGCAGCCATTGAGTATCCCGAGCCTGGCTAACGCGACGACGAATAGATTGAATCGCACACGTCCGACTATATCCACACGCGCCAACGTAACAACAAGCTAGCCTGCACCGCGAAGACTACCAACTCGTCAACGGCCCGATTGCGAAGCCATCGCGCGCACGCAACGTCCCTGGAAAACGAGACCGAGACGCGAGGCGCATCGTTCGCGACAATCGCATTGGTACACCACTGCCACTAAGCGTCTGCGACTTCGACACATCCACAACCGATCGAACGAACCGCCATGCAGACGCCGTACGGCGCACTCCCGCCTGGGCAGGCGCAGCAAGCTCCTAAGCGATACGACGGCAAGAATGGACTTCCAGTATACGATCATAATCATGGAGGGCACTACGGAGCTAGTGCTGCGATTGCTGCTAATGGACATGCTCCACCGCCAGAGACGTTCACAGGCCACTGGCAGAATGTATCGCAAGGGCTGAGTGGGCCTTATCGCGATATCCTTAACACGTATTGGCAGAATCAGGTCACCAAGCTTGAGACAGACGAACATGACTACAAGCTACATCAGCTTCCTCTTGCGCGAATCAAGAAGGTCATGAAGGCAGATCCTGAGGTCAAAATGATCAGCGCTGAAGCACCAATTTTGTTCGCGAAGGGCTGCGACATATTTATTACAGAACTCACCATGCGCGCCTGGATTCACGCAGAAGAGAACAAGCGTAGGACTCTGCAACGCAGTGACATTGCCTCTGCGCTGGCCAAGAGCGACATGTTCGACTTCTTGATCGATATTGTTCCCCGAGAAGATGCAACACCACAACACAAGAGACGGCCCGAGTACACTCCCGTTGGTACATATACTGTGCCAGATCCCAATCAACCTGGTGGTCAAGGCGGCGACACTATGCAGCCGCAACCTCAGATGGCTCAGCAGCCTGACTTTGGCGGCGTGGATCAACAGCACATGCCGCCTCAGCAGTATCAGCAACAGATGGGCGCATATCCTCCACCCCAGCAACAACCACAGTACGGTGGTCAGCAGATGTTCGACCCCAGCATCTACGCAGCGCAGCAATATCCAATGGGTCAGCTGCCGCAGGGCATGCCTCAACAGAACGTAAGTCATACAATGGTCCATGCTCTAAAATGTTGCTGAGGCGCTGACAGCAGTAGATGTACCCACCGCCGCAGCAACCCGGCCATCCACAGCAGTATCAACAAGTGCCGCAAGGCGGGGGCGATGATCAGGATGCAGACGGTGAGCACGACTACGGCAATAATGGATAGAATCCAAAACTGCGTGATGGCCCTGCTCACGATGTGAGTCCTAGTCCATCGGGCCTCTGGCGCTCCCAGACACGCTTACTCGAGGTGAACGGGGTGGTCGCTCCGCCGAAGAAGTGTGTTGCGAGGCGTACTGATAGATTACGAATGGCGGGAACTGGCGTTGTGGATCCTGCATTGGAGTTGCCGTTGGACATCTTGAAGAAAGACGTCTCGGAAGGCGAGGGTGAGGACCATGGTCTTTTCGAGCACATTGCTAGTGAACGCAGGACGACGGCATCGGTTGTGTAGAGCATTGCTTCCCACACTGTATGCGAGCGGGTATGAGCCATTCGCGCCAGTTCGGAACAGATCGGGATCATCAACAGCACTTGAGATAATCTTCCCGGTGCGTGCCTTCATTTCACCTCATCTCTCTACTTTCGCCTCGGCGTTCCCACACGGCAGCTTTAATGTCATAGTGTAGCACTGAGTGAGGCGTACGTGAGCTCTGCAACGACTTGTGAGTCTGGAACAGCACGGCGACAAGCCCCGCGATCACGTTTCCCCTCCAAACAACAGCCCCACACAATCTCTTGATCTGCAGCTTAGGAGGTACCTTCCATCTCATTCACCGATTCCAACTGCTCCTTCCGTCTTCAAACCCTCAAAACCTTCTCCAACAAGCTCCTCCCTTTCTCTAACAAACACCACAGCCTCACGGGTGCCACCACACATCACACAAACACGCGCAATCATGGTCAGAGCAGGTAAGAGCTACCCCGCTGTCGTGTTAATGTACACTCTCTATCGACGAGTCAACATCTGGCTACTACCACCGCCATTGGCGAGGCGGCGGCGGTGTCTGCCTGTGGAGCTAGAGAATCTCACTTCAATACACGCGGCGGAAGAATCAATCTCGTTCGCGGTCTTCATCGTCACCGATCACTCCCATACACCAGCCCAGAGCCCAAAATCCTCACCCACCACAAACACACGGAACGGGATTCACTGATTTTCCCTTGCAGTCGTCGCAGGTGCCTCCGGTGGTATCGGCCAGCCACTGTCCCTCCTCCTCAAGGCCAGCCCTCTCGTCGACCAGCTCGCCCTCTACGATGTCGTCAACACCCCGGGTGTCACCGCCGATCTCTCGCACATTTCCTCCGTTGCGCAGATTGAGGGTTACCTTCCCGAGAATGGAGAGGGTATCAAGAAGGCATTCAAGGGTGCGGATATTGTCGTGATTCCGGCGGGTATTCCACGTAAGTTACACAATCCTGATGGTTCTGTGTAATGGGCGCTTCGGGCGGGCGCCCTGCATGGGCAGACCCTTCGCACCAGCGGCGGCGGACGGCCGGATAGAATAAGGACCAGTGGAAGGTGGATATTGACAATTGTCTAGGCAAGCCTGGCATGACCCGTGACGATCTGTTCAAGATCAACGCCGGTATCGTGCAAGGTCTCATCCAAGGCGTGGCAGACAACTGTCCAGATGCGTTCGTCCTCGTCATCTCCAACCCAGTCAACTCGACCGTGCCCATCGCCGCCGAAGTCCTCAAGAAGGCCGGCGTTTTCAACCCAAAGAAGCTCTTCGGTGTGACCACCCTCGACGTCGTCCGCGCCGAGACTTTCGTGCAAGCCATCACCGGCACCAAGGACCCAGCCAAGACGAAGATCCCAGTGATTGGTGGTCACTCTGGTGAGACCATCGTCCCACTCTTCTCCAAGGCTGAGCCATCAGTCAACATCCCAGCCGACAAGCTCGACGCACTCACCAACCGTGTGCAATTTGGTGGTGACGAGGTCGTCAAGGCCAAGGACGGTGCTGGATCAGCCACCCTCTCCATGGCATATGCTGGTTTCCGCTTCGCTGAGCAGGTCATCAAGGCCGCCAAGGGCGAGTCCGGTATCGTGGAGCCAACATTCGTCTACCTGCCGGGTGTTGAGGGTGGTGACGAGATCGTCAAGGAGACCGGCCTCGAGTACTTCTCCGTGCCAGTCGAGCTCGGCAAGGACGGTGCTCACAAGGCACGCAACGTCGTCAAGGAGGCCAACGAGTACGAGAAGAAACTTCTGCAGAAGTGCTACGAGGGCCTCAAGGGCAACATCGAGAAGGGCATCGAGTTCGTCCACAACCCACCGCCACCAAAGTGAGTCCATTACCTGAACATGATTGATGTTGACTATGCAACTGACGATCTGTAGATAGATAATGAGCGACGATGCATACGATAGCAGGCTAGCTGCCCTGGCTCATCGTGAAATGAAGAGATGTCTAGAAAGCACATGGCGGGGAGGGCATTCAAAGGAGTCCATGTCCAGTCCTATTGAGAAACTGCTCCAGTCACCTCCATGTTCACTTCCCAACCTCGCTTCACGAGCGTCCACTCCAAACCACCTTCACTGTCCCTCCATGCTTCCACTCGCTGAACCATAGCTTACTTGGCTTCGTCCAGCACGGCGTTGGAACTGCCAGACGCCCCACTTAAGCCGTGCTGGCAGTAAGATCAGAGCACTTTACCTCAATCGCACTTTCTACCGCTCTCGCGCTCACTTCAACTTCTATTTCACCATATCCAGCTGCTCAGGCACCCTCACATTATGCCTAATCCGCTTGGCTCCTTCACGTCAGCACCCACGGCGTAGCTGAAGAAATTGCGTAAGCTCCTCGCAAGGAGCTCCGCATACCAATCACACCTCCATCCATTGGCAAGTTCGCACTGAACGGAACCCCGGGCCATTGTTCTATCGTCCTCCTTCTCCTTGATCGGCGAATCTGCTGATTTGGAGGGATGGGGAGGTGAGGTCGGCGGGGTTCGGCGAAGGAGTCTGAGGAGCGTATAGATTTAGTGGTGGACGTGGCTAGGACTCGAATGAGTGGCTGACTGATCGATTGACTCGCGCGTAGAACGAGTTGAGGTGTGGGGCTGGGTACGCGGATTACCTCAGGAGGAGTCTGTGGGAAATTGATTGCTGTGTCTCGGTGGCGGAGGTGAGCGTGCAAAGGTCTTGGAGGGATGCCATCGGTCTAGTTCTGTCATGTTCCCGCGCTATGGAATTGTCTATGGGATTATACATGATGTCTCGAGAACGAGGAAGAGTATTGTGGTATCCGCTCGTGAGTGGTTTGGGCTATTCATTCAAGAACGTCGTGATGGCTTCTCGACGGTGCTGACGCGTGACAAACAGCCAGTAAGGCGTGGTCGTTGTCTATATAGAGTCGCAAGCGTCAGAGTCCTGGTGTCGGTGGTGTACGAGACCACGTTGAGCAAAAGCAACATGCTTTCAGACCCAGCATCATGATGAGTAGCTTCGTAACGTGTATTGCGCGGGCTATGGCTGAGACTGTGGCCTAGCAGTGAGATCGGACCCGTGTTCCGATCCGCAGCAGGTTCAACACATGTCCGAGAGCACCGCCGTTATTCTCTCATACCTCCCGCGACAGACGACACCATGAACTGCCGCTTCGTCGTGCAGAGCGGCATCGACATGTATGCGCCTGCTCACAGCTGGTACCTTGGGAGCCAACAGAGCTCGATCAGCAACTCCCGAAAATCCCCATACTACGCCCAGATTTAAAGGGCTCTGTTCAACTGGGAGGAAGCCGGAACAGCATTGCACGCTTCCATCGCACACTTCACCTTCAAACCTCCGGAGACGAGGACTCCATCGCCTCGGCTTTCGTTTCCACAATCTGACGGTCCGGGTGAAGTTGATCGATGCAGCATACAATGCCCCAGCTTTCCTCATTTGTGTTGGAATGCCGCACCCGCGCGTCGAGTATGACGCATTGGCTGCTCGAATTGCGACGCTCTTCACGGACCGTCTCGTGCAGCTTCGTGGCGATGTTCCAGAGCAGTCGAGTACTGGCATGCCGTAACCCAAGTACTTACTTCAAACGCTGATGAAGCCAGGTCGCATAATCGAGGACGAAGATCTCAAGATTAAAATTAAGCGTCGTGGCTTTGCAGTGGCGCGCAACGAGAACGAGTACACAGCGTTGCCCTTTGTGCCGCCGGGCTAGTCGCAGCCGAGTCACTTGAAGCTTTGTGGGCGGAACGATGGTTGGCCAATCTCGCCGACGAAGAAGGTGGTCAGGCCAGCTTGAATCTGGCTCTTTCGAAAACTTCGCGGTAAGACAGAAGCGTCCGGTGTACTCGTCACGGGCGACATGTTTCGTCCTGGCTCGCAAATCTTGAAGTTGTTGCAAGGGATGCCCGGTTGCGGTGAAATAGCAACTGCTGTCGCGAATCGATTCTCTGGACAACTGTAACCTTCATGTCTTCATGCCTTGGCACCTTTCGTCTTGATCTGGAAAGTGGCGGTGGGTATCTCGGTCGTCTCGGCTGTGATAGTGACGTCTATCCCAAGACCTTGGAGGGCGCCTCTTATCACACCGCAGGGAAAGTAGAGGAACTGGAGGACAAGTGGTTAGCTGCGACCTTGTTATGAGCTTAGGTAGAGGTGTGAACCGACTGTCTGTGCGCGCCTCAATGCATCTTCTGCTGCCTTGGGACCTGCTCTTCTGTCTACGCTCATCCGTGAGAGGGGCTGGAAGCGGGAATCAGTCAAGACGAATACGCCTAGACGTTGTCAGCGTCGGATTCCGCCGACATGGCAGGCGCTCATATTTTACCTCGGTGGTTTGTCTTGAGATTGTCGATCTGTTTGCGGAAGAGCAGCTGCCACAAGTCCTTACATATGAACTTGATGGCCTCAAGCGGAGTTGTCGGTCGTGGCTTACCCGCTGAGAATCTGCCGTCCTACATGTCAGCATGGCTTGATCTTGAAGTGTGGTGCTGCCGACGGAGAGTGGCATACCTACCGCTCTACCAAACCCTGTCCAACTCTGTATCCCAGTCCGTCTAGCCGCCAGAACACAGCCTCTCTCGTCTCATCGTCCATGACTGTCGCTGTGCCCAATGCAGTGGAGCCCATTCCGCCTACGAAGGAGGAGTCCTTGACCGAATTGGTGCTTGTCCCATCCGTCACAGTCACAGTCGGAGCACTGCTCTCCATCTCTTTACCTTTCAGGTCGTTTGCGACGACGGCATCTTTATGGAAGATCTTCGACCTCTTGAATTCGTCCACCAATGCTTGTTCCCGCGCGTGTAACTGGTCTGTGATTCGTTGTGCCAGAGGAACGAGCTCGATCAGCAGGAAGTCGAGGCATGAGACATTCAACTTTGGGTTATTCAGATCCTCGATATCTACCTGCGCTGCGGGTGCTCTTGACATGATGGAAGCGTTCGAGGAGTCTTGTCAATCGGCGGCTTGGTCGAAGATGTCCGCGAGAGAATCGATGTGCTTGCGATTGTGATTGCTGTTGCTTCATAGAGACTACTTGGAGGATCAAGTGAGTGTCATCGCGATCCTACTAGTCGAAATGCGTTGGCCCTTGGTCGATGCGACTGGATATGTACAACAGCAACAGAAAGGCGTGGATGTAGAGGCTCGAAGTAGTGAGCCTGGTGTAGTCACGTGATACCGTGTTACATTCGAAAGGCAGGTGAAGCCGACGGCGATATTGGCCAATGCCTCTAGCTTCTTCACGCCCACAACAACACCATCTCGCGCCCAACGCGTCGCACTTTCGTACACCAGGACCCAACATACAATATTTGATCCCCCAGGTCACCATGCGTTCGCGCAATGGCCCACAACTTCTCCAAGACGCCATCCCAAAACACTATTCCCACTGGTCCGGACTGACTCAGACTGCATGTTGGTGCCCAAAGCAGCAATGCTTTATCCCAACGTCAGGTCCTGGTCCGTCATCTGTCGCATGTCGGTTACCTGGAGGGTGATGGTCCTTCGACTCCTGCAGCAGCGGCGTACAATGCATCGACCTTTCGCTTTTTGTCTTCGTAAGATTCGATGGCCAGAGAGCGTGGTACATCCAGGGTCTGGGAGGATTTGATCAGCTGGAGCATTACCAAGCAAGACATTATGGAGCGCAGCTACTCACATTATAGTAGTCACTCCCAGGTGCTGTTCTAATCCATTGGTCGACGGCGGCAGCAGTCGAGGTTTTCTTTGGCTTGGCTGAATCCATTATGTAAGGCATGTTGAGTGTGGACAGATTCAACGACTGGCGTTGTACTGTGCTTGGGCTTTCCGGACAGGGCAAATTGAATTGAATGGCTATTGATGACTGGCCTCTGGCAGAATGCTGACGGTTTCCCCGATTGCACTGTCGAGAATTTGTTGAGACGTGCAGCAACACCAATTTGTGTCTCTCGTGGCGGTGTGTACAGGGCACTGCCGATGGAGGTGCGAAGGCATCCTCACTTGCCAATATGTCTGCCTGGGTCGAGTTGAACTGAGTCAGAACGACATGTCTACAGGGTTCACCTTCCAGTATTGAAGGTGACGACCTTTCGGAAGACATACCACCGAGCCAGGAACCAACGCCTCGCACATAACACTCCCGGACACTTGCTGAATGGCTACAGGAACGGGAGGATCATCAAGCCGGAGCAGTTCCCAGGAGTCTGGCGAAGCTTAAGGTATTTTGTCTCGACACACAGCCACGGCCAGAAACAACCCGTGAGCAGCTGGGAGATGGCGCATGTAGATCTATACCACAAAGACGTATCGCAGCAAGTTACCTCCAGGACGTCGAAGGGCACCGGCAGACGCCCTTTGCAGAGCCGCCTGGCGTGCTGGAAAGCGTAGATCTGCTTTCGACTCTTGGATGCCATCGCTTCTGACACAACGCGCAGCGCTTTCTGAAAAGCTTACTCCTGAAAGCCGCGCCCCGACCTGAGTCTACTGGCGTGTTCCGCTCTGTGGCAACGTATATACAGATCGCACGTACCGGTCGTAACAGACGGCAATTGCGTCACGAGTATCACATACAGTGGTGGGGCTCGCAAAATGAGCGAAAGACGTTTGTTCCACTCTTCGCAACGCAACGACATAGAAGAACATTACTAGGATTCAGCAGCGATGATGACCTGCCTGACTGTAAGGATGGCGATGAAGGCGACTGGGATGCCAAGCCGGGGGATCAGTCGCAATCAAGCCTGACTCCCGCGCTCTGCACCGCAGCAGACGACGTCGAATATGCTTCCGGGAACGCGCTGCCGGCATCTTCGAGCAACTCTCTGGTTCGCGCCGACGGCACCATCGAAGCTGAGAAGAAACCCTGACCGACCATGCGAATGCACCAGCTTGCGGGTATGCAAGTCGCGATCGCCATACCTGCGTGAGAATCTCGTCCAAAAGCAACCATAACCGGGGAACGACCTCAGCGATGAAAATCAAGGCCTAGGCTATGACTTCCATCCAACTCTTTCGAACAGCGGCTGCTAATCGGCTTTTTCCACATCCTGGAACCTCACGCGGATGTCCCGACGCGATCGAGTACAAGGACGCTGCTTTCCTCAGTGCAGCAATGCCAGATTTCAATGGCGATGGTGTCGATCCGTGTCTGATTTTCTGCATGAACGGCGCCCGCCATGGGCGGCTTCTCAAATCTTATCGCTGGTTGTTTCCAACGTGCCATTCTGCCTTGAAAGACAAGTGGTGTGGACTGTCTGAAAGTACCGCGAGCGTCTGTCGATGATATACTCAATTCTCTGCTTGAGTACATACTGATCTCACGGAAGAGATAACCGGGTTCATCGTGACTCTTGGCAGAACTCGGACCATTCACGAGCTTCAAACGGGACGTGGCTCATTTCATTGCGCATGTTCTCCAGACGTGGTTGCCTGCGGTCGGTACACTTGAATACACACAGTAGCGTCATTGGCGTGCTCCGACTATTGGGTCATCTAACGATCATCACAACGCTTCTATCGCCAGCCTCACCTTGTGGAGACATGCCTTACAGTCTGTCGTTCCTCCCATAGGATATGCTACATGCTGCATCTGGGAATCTAGCGCCACGGTTGGGTACGGCACCCCACGTCTTCGCAGCTCGCTCTCGCTACCACGCGGTGGAATACATGGTCTCCACAGCTGGCTGTGTCCCGCGACGCACGCACCGCCGTTGCCTCGCCTCGTCGCTAACAGTAGGGCGGCCTATAACAGACTACAGGGACCAACATGTTCCAAATGCGGGTCCGAAGTACGATTCACACGATTCAATACCATCACTCCACATGTCTGGTTCCCCGACCGGAGCCAACTGGCTGGCGCGGCGGATGAGAGGCCGCAGTTTGGGGAAGCATCGTTGGTGTACCAGATCTTGCACACCGCTTTGAATCTGCCCCAACTTCATGTGTGCATGCTGATCAGGTTGGTGTCGTCGCTAATTTGTATTGGGTTTGTGAATGGGTTCGTGCGAGAGTATGCTGCTGACATGTCGACTTAGCAGGAAGAGTGGCAGCGTAATGCAATCAGTAGCGACGAGCGACCTGACTTGTGGCAGTGCTGATTGTGTTGATCCACCGCTGGCGCAAACGAAATGTCACACCTGAAGATACACTGGACGGCTGTCAGATAGCTGGGTATGTGTAGCAGCATCGCAGGGATCCGTATTATGCTGAGATAGACTGCAGCAGGTCTTACAACTATCCTGTGCGATATTCGATCAGTCATGATGTGCTCTCCTAGCTCGCTAATTTGAGCAGGCATACCATGGGTGATTAATCATCGTCGACATGGCAAAGACAAGTTTCGGCATTCGCGCAAAGGACCGCACTGCCACAGCTGCCTTTATCAGCATTTCTCCATAAGTTCTGCATAACTTTCCATCAGATGTTTCGCGCCATTTTGACCTCTCACCGTGCGTCGACCATAGCACCTCATCCCATAGAACTAGCGTCTCTACCCATAGCGCGGCCGTCTGCGGCTGTGGAGCCCACTTGGAGCAGCTTCACCTCTTCGGCATCAGGCTTCCGCACCTTCCGGAAACAAAAGCCCGCTCAATCGCTCCAAGTACCCCTGCGATGCCGTCCCAGGTATCATGGCTCTAGACGGCCTAGATAAGGACTGAACGCGACCAAGCATACCATACGCGTATCAGGTTCCATAAGCTTCGGCCGTAAGAGCAGTCGATAGCATTTGGCCCTGCCAAAAGTGTGCACATACTCCGGCCCGACCTCAACGCGAACACATTGCCAGCAGAGCGGTGACAGCGGACGCTCGTGCTAAGTGTTACTGGCGGTACGTGTTGACGATGACGATGTGATGGTGTACAGAAACGGCGCCGGAGTCAAGTTCGTGCAGCTATAAGCCCTTGAACTTCCCGACAAATTCGTGCATCACCAACTACCAAGCCTCTCAACCCGAAGCTTTCACATCCAGTATCACCATCATCATGGCGGAGCAATCCCAAGACTACACCTTTCAAGGCTGGATGGGCCTTAACCCCGAGTCGGCCAACGGTAAAATGGTCTGGCAAGAATTCCCCAACCAAAAACCCTTCGGCGACTCCGACATCGACATCCAAATATCCCACTGCGGCATCTGCGGCTCCGACCTCCACACACTCCGCTCCGGCTGGTTCCCCACCCCCTACCCCTGCTGCGTCGGACACGAAATTGTTGGCAAAGCCGTCCGCGTCGGCCCAAAGGTGAAGAAAAACATCAAAGTCGGCGATCGCGTTGGTGTAGGAGCTCAAGTCGCGTCATGCCTTCAGCCGGATTGTGAAGAGTGCGCAGCGGGCATTGAGAACCACTGCAGCAAGGGCGTGCAGACGTATGGATCCAAGTATCCAGATGGAAGTGATACGTACGGCGGTTATGCAGACTACCACAGGTGTCATGAACACTTCGTGATCAAGATTCCGGATTCTATTCCCAGCGAGGAGGCGGCGCCGATGCTGTGTGGTGGGATTACGGTGTATTCACCATTGAAGCTGAATGGCTGTGGCCCGGGGAAGAAGGTGGGAATCATTGGGATTGGAGGCTTGGGACATTTTGGTGTGATGTTTGCGAAAGCGTTGGGCGCGGATAAGGTTGTGGCTATTAGTAGGAAGGAGAGCAAGAGGCAGGATGCGTTGGCGTTGGGAGCGGATGAGTATGTCTCCACGGATGACGATGAGGGCTGGGCGCAGAAGCATGCCAATAGCTTGGACCTTATCGTTTCGACGGTTTCTTCGCCGAAAATGCCGCTGGACGGATACCTTAACTTGCTGAAAGTGCGCGGTACTTTTATCCAAGTCGGCGCGCCGGAGGATAAGTTGCCAGAACTACAGGTTTTCGCTTTCGTCCTCAAGGCCATCAAGTTTGGTGGGAGCTTCATCGGGGCTCCGTGGCAGATTGAGGAGATGCTTCAATTGGTCGCGGAGAAGAATATCAAGCCCTGGATTAACACGAGGCCGATGAAAGAGGCGAATCAGGCGCTTTTGGATTTTGAGGATGGGAAGCCGAGGTATCGGTTTGTGCTGGTCAATGAGAAGCATGCTGCTGCGGCATAGGTCCTCGTAGACGAGTGGGGAATCTAAAGTAGAGAGTCGAGGTGTTGATGGTTCCATGTAGCGCTTGAGCGTGCTTGTCTCGCAGCAGAAAGATAGATAGATGTCTCTGTACAACAGCTATCGCACACGTCCCGATTCCAATAATTTCCCGTCTTATCTTGCCACCACTCCCTACCCCAACCGCACCCGCACCACCGCATAAACAGCTCTCGTCTCATCAAAAGCACTACTAGCCACGCCAGGACGAATTTCACTTACCGTAACTGGACGTCCATGTCGGCCCCAGCACTTCCTGCAGCAGGAATGTTCGTGCCGGGTCCAGTAGCATGTGACACAGAAGTGTCGCTGTCGGTCGCTGGGTCTCCCGCTGCCGCAATGTCGAAGCGAGATGTGGACGGGAGTCACTGGAGGATGTTGCTCTTCGTTCTGAGTGGTGAAGAGGGAGGGGAGACACATGATCGATGCTGACCACTAGTGGGCAAGGGGCACACGGCTTGTCCCTTTGACGTGGGAGAATGATGGCTGGTTCGCTGCGATATGCGTATACAACAGGTTCAAAGACAAAAAGGTCATGACAGTTGCATTCGATGCCATTCGACCGCTCCCGTCAATCCCAGGTAGCTGCATTGGCGCTATCTACGATTCTTCGATTTTTCTCTCTCCCTCAATACATTATCTGTGTCTTATTCTTTATGCCCTGCCCCTTTTTGTAGATCATTGGGTATCATCAAGAAATGTACATGTCGCCGAGTCAGACCGCATCGCATCGAAAAAGCGGGAGGTGGATCGTGATTTCACGCGATTCAATCACCTCCTAGACAATAGTGTAGACATTAGAAAAAGAGTGTTCCCAGATTCGGGAGTGCGTGGTAGTCGTCCAGTGGTCAGTCCGCCTTACTTGGCGTTCTTGTTCGCCTGACTCTGCATTCTTGACAGAGCCTTTGCATGCGCTTGATTCAATCCTCCCATCCGCGCGTGTGTGTCGAGTTGTTGTTGCATTGATTCCCTCTCACGCTGACGCAGTCTCGCCTCATGCTCAGTCTGGGTCCGCATGGCGCGGAGCATGTCTTGTTGGTTGTCGTTGATCATGTACGGATTCCTCGAGTTTGAAGCAACCTGTTGTGAGGTTCGCCATTGGTTCCAGTTTTGTGCTTGTTTGCTGACGTCGTGGCTGCTCATGCGGCGAGGTTGGTGCGAGTCGTAGATGGGCTTTACTTGGCTCTGGGTACTGATGCGCGCTGCCTGGGGTTGTATAACTTGGGGGAAGCCGTAGCTGGAAACCTGACGTGAGTTCAGGGGCCGTGAGGCCATTTCGGCGTTTTGTGCTTGGAGTTGCGATTGCCTTTGGACAAGAGCTTTGCGCGCGGCGAGAGTCATATCTTCGCCGTCCATCGTTGTATCAGAGCCATTTGTCGCAGAGACCTGGCCTGATTGACTGCCGTCGCGACTGCCTTCTTTGCTGTCGTTGGACATGCTCTTAGGCGGAGTATGGACGCCAAGACTAGTATTTGGTCTCATGAAGGAAGTTGAAGTGAGACGCTTGTCGATACGATCCTGGCGCGCATCCATCAAGTTTGGCAAGTCTGGTAGGGTAGAAAGTCGGTTGTCCCTCGACGATGCTATCTCCTCCGGCGAAGCGATCGGTGATGTGACCAGCGGTTGCTCCAAGATAGGCGCTGAAACATTTCGCATCATGTTCAGCGGTGTTGAGCCTGCTTCGGTTCGCAGCAGCTGAGCACTGCTACTTCGCTTGGCTAGAGGTACGGACCAGCTGTCTTCACTGCCGTTGGTCTTGTGTGAGTAAATTGGTGTTGGCGCAGCGACAGATGTCCTTTGGACGGTGCCCGACTTGCTGTCCTTGACAACAACAGGCTTCGGTGCAGGCGGAGGTGTTGGAGCAGGTGGTGCTGCATTGTTCTCATCCGCACGTGCCGCCTCCGCCGCATCACCGGTCTCTACGTGGACGGCTTCCGGATCTTCTAGATTAAGCTCCTCGAACGGTTCATGTTCTGCTTCGCTGACGCCCTTTGCCCATTCGTTGATACGATGATTTCTCACCACTTTGGAACCCTTCTTTGGCAGACATCCTACGAGTTCCACTGTTGGTACAGCTAACAGATCTCCTGCTGCTTCAACTGCGCCAGCGTTTGATCCGGCATCTGACTTCTTCTCAAGGCCTGGTGTCGGTGGAGCATCTACAAGACGACGACTGCTGGAACTCGGGCGGCGGCCGCTGGAACTGAGCAGACTGAGCAGACTCTTCCGCTTCCGAGGGGCCACAGCGTCCTCGTTGTCCTCTTCCATCACGGGCTCTTCAATCTCCACTTCCGGGGTCCACTGCTGATGCTGGTATAACCCGGGGTCAGGATTGGAGCCGAGCTCGGAGGCAAGCTGAATTGACAGATCGTCTGGCACGCCATCAGGTGCCGTAGCTGCGACGGAGGTGCCGATTACACTCTCCTCTTCTGGAGGAGAGGCAACTTCTTCGTCTTCCGCGGCCTCCAATGCTGCCTTGTCCTTCAGCGACCGTAGGGACAGTCGCTTCATCGCTATATTACGTCGGTCCTTGATAGTCTCCCCTGGCACCTCAAGACCCGGCGTGGCCGGTGAGGATGGTATTGGCGGTGTATGTGGCGCGCTCGCTGCCACAGAAGAAGCCTTGCCGGTCGTCTCATTGTTCCTGGGTATGTCAAAATTGAAATTTAGCTCAGGCAGACTGGGCGTAGTCTTGAGTCCGTCCTGTGGGAGCAGATTGACGGTTGAAGAAGATTGATGCACGGTCGATAGATTCTGCTCGCTGGTCGTAGGTCGAATCTGCACCAATGGGTAAGAGCGGCGCCTGTGTGATGTGGTCGTTGAATTGTAATCCTCGTCGATAGATCCAACACCAGAATCGTAGATTTGCACATCCGGCATCTTCTTTCCATCATATTGTTCTTCCCACTGTGCACGAGCATCCCTGTCTTCCATTTCGACTCTCCGGCCAGTCTCCTCTTCCAGGGCATCTCTGGCTTCTTCATCCTGAAGGCGTTGAGCGTCGCGTCTCTGCTTTTGCTCTTTCACAACTTTCCAGATCTTCATCTGAGACATTGCACCCATGAAGGCGATGATGACAATAGCTGCGACCTCGGCGCGTATCGGTCGGGTAATCGGGTAAGTATTGGTGAAGAGAGGGAATATATCGTTGTTAAGATCTGCTCCAGGGTTAGTATGAACATGGAAGCAGCTATCCTGACCACTTACTCCAAACGTATAGCCAAAATTCTTTGAGGCCAGCTCTGGTAAAGCAGTCGAGACCAATGATAAATGCTGTAGAGCCTGCGAACGCCGTAGAGAAGATGAGGCCAGGCACACGGGTGAAACGGCTGATGTAAAGACAGTAGCACGTTACGCAGAAGACCGCGATGAGAATAATCTTGCCGGCACTGTTCTGGACAAGTCCGCCAGGAGCAAGAACCAGAAGCCACATGGAAAAGCAGAAGCCGCCCAAGATGCAGCCGAAACCCTCGGACATCTCGGGAAAGACGAGCGCACCACCTGCGACGAGGAGGCCGCCGAGGACCCCAGCAACCAGGTATGCACCTTGGATCCCGACAGGCACCGGTGGCTGCATGAGGTACACGATGAGAACTTCGATGCCAAGACCGACCAGTAGAGCTGTGCTGATGAAGATTTGGACCTGTCTGTTCTTGATCCCGATGAAGGCTAACGTCAGACCTGCCAGCATCATGATCACACCGGCAACACCCAACGGAGGGTTCAGCTTAGGTATGATCGGGAGCGGATTGGAATCATTACTGGAGGTAGAATTCCGGCCGCCCGGCAGAAGTGTCGCTGTGGAAGTAGGCGCATCGGATGCAGTACCAGTGCTGGTGATGGTTGAAGTCGCGTCTCCGGTCCGGGAAGCAGTTTTCGTGCCCTGGTTCTGATCGCTGTTGGTCCGAGAAGCAGACTCCGTGGTAGCTGGAGTACTGGAGGGGCTTTCCCCAGAATTCGTCGAGCTTGCTGGCGCATTGCTGGTCGTTGCAACATCGTTGTTGTCCTGTCGTCTCCGTAGTGCGTCTCGACCGGCTATGCGTTCTGCGCTTGATAGCGCGAGAAGGAATGTGACGAGCGCATATTGGAAGCGCATTGTGTCTGTTTAACGAGTGTTGTTGGCCAGAGTCCGTCGCAGTCACTCCAGTTGTTCAGCGCGTGCCAATGCGAGCTTTCTAGAGTGGCGCAGAGATAGCCATGGAATATTATAGTAATGCGAATAGAAGACCAAGCAGCAGCACCATATCCCGGACCAGCAGTGGTGATTTTGTCGTTGCCTTGAGATAGCGAGCGTGAGGTGTAGGACAGACGGAGCAGAGGAGAACGCACGCGCAGTATTCGCAACAGCCCTGCGAATAGGCGCAAGACGAGCAAGGCCACCCAGTCAAATGCCAGATGAGAGGACCTCGACTTCACGGACGACACGGCAAGCTCATTTTTCCCGACCCCAAGGAAGCGACGCTGGCTGTTCTCGCGCAAACTCTGCGCTGTCGTGGCGCATTTTTCACCCAGCGAGAAAGCCATGACGATTACCAGATCGCTGCGATCAGCTGTCGAGAATCGTCTAGTTCAGCTGGAATAGGCAACATGGAGGAGCTTGACAAGGGGCACTGGGACCATCTCAGGCTCGTTGCTCGGCGCACAACTGGGGAAGAGGCTTCCTCGTCGAGCCGCAGTCCAACAGGCTATCCTCTAAACCAACCAAGATTTGCGTACGCCACAACGGTCAAAATCGCGCGAGCTTGGGCGTTCACCCGTACAGTACCGCAGGGCCGTTATGCGCTGTGACACTGACAGCAAGCGAGCCGGGGTCTGCAGCTTGCTTGCTTCTCAACAGAGCTTCTTCGCACACCATGCCTCGCCAGCGCATCGTCTGCTGATTCTCATGCGCACGGATCGATACAAAGCCATCCGAGGTAGATCGTCGCCATTCGCGGCGGGGGCGGCTGACCATTCGCAAATGGCCATTTTGATTGAAACCGCGTGAAATTGAAATGAGATTTTGGGAAATGAAGTCCGGAAGCTGCTCTAGCCTAACGGCCATCACCGGCTCGCTCGGGAAGGGGACCTGTTCGCGCGCTACTGACGGATCCCTGTTCATCGGCGAACGCGCGCGCGTGGACTGTTCGCGTTCTTCTTTTTGATCGTTTCACCCTTTACCGTAGAGAACGCCTTTCCACGCGCCGTGCGACGATGCAATATCATAACGCAGTCCCTCCGCCAGCCACCATCTTCGCGAAATTCCACGAATCCCCCCCGATCGCTGCTATCCATCATATCATCTCCCGAGAACGCACCTCCAACGCTAGTGACGCAGAATGAAAATGCAGGTACAGTGCAGGTCGAACCTCCGAAGGGTGCAAGTGGAACCTCCGCAAAAGAAGAACCGCTGGCAATCGACGACCCGCAAACCTTGTGAATGATCAACCCGCCGAGACTCTCCCACTCATCATCGTGACCTGCGACAGAACGCATCTCTTCCTGCATGACATCCCAGCCTCCGTCGACCACATCTGGCGATGTCGATCAATTCGCGATGTGCGTGACGAGAGACGTGCGTTCGTCTACACACCGATCGGCATATCGATCTTGATTGCCGACTCCCCTCCTCCAATCGGCAATGCAATGAATCGATGCATCTTCCCGAGATGACTTCCTATTCTCGTGACTGCGGCTTTTGGGTCGTAGAGAGGACTATGGGGTCCACTGTTCTATTGACAGGGGCAGAATTCTAACATTATGGCTGTAGCCATGGCATTGGTATTGCTGAGTAGCAATGCTGTTGAGGTTTTAAGCGCTCCGGCGTCTTCCGGACCAAGTCTAGGAGGTACCTGACACGTTGACCGTACCACCGGTATTCGTCGCGTGCGTCAGCCACCACCGACTATTCCACAGCTTCATCAACGACTCTGCTTTACAACGTGATGAGAGAAGACCATGGGAATATGTCGGCAGCAGTAGCTCAAGAATCTTGGTAAGCTATCGGTCTGACATCTGCAACAGCGGGTGGCTGCAGCTTGCATATGTATCAATGCGGAAGACACGAAATGTACATCCCGAGCCTGATTTCAAGCTTCATCGCCAGCCACTGTCTGCTTCCGATCCATGTTCTCTCATCATCACGCCTTCCATCAGACGTCTACAAGGCACGGACTGTCCACGGATCCAAAGCCGGCAGCTACGCCGCCTTCTTCGCTTTGGTCGCCTTTGGTACGCAGGAGGAAGCCAGCTTCGAAGTTATCTAGAATCTCGCGGGAACCGTCGTTGGTGGTCCTCCAGACACACGCGCCGTAGATGCCGAGCTCGCAGATCACACCGCCGGTTTGGACTTCTCCGTTGCGGAAGATGCTGTTGCTTTGTGCTGGTGGCTCGATCATTTCCATCAGGATGTATGCTGGCCAGTGAGACTCAGGGAGGCTCTGCTGACTGTTAGTGAACATTGTCAACCGGATAGGGCATTCTGCTCACCTTGAGAAATGTAGGAATCGCTTTGCGGTACACATTGTTTCCTCCGCCCTCACGCTGCGGCTTCAGCACATACTTCACAGCCGTCTCGGGGTTTGTCGCGAGCTTGCGGGCTTCCAGACCAGCTTCGCTCTTGTCAAGCGGATATATGGGCGCGAAAGTACCAAAGACAGTGGCAGCCTCAGCTTTTTCAGGGAGGAACTTCGCCAGATGAGGCGAGTGGGGTGTAGCCAGAACTTGCTGTACCTTCTTCGTGCCTGCAAGCTGAGTGAGTACAGTGGGGCATTTGATCGCTGCGCTTCGCTCCAGCAGAAGCCGAGCGTCCCAATGTGATTGGTCCTTGTAGTCTGTCGGTGCGTATCCTGCTCGGAAGTAAACGACAGTAGCCTCGTACTGCTTGCTGGGTGTATGTGGTGGTGTATAGATCAGATTTCTGTGACTGTCGAGCTTTGTGTCTTGCAAGACTCTGTCAAACGAAAGGCGAAAGGTCTTGATGCCGTCATTCTCATTCAGTGCATATTCCAAATGCCGTTGATCGAACACATTCCGCTCAGGATCTTGTACCAGGAACAGGACCACGGTCGGCAAGCCTGTCTTCGAAGGTCCATAGGCTTTGTGAGCAGATGCCATGCCCTTGGCAAGCGATGCTATCGACGTGCTCTCTGGCTGTGCGGCATCCATGATGATCGACGACACGGAGTCAGGATAGGCATCTATGGCCCTGAGGTGTCGATGGAGCTTGGTGACTTTGCCAGACAATCCTCCAAAGGAAGACGCAATCGTGTTGAACTCGACTTGCTTCACAGAGGGCTTCGAAGCATGATCTAGGTCAACATGCACCATGTAATCTGAGCGGAAGAGACCAAGGGCTATAGACTATCTTCCAGTCAGTGGAGAGACTCCCGACAAGGATGAACAATTGAGACATACCTGAGCAAATTCCTCTTTCTTCACAGCTAGGTGCACCTTCCACAAGCCAGCCATGAAGTCATCAATCTCAACGAGCCTATGACAAACATCAGCACAAGGTCTGATGAGAGGCTCGCGAGACGATGCATGTGACTGAGCATGCGAAGCGCAGGAGGAAGCCGAGGGATCGACCAAGCTGTAGGTGAGTGAAGTGTGCAAAGTGTATCACATGCTGCGTGGAGTCGCGGCAAACATATGCTTGGAAGTGAAGACCTACTCTTCAACAATGGGCGTTAACCATTTCTCATCGCTGGCGATCGCAGAGTACAGCTCATTATACGCTATAGCCACCGACTTTGCCTGCTCGAAGCAGACCTTCGGAAACAAGCTGGGGAAGAGCGTGACTGGTGCGTTACCGGCCAGTGCTTCGCCGGGATTCTTCTCTGTTGCTACATAGGAGGGTGCAGGTCGGACAGCAAGTCCGTTGGCGATCGACCAGTCCTTCAGGTTCTGTAGTAGGTATTCTTCCTGCTCTTGGTTGAGTTTTGGCGGGTACTTGGGATACATGGTAGCTGATAGAACCTTCAGGACAGGTCGCAAGGTGTCGTTGTTTGGGAGGTGATTCACCTTGAAGGTGGATCTTGCCTTCTCATCCTTTGCTGATGCGAGATCGGCATGGGTGATTTTTAGGCCGAGCTCTGACTTCAACTTTCGCGCTTCACTTTAGACGTCGCGTCCTCTGCGATAATTCAACAGTGCGGACGAGGTTCTGCGGCGGGCAGCACAGTCGTTAATACTTGAGCACCTCAGGCACACTGCGCAGGTCTCTCGGCGACTCGCACTGACATCCAGTCCTCGATCTGCTGCTCGGAGCCTCGACTTCGTAACACCTGCACGCTCTCGCCGAACCACGAGATCACACCACGGCAGATGCAACAGTAAGATACAGCGATGCGAGGAGTATATGGAGATTTTGTGAAGCGGCCACCGACGACGATGTGGCCTGCTCCTTGGACTTGAAAGAGCAGAATCGAGCGGCACAGCACATATCACAACGCGCAGAGATCGTATCGAAACCCCAGGTTACCTTTGCTATTTCTTCACAGAAGAAGGGCAAGGCATGCTCGGTGTACTGTCCGTGTGCAGTACGAACTTGTGGCAGGCCCTCGACTGGCCGTCCAAGCAGTCCGAAAAGAGCGGCATTGAGCAGGCTGGACCGGCTCTGCACTCTAAGGTAGGTGGTCGTGATATGGTTGCCAGAATGTCAAGAGTTGCGGCTCTGATCGGCCTCTTGTACTGCTTCATGCAGTCCCTCTGTGGTTGATGCACTGGACTTTAGCTCGCGACTAGATTTCTGCTCTGTTGCGAGTTGTGAAGGATTGCATTCACTCGATCTGAGCCTCGTTCAGGAGCTCTTCTTTCCACAGTCCACTTGCATATCTGCTTCGCAATTTTCTGACTGTTTCCACAACAGGCTCGACATATTGCGCGCTCTGCAAGCGTCACTAGACCTCCACCATCTCGACAACGTTCTGCCACCTCACCAGCACAATTACAGATATCTCACCACTGTCGACGCTCGGCCGGTGACATTAAAGCCTCCACGCCGGACACCGTCACACATCGCCTGCGACACGACACGACACGACGCACCACGTGACGTCGTGACGGCACTTCGTCAAGGCAACACTGCTATAAAAGGCGACACCACGATTGCGACCAGTCTACGGCACAACAATACGACATACCACCCCTTGCGTCAAAACACTATCACCATGGACGCTGATCCGTGGCTGTGGTCAGTGGAACAAGTCGCACACTTCTTCCGCACCGAGGCCGCTGGCATCATACAAGACAAGCCGAACAGCCAGCTGCCAGACTTGGAGTCGCTGGCACAGACACTGCTAGATGAAGGCGTCGCAGGAGCCGACCTGCTGACTCAAGTCGACTCGAATTTCCTGAAAGAAGACTGTGGCATCCGTCAGCTGGGCAAGCGAAGCTCCATCGTTTACTGCATCGCCCGTCTTCGAGGACAATCCGACGGCTACCAGCAGAAAGACAGCGCTCCCGGCCTCCAAACCCCACAGTCGGTCACGATCGTGCCTCCGCCGCCACCACTTCTGCTGCAGCAACCGCTTCCGTCACGTGCGGGGAAATCTCCTGGAGAGCATGTCCGTTCTGGAGAAACTACGATCCAAGATGAGAACGGTCGCAAGCGGCGCAAGCTTGATCTTAACAAACCTGCCGAAAAGGGCCCCATGGGTGGATTTATGGCTGATGCTGGACTGGCAGTTGACAGCCTCTTCTACGGCACGACACAATTCAGCCGTGAGATCGGTGACTTGGAGCCTTCCGGAGTGATTGAACATCGTCAAGCAGAGTCAAATTCTGACCTCGAAACCTACGAAGTCATGCCTGGTGATCAGCCTGCCGGCGATGTGCAGTACGTCTATCGGCAGGTCAAGCACTTCTTCATGAACGATTCGAAAAAGCATATCAAACGCCGTGGACGTGATGCAGTCGCCATCTTTCCCTACCGCGAGCACCTCCTTCCCATGGGGAAGGCTGTATCAGCGACAGTATTCGTGCCAGTCGACGGCGCCGAAGCCGACGCCATGGCAGTCCGCGAGAATGCTGCTTTTCTCGATGAGGAGGTTGACTACTACAATGAGTCGACAGAAGTGCAACATTCTGATGGTACATGGGACTATCTCACCAACAATTGGAAGACCAGACCAGATGAGGAGATCTTCCCCGAGTACGGGCAGTCTGATAGTGAAGACAACGAGATGCCTTCCGATCTCGAGCGAGAAGTGGACGAGGAAGAAGCAGAGAGGCAGCAGGAAGCAGAGAACAAGCCCGACAAGGAGGGCATGGTCCAGATCATGGAAGAATGCATTGAGGCCCTCGCTCAAGCATGGTCAGACAAGAAGCTACCACGACTGGAAGAGAAGCAAGCTTGGACCTTATGGAAGAGAATGAAGGGCAGCAAGACCGTGCGCGAAGGACTCATCGCTGATGCTCGACAGCGCGTGCGAGACTTTGATGCGCGACTGCAGAAGCAAAAGCGGTGGATCTTGCAAGAGGACTGGACTAATGCGGACACTTTGAAGGCACAATGTCAGAGCATGTCACCAACAATCGAAGACCGCGAAATGCTGCTTTGGAAGATCGAGGTGTGGAATCGTAAGCAGGAGCCGTTCCACATTGTACGTCACGGCCATCATGCGTCCTCGAACAATGCCAAGGACTCGTCTGCGCGTGGCAATGGTTTCGTACCGCAGCCAGGCGATCGTCTCAGCGTTGAGCCCGCGGAGAAGAGAGAAGTCTTTCACACGCCCGCAGGTAGCCAGGCTGGAGATGTAGATGACCACGGCGAACAGGGCGATGACGAACGAGATGCCCACACGGACGACATGGCTATTGATTCGCCAAGTGAAGCATTCTTGATGCAGGATGCTTCGCCGGACGCGGTCGCTCCCGACCCGAACAGCTCAGACGTCTCCGTCACACCCTCACCTTCGGCGCGAAAGCAAAATGATGTGCAGAGGCCGATACCGACTCCTCGTGGTAGTCGAGCGCAGTACGCAGGTGAAGATTCTGATTCGGGTTCGCTTCCTGACTTACCACCGATGCCGAAGAGCTCGTCTCAGCGGTTGAAGACGGATCCGTTTAAGACACCCACAAAGAAACTTACTTTCGCCAACAGTCAAAACAATCCAGTGGTACTGTCTTCGGACTCAGAGCCGCCATCGCGATCGGCGGGCAAGAAGAAGGGCGCATCTCGCAAGCCTGTCTTTAGCTCCGACCCCCTTTCCGACAAGAACGCCGAGGTCGAGTCGTGGGATGTCAATCTCCTTGTTGAGAAGCAAGACAGATTGCGACTTTTGATCAAATTGCTAGCAGACGCTGGGCATGAGCAGAGAAAGCTCATTCAGTTGCAGATTGCAAAGTTGCGCAGAGCTGGCTTCAAGTCACTGATTACAGCTGCACTTGAAGATATACTGCGGAATCCCACACATGAAGCTGAAAACGAGGTTGCGAGAGTCGGTACATATTGCGCGCGGCTCTTCATGACATACTGGTCATTGAGACTTGAGCTCATGGAGGGCCTAGTCGCCATCAATCCGGTCTTGGTCGGGATTATGCATGGCACCGCGCAGATCGAGCTCTTCGTTGGTACCCTGGAGACGATTCTTCGCAAGAACGATACCCAGTTGTTCAATGCACCTAAAACGAATGCGAAGCCCAAGACTTCCAGCTCGGTCATAGGCTCATCTCCAAAGAATGTCATCGATCTGGCCACCGATGAGGAGCTCGACGAAGAAGAGTTTCAGAGACATCTGCAAGAAACTCCGCACAGGAAGCGCAAGCGAAGAGTCGAGGAGAGCGCATCTGCTCTTCAGTCGCAGAACAACGCGGCAAAGCGTATGGAGAGATTCAAGACCCACAAAGCCCAGGCATCGAACTCCCAGCAGTTGGTCGCTATGGTACAGCGCGATCCCACCAACTCGAAGATTCCAATCAACTCCGTCAAGAGCGAAGACGACGAATCCATTTACGTCCATCAGCGTATTGCACAGGTCATGAAAGGCCATCAGATCGATGGCGTACAGTTCATGTGGCGAGAAATCACCGCAGATGATGGTGGCGATACCAGTCCACAAGGGTGCTTATTGACCCACACAATGGGTCTCGGTAAAACAATGCAGACGATCGCAGTCCTTGTGGCAGTGAACGAAGCTGCCCAGTCGCAGAATCTAAAGGTCTCGCGTCAACTGCCACCTCAGTTGCGTCTCAATGCTGAGCGCGAACGCCAGCTACGAATGATGGTCCTTTGTCCGCCGGCGCTCATGGAGAACTGGAAGAAGGAGATCAAGAAGTGGGCCGGTGACAGGCTTCCAAACGTCTTCTGCATCGAATCTGGGCCTAACAAGAATCACCTTGATGACATGCAACACTGGTATCGCATAGGAGGAGTGTTGGTCATTGGGTATGAGCTATTCCGTAACAAAGTCCACCGGAAGGAATCCAAGAACGCGAAGACGAATCTGGCCAATAACCAAGACGGTGACGAGATCGACAGGTGTCTCCTACGTGGTCCGGAGCTTGTCGTTGCGGACGAAGTACACAATTTACGGAATCGTAACGCCCGGTCTATTGCCGTGGAAGGTATGGTGACTCAGAGCAGGATCGGCTTGAGCGGCACGCCCCTGAGCAACAACGTCGACGAGATCTATGCCCTGATCACTTTCGTGTCACCTGGTTATCTGGGCGAGCCAAAGGAGTTCAGAGCCCACTATGCAGAACCCATACAGCAAGGCCTGTACGACGACAGCACGAGTTATGAGAAGCGCAGGTCGCTGAAGAAGCTCAAAGTTCTTCAAAACCGTATCGAGCCGAAGGTCAATCGCGCCGACATCGATTCGCTGCGTGGATTCATACCGCCGAAGACCGAGTTTGTCCTGACACTGCCGCTCACTTCAGTCCAGCAAAGAGCCTACGGTAGATTTGTGTCAGCTGTGCTTGGCGACAAGCAGAATGAGAAGGCCAGTCAGGTCCAGATCTTTGCCTGGCTAGACATTCTAGGACTGCTGACGACTCATCCCCTCGCTTTCAAGAACAAATTGCAGAAGCCTGTTGTGAAGAAGATTCGCGGACGAGCTACGACTCCGCAGGGCGGCACAGCATCTGATGACGGCGGCGTGGACGTGGATGATACCGTGGATCTTGCAGATGAGGCGGTTCTTGCTCTCGGCTTCTCGCAAGAGACTGTAGATGAAATCGTCGATGGCATCACTGATGAGCTCGACGTGCAGCATTCTGCCAAGATGTCCATGCTAGTCAACATTCTAGAGCTATCTGCCACCTGTGACGACAAAGTGCTGGTCTTTTCTGGTAGTTTGGGCACACTTGATACGGTTCAGCAGATCCTTGCCGACAGAGGCATGAAGTGCGGTCGCATAGACGGCAAAGTGCCGCCTCCCAGGCGGCTTCAGCTCATTGCAGAATTCGACAAGAGCAAATCCATGAATGTTCTTCTTTGCTCGACCAGGGCCAGCGGCGTCGGACTTAACATTCAAGGAGCGAACCGTGTGGTGATCCTGGACTTTGGCTTCAACCCAACTCACGAGGAGCAAGCAGTCGGCCGCGCATACCGCCTTGGTCAAAAGAAGCCGGTCTTCGTTTATCGTATGGTCATGGGCAGCACCTTCGAACAGCACATCTACAACAAGCAGCTTTTCAAGCAGAGTCTCTTCCAGCGCGTTGTCGACAGGAAGAATCCACGTCGCGTCGCCAAGAAGAACACAAGAGAATTCTTGTTTGAGCCACAACATGTCCAGCAGAAGGACATCGCGCAGTGGGTCGGCAAGGATGCCACTGTTCTTGATCGAGTTCTACGGCAAGAGCTCACTGCCGCTGCGCAAGCAGGTACTGAAGATATGACGATACGTGATCTCACCACATACGAGACTCTACAGGAGGAAGACAATGACGACCCGCTCACGGAGCAGGAGAAGAAAGAAGTTCAGGAAGAGCTCGACGCAATCAGTCGCGGTGAGTTCTTCGGTAATCGTCCCATGAATGGTGCTTCTCAGGCAGGCGCAGCACTCGCATCAGCCTCCACAGCGCCAGTGCCAGGTCTGCACGCTAAGAACGAGCGGATCTCGAACCCACTGCCCAAGCACAATGCGCGACGCTCTGTCTCAGGCGGCAAGCCAGGACGTCCTCCATCTGCTGAAAAGAACGGCATGATGCAACCTCCTCCTGGTTCGGCTAGACCTGCAGCAGCGGCAGTACCGATGCCGCATGGACTTCCTATGCCACCGCCAGCCAGCATGCCAAATCAGCGACGGCAGCGCCCTCCCGGCCAAGGCTAGCAACCTGCTACGGGTCAAGAGCGAGCGCTGGAGCAATCGGAGTTGCCGTGGCCCTACTGGACGGGGCGGTACAAATGAAGAGTGATTGATTGATTGTTTGCTCGATTGCTTTTCGATATCAGCGAGATACCCCTGTTGTAAATAGCTCGATAGTATGACGGTTCGACACTCACTTATCGCCTCAGTACCAGTCAAGCAGTGGTTCCTGTTCAACGAGCAGCGTGAAATCGTCCGGAAAGGTTATGTGCCATATTTCCCACTCTCATCTAAGGTAAGTATACAATGCCACTGGCTCATTCAAATCATGACGAGCCGCCAGCACTCCCACCCCCATGCCCTCCTTTACCATGCCCACTCGCACCGCCAGGATCGAGAAGTAAATGCGGCTTCAGGAATCCCTCGTCCAGCCGATTAAACAGCGTCCCAGCATCTTCCTGCGTAGCCTGCATGATCTGCGACAGCGCACCTCGTACATTAAGGTGACTGGCTGCTGCCTCATTTCCTCTCGTGCCTGAGACCGGGTAAGCCTCCTCGGAATCGCCTCCGACCTGTCTTGACGGGGTTCTCCGTGCTGCGGGAGGGAGGTCTAAGTCGTCGGTCTCGAAATCGGAGAGGTTGGCCTCGTCTTCTTGGTAAAGCAGGCCGCGTTCTGCTTGATCTGCAGTTCGTACGCGGGAGCTATTACGGCGTTCGAGGTCGCCTGGGCCGCCGAAGCCGGGTGGTGTGTTGCCAGAGCTGTAGCTGGCGGCCGCACTGGGACTACGATGTTCGCCTACGTTGTCGAGGTTGACATTTCCATTTCCGAGGCCGACGTTACTGAGCTTGGGCGTATGGCCGTATGCAACGCCGTTGCGTTTCGCCCATGTATTGGTCCCCTGGGGTACGGGCTCGATGTCGAATTCGTCGTCGCTATCGATCTCTTCCACGACTCCTGTCCGGATGTTGAGGATTTCGAGCATCCGGGCGGTGGTGCCGCCGAAGATTATGACGGTCAAGACTACGGTCACAAGGACTGTGGCGCGTAGGGCGCGACTATCTTTGCCGGACAGGCCTGCTGCCAGCGCCACGCCGACGGCTCCGCGAAGGCCTGCCCAGAAGAGCATTATTCTCCAGTTCGGGGGGATCTCCTCGGCTAGGCTTTCTTGTCCTCGTCGGCGTGCTCTTGTGCGAATGAACCAGTTAATTAGGGCGCTGAGGGGGAAGACGGCGCACCAGCGGGCGACGCAGATGCCGATGAGGGTGACGAGGATGAAGAGGGGTTTGTATTCGAGCTCGCGTTCGGTGAAGAGAGAGAGTCCGAGGTAGATGAAGATGAAGTTCTCGGTGAGTTGTGCCATGAGGGAGAAGGTGAATTTGGTGGTGAGTTGGGTTCGACGCGACATATTGTGATAGGCGTAGTGCTTGAGGCATATTCCGCAGAAGAGCAGTGCCACGATACCTAAATGCTGCGTTAGTTGTGCTGCAAAGACGAACTCAAGGCTGAACATACCACTCATGTGTATGGCATTCGCAAAGAAGTACGAGGCGTATGCGATTAGGAAGATTAGACAGCTCTCGATCTTGGGGTCCCTTCGCACATGTGTGAACTTGAGCAGCAAGCTCGTGGCCAGTCCGATCAAGATTCCGATGAGCAAGCTGCCAAAGAAGACCAGCAAGAACACTCCGATACTTTCAAACAGACTCAGGATTGTCAACTTGCCCGCCTCTTCTCCTGCTCTGTACTTTTGTGCCGTCTCGAACAAGACAATGGCAATTGCATCGTTCAAGATACTCTCTCCGAAGATGACAGTGTACAGTTTCGGATCCACCTTGTACGTGTTGAAGATAGCCAATATCGTGACAGGATCGGTCGCGGAGAGTGTTGCGCCGACCGAGATCGCTTCGACGAAGGAGATGTTCAGACCTTCCAGTGGTATCCGCGTCCAGAGCCATAGTATGACACCCAGCACGATTGCCGATATGAAGGTCCCAGCGAAAGCAAAGGTCAAGATACTGCCAATATTGCGAAAGAAGTTGCCCTGTATCACCCATCAGCACTCAACTTACTTTCCAGATGGGCCTCAAACCTACCTGATGCAACTCATACCCACTCGCCAAGATAATCGGCGGCAGTAACAAATTGAAGAAGAACTGATAATCAAATGTCACCACATCCAGCACGCTATTCACGCTCGTCAACCGCAGTATCAAGCCTATCACCATTCCCGCAAAAATCGATATGACCGTCTCATGTACCGCCTGAATCTTCTTGCTCCGGAGGACGTAGCTCATTAAGAAGGCCATGATCAGCAGCACGATCAGGATGAGGAGCGCCCATGATGAGTATATTTCCTTCTGGCCTGCTTCGGGATTCTCGTCGTCGTCGGCATCGGAGGTTTGGCGCTTGGCTAAGGCTGCGGCGCCTTGCGCGAAGTAATGTGAAAAGCCCATGGTGGGTAAGAGGTCGTTATTGCTGTACCATGCTTGGGTTCGAAGGTCTTGACGATCGGTCGTCGGAGGGGTTGGTCGCAGGGATTGGTGTGCTTAAGGGGTGGGGGTATCACGCGGCGTTGTTGGTGATCGTGGAATCGTGGCGCACACAGCGTGAATTTATGCCCCTCGTGAGAACGAACAGTCGAGGGCAGTGCGCGTTGATGTTGGAGACGGTAGCTTGGTATTTGGGCGCCTGCACTGGACTCGCACATGCTACGCTAGTGCTAAAGGACAAGTAGCGAGCTCTCGGCTAAAGACTGGAGACCTCCACAAGATCCTGCCCGGCCCGTCCCAGTGCAGCGGTGTTGCGATCCTTGTCCGGTTTCGTCATGTGCGGTCAGATTGTGGCCTTTTATGTTGCTCTGCCCGCTCGCCTGGAAACGAGTGGTCGCTCAGGCACAAGCTGCAGCTTTCCTGCTTCTTCATGCACTGCACGCTGCACGCCGCATCAGAGTTGCGTGTTGTGAGAAAATCGTTCGGCAGCACAGTCACTGCAGAAGTGCGAAAACGTGTCGTCAGCGTCAACACTGTTCATACATAAGCTCCCGCCGCCCAGGCGACACCCCGAAATCGATCAATCCATTGGAGTCGGCAGCCACGCTACTAGAATACCATTCTTGCCTCGTGACCCTTTCCTCCTTCTCCTCCTCATCCCAACACACTACCACGACCGCGTGATGCTATTCGCGTGCGTCTGACAGAATCATACTCTCACGCCCAACACCTGCGCCTGCGTGCCACTCCACCGATGATGCGACAAGGAGCATGCCAGTAAGACAGGCCACCAGCCGACTTCTCTTTGTCTTTCGCAACGCATACCTGCCGCCCTAGCATCTACCATACCGAACACATGGACCTGCCAGATCCCGCTCCGGACTCGTCGCCATCGCGGCGAGGCTCACACACAAGCACAGCAGCACCCGGCGTGCCCTCGCACCCTAAGCATGTCTCGTGGGGACGCGAATCTAGACCCTCCCTCACCAAGGACGACACACCATATTCGCGACAGTTCTCATCAGGCAATGGCCAGATACGGCGTAGCGTGGACTTTGTCAAAGCAGAGGAAGAATTCAACGAGTCATCGCCATTGCTTCTGCCGCGTAAGAGTGAGGAAGTAGAAGCGCTGCCACCGCTCGCAGAGGTCTTTAGCCCAGATGAAAGCAGCGGGGAGTCATCTTGGGATGTTGACATGGGCACGAAAGAGGAGAGCAAGAGCACGGGATACATGATGCTGTTGACCATATCCTTCCTCGGGTGAGTTTGCTTGGTATAGGTGCCGGTACCCTGGATAGTCTAGCCTCAATACCGTCACCGGGCTAACAACATGTGTCAGACTACAAATAGCATGGTCTGTCGAGATGTCCAACGGCTCTCCCTATCTTCTCAGTCTCGGTGTGTCGAAAAGCATGCTAGCACTCGTTTGGATCGCCGGTCCATTGTCGGGAACTCTCGTACAGCCATACGTCGGTATCAAGTCAGACAACCTACAGTCGAGATGGGGCAAGCGAAGACCTTTCATCGTCGGAGGCGCTGTCGCTACCATCGTGTCGCTCATGATTCTGGCGTGGACGCGGGAGATCGTTGGTGGGTTCCTGTCGATCTTCGGGGTGCCAAATGATAGCTCCGGAACTGCCACGTGCTCCATCGTGCTTGCAGTGCTGATGATCTACATTCTTGACTTCAGTATCAATGTCATCCAGGCCGCGATCAGAGCCTTTCTGGTCGACAGTGCTCCGACACACCAACAAGATACTGCCAATGCTTGGGCTAGCCGCCTGAGCGGCATTGGCAACATTACTGGCTACCTCTTTGGATATGCAAATCTGCCAAAGTATCTCTGGTTCTTCGGGGATACCCAGTTCAAGGTATTGTGCGTCATCGCCTGTCTGGTTTTGGCCATCACCGTCGCCATCTCGGTCACATCCGTAAGCGAACGAGATCCGCGCCAAGATGGCAGGCCCATGCAGCAAAAGGGTGGCGTGATCGCTTTCTTCAAACAACTCTTCCGGTCCATCAAGAGGCTGCCGCCACAAATCAAGAGCGTTTGCATTGTTCAGCTTGCAGCGTGGATCGGCTGGTTCCCGTTCCTCTTTTACATCACAACTTACATCGGAGAGCTATATGTCGAGCCAATCTTCAAAGAGAAGGGACCCAACTTGACCGACAAAGACATCGATGAGGCTTGGGAGCATGGCACACGAGTCGGAACTTTCGCGCTGCTGATATACGCCATAGTCTCCTTCTTGGCGAGTGTGACCATCCCGTGGTTCGTGGCGAGCTCTTACAATCCTGAGGATCCCACGCGAACACCAAGAACGCCAGGCACCCCTATGGCTAGGACGCCGGGCACGCCAATGACTGACTTGACGCCACGCCACATTTCCGACGGCGGCGACGGATACTTCGGCATCAGAGCTTCTGGTGCTGCAGATGCACGTTCAACGAAAAGTAACTTCGCGCAGAAAGCCAAGAAGTGGTTCACGAAGAAGCGCGGAAGGTCGCTTGCGATCCCATGGCTTACGCTCAAACGCGGCTGGCTGCTCTCGAATATCATGTTTGCGATCCTCATGT
This sequence comes from Dothistroma septosporum, assembly GCA_002236755.2. Classification (NCBI taxonomy): domain Eukaryota; kingdom Fungi; phylum Ascomycota; class Dothideomycetes; order Mycosphaerellales; family Mycosphaerellaceae; genus Dothistroma; species Dothistroma septosporum. The sequence goes on from NBZP02000005.1 coordinate 258,263, forward strand.
GGCTGACATTCATCGCCAAGAACACCACCGTTGCGACCATACTAGCAGGTCTAGTCGGCATCCCTTGGGCCATGGCAATGTGGGCGCCTTTTGCGCTCATCGCGGCAGAAATCTCGAAGCGTGAGAGTATTCGCCGCGGCATAATCAAGCCGCCCGCTACCCGTGACGGCGAACTCCTTGCTAGAGGTGAGGATACTAGTGAAGGCGCGGATCAAGCTGGTGTAGTGTTGGGTATTCACAATGTTGCCATCGCCGCGCCGCAAGTCATTGCCACACTCATCAGCAGTGCTATCTTCAAGGCGTTGCAGAAGCCACGAGGTTCGGTGGGAGACGACAGTGTGGCGTGGGTCTTGAGATTTGGCGGTATCCTCGCGCTGGTCGCAGCTTGGCTCACGAGGAGGATCAGAGAGGAGGATGATCCCGAGGACGCAAAGCCGCATTGGTGAGATATGGCGGACGATGGGTGGTTAATCTGTTTGATCTTGCATAGACGGACACGATGGAGTATTGCCCCGCCGCTTGATGAGCTGGCGCGTGGCCTTTGCTATTGAGCGAGCGCCAGGCATTCCGGTAGGGGATGGCCACATGATGAGACGAGGATATGATTCTATACCTTGAATGATATTGATGCTTGATGTCTAACCAGCAAGCCGTTGCTGTGAAGGTGAGCCGCCAGTCGAGAGATGTGAGACGTTTTGCAGGGATTGGTGCGTGAAGAGCAAGGTACTTAGGACCCATGCTGAAATGGCATCACATACAACGCAACTCCAGATGCACCTGCCGCGTACGCCAGCTTCGCCATCACTTTGATGTGAATACCATGGGCAACCAGCGATCGGGCTTAGTGCGCGGCGATGAACTACCTCACCATGCTCTTAGGAGCTTCGTCGAATATCACAAACAGGAATTTCACCACCCGCGCGGCATCAATGATATACTCTGGCGGATGAACTGCCTGGCATCGAAACTGCAGGAAATTGGACATGATACTGAGGATATGCTGCCTGGTGCAATGTTTCGCTTGAAGGATGATACTCTGGACGGAACGGCCGTACTGCGGCGCGTTAAAGCCAGACTCAACGTCTTCAACGACCAGCTACTTGACGAGTTGGTGGCTGATGGCATGCGGGAATGGCATCGAGCGCGTAAGCCTTCGGCTGAAGACCCGTGGATTTGTCCAGGCGATTGCGGCGAGCTTCATGCGGCATTGCACAAGAAGAAGCTGGAGCATCAGAGGCTGCAGGAGAATTTGAGGTACCATAAGGTGCTGAACCTCGACTTTCGCGATGTCATGAAACAACAGGGTGAAGCTTACCAGAAACTGAGGCACGAGCTCGATGTGGAGAAGCGGCAGGCGGTAGAAAAAGTCGCGGTGTTGGAAGAAATGCTGCAGCAGGTGAAGATAGCGGCGGCTTCGATACAGACGAGCGTGAGCACCATTACCGACGCATCAGCCAGCGGGACTTCGCAAGTAAGCAGAGCATACCACGTCGAGCTGGACGCGAGGATGGCACGTCGGCTGAAGGAACGATTCAGCATAACTTCCAGCACTCCCGAGACGTCTTCTGACGGAGCAACCCATCACCGCGACTCCTCGGGCGTCGCCAGTCCGAGTCTCTCGAGTGCAGAGATACCCCTCAAGGTTCAGCAGGCAAAGACGACGGCCCAACGTCCATTAGATATCGGGCGGCAAGCTGGATAGGACAATGGCAACGATGATCGAGCAGATATTGACAATCTATGACAGCAGCGTCACGAATTCAAGCAGGAATTTCGAGGCGATTAAGAACAGCAGCATGATTGTCTAGAGCGTGATATCGCCGAGATGGAAGCTAAAGCGAAGGAGGAAGAGCAGCACGAGCGTGCTTACCGCAACAATAAAGCCAAAGAGCAGGGAGAATGTGCTAAATTAGCGAAAAGGACCTCAAGCGTAAGGAGCGTGAAGCTGAAGCGCACGAAGATGCCAGGACAGCGGGATTTGAGGAGAACCGAGATTGGATCCATGCGGAGCCGCAGCACTCATTGCCTTTGGCAGAGCAATACGAAGTCGCTGCCAACAATCAGGCGATTCGGCGGAATCCCGAGCAGGCAAAGAACGAGTTCGTCGATCGGGTCAAGCAGCAGGCTGAAGAGAACAAGCGGAAGGCGGCCATGGGATACAAATCATAGCTCATGATCGCCTGGATCATACTGCGGGATCATGAGCGTGGACACTGTTCAACGTCCCAATCAACCATGGAACGGGTGTACATATTTTGATGTACTCGCAGAAGTTGTAAATGATTGCATTGTGAGGATGTTCATGTGAAAGTAATGCCTTCTCATGTTTGCCCAAGCTAGGTTTACGCGTAGCTTCGACATCTGCGCTATGATTGGCCAAGTCAAGCGCATGCTGAGTCACGCTTCGAAATTCCAGGTTCGTGACTGTTAAGCAAGACATCTTTCCCTGCCAACACAATGACAAATTTTACAACATTCGGGACATAATAGTCACCTTTCTTCGATGCAGAGATAACTGGGAAGAACTCGCAATATAGTACAGGTGCTCCATCAGAGTACTGGGTCTGCCAATATGGCCAAGACCACGATCAAAGTGCCGTGCTCCTCGGCGAACATTGGGCCAGGTTTTGATGTGATCGGTCTCGCACTCTCAGTCTGGCTGGAGGTCACACTCACAACCGACGACCAGACGCCATCTGGAGCACCATATAACTGTCGGATCACGTACGAGGGCGTTGGAGCTGAGAATGTGCCTCTCGAAGCAGATCGCAACCTCATCACACAGACTGCACTTTATGTGCTGCGATGTGATGGTCAAAGATCATTCCCACCCAACACACATGTTCACATCAACAATCCGATTCCGCTAGGGCGAGGTCTTGGCTCTTCTGGCGCAGCAGTAGTCGCAGGTGTAGCCCTGGGCAGCGAAGCAGGCAAGCTCAACCTTTCGAGAGAACGCATACTGGACTACTGCTTGATGATTGAAAGACATCCGGACAATGTCGCCGCAGCACTATACGGTGGCTTTGTCGGCAGCTACCTCAAGGAACTCAATCCAGAAGACATGAAGCGCAAGGAGATTCCGCTCGCAGAAGTTCTCCCTGCGCCTCAAGGCGGTGTGGATACTGGATTGACGCCACCTTCTCCGCCGAATGATATCGGCAGGCACATTCGATTCAACTGGGCGCCGGAGATCAAGTGCATAGCCATCATACCGGAGTTCGAAGTCAAGACTGCAATGGCTCGTGAGGTGGTTCCACAATCTTACGACAAGAAGGATGTGATCTACAACTTGCAGCGAGTGGCGTTGTTGACGACTGCGCTTGGCCAGAGTCCTCCGAACCCAGAGCTCATTTACGACGGAATGCAAGACAAGATTCATCAGCCATATCGAAAGACGCTTATCCCTGGCTTGACCGAGATCCTGCACTCGGTAACGCCAAGCACACATCCAGGACTGCTTGGTGTGTGCCTATCAGGAGCTGGACCTACTATCTTAGCACTTGCAACAGACAACTTTGAGCAGATCGCGAACAGACTCATCGACCAGCTCAAGAAGAGCTACAAGGAAGCCAAGTCTGTCGACCTCGAATGCAACTGGAAGCTCCTCGAGCCCGCCACTGACGGCCTCACCATTACACACGAAGGCGAATCGCAGAGCACAGGTATGACTTACGCAGATGCTGGTGTGTCAATCGATGCTGGCAACAATTTTGTCGAGAGGATCAAGGCTGCCGTTAAATCAACCAGCAGACCCGGTGCTGATGCCGAGATTGGCGGTTTCGCAGGCGCGATAGATCTAGTGGCAGCCGGTTACGACGAGCCTCCGGTCATAGTCTCGTGCATTGACGGTGTAGGCACGAAGCTTATGATTGCTTTCGGCATCGAGGACTACTCTACCGTCGGCATTGACCTGGTGGCGATGAGCGTGAACGATCTTATCGTCCAGGGCGCCGAGCCGCTCACATTCTTGGACTACTATGCTTGCTCGAAGTTGGATCTTGATATCGCAGCTCCATTTGTGGAAGGCGTTGCCAAAGGGTGCATAGAAGCCAACTGCGCGCTCGTAGGCGGCGAAACAGCTGAGATGCCCGGTCTCTACACCGGAAAGGACTTTGACGCGGCCGGCGAAGCAAACGGCGCTATCCGACGAGGCCAGAAAGCGCTGCCAGACGTTGATTGTATGCAAGAAGGAGACGTGCTTCTTGGTCTTGAAAGCAGCGGAGTGCATTCGAACGGATATTCGCTCGTGCGGAAGATTCTCGAGCGCCAATGCTTGAGCTACCGCGACCAAGCACCTTGGGACAGCAGCAAGTCTGTTGGCCAAAGTCTGCTCACACCCACCAGGATATATGTCAAGCCCCTCTTGGCTGCCATCGAGAAGGACCTTTTAGTCGGTATGGCACACATCACTGGCGGTGGCCTGGAAGACAATATCCCTCGCATGCTGCCCAAGGATGGCCATCTCGCTGCTGAGGTCGATGTCTCGACTTGGGAAGTGCCTGCTGTACTCAAGTGGCTCAAGCAGGCTGGCAATGTAAGCAGCCGGGAGTTTGCGAGGACCTGGAACACTGGTCTGGGCATGGTCATCGTGGTGAAGGAGGGACTTGCGGCGGAGGCAACGAGAGTGTTGGAGAGTAAAGGGGAGAAGGTTCACAGGATCGGTCGACTGGTGGCACACAAGGGCGAGGCAGTGGTGCTTAAGAATCTGGAGTACTGGGAGCAGTAGAGAATGCCGACCCGAGGTTCGCCGCTGTACAAGAAGCATTTGAAGGTAAGGTCCCAGTCGATCGCTATCACAGCTGATAGACCCTCAGATCTTTCTCACCTTCCACCATACCACCGACCTCCACTTCCCATGCCTGCCTAGCCTTCCGCTTGTTCGCAGCCCTAAGTCCCGCATACAGCACCGTCATACTCACAATACTGAGGGAACTGAACGCAATTCCAACCGAGAACCCTGTCCTATATACCGGCTCCTCCTCCGTGATATACACATTCGAGCTCACCAACGCACCACAATTCCCCACCGCCGTCGTCATCGCGAACGCCACAGCCCTCTTATAGCCCCTCCTCACATTAATCACATCCAAACCACCACAATCGGCATCACGACATAACACCCCGCCGTCATGAAGAATGTGCCCATGTACCTTACGCTCGCGGAATCTGGGCGCGCGAGCTGAATCGTCAAACCTGTGAGGTTGAGAAGTCCGCCGAAGAGCGCGAAGAAGTAGCGGCGCTGGAGACGGTCTGCGAGGTATGCGCAGGATAGGGTGAGGACGAAGTTGAAGGCGCCGTCTGTGGATGCTGGAGAGGGTATTGTCGGTAGTGACTGTCGTGGAGGTCTCGTGTGGCTGAAGTCGTCTTCCTCCATGATTTGAAGAGAATTGGTGGTGTGCTGAAGGTCGAGCGCGGTTGCGTCGTTGTAAGAGGATGCGACGAGGGTTGAAGTCCCATGCGCATATGCGCCAGAGCCGCCTGCGTGAGAAGTGAAGTTCACGCGGAGCTGTGCGCAAGTTGCATTTGCAGGGTCGAGTGAAGTTTAGCATCAGCTATATTCCTTTCGGGCAGGCGCGACTAAGCAGGTTTCCCAGGTTTCCCAGGCTTGAGCTGCAGACCATCGTCACCGTAGACTACTCATGAAATCCCTACATACACTACATGAGCGAGACTAATTTTCATCCGGCACCGCAATACTCTGCGGATTTCTGAACACATTATCCGGATCCAAGTCCTTCTTGATTTGCTCCAGCCTGTCAACATTCCCGCCCCAATACGCGACCTGCGCATGCTTCAACGCCTTGTCGACATAGCCGGGGTAAGCACTATCATCAACTCCAGGAGTGGCATTCTTCGCCACTTCATTGAGATTGTCCAAGAACAGTCTCGAGCTCGGGGTCACGATGCCTGTCAAATCGACGAGGTAGCTCTGCATCCAATACAGAGCGTCGCGGTGGTAGTAGGCTGTTGCGTCTTGGGCAATGTCGTTGATGGCGCCGCCTGAGAGATCAAAGACGACGAACCACAGTGGAGAGCCGGCGTCGGTTTTGTCGAGATAGTCGAAGACTTGTTTGATGCTGTCTTGGGTTTGTAGTGTATTCTCGGTGAACTTGAGACTTTTGCTGTAGAAGTGGGTGGGTGTGTGGGATGAGAATAGAGTCCTGAATACATCCGAGAGCTTTGAGCCAGATGGCAGACCCGAGAGCAGCGGACTTGATTCCACGTCCGTGACGAGCTCGAAGATCGACGTGAGATTCAGTTTCGGTAGCAGTTGGGCGAGTATCTTTATGTCAGTCGTGTTGGTGATGATTTCCAAGAGGCCGGAGTACCTCAAGTCGGTGAACACCGACTGTAGGACTGTCGTGTTGTCTTGGAAGGCTTGAAGGATAGATGACAAAGTAGTATCGTTCGACTGCTGGATGCCTCGCAGGACTGCTGGTATGTTTCCAGACTCGATCGCTGGTGCTAATCGTGCAAGGCTTTCGACGAGTGGGAGGACGAAATTTGCTGGTGAAGCTGGCAGGAACTTCAACAGACCGGTGCTCGACAGGTCACCAACAAGTCCGAATGTAGCAGTCAGGTTGAGCTTGTCGAAAACAGCAAGAACATCAGCAGTCTGAAGAGCGTTGTCTGTGGGCTCTGCGACCCCAGCGATAGCGAACTGCACTTCGGACTCAGTCTCGACTTGCACGAAGTCTTCTAGTGCACCATTGAACTGTCCAGTAATAAGTGCAAACCCTTCGTAGATATAGATCGTGGATCCAAGACTTCGCGAAAGGTTCTTCTGCGAGATAAGGCCCTGCCACCCTGCAGTGACTCCAGCAGAGGTACTGAAGTTGCCGGGAACGATGTACGAGTATGGTATGGGCTGGACGATGTCTCGTGTCTTGATCGTGAAGCGAGTCACGATGCCAAAACTCCAGCCGGCACCTTTGATGGCGAAGAAGACGTCTTCGTTCTCGTTCTCCGATGCAGTGACGATGACGCCGTTGGCAAGCACAACTTCCGCCTCGATGATTTGATCGGCGGCGAGTCCGTACAGTCTCGACAGCGGTCCAAGGCCGCCAATGGTGAAGTGACCTCCGGTACCGATCGATGGAATGAAGCTGAAGACCGCAGTGCGATTGACGGTCTTCAAGTACTCGGTCAGATTACCAAGTAGATTGCCGGTACCAAAGCACAGCGTCTGGTCGGCATCATTGTAAGCAATGCTGTTCAAGTTCTGCAGGTTGATCGATAGAGACCCGTTCGACCCCCCTAGACCTATACTCGATATTAGCACGACAGCATTGGCATTGGTTGGGAAGAAATTACCAAAGTTATCAAAACTGTGCCCACCACTCAACGGCTGCACTGCAATCTTCGCATCGTGTGCACACTTGACGAGCGCAGCGACTTCCTTCGCAGAGGAAGGGAAGGCGATCGCAGATGGAGTGACAATGTTGTCGAGGTTGTAGATGTCCAGCTCACTGAGGTAATTCGGCGAAGTCGGCACCACGAACTGACTCGAATTGCCTTGGACGGCCGCAGCGATGCAAGCGGTGTACTTGGCAATAACAGCAGCCGGATCAGGCGGTGCCAGCGGGTCTTGCGAAGCCTGTGCGAGGCTGAAGTGGAGAACAGTAAGTAGAGCAGCAAGAGGCAGCATCGTAACAGGAGGGATACGAGAGGAAGACGCACTCACGTTCGAGACAGCGCACCGGATGGCGAGTGCTACATCAAGCAATCTCCAGGCATCATCTCTCTCCACGGTACTTCATGCCTCCGGTATAATGTCTCAGCTGTCAGGTCACAACACAAGCTCGTACTGGTCCGTGATGAGCAACATACGGGTAAGGGGTGTTGTGCTTGGGCTGGGCTGGCCTGCCAACCGCCAACCTTGTCAGCCATGTCGTTTGACACGTCCTGAATGACTGGTCTCACGGCACTTTCTGCTAGCTTCTCGATCGTCGGAAATGTTAGCTCGAGGCATATCGTTGTCTGCAGGTAGTCCTAGAAGGTCCTTTGCGCGCGCAGCACTGTCGAAGATTCCTCGGTCCGCCTGACCAGCGATGTATACTTCGGTTTCGCGGACTTTGGAGACCTTCTCGTCCACCAAAACAAGTCGCCTCGCGTTGGGTTGTATCCCTGGCCGTCCAGCATGCATGTTCCATTCAGATCCGCGAGACGCTTTTTTTAGCCGGATCCCAGCAATCGTCCACGTGACCTGTGAAAAGCTTCGTTCAACAATGCCGTCCATACGAAGGATTGCACTTTCCAGAGATATTCATAGTCTCCGCGACACAATGCTGCTCTTTTAGCTCCCGTAGATCTCGGACTGGTAGCCGCGTTCTGTACGAGGATGACGACAGCGAATGGCCCTGTAAGAACAAACTTTTTCCTACATCACTGCTGACAGAGGGCCTTGCAGGACTGCCCAGACTTGAGCCCTTCCATTAGTGGTACACCGTACCACTGAGGACCCCCTACCACCTCCTTCAACTGCCTTACTACGTCCCATTGCGCTTTACACTCGCCTCTTCCTCTTCTCGACCATCCTCTTGCCATCATTCGTTCTAAATCTCTCATCGGAAACCGCAATCCACTTCATCAACAGCGCATGCCGATCCGCTGCTCCCACAACCGGCTGCATCTTCGCCTTGAAAGTCGTCCACGTGAAGACACTGCTTATGGCACCTTCGTCCACGATCCTAGTCGACTTCATGCTCTCCTCAGATCTGTTCTCGATCTGTGAACGCCTGTCAGCTGCATGCCTTCCACGGGTAGCTCCATTTTGGATGTCGCGCTTTGCCGATGAGTCGTTCCACTCGACCAGTCCTGTAGTACGCGTCTTCTGCTGACCACATGATGGATGATGAGATATTTGGGGTTGCTGAGATAGATGTGTTCGCTGAAGACTACTTCGCTGAGACATCGTGGAGCCGGAGGTGGTCGAGGAGATGGTACGTTTGAGCCAGTGGGCTAGGTACCATATCTTTGAAAGGTTTCGTGTTTTTCATGGTATCTCCTTCTCGATGTGTGCGGTGAGCGGTGGGAGGTGCATCACATCAGGACAGTAGCGCTTACCCTCCATCTCTGCAGCTAACGTGAAGCCAGGCTTGCCACTCGGCAAGAGCGGACAGAACAGACGTGATCACTGCTGCTGTATGCGACGAGTCGCTTACCACTTCCTAGCGATATCCCTCCCACCAACTCTATTGAACAGCCAGCTGATGCCAATCATAAGCGTCCGTCTCCAACTCCTCGGCCAATGATAAATACTACCACTCCGCCAAGCGATCCACGCAGATTGTCCAGTCCATTCTTGACGACCACCAATAACGCCGTCATGCTGTCCGAGGTATGCAATGTTTGGTCGTGACTTGTACTCGAAAGCATTAGTCGGCTCATCGGTCGCGTTCAGCTCATTAGCCAGATACTCGGCCTTCTGTACTGCGACCTCTGCGAGAGTCGGGAGTGAATATCCATCGATATCGGCTGAGTCTCCAAGGGCGAACACATCCTCAACCAGTTGATCGTCTTTGCCGAACACTCTTAGTCTCCGATCCGTCAAGATCCGCGGCAGCTTCTCTGTCTTCTTAACGTCAAGCTTGTCGACTAAGCTATTGACGCCATTGCCCGTTGCCCAGATTAGCATGCCATACCTCTCCTCTCCACGCTCCTTGGTCCAGATCGCGCCGGCCTCAACCTTCTCGATATGACTGCTAGTCCTGATCTCCACGCCTCTACCTTCCAGTTTCTGCGCGGCGTACTCGCCCAATCGCTTATCGAAGTTGCCAAGCAGACCAGGCGCGACATCGTGGACCTCAATACTGAGCTTACCTTCCAGGTGCGGATATATGTGTCTCATGTCATGTTGCCACAGGTCAAATAGCTCTGCAGTAGCTTCAATGCCGATGGCGCCACCGCCGACTATCAGGATGCGGAGAATGTCCCGCTGTTGAGCATTTGTCAGACCAGGCGTCGAAGCAGCATCTAACATCTCCAAGATACGCTGCTGGATCTTCTGCGCGTCTGCTGTAGTACGCAGGAAGTTTGCATGTTCCAATGCGCCGGGAGTACCGAAGGTCTGAACATCACAGCCAGGTGCCAGGACGAGCTTGTCGTACTTGAGTTTGAAGGGATTCTGGGAGTTCAGATGTTCTTCCGCTATGTCCGAAACAGCTGGTCGACAAAGCAAGATCTTCTCCTTGAAGTTGATGTCTTCGACGGTAGCTTTGTGATACTGAAGGCCTGGAAGCTTGTTCTGTCGTCGGATTGGCTCTTCAGCGAGCCGGAAGTTGAACATACCAGCTGCTGCGCTCGCCAGCAGTGGCGTATATTGGATCGTCCTGATTGGCGAAACGACAGTCACATTGTATTTCGTGACTGAAAGAGCTTGGGCTAAAGTGAAGCCTCCCCAGCCGCTGCCGATAATCGCTATCGTGGGCTTCGATGCCATGTTGACGGACCTCTTCCTGAGTCTAAGTCAACAATAGTCGGATGATACAAAAGATTGTCAGTCAATGTGTAAGATGTCATCGCAATTTTATCCTTTAATTGGATTCGCCGCCATGTTGCTTCGCGGCATGTTGTTACTTTGACGTCACACCAAGGTGGATCGACGACATGGATGATGCAGATATTGCGGAGTGCCGCATATTGTACTACGTAGAACGCGACCGGGATGGCGAGACCAAGAAAGCAAGTCAGTAGCATTGTGAAAGGGGTATAAAGCATTCTCAACCTAGTGTAGCAATTCATCGTCGCCTGGTTCCTCCGAAGCCCGTGCTTTCCTGCCGACTGCTGCTGGGAGCTGGCGAGCTGCTTGATCCTGATAAGGACATGTTAGTACGAAAGTCCCTGGCATACGAGCGACCGGGAGATGAGGATAAATGTGCGGATGAAGGCTTCGGCTCATGAGCAGGAGTCTTGTGCTCTGTGGTCGAGAACGCACTCGATAGCTCGTGGGCCGGAGCATTTGAAAAACTCCGGGAATGCGAGCGCGGATGCGTAGCAATAGTTGGCTCACGAGCGGGAGCTCTATAGCTTGTTGAAGCGACAGAGCTCGACAGGTCGTGATCCTCCTTATGGGAGTCCGTTTCGTCTGATTATCAACTCACCTGCTGCCCAGCTGCCATGACTGGATGGCGCATTGTAATTGGATGGGCCTGAAGGATTGTAAGCAGGTGAGGTATTGGATCCACCAAAGATATTGCTTGTACCTGGCCTGGCATATGCATTCCTAGCCTCCTGAGCGCGTGCTTGGCGATTGGCATTCCATGATCCGGCGGCGTATCCTGCTGCGGTTCCTGCAGCAGTGCCAGACCAGAAGCCCGGTCGCCACGGCTGATGTTGACTGCTGGAGCCACTTGAAGTAGATTTGTGTTTGGGTTGCCCTGAAGATGAATAGTCAGAAAGTTCGGACCTAGTCTCGTGACGGGAGGTATAGTAGGAGCCTTTGGTACGAGCGGCTGACTCAAGACCTTGCAATCTAGCCACTTGAGAAGGTGTCCATGATCCAGAAGATTTATCGCCGGGCTCACCTCTTGGAGTATAGGGTGGTGGAGGGTCATCGTTGTCGTCACCTCCACCCCAATAGGCGCCACCAGCGCGACGGCCATTGGCAGGTCTTCTGCCTCCGTTTGTATCTGCTCCAGTAAAGATACTGTAGAGAATTACACAGACGATAGCCGCGAAAATGATCCAGAAGAGCGTAGTCGCCAGTCCGTCACCAAGCGAGCTCTCGTCTCCAGAACGATTCTTGGACCTCCAAGCTTTGTTGTTGATGCGATCACGGTACTTTTCCTCGCCCTGTGGTGTGAGTATGAGTCGATACTCGACACCACATGATCCTTTGAGAATGTGCGGATCGTCCGGGTTCTCGTACCCTTCGCAGATCACGTCGGTACTGCCAAGCTTGAACTCGGGCGGCAAGCTGGCTTTACAGGTCCACTGAATATCCTCTGCACCGTACTCTGATCCAGCATTGGTGCAGCGCATGACATCGACATCGTAGAGGCCTTTGGCGTTACCACCGATGCACGTGAGTTGTGGTATTGGCTCGACGCGTCGCGCGGAAGTCAGCGCACCATCACGGAGTGTCAGTGTCTTGATGGAAGACAGCTTGACGGCATCCTTCTGCTTGCTATAGTATGCCAGCGATGGTGGAGTGAGGGCCAATAGCGTGAGATATCCGATGAGATACATGATGGTGTTGGTCCGGTGGTGTAGACCTGTGGGTGTGTTAGACGCTCATCCCAAGGACGAGGAAGTTATCAAATATTCATCTAAAGCACAGTTGGCGATGTCCTCGGTCGTGGAGGACAGCTTGCTTTCTCGTTGTGATTGCTTAGAAGGTTGTTATGTACTTTTGCTGCCTTACACTTCCCGTCAGGCACCAACTCTGCCCCGCCAAATCGTCACTGCCCTTCGCTGCCGCCGGCCCCAATGGCAGCTAGCGCAATCGGCTGCCCTTTAAATTATCAGTCATGGCCGATTCTTCCTTCTCTCACAAAATGGCGACTCATCCGATAGCACCTCGGCGACAGCCTTTCACACTACCAGCACATCATGGCCACCATCATTCTCGGAGCGCAGTGGGGTGACGAGGGCAAGGGCAAGATTGTCGATGTCATTGCCCAAGACGGCATCCAGCTGTGCTGTCGCGCGCAAGGCGGACACAATGCCGGCCACACCATCACCAAGGAACTCAATGGCACCATGACCACCTTTGATGTTCATATCCTGCGTAAGTCAGTCGCATAGCTGGTAGAGATTATGTGCTGACGACCTGCAGCTTCTGGAGTACTCACCGAAGGTTGCGTCAACCTGATTGGGACTGGCTGTGTTGTCTACGTGCCCAACTTCTTCAAGGAGATAGAGACTCTAGACAACAAGGGCATTCAGACCAAAGACCACATCCTCGTTAGCGATCGCTGCCACGTCGATCTCGATCTCCATACGAAAGTCGATGGTCTTGAAGAGGTTGAGTTAGGCAAGGCTAACATCGGCACAACTGGCAAAGGCATTGGTCCTACATACTCTACGAAGGCGTCTCGTAGTGGCATCCACGTGGCCGAGATCTTCAACAAGGAGAAGTTCGACAGCAAGGTGCGCCACCTAGCCACTAGCTTCCAGAAACGATACGGCGATTTGCTCAAGTACGATGTGGAAGATGAGATCACGCGCTTCGACGATTACCGTGAGAGACTGAAGCCATACGTTGTGGACCAGGTCCCACTCATTGAGTCTGCTGTCAAGGGCAATGTCAGGATGCTGGTAGAGGGCAGCCAAGCCGCAATGCTGGACATCGACAATGGTACATACCCATTCGTCACCTCATCGAATACTGGCCTCGGAGGTGTCTTCACCGGCCTACATCTCAACCCACGCAAGATCAGAGAGACGATCGGTGTCGTCAAAGCCTACACAACACGTGTCGGTTCCGGACCTTTCCCATCAGAGCAAGACAACGAGATCGGCCAGAAGCTGCAGAAGGTCGGCAAAGAGTTTGGTGTCACCACTGGACGCACACGCCGCTGTGGATGGCTCGACTTGGTCGTAGTCAAGTTCTCACACATCCTCAACTGGTACGACGCCATCAACCTCACCAAGCTCGACATTCTGGACGGTTTCGAGGAGATCAAAGTTGCGACAGAGTACCGCTACAACGGACAAAAGATCACATCATTCCCAGCAGACCTCACCGTCCTCGACAAAATCGAGGTCATCTACGAAACTCTCCCAGGATGGAAGTCCAACACTGTCGGAATGAGGAGGTACGAGGACTTGCCGGAAAATGCGAGAAAGTACATTGAATATATTGAGGAGTTTGTGGATGTGAGGATCAAGTATATCGGTACTGGACCTGGCAATGAGAATATGATCGTGCGGTAGTGCCAATCGAAGAATTTCGAGCCTCATCTGGCCGGCGACAGAATCGACTCCCTTGCGGATGATGTCAGCAGAATTGGAGTAGCTTTGTAGCTGCGTATACCTTGCAGCTACGACTTGGCCAAGAACAGAAATGAAGTAGACATGGATAGAAGAGTATGTCCTCAACGCCTTTCAGTGATACACGCACGTGTAATGACTTTCGAACGCTGCTACGTGGAGTAGCCATAGGTTTGTAGTGAGCACCTCTCGTGTGCGCATACCGTTATGAGGGAGGAAATGTAGGTGTAGGCAAATTCATAGCTCGTATTGTATTTCCATGCGCGCCGCCGTACTTAATGCGCTTCTATGATCTGATGCATCTACGAGTGCCATCTCGACACATCATCTCAGGCACTAATGTTGGTATAGATATAGGCAAGCAGCCGCGAGACTGTCCAAAGGTGTGTCCTGAGCAGACTCTTACTCCTCCTTAACACCACCCCGTCCAGCCTTCTCCGCCGCCTCAATACTCTTCTTATCCGTCTTAACTTCACCCTGCTGTCCACCCAACATCCCCGCCATACCCGCATTCGCCTTCCATGGTCGCTTCAGATCGCCGGTCGCTGGCTGGCCGAAGAGGTGTACCTTGACCAGGTTGCCCTCGAAAGCGCCCTTGAGTGGGATGATGGACTGGATCAGGAGTGGGTTGGTGTACTTGAAGTATAGGTGCATCACGGCCATCATTCCGACGCCCATGAGTTGCGACTTGAACAGGCCCTTGAGCTGGGTTGTGTCGTAGGCGTGGACGGTGGTGGTGACGGCTTTAGGTTCTTCGGTGCTGCCCATGGGGGCGGGTTCGACGTATTTCAGAACGGTCATGTCTGGAATTTACGTGTTAACTCTGGTCCTGCGGGTGCGTGCTTGCGCAGCGTGGAGGAGGCAGTGTGTGAGCATACCTCTCTTCTTGTTGATCTTCTGCTGAACATAAAGGTAGACACCCACGATGATGATATTGGAAACGACGTAGAGAGCGCGGACACCGTTCAGAACGTTCGGATCTTCGAATGGAATCTTCTTGGACGCCTGCATCATCACCAAGATGATGACCAGGTTCGTACTGCGAGCGTCGCATGTTAGCTTCTGATGGCCCCGGTCGTAATCGCGTGTGGTATTGAATGAGTGCGTACATTTGCGGGTTCATGGTGGCGGGTGTTATCGCAGATATGCCGGCGTGGCCTACAGGTCGTCGGTGAGGTTGTGGATGTCTCGAGCGTGAGCTGCGCGTGGAAGGTGTGTTGCGGGTGAAGTTTTATGTCGGACTGCGAGAGGACAGATCTGGCTTTCAAGGGTGCTCGGCGAAAGGCGGCAGGGTTGTGCGCGGTATAAAGTGGGGCAAGCTCGTGAGGACGACTGTTTGTTTCATTCGCCTGAGCGTCTCTGCTTCTACTCAATCACATGCTGTCCTAGTCGAGGACGCAGGGTATCGCTACATAACGTGAGGACTGCTGTTTCGGTCTCTCACTGGCTGTGTGCTGTGCGTTGTAGTACACGTATCCTGTCCATGCCCTCCTGTCCTCAGTCGTGCTTTCTGCTCAGAGCGCAGCACTTTCCTGTGCTGCCGCTCACAGCCGGCACTTCGCAGGACAACTCGCACTACGAAGACGCTTCACCTCCACTTCACTGCTGATTTGGCTGGTCTGGTGCAGGCGCATCTGAAGCAGCTGCAGCATCTCCGCCATTGCTGCTCGCATCACCTGCAGCTGGGCCTGCGGCGCCGCCATTACCGTTCAGCTCGGCATGTGCTCCCATTGCCGAGTTGACAACGCCATCAACAGCATTGGGAATCGGCGCCGTCAAGTCTGGCAGCGGGGGGAAGCCATTGAGACCGATCATGTTCCCATTCATAGTCATGTCCATCCCCATACCCATGCCGGCACCCATCATCGGCATGCCATTCGCGTCCAAAGCCATGCTCATACCGTTGGCGTCCATCGCAAACCCATCCATGGCGCCCATCCCGTTGAGGTCTATCGGTGCCATAGGCATCATTGGCGTGTACAGGCAGTAAATCCTACCATCGAGCGCGTCACCGTCGAAGAGCGCAAAGTTCTGGATGGGCTGCTCACGCTTGCCGAGCACGTTGATCACGTCCTCGCTGAGACGACCACCAACGAAAGCGGCTGTAGGAGTGATCTCGGCGCCGATGTTCTGCAGAAAACTCTTAAGAAATTCAGAACTCAGCGTCTCGGCCGGGAGCTGCAGCTCGTCTGATTTGGTCTTGGCCATGGCGGCGAAGGTTGCAAGATCTTGCGGTTGGAGGACGGGTAGTCGGCCATTATCACGTTGAAACTCGAAAAGAGCACGCAGACATGGCAGCAATGCTGGCACTGCCTTGAGTTTGCGCCGATTCTTGAGAATGTCTTCCGGCAGTGGCGAGCTGTTGGCCAGCAAAAGCGGGCAGTAGATCTCTTGCTTCTCGACAACCTCAATGTTCTTCCCGTTGTTCTCCTTCCGATTCGTGACAACTTTGACGGAACGTGTCATAGTCTCGGCGGTGATGGCTGTAGGCACGTTCGACTTCTCTCGCTCGATCACGAACTCGTGTGCCACAAGATCAGCAAAGATGTAGCCATAGTATCCGTGGGTACCTGCAGCGTAGAAAGGAATGCCAGCCATATTGGCTGCAGTATTGATGGTCGATAAGGTCATGAGATCGTGATCGCATGCGATGATGGTGGCGAATTGCGATATGTAGTTGGCATTTTGTGCAAGAATCGATTCGATGTTGCCACTCTCTGCTTTCACGGCTACACGAGGATTGAGCTCTTGTACTCGAGGCGCTGCTGCTGCCGCACGCTGCGAGATGTAAGTCCAGAACACATGACAAGTGATCGCTGACTGTACTCACCTGCTGGCCAATGTCGCCTTCTCGAAGGAAGAACTGAGCTCCCAGATCCTCCTCGGTGACGAGCTCGTCATCGACGATGGTTAGTGAACTGATACCTGCAAGCGTGAGGTTCTTGGCGATCTCAGTGCCCAAGGCGCGCAAAGATATAAGCAGAATGTTGGCAGATCGAATTCGTTCCTGTGCTTTCTGGCCCCAAAGACGGATCTGGCGATCGTACTGCGCCATCTCATCGGCACTCAACGGAGCGGCTGTGGTCGTGGTCTGCGCGGTTCCGTTGCCATTGACCTCGGGTTGATTGATATCTGGTTGCTGTGCCACAGGCCGACCGGTGGTGCCATTGAGGCCATTGACCTCTCGTGGAAACTGAATCGCCGATTCATTCGACATACTGGATTCACCAAGGCAATATGCTCGTCAAGTTTGGAGGCTCCAAGTGTAATAAATGCGGTTCTATGCAGGCCCCGTTTGCGTCGTGTTTTGGAGTACTGCCAAATGAGACAGAATGTTCTTGCTGCCGCGCTATTGGTGACGGTGCTGAGATTAAGTCGTATTGTGTGCGATGCCGTCTGTCTGTCGTCGATGGCAATGAGGGATTGAGAGTGATATAAGTGTTTGCAACATCGCAAAGTGATCAAAGTGAAGGAGACCGACTTGGGAGTGCATGGCGCTAGTGTCGGGCCGTTCCTCTCGACGAGGAAGCGACCCTGACACCTTGTTCGTCATTAGGCGGCGGCGGTATCTGCTCCACTTGTGTGAACAGCGGAACAGCAATACGCCAGCCCCTCTCACTGTACTTTGGGAGACTGTTCAGCAATACGACCTGGCGCTCTTTCGCATGAGCTAACACCTTCGTAACCGTCCTCTCGCGGTCTCTACTTCTGTTGGTCATCTCCAGCCGCCGAAAGCGGCCTCCCGCTTCACAGCGGCTGCAGAGGATGCCAGACCATTGGCAGCTGTCGTCCATTCGAGTGCGTGGCCGTGACACGATCACGCGTACACTCCAGCACCAAAGCCAAGTCAGCTGACTGGACGTCCATAGTTTGGCCAGCACGACTATCCTCCCGCCTCCGAAACGTCTACGTCGACCCCACGAACACGCCGAAGCCGACTGCACAACGCCCTCCGAGTAACAGCCGATATGGCTGCCAACGATCTTGCCGAGATGGGTGCCACGACAAATCCACCCTCAGCTAGACGTGGCTTCCTTGGTCCATTGCAGAGGCGGCGGCAGCGATCACCAGTCACAGAGTCACGAGACACGGGCAGCAATGAGGATGCCAGGAGACGGAGGCCCAAGCGAAGAAAGCTGGACTCCGACCTCGCTGGTGCTGTGCAGACACCTATCAGATATGGCCACTATGGACAGGTAGAGCCCGGCAAGTTGCAGCTGCAGATCATAAGCTGTGATGGCGGCGAGCATAGAGATCCACGCCACCCCAGCACATCCCTCGGCCCTGAGAACTTGCTCCGACACGATAAGAGCGTGTACTGCTCCGACAGGCCAAGTAGTGGCATCGTACTACGGCACGCAGATGATACGCCATTCTGCTTGGAAAGGTTGCACATCGTTGGTCCAGAGCATGGCTTCACTGCACCGTACACCTCTCTTTGTCTCTCTTTGATGCCGTGACTGACATGTCGCAGAGTTCGAGAAGGTCTCGTGTATGTTGCAATGACACTGAATGATCTCAACAAGTACATGGATCCGCCTCATCATGCCAGACTACATGGAATTCACTCCCCACCTTACCGACAGCGGAGAAGCTTCCGATCATCGCCAGAACGCATCACCCTGTCCGATGCTCTCAGAGATCCGGAAGTCAGCTCTGAGTTTGATACCCGTCAACGTGATCAACAGGAATACGCAAATCGTGCCGATGCTCTTCATGATACCTCCGAGGAGCCTTACTATGGCGATGACTTTGGCTTCGGCAGGCAAGACCCTGAATCACATTGCGAGATACCATCTTCAAGCGAAATGGAAGATGTTATCGTATCTGCGGACGACGGTCTTCCAGTGATGATTCTTTCGGATGACGAAGCCGGACCTGAGGAGAGCTCGTCGCAAGAAGTGTTAGACTTTAGACTACAACGGCTGAGAAATATGCGGCGCCGCTTCGACGACGCCTTCGAGCGGGAACGGCAAGAGGTCGACCGCACAAACGCTTACTTCGAAGACCGTGAACGAGATCGTGACAGAGACGGTGAATGGCGACTTCGTCATCTAGACGCTATGATGGCACGATCACGCATGGCGGACTCACCACAACGAGACGAAATACCCGACGACCGAGAACGAAGTGACAGATATTCCTATCAAGGTGCACCGGAGTCATCATCTTACTACCACCCGACCGAACGCCCGGACGGACTAGATTACTACAACGACGGTCTGCGGGATCCGAATGTAACGCATGCTCGCTTCCACATCAAGCGTGGGAAGTACAAAGTAGCCATCAAGTTTGACCCGCCGGTATCTGGGAGATTCATTCTGCTGAAGCTGTGGGCGAATAGGAGCAATGTGGATGTACAGAGCGTCGTGGCCAAGGGCTTTGGCGGATCGAGATTCTTCCCTGCCGTGGAGTACCGGTAGCATGTACGGACGATTGAAGCTTGGAATGATGATATGATTATTGCTAGACGGGAATTGTATGTTGCTGCTACCTAGGGGGCATGCTAGCTCTGACAATTGGATGTCTAATGTCTCTGTGGCTCCTGGTGACACTGTGACGACCTGGTTAGGCTCATCGGACATTACATGGACATCGTCTCTCGAGACTCTCTACTGTTGTGCATGACCGGAGGGCTCTGATGCAGTCTGCCAGTCGACGCGATTCTCGATATGGGACATGTTGGCGTTTTGGTCTTGAGCAGCGGCATTTACAGTCACAGGATGGGTATGTTGAGCTTGTGGCCGTCGCTGGAGAGCGATGTCTATATCCCCGCGACTGATTGGGGCAGGCTGCGCTTGAGGCAGCATTGGTACCACTGCGATGGATGCAGACTTTCGAGAGCCGGGCTGTCGATCAGCTAGAACAGATTTCGCCCGGTCCGGGATCGAGGTAGTTCCGTGCGTGTGGGCTCGCTGCTTGCATCGGAACGTAGAGCGGAACTGCCTCCATTCGGCGGGAGCTCTTCTATAATCTGCACGACGCTATCCTTTCGAAGGGTCCATTGCTCGGCGGTATCTTGCTTACGGGTGTCCTCGGCAGTCAACGATGCTTCGGCTCCCGATACTGCTCTAAAGCGTTCAAATTTGAAAGCAGCTGGAAGTCTGGCTTCTAGATGCGCGTCTGTGACTGTCGATGACACAGCGTGTTCAGTACCAGAATCGTCAGGCAAGACTTCATGCTCGTGATGATCCCGTTGTTGCAACGAGATCTGTTTGCGATCGATCCGACTTGGCGGCTCGAGCTTCGCTGTTCTCCCCAGCTCTTCATTATCTCCATCTTCAGTAGCATAGGCCAGCTTCTGGCAGCGTGGCGCAAATTCTGATGCTGGAAATCCAGTCGTAGCTGTGCTTTAACCTATGGCAGAAAGTCCACCGCCGATAGTTCCACCGTCTGTAGCCTTTGTCATTTTTCATCCTAGTGGAATAACCTTGGACGATGGATTCACTGATCCTTTCCGCACCTTGGTAAGCGTGCGTGGCTTTGGGGGCCCGCTGTCTAACGCTAGCGGTGCGGGAGTGACAGATTTCTAGCTCTTAGTAGACTCCAATAAAGGTCTGGGTTTTGCAGTACGGCTGATCGTACCCGCTCTAGATGACAGATGACCGTCGAATTGTCGACTAATTCCCGCTAGCTGGTGAGCAGCGCTCTTTGTACGACGGAGCTTCTTCGAGATTGGCTGCGGCACTTCTGTCATGTCCCGCGATTTTCGTGGAGATTTTGCAGACTGCGGTGATCTCTTCCGCTTGGCGCGTGGCAGCCCGCTGGCGTCTTTTACAAGAATGTATCCCTGTTGCTGTACAGACTTGCGAGATTTCTGGGCTACAGCGATGGAATCACCCTCGCTCATGTCGCTGGAAGAAGTCTGTGCATCAATTGCTCTCCTCTGGATGGCTTCCTCCTTGGGCGTCGTCTTTCGCGACTTCAATCCATATGCTGGAGGAAATATCACTGCTATCGAGTCGCCTCTGCTGTCGCTAGCATTGCCCTTGATATTGGTACTGTCATCGAGATCTGACTCGACGGGGCTTTCATCATTGGTCTCGCCAAGGTCCGAGTCTGAACCATCTGTCTCCGAACCGCCGTCGTGCTCGTAGTCCTTACTTACGTTGCCTTTCTCTCTGTGCTCTGCGGAGCCACGCCACTTGTGTTAATGCTTTCTTGTAGTGTCTCCTGTGGCAGCGAGGTCTTATGCTGACCTACCTTTGATCGAAGAGAACAGCTCCATCGTGCATTATTCAATGGAGAGTCATCAGGCCTATGAGGATGTGTTTGGGTATTGGTCTGAATCCTGAGCCATTCAGAGGGTTTGAGGAGTTGTCATCATCGCTGATCCACATGCAATCGGGTCCCGCACTCCCTTCGAGATTTGGCCTGGCGCTGCTGCTAGCTGTAGTATCTCCACTGAGAGTCGTGATATGTGCCTGTGTTGTCAAAGGAACCGGCGCTTCATCACTCTGCGCGGTCTCGGCTAGTTCTGTGGCTGAGATAGTCACGACGACATCAGGATCTTTTACCACGTCATTGTCGTCGTTTCGTGAAAGACCGCTCGAGACTTCATTTTGCGGCGTGCTCTTCGAGAGTTCGTCAATGTAAGGTCCCGCAGTGGTACCAGAGTCCTCGCCATGAACTGGGACATCCTCGTGATTGACCAGATCTTCGACACGAGACTCTGGGCCGTTCCGCGTGGGGCTCGCCTCTAGTCGCCTGTACCCGCCACTTGGAGTAGCTTGGAGCTCATCGTGGGCGTTGAGAGCCTCGCCGACAGGAGAAGCGATGACCTGGGGTGGCGCCGTGGTGTTCCAAAGCTCGAAATCACGCCGCTGCACACGTCTCGAGAACCCCCAGGAAGGGTCCAAAGTCTCTAGTGGCATCAAATGTGGTTCAGAACTACAAGGGGCGTTAGGATCAAGCAACTTCGCTTCGAGACCACAGACTATGCACTTACCTGAAAGGTAGCGAAAGCGGCGGTCCGCATGCGTCCCGAGAGTCCAAGCAACTCAACTCGCCAATGTCAATGAGAACAGCGACGCATCCTGATTGAGCCACTGGGCGAACACTGGAGTATTTCATGTCTCCGCAGGCGGTTGATTTTCCTTAAATTTTGGTCAGAGGCATCATCATGACGGACTGGAAAGAAGACATCTCACCGAATGGTGCAGGCATGAGGAAAGGTAGTCCGTCATCCCAGCCATCTTGACTTAGTCTGTGGTGCTTCTGAATGATGTAGGCCTTGTGCTGGTGATCAAACACAGCACTGCCGATGATCCTCAGGGTCCAACATGGGCGACCAGGGACAGTGCCAATGGAGACGGTGACGAGGATGTCATGCCGAAATGGTAGGCTCGAGTCTTCGTCAATCGATATGCGAGCGTCGGTTTCTGTGTTTGTCGGGAATGACACCGATTGAGTGATGATCCCGTTGCGAGTGGTATTCTGTTTGGGAAAGCCGCCATTGCTATTGTCATTCTTGGCGCACAAGTGAACGTTAAAGCCGCCAGAAGATGCTATCGATCTGGGAGTCAGTCGTCGCTTGAGTGTCCGAACGGAAGAATATATAACCTGGCAGAAGGGCGCGTGCGGCACAATTTCCTGCTAAGCCGCTAACAGGAATTTGCTGATCTTCTTGACATGTGAATCTTGCCGGCAACTGTCGCACTTTGTGTCACTGCAGCGACTTTCTCGGAAGTGTGTACACCGCATAATCTGGTTGGGAGTTCGTTACGAGACCTTGCAGCGCCAGTCACGTGTCGCATGTAGAGAACTGCCGTAGTCAAACGAGAGCGATGCTTGGTCCTTGGAAGATGCTGCTGAAGCGTGTCGACACCCGGCCCACGTACGAGCATAAATACACCTGATATGCCTGGTCCCTTGTAGCTTTGACGCAATTTTCGCTGCCGTGCGCATTTGCCGCCACTTTTCGCATTTTTGGGCCATGCAGACGCTTGGAGCGGGAATCTGCATAACATACATGCCAAGATGCATAGTCGTTGTGTTCAAACACTAGATCATGCATATGAGTATATCTTGTGATTCTTCATGGTGTCACCCGGAGGCCCGCCGACAAAGCGAGGTACGTGCGTGCAGTTTACTTAATGTCTGTCTGTCGGACGAGTCTCAGTAAGGGGTGATCTAACAAAGCGGATGTGATCGACTAGGTACATAGCGCTGAGCCAGGAATCCGAGCCACTTTCTGCTGTGCCTTCGTGCTCAGACTGCCTTGATATCTGGCGACGGTTATCGGAGCAGCGGTGGACGAACGTGTTGGGTGTGTATTTCTGTCAGATCGCAAAAGTCTTCTGTAGGATACGGTATCAGTTCCATGGCATCAGCAGAGGTATGAGACAAGAAGCAAATGCTGGGACGCTAGCAAGGGCATACGAGTGAGTTCTTTCCCCTCTGTGCATGTGATAGAAAGCGACTGTGAAATGACGAACCGTATCGGCCCATGCTTTGCAACATGGCTGTTCGTTGAGTCAGCAGTTGGTATGTACCGCGACTGACGATCTTGGACAAGCTGCCATCTCTATAGCAATGTACGTCCGTCAAGTGGTGATGTGGAACGAACGCGTTTGACGTGAAAGGGCGAGTGGCGGATTGCGGCCCGTGCGCAAGCTTGCTGCACCTCCAGGCGAAGGCATTTACAGTATCTCTGCACAATATGACACCCTCTTCCCGGCACCTACAATAATGTTCCGATAACACATGGCGCTGGACGCAACGAGCGGCTATGCCGCTGGAGGCCACGACGATACGGCGCTCCCGATCTTCGACGTGCAGAAAGTGCAGATGCGATTCGACATCTCGGCCGACTTCGTAGCAGCCCAGGTCGCCAACAACGTACTTGTGCTCGCCTTGTCCACCGGTCGTATCCTGCGGTTCGATCTCGATAACCCCGAAGACATTGACGATATCGACCTTCCCAAGCGACCGGCAGAAATCGGCGTCATCCGCAAGCTGTTCCTCGATCCGTCGGCATCGCATCTGATCATCTCCACAACGCTGGGCGAGAACTACTACCTGCATACGCAATCGCGGCAACCGAAGGCGCTGGCAAGACTGAAGGGTGTGCAGGTGGAGAGCGTAGCATGGAATCCGTCCCAGCCTACTGCATCAACGAGGGAGATCTTGATTGGAAGCACAGAGGGGAACGTGTATGAGGCGTATATCGAGCCAGAGCATACGTACAGGAGCATAGAAAAATACGTGAGAAACGTCTACAATCCCCAAGATGGACCTATCATTGGCTTATACACGGATCTGGTGTCTACACGGCCGGAAGTAAGACGGGTCCTGATAGCAACACAGCACAAGCTACACCACTTTGTTGGCAGATCAGCTGGACGCGGGAACGATTCATCGATCTATGCGAAGCTGCTGGAGAGTGAAGAGCCCACGGTGCATGAGATTGACAGAGCGACCAATGCGACATACTCTTGCTTGGCAACATCACCAGACTCTCCCGATGCACCACCTTCTGTGCTGGACGGCCAGAATGCCGAGCGTGCATACGCATGGCTATGTGCAGAGGGTATTTATCATGGGAAGCTATTGACATCATCTCCCGATCTGGCAACACTGGGCAAACAGGTGTTCAAAGACTCGAAGATGTTTCAGCATTCAAAACTGCCACCGCTACAGTCAACCAGCGGGAGACATCGAGCAGCGCAGCCTCCGGTCACAGCAACAATTTTGACACAGTTTCACATACTAGCTCTGGTCGACGGCCGCATCACAGGCATCAACCGCCTGGACGAGACGGTGGTCTACAACCAGCAAGTTCTCGAAAGTGGCCAGCCAAACCTGGGCCTCTTCGCCGATCATCAGAAGAATACTTACTGGTTGTTTACGCCGCAAGAGATCTTTGAAATCGTTGTGACGGACGAAGCACGACACGTTTGGAAGATCATGCTGCAGCAGGGACAGTATGAAGCAGCTCAGCAGTACGCCAAAACTGCGGAGCAGAAGGATGCTGTTGCGTCAATGACCGGCGACCATCTTATCTCGCAAGGCAAGTTTACAGAGGCTGCTGTTATCCTTGGCAAAAGCACCAAAGCTTTTGAAGACGTTGCACTTAGCTTCATTGACAAGGGCGAGCATGATGCGCTCAGAAGATACCTTCAAGTGAAGCTCTCGACGTTGAAAAGAAGTGCAACTATGCAGCGCATCATGCTAGCTAGCTGGATGATTGAGCTTTACATGGCGAAGCTCAATCAGCTCGACGATACCATTTCGACAAGAGCCGAATTGGCTGCAGACGGCACAGCCACGTCTGCAGATACACAGAAACAGCTGCCCGTGATCCGCAAGGAGTTCCAGGATTTTGCCTCCAAGTATAAATCTGATCTCGATCGCAAGACTACCTACGAGATCATCAGTGCACATGGAAGAGAAGAAGAGCTGCTCTACTATGCCAACATTGTCGAAGACTACAACTACGTGCTTTCGTACT
Organism: Dothistroma septosporum; assembly: GCA_002236755.2. NCBI lineage: Eukaryota > Fungi > Ascomycota > Dothideomycetes > Mycosphaerellales > Mycosphaerellaceae > Dothistroma > Dothistroma septosporum. The sequence goes on from NBZP02000005.1 coordinate 283,653, forward strand.
GGGTCAATCGAGAGAGGTGGCAGGAGGCAATGACAGTACTGAAGAAACAGTCCGATTCAGAGATGTTCTATCGATACAGCACAGTGCTGATGGTCCATTTGGCATCGGAGCTGGTCGATGTGCTGATGCGCCAAACCGGCTTAGATGTGAAGAAGATCATTCCGGCGCTATTGAACTACAACAAAATCCTCGGCGATGGTACTTCCATCAACAACAACCAGGCCATTCGATACCTGCTGTTCTGCATCAACCACTCGCACTCTACGGAGCCTGCTGTACACAATACACTGATCTCCATGTACGCTGCGCACCCGACTACAGATGAGAGCGCGCTGTTGAGCTATCTCCAGACTCAAGCAGATAATCGCGACCAATTGTACGACGCTGATTTCGCACTGCGTCTCTGCATTGCGTACAAGCGTGTCCAGTCTGCCGTGCATGTATACACGACGATGGAGCAGCATGCCGCTGCCGTCGACCTGGCACTGAAATATGATGAAGTCGAGCTGGCTGCAGAAGTGGCCGATCGTCCAGGAATCCAGGATTCGCTGCGCAAGAAACTTTGGCTCAAGGTTGCTAAAAAGGTCATTGGCCAGAACAAAGGCATCAAGTCCGCCATCGAGTTCCTCAAGCGCTGCGACCTGCTCCGGATCGAAGACTTGATACCCTTCTTCCCTGACTTTATCGTCATTGATGACTTCAAAGAGGAGATTTGTGCCGCTCTGGAAGAGTACAGCCGCCAAATCGATGAGCTGAAACGTGAGATGGACGAGTCAGCATCCACTGCTCAGAACATCAAAGACGACATCAAGTCTCTCGACCAGCGTTATGCCATCGTGGAGCCTGGAGAGAGATGTTGGAAGTGCAGACTGCCACTGCTGATGAGACAATTCTTCGTCTTCCCTTGCCAGCACGCCTTCCATGCAGACTGTCTTGGTGAGATGGTCATGAACATGGCTGGCATGGGCAAAGGTAAACGAATTCGAGAGCTGCAGAGAGAGATCGGTCGAGGCGTTGCGCTCGGCAAGAGGAGGGAAGGCATGGTGAAGGAGCTTGACGGTCTTGTTGCAGGTGCATGCGTGCTTTGTAGCGAGATGGCTGTCAAGCAGATTGACGAGCCTTTCATCACCTCTGCTGACAACAAACAGGAGTGGGCGATATGAAGCTGCTGTCCTGCGAACAACGAAACAAGATCGCGTTCTTCAAAGACGAGGCTTGTGTTTCCCATCATACCTGGGCACATTCCTGTAAGCATCCGATGGCTTGGCGCCGACAGCGCTTAACAGTAGACCGGCATGACAAGGAATACCGAGTGAGCACACTGGTAGTACACTTGCTGCCTTGACGCACTGTCAATGGTACTGCTGATTACTTACGCATGTGAATCATTGCGATCATGCGACTCTTTCGCCTTCCCCGTGTCCTAGGATTGGCGGCAGCATCAACATACAATGCCTCTACTGGAGTATGTCCGGCCTATATTCAACAGCAGACATCGGGTCCAACGAGTGAGGCTCGCGAGCCTTCAACATTCTGTACGGCTGTTGACCAGAAGCCAGCCTGCCCAGGTGGACCCGTTGGTAGTGGGCCATCAATGGTACGGGAACGGAACGAAAATCCTGCCAGAGCATTGATACGTCAACGCACCGAGCTATTGCGTTCCAGTAGTTGAGAATTTCTTGTCTGTCAACGTCGGTAACACACATAAGCATGTGCATCTCAGTGCAGCCTGCCTCTCGATATACCGTTACCGTGCAACCACAATGGTGAATCCAGTCGAAGCGGCATGAGGAGGGATGCCGAGGAGTCGACGTAGATCCGACGAGGCTCCAGGCGTGCCAGTGTAGCTTCGGTGCGTGGGAAGTCGTTACGATGAGTAGTACGCTGAAGCAGATTCTCTTCCTGCCATGAGGATGCTGGCTGACATGATACCTAGATCTCGGCGTAACAGCTGGTCGCGACAGGAGGCATGGCACTGCTTTTTACCACAGAATCACGCCTGCCCATGATGATGGCGCTTCAACTACTTTCGAGGGAAAAAAGGCTCAGGGTGCATATGCTGATCATTGATTCCGGCACAGAGTTCACTGTGAAATGTCAGCGTGTCGATTCCGCGCCGTGGCGCCGCAGTCTCTGGGTGCATATGCACACTCGCGGCGGACATCCTGCTTACCGGCCTAGCCATCATAGCAACCATGTACTACCGTGTCTGAAACAGCACCTCAGACAACCTCCAAAACCATCAACTACTCACTTCCCACCAGCATCCTCCGCCTTCCCCTCCTTGCTCCAAAACCAGTTACCTCCCTTCTTCTTGGCCTTCGCCTGTCCCACCTCTCCACCATTTCCTTCTTCCTCCCCCTCCCTCTCTCTCACGGCATCGTCCCACGCCCTCTGCCCGGCAAACGGCTTCCCATTTCCCTCCAGCTCGTTCCCATGCGACAGCTTCTTTGCTCGTGGCACGAGTTCGAAGCCTTCTTCCGCATCATTCTCGCCGATGAGGACGCCTTCTTCCGCGAGCTCGGTATCTTTGCCGGGGTCGATCGTGTCGTAGTCCGTTTCTGAGAAGGGTTTGCGGGTGTGGTTTTGGACGCTGTTGGTGGGCTTGATGGTGATGGAGGCTGGGGGTTTGCTGGGTGGAAGGGAGGGGAAGCAGGTGGCATAGTCGGTTGTGGTGAGGTGAGTCGGAGGAGCTGAGTCAGATGTGGTTGGCGACTTAGTGGGTTGGGAGTGCCTGTTCGGTGAGCTTGTGGTGTCAGATTTGACGTCGTTACGGTTGTCAAAACCGAGGGTGGTCAGGTTGCGAGCCCTTGCCTTGTTGATAAGGTCTTTGTTGGACATATCGTCAGAATTTTGTGTTATCTTCGCTCATCGTGATTATCGTCGCACTTTTGAAGAGGGAAGTTTGGAGGCGGAAAGCTAGATGCACTATGGAACAACGGCTATGGAGTTGTGAAGACCTGTTTGCTGCAACGAATGTGCGTGCTTGCTGGCCGCGTTTTTGGTGGCGCTGTCTTGATCGCTGAGGCTTTGACATAGTCAGACACTATTGAATACTGGGAAGTTGTCCGGGAGCTGTGTGGGTCTCATGCATTTCTAGATGCATACCACATTCACATATCTACGCAAATATCCTTATCGGCTCATGCAAATAGGGCCCAGGATCATTGAGTCTCAAACCCTTGTCAAGCGCAGCAATCGCCTTGATCTCCTCAGCCGTCAAGTCAAAATCCGTCACTTCCAGATTCTGCTTCAGGCGGTCTACATTGTTCGACTTGGGAATGACAGCAATCTTCCTCTGTATTGCCGACCTCAGTAGAACCTGAGCGTGGAGAAGACGCCGAGCTCTCGTTCCCGAGCAGTTCATCCTGCATCTCTTCGTCGAAATGGCGCAAGCCCTCGCCGCCATCCACCACGGCTTCCGATACCGTGGAGATGGTAAATGTTATCAGGACGAATTTGCACACTCGGTCATCCACGGCGACTTCAAGGAGGACCAGATCTTTCTTCGCTGGAACGAGCAAAATATTGGCGGAATGCCAGAGCTGGTCCTTGGAGATTTCGGCGCGGCCAAGGTCGTTGGCTACTATTCAACTGTCAACCCTGGCACCTTGATCTATAACGCCCCTGAAGACAAAGCGGTGTACGGGAACACAAAATACAAATACGAGACTCGACAAGTCTTCTACGACATGGTCAACTCTCGAACGGTCCAGTCCGACATTTACGCTCTGGGCCAGGTAATGTACGCAATGGCTGCGCGAGAGCCGAGTTACTGGCCGATTGGACAGGACCCATCAGGACTTGAGATCTCGCGGGAGTACAGCACGACCGGACTTAAAGAAGCGATCCGGGCATGTTTGGTCACTGACCCTGCTCAGCGCGCCGACATGTCCTTCAAGCCTGGGGTCGGACTTCTCCCAGCAATCGAGAAGCTCAGAAACGCTCGTGATGCACTGATCGAGCGAAGAGGGCCTCTGGATCGCATGGAGTTCGACCCTGCCTGTGGACCTCCGCGACTAGTGAGGAGGTAGAATCTGCTAATGCTCAACAATCAACGGAGTTATAATCGGAGGCCTTCCTGATGTCTTACTGGGGGCTTTATTTGGGCATTCTGGCGGCGAATCGTATGTGTAGATAATGGGAACCACTGTCAAGGCCTTGTGACTGCATTTGAAACTTCTCACGTTGTGGTCATGTCTTCCTCACTGCTCCTTACCACGCCCACATTGAACGCCCCGACTCACTCCAATCGTGTCCAATAGCACTCCTCCCTTGTGCGAAGTTTTGCGCCGTATGAGGCCTACCTTGCTCTAGAATCGCTGCCTGCTGTTCACCTGCCTGGTTTCGTACATGTGCCTTGCAGCTGTGAAGTGGCCGGCGGTCGTCGCTTGAGATCGTGATGTAATTCTGTCATGCTCCTGAGGCTTGTGGTAATGGTCCAATCTTCATGTGTCCGCCTATTGAATGTTCGCTTCCGTACGCCTTGGCTTGGCTCGGTGCGGCGCGGTGCGGTCGTGGTGATACATGTATGTTGTCGAGCTTCGAAGCGCGTCGTGAAGTGAGGGCAGTTATAAAGGAGGGTTACGATCCGAGAGCCGGGTCCCGCGCGCGCGCATGTATACTTTGAACTTCCCAGGTTGGACGATGATCTCTTCAACGACAACCACTGAAGCCTTTGGCCATCCCAAAGGAGACCATTGATGATGATGATAATGATGATGATGAGTGTCTTGACCCGAACAAGTTCTCTCAAGCACACGTCATCGCGTGGCAGTAGAATATGCTATCGGCAGAACTCGCAGCACAAAAGACCCGACCGGAACGGACTGCATTCTATCCGGCGATGCCGCTCGCATACTCGTATAAATGTTTTGGTTCCAGCTGCGACCATGACTGTCATCATAGTCAGACCGACTAGCATGCACAATGCTCCATCATAAGGAGTCCTGCGTGCGCACCAGGCGCATGGCAGGACTTTAGCATACCGCAACACCGGGGCCATCACCAAAAATATGCCCTCCAGAAGACCTCACACCAAGACCCGCCATGGCTGCAATACCTGCAAAGCCAGGAAAGTGCGCTGTGATGAAGAGAAACCGGTGTGCAGAAACTGTACACGTGGAAATAGATCATGCAGCTATCCCAGTCAAATCCTCGCCATTCCAAACAGCTTGGCGACACACATCGACGCCCAGGACCAGATCTTTCCCATCCGGGACATGGAACTTCTGCATCACTATACATCATTCACATACAAATTAATGACAAACGACCCAGATCAGTTCGAAATCTGGCAGGTGAATGTACCGCAGATGGCGTTTAGGTATCGCTTCTTGCTACATGGAATTCTTGCTGTCGCAGCGCTGCATCGAAGATATGAGGCGGAAGATTCCCAGAAAGAGACGCTTATGAACCTTGCCAGGTATCATCAACAACACGCGCTCACTTTATACATCCCCCGACTTCACTCCATCAACCAGGATAATTGCAACGCACTCTTCGCTTTCTCGATGCTGCTGGGCATCCTCTGCTTTGGGATGCTAGATGATCAGGATCTAGGCTCGCGTGCGATCATCAGCCGCTTTCTGGACTGTTTTGATGCTCTGATGGGCGCCACAGCAGTTGCCTATGAAGCGGCCCACTGGCTCAGACAGGGCATATTCAGACCCATCATGGAGGAGATATGGCCGGAGGTGCACGACTTTGCACATCTCAAGGAAGGCGCAAGGGAGGCTTTGGAGTCTCTGCTTGCACAAGTTGAGTCCACTTGTAGATCTGATCCGGCGGATCCTGTGTCGAGATGTACCACTCCGATACAGCTCGCTCAACCTTTAGTTGAGCAGGCGGAACAGAGGACAGGGGAGGTCATGTCCAGAAGACAAGCATATCTCGCCAGCATCTATGGTTGGGCGACAGTCATGTACCCGGCGCCTGGGGACCGCCAAGTCTTGATTGTGGTGGCATGGCCGGTCTTGGCTGGTGCGACTTATGTATCGCTGTTGAAACGTCGAGACCCGCTGGCGCTGGTAATTCTGGGCCACTATGGTGTTGCTCTTCATCTTTATGGGCGATTGTGGATGATCGAAGGCCTCGGGAAGCGATTGACGGAAGCCATTGCCGAAGAATTGGACGTGGCCTGGAGGCCTTTGCTCGCCTGGCCATTGAGCCGAGTCTCAGAAGTTATAACTCCAGAGTGAACCCCCCAGAACGTCGGTCATGCCGTTCTCAACAATAGAGTCGGCACCTTGTCATACATGGATGCCGTCAACGAAAAGGTCGACATCTGAGCGCAGGGGAAGTCATAGTCCAAGCTTGTTGGCGAGTGCTGGCGATGTCACTGCGATCTTGCTCTTCCTCGGATTGGCCGCAGCCGCAATTCGCGCTTCCAGCGCCTCCTTGGCCGTTTGCTGTCGATTCCCGAATGCAGCTCTGCGTTGACGCTCTGGCGCACAAAGCCGAGCTCGGAAAGATTTCACAAAGTCGGTTTCAGCTTTGTCCCCATGCTCTAATTTCTCTTCGGCAGCGGCCTCTGGACGTATGGGCAGATCGGATGCCATCCATTGAGGAAGGGCTGCAGACGCATCAGACCCAGTCCTGCAGCGTGTGACAGGTGCCAGCCTTTCCTTCTGCTTGAGCTGGCCAGCGGGCTTCTTTCGAACACGTCGCGGTGGTCTAGCCAAGGGCAAAGCTTGATGCGGGGCGTCAGACGCTCCAGAGGAATTTCTGATGTGAATCCAGTCCTGCGCTTTGGCGTGTTCTGTAGGAGATTTTGGCAAATATGTCAAGCTACCTAGCTGGGATGGTAGTTGCATCGAGGGCGCAAAGTCGGAAGAGGGCGGCACTGGAAAGTTGAAGACGACATCGTCTGATTGGAAGGAAAGGCAGGAGAGTGTTGAAGCTGTCGTTGCCGTGGAGGCTCTTGTTGAAGTTGACGATCGTTTCGCACGGGACACGCCGCTCCGGGTCGAGTCGTTGTCATCTTGAACGCCAGATCTCATGTTCTTCTCTACGGCAAGACTCAATCTCGTCAGATACTCCGGCTCATACTTTGACGAAAAGTACGACTCATCCTCCGACACCGGCACATCATCCGCATGATCAATCAAATCGCTGGGGGTCATTGTTTCTGCCTGTTGGAATGGCATCGTGCTAGCTTTCGAGCAGTGATTTTCGGAGATGGCGCAGACTTAGGTTCGAGAGCTCACATCATGGTGTGATGGGGACCTGCAGCAGCGCAGCGGTGAGATGCAGGTACCGGGCTTGTCCGTTGAGCTGTCGTGTAAGAGGCGGGGGTTAGTCTCTGCGTTGTTAATAAATAATCTTACGCGCAGGATGTGTAGCTGCAGTGGATGCCCTGCACGCAGGCCACGCGAGGCCTTAAAGCGGTTCACATAGTCATTGACCGGCAAGGGTCTTGGCCGCTTCGCATACTTTCGCATGCAGAGTTTGCCATGGTGAGTGGTTACCCCGACTAGGCTGAGGGCTCATTGGTGCTGTCGCGGCTCACTATGCTGGTGGAGGCGATGCAATGAGGAAAGGCAATTGGCATCTGCCGTGCGAATGACAGCTCTTCGGACTCGCTGAATAGATTGAGATGACTTCGCCTGGCACGGCGAATCCTCCGGACTATCGACCAGCAGTGGACAAACTTGAGTCTGTCGTCAACGGTACCACTATAAGGATTGATTGTCATTCGTTACCGACGCTGCGGCGGACGTCTGCTAGCGTGATCGGGAAGCGCCCGCCGAGTGGAACCGGACTCCAACGTGATCGAGAACAACGCCCGGTCACGACTTTGATACCCCCTCGACGCGTCTGTCATAAATACCTTCACCGCTGTTGATCCTGCCAACGCAAGCCATGCGCATCGCAGACTTCGAGACGTTTTCCATCTCAGCTGATCCAATCTTGCGACCGAAGCCATCAAGCAATACCGACCGCACGCCCTTGTGCAAGGCTTAGGATAGACGACCTCACTGGCCATGACGCCCGTTGGGCTGCAGTAAGAGTTTGGAAGCGTGGATGCCGGTTCCGCCTTTTATTGCCGACGTCATGTCTACTGGAAGCCTCGTGTGGTTCAGCGCCAGACTTCGTCTCTTCTTCTCTTTGCCCGACACGCCGCCTCGTACCAGCAGTGTGGATGAGTCGCGAGACATGTCGCGGCTGTACCGTGGGTGAAGGTTCGGAGGTCTCAGGTGCGTCTCCTGCCTCGGCGTCGACTGACGGTATCGACCCTTGAATGAAGACGAGAAGAAGGACACGTGAACGCAAGCAGGACGCTTGCTCGTCTGGTAGGTCTATGGTGAGTCTCGGGCGGCCCAAACCCTTGTAGACGTCCCACTCATGTTACGCAGCTCCGTGCAGTGCAATTTTCAGCACAGCACGGTCGTCGACAGCGGGAAAGTATTTTTCGGCGGCGCTCCAGTATCGTGGTTCCTCGTGGTCATAGCACCTACTTCTCAGACCTCAACAGCAGGCCATGCTCACACTCCAACGACACCATCTCAGGCCCGTTTCTTCTCGCTCCAATGGCCTCCCTTGCAGATCCATCAAGCCATGCATTTCCTATCCATTCCCGTGTGGTGCCCGCTACTTCGCCATCACATCTTCAACACTGTCCCTCCCAGCTCGAGCACACTGTGGTATCACCTTAGGCCGATACTCAACAACCCATCTCCAGCTGATCTATCTAGCGATGACCTGCATGGCTGCCTAATATGCCAAACTTGACTGTGCCGCACTGCTGTGCCATGTCAAGACTTGACACTTGAGCTTCCAAAACCTAGAAGTAATCAAGCTGCGTTTAGAAGTGGGCCATGATGCATCGATAATTCCAGAGTTGTCCACTTGGACATGTATCACACCGGCAATGGCTCTGGTGTACTCCAAGAACAGTGACCTCGTGACTTAAGAGGTTTCATGTCAGTACGACGCAAAACTTGCCCTCCTGTGCAGTACATCCGTCTATGGCATTAACGCCCTCCACTTCGCAGCCGCAGCCGTTGACGCAACCCTTCTCGGGGCTATGCACCAAGACGTACACCTGAGCACGGTCAATCCCACCGCCTCCAGCCATACCCTTCTGCACATCGCCTGTCTACCTTTCGACGACACACAATTCAACATCTTGTCCCACGCCATGGCCTCCTCAAACCACGACGTCCATACCCTCTCCCCACCCTTGTACTCCGAGAGCTTAAACATTTCCCAGCTACGCCAATCGTCGTCGCCAGAGTTCTGCCATCTCGAACCGAGAACTCGGCGCCCACGCGAAATCTGCTATCCTAGTCCCGCATTCGATGTAGACCTTCAAAGACCAGTGTGAGTTAATCAAGCTCCTGGACACTGCTGTCGCAATGCACTGTACTGCGCAGGAGTATATAGGAAGTACGGAATTGCGATACCTTGCCCCGTATAGGACTGTGAAGAAGAAGGCTCCGAATTTCCTGCTCATATATTGGGATGCTGCCAGGTCATGGACTACAGTAGAAAATAAGGTCGGATACAATGCTGTTGATCTTTATGATTTGGGGCAGTCGGTAAGTGAGGTGAGGGCGCTGGAAGTTGGAGGGACAGATGGAATGTGAGTGAAATGATTTCGTTCTGACGCTGTCTTTTCAAGTACTTGTGTCGTAGTTCTTTCCCTCCCAAACGCCGCGCTAATCTCAATTGAACACCAGAGTGTCTCGTTTTTCCATCGTCAAGCATCAAACTCAATCGCCGAGTCCGAGTCGAGATCTGCGTTCGCCTAGATTGCCAGATCCTTCTCGAGAACTGCATTGATCAGAGTCTGCCGTCCGCTTTCGAAAACTCTCGATCCAATCGTGTCTCCGATCGCATCCACCAACCGGTCCTTCAGCGCATTGCCTTCTGGGTGTCCGTTGGCTTGTGGTGCCGACACTGCGTCCTTCTCTAGCTCGTCTAGTCCACGCATGATGGCTTCGACTACCTTCTCAGCATCTGCGCGCTTTGCGTCGTCTTTGATGCACTCCGAAAGGTGTACGTCGTAGGCCTTGAGATTTGGTAAGATGAGCGATCGAACGCCGGCGCCTCCAGCAATCATAGTCAGACCGAGCACAGCTCCGTAATGCGTGCCAAGCGGCTTGTGTGAGTCGAGAAAGTGCTTCAGACACGATCGTGCAATACGTGGCTTCAGCGTCGAAGAGCTCGGTCCGTACTTTCGCGCGATGCTCGAGAGCAGACTGCTGGCATAGTCGCGAAGTGAGAAATGGATATCGCCAGCGTTGCTTGGTCCTAGATGCTTCCCGACCAGGCAGGTCAGGACCGAGGGTACCAGTGATGGCACGTATGGCGCAATGTATAGGCTGGGATTCTCCAATAGCGCAGCGACCAGCTGCATACTCTGCGTGAGGATGAACAGTGATTTGAGGTTGTGGGTCACTTTGTCAGCCACGAACTGAATGAAGTACGGCACGAGCTGATGCAGACCCGGATCTGTCTGGAGCGATGAGAAGGCTGCCGCGCGGTACTCCTCGTTGCCCTCGTCCAGGATCGCGGCACATATTCGCTCGAAGTACAGCTGCAACTCTTTTGACAGGACATGCTTGACGAGATTTTTGACCTGCACATTGTCATTTCCGCTCATAGCTGCCAGAGTGTTCGCGCCCTGTCCCTTAGCCTGCAGCTCCTGGTTGCGCTGGTCTGCCTGTGTCGGGTTCTGCGGTATGCTAGGCTGCACACCCTCCACAGCCAGCCAATGCGCCGTGAAGCTGATCTCGCGCGGGACCTTTGGCAAGGGCGCGTTGATCAGCTTCTCAAAGTCCACCTCTTCATCCTCGACATAGAACAAGGGCTGGCCTGGTCCAATCGAGGCCTCGCCGAATCGCAGCGGTCGCGTTGATTCGTAGCCATACAGCGGCTCAACGTCCAGTACCCGTAGTGCTTGCGATATGTCCTGCGTCGTGAGCGTTGTCCGTTTCGCGTGTCGCATGAATTTGAGCGCCTCCTCGATCAGCTGTTGTACGCGATATTCCACATCTCTTGCCAGATGCTCAGCGACGTCGCGGTTCAGCGCAGCGATTCCCACCGACTCGGCGACGTCGATCACGTTTTCTGGGTTCCACACCGACATCGTGCGCGCCGCTCACTGGGACAGTGCTGTTTCCACCATGCAGGAGTTGTGGTACGCGGGGGGTTGGCGGAGATGCTGGTGCGGCGCGAAGTTGTATAGGGTCGCGTAGTCGATGTTCTGAGTTCCAGAAGGCGCCAGCTGGTCGACGAGGGAGATTTATGTCTGATGATGAGGTAGGCGCAAAGTGTCGCTGTGTCTTCGATGTTCACCTGTCAAGTACAAGCTTCACGTGCGCGAAGATGGCGCGGAAAAGCCGAGCGGAACGAGCCGGTGGAAGCTGCAGAGTCAATCCGAGCCCTTAGCGTTCACTGCATTGCACGTCCCAAATTGAAGTATCACGAAGAGGACTGCTCTCTTGGATAGCTTTGGTCTATGTGCCCATTCGTGTGCGTGTCCGTCGCAATACAACCCATGTACCCGTTCTTTGTATCTCTATCCTTGCCGTTGCCATTTCCCTCGCCCTTGCCTTTGCGTTTACCTCTCCCTTTCCCACCACTCTTCTGCATAGGCACACCAACGTGATCCTCCTCGTCCTGATACCGCCTCAGGCCATAGCCATACACCATATCCTCCCAGGGTTCCTCTGCTTCTCTTGCGGCAACAGGACTTGCGACTGCCGGCTCTTCGCGTGCCGAAATACGATTGTCAACTTGATCATTGTTCGCCGCAGGATCGCCCTCGTCATGTTCGCGATCTTCATCGTCCTCTTGCGAGCCACCGCCGCCTCTCAGGCCTGGTCTCCTGCGGTCGTACGATCTTCGCTCGCGGACCGAAGGTCTGTTCATTCGACCTGAGTTCTTCGAGCCAAGGTCGTCCTTGTTCGATCCTCCATCCTGGCTAAGTTCAGACAATATAGGCTCATTGTACCGCGTAAATTCACCAGCTTGAGACTGACCAGATGGCGAATCTTCTATACATTTGCCAGCGAAGGGTCTTATTGTATCATGTCGCTTGACCCGAAATCTTCTCCGCCAGTGTGAGCACTTCCCATCCGAACAGACAATCCGATCCCATACATACCTCTCACGTCGCTCACTCTAGTCGTCTCGTCCATTAGTGCTGAGATATAACATGTACACTACAGCCAAGGTCAGTAAAACTTCAATGATCAAGTGCCAGGTTGCTAGGCGTTCTAACATGATGGGCGAGTGTTGTAAACGTTGTAGCTACGCGGCCTCGAGCCAGGAAGGCTCCATATAATCCCCAGTAATTGTTGGCTTTTCCCTTCAATACTGCGTCTTCTAGACGGACAAGCAGATCTCATGGCAATTCCGCAGCGCGATCTCGGTCGGAGTCGACAGATTCGCAGACTCGATCGAACACTGAATCTGCCCTAATTACATCTTAAGATCTGCTTACGCTATTGTGTGCCGATGAGAACCGCCTCGTCTCAGTGTCGTGCAGATCATAATTCATTGGATTTAGCGAGAAGATCGGTCCGCGGTCTGATGCCGCTCATCACTGCTTCTTTTCTAAGTCGATAGCTCGACTGGGGTCAAAGATCGTCTCTGAAGGACTACAAGCTCTTTCGCGTGGCCGACAATATGTTTGAGGATGACCAGGCCGATGATATCTGCGGTAAAAGATGCCATGGAGAGTTTCATAGCGGCGTGCGGTGGCGGTGATTGCTTCTGGTCTCAAAAACATCTTCGCTGAGTCTCATTGCTTCTGTGCATCTGTCGATGAGATTTGCAGCTGGCGTGAGACCTGCAAATCAGGGCCTCGACTTGTCATATATGAGAGATACCCGAAGAAAGCTATTGAGCGCCAGTGGCCTTGGTAAGTGCGTGATCTGAGTATGGGGCATACCTTGAAAAACGATCAGTCTATACAGTCCTCCAATTGTGGTCCCGTGGCGCAATGGCCAGCGCATCTGCCAAAGTGAGGGCTCTTCAACATGGGCAGCTGCATCTGCTGACGTTTCCCGTCTACTTTCCTGTCCTTTCCCTGTTTCCTCGAGCCCGTTTATAGCACTCCAGCTTGCTGGCTGTGTGCAGGAGATCTGCGTTCGAATCGCAGCGGGTCCAACGCATGATTGTTCTCCGTCCGAAAGCTATTGTCGAGGAGCCACTTGGCATTCATTTGCGTACCTACTTGGCCGCGAGACCACTCTTGGTTCCCACAATACTGACCACGTCCTCGTCTGCCACCAGGTGCGATAGACCGACTCGCTGCGGTACGTGTCTCGCACTGGCTCCCCACACCAATGCATACTTGAAGCTCTCCTTGATTGTTCGATGGATGGCATCACACACGTCTTCGATGGTACTGTTGTTCCGGACAATTAGTGCCTCGCTGAAGACAGGATCAATTCCTTTCCGTTTAGTGTAAACACGAATGAGTCGCAGCTCATCCCAACATCTATCGACGACGTCCGTAATGCCTAGATCCAGCTCGCAACTCATGATCTCGGTATTGGGTTCGCGAGCGAGCTTATTCAGGTGCTCTAGTCCGATGGCATCGACTTTGTTGTAGACGTACAGGCACTTGATGTATGTTCTGTGGTCTTTCATGATCACATCGATGAACTGATCAACGGTTGCTATGGTGTATCAGCTACGCGCTTATTGACAACGCATTTCCTCGACATACCATTCTCGTCTCGCACGAGTACATCGGCATTCAGAATCTTGTAATCCTTGAGGATTGTGTAGAGCAGCTTTTCATCCAGGTTCTTCGAAGGTGTTGCGAATGTGACTTTCACCCCACCGGCCTTCTTCGCTTTGATGGTGATGTTCGGAGGCTCCTCATTCAGTCGTATGCCGACAGCATTCAGCTCGGCCTCGAGAAGTGCCCTCTGCTCGGCTCGCTTTGTGGCGTCCAACACCATGAGAATCATGTCGCTAGTCTGTGAAAGAGTCAGCAGTATCGACGGCCAGTCGATCAGACAGTGTTACCTTTGCCGCTGAAATGACCTGTCGTCCTCTTCCCTTGCCTTCTGAAGCACCTTCGATGATGCCAGGGAGATCCAGAACCTGAATCTCGGCACCTCCATACTCGAGTACGCCAGGAATAGCCGTCAGGGTTGTGAAGGAATATGCAGCCACTTCGGACTTCGTCTTCGTGACTTTCGAGAGGAACGTAGACTTTCCGACGGATGGGAAGCCAACCAGCGCTATTCGTGCATCACCAGATTTGGAGACATCAAATCCGGCGCCGGCTCCTCCTGCGGCTGTCGTAGGCTCAAGGAGCTGAGCACGTAATCGAGCGAGTTTTCTATGCATGTCAGCCTACACAATCCGCACAGACAACAGAATCGACATACCCTTTCAGCAATCCTAAATGGTAGTCTGAAAATGCTTAGCAAGTTCCGCGGCTTCCACAAGTAGGCAACATACTGGTGGCCTTGTTTTCTTCGAGCAGTCAGCAACAGATCGGTTCATCGGAATAAGGCGTATGTACTTTGCGTCCTGCTCATCTCATCTTCGATCCTGGGTAGCTATTAGCCCGTCGAGCACGTTGGCCACAGGAAAACAGAAATTCGTACTCCTTGATCTTGTCCGTGATGTTGACCATGTTGATCGTGCTTATTCAGCAGCAGCCGAGTCTTGGGAGTTGGTGTAGGCTGTCCTTGGAGATTTGTGAGATAGAAGAAGAAATGGTTGTTGTTCTCGTCGTTGAACACACCAAATGCCGCTGGAGAAAGCTCCCTAGTAAGCTTCTATGCAGCGGACCGAGCCGTGCGCGCTAGTAGGGGTGCGGGACAGATGCGATGACATCAACAAACGCATGGCAGGAATCAAAACGACTTGTGCAACGAACGACTTCTGATGGCCTTACTATGAAGACGTGGAGGTAGAATCGACGGAAATCAGCAGCGCAGATTCTTTTGTTGTTGCCTCACAGCATCAACATGCTACTTGCCAATCTAAACAGCCCCTCCGCCTTCGCCACAAGACCATAACACCGCTCCGCCACGGAAAGGATGCTTCCTCCTGGTCTCAAGACAGCCAAAGAAGTCAAGTACTACTACGAGCAAATCGTGTACCCAACACTGATCGCCTCTGGGAACTACCAGCCTTTCATATACCCATGGGCTACGGCTGGGTTCCTCGTTGTCTTGGTCTATCTCCTGATCGATCATAGGAAGTCGACTGCCTTGAAGTCGCTTCGCTTCCCACTGTTCGGACTTCTGTGCGCATTCTCAGCATGGTCCATACTCAACAGTAGAGGGAGGAGCTCTGCAGCAGCCTACGGAGTTGGACTCCTTTCAGCATGGGGCACTTTATGGACAGCATCGATCATGTTCTTCAATGATTGTCAGTCGGACTTCAGGCGAATTGAGCGTGCAGATGCTGGGGCTGTTGCGAGACTTAGTGCGACTCGGTACAAGAGCACTTCCGTCAACGGATCGCTCTCCAACGGGACCATTGCGACGGCAGTCAGTGGACCCACGGAGGATGAACTAGATGGGGCAGACAGACTTGCGACTCAGTATGCTTCACACCGTACCGGTCCTTTGTTCTGGCAGTCCTACCCCCAACGGCCATTCTCAGAGCGGCTGGACTGGATGATCGATTGCTTCAGCAACTTTCGCGGTATTGGCTGGAACTTTCAGACTTACGGTGTGCCTTCGCCCCCCCTGTGGGTTGAGGCCGAGCTGAGCAATACTGCTCCTAAGAAGGAGACGATTACGAGGAAGCAGAACTTGACACTCAGCAAGACCGGCATCCGCCGCTATACTGATCGTAACGCTTTACTGAAGGATGTTATGATCCGCTTGACCTTCGGCTTCTTTGCGCTGGACTTGATCAAGTGTCTGATGCAGCACGACGCATACTTCTGGGGCTATATGAGTGCTCCTCCTCCTACCTGGCTACCTGCGTACATACAAAGCTCCTATTCATTGGTCAAGTCGTATCGTCTCCTAGTCTCCCTGGCCGGGATATGGGTCGCACTCCTCGAAATCTTTCGGCTCGGCCCACTCTTCTTCTGCGGCGTCCTTGGTCCTAGCGTCATAGGGATCCGTGGCGAGCCTTGGATGAATCCTATGGACTTCTTCGGCAACTTCAATGCAGTGCTCGACAATGGCATAGCAGGATGGTGGGGAGTCTGGTGGCACCAGATCTTCCGTTTCGGGTTCGAGGCGCCAACAACGTCACTTCTCGAAGTTCTTGGAGTTGAGAAAAAGTCACAAGCAGGGAAGCTGATTTCTATGTTCACGGCGTTCATGCTGTCGGGATGCTTACATGCTTGTGGGAGTTTCGCACAGCTGGGCGATACTAGACCACTGCTTGGGCCGTTTCGATTTTTCTTGTTGCAACCCTTTGGTATCTTGTCCCAAATCGTCATATCAAGTCAACTCAAGAAGGCGGGCATCTTGGATAGCATACCGAAGCCTGTGAAGCAGCTTACCAACTTGCTAGCCGTGTTCGTCTGGATGTACGCCACTGCGCCACTCCTGGTGGACGACTTCGCAAAGGGCGGCGTCTGGCTTTTCGAACCACTTGCGTTGAGTCCGCTACGTCTTCTGGGGTACGGTGCAACGGACGACAATGGGTGGGACTTATGGTACGGTCTTGCGTTCTGGCGGCAGGGTAAGCATTGGTGGGATACAGGGCTAGCATTTTAGATGAAATCTCGACACCATTTATGAGATCAGTGCTCCTAAAGTGTCAGCTTAACTCGTCCACGACTTCAGCGACGATAGTGTTTGCAATTGATGCTGTTGTGGAAAGAAATTGTGAAAAGACACTTTGATTCTGGCCAAACCTGCTGACGGATCATGTCTATTCTATAGTAACTGCTGACGCCTGACGCCAGACCAAAGCATGAGATCCGCTTTCCCACTTACTAACATCTAGTTGCCTTCACGGAACCGAATGAGCTGCATGATGCACGAAGTGTTGATCACTGCAATCCTCAACTGCAGGAGGAAATCAATTTTCTGGTACTCTCCCCGGCGATTCGCAATCGGGTGGAGCATGGCAAGTGTTTGATCGAACTTGCTCTTTACATTGTGTAGCCGGAACACATACTCCGTGGCATCGCCTTGGGTGAATGTCTCAGCGTCGAGACACGCATCGCGATTGGGATGAAGGGCACCAGTCATCTCGGCTCTAAGGTCATCATCTGATGCAGAGTCCTTGACGATTTCAATGTAGTCGATCGTTTTGACCATCAGCTGGTGGTGAGCAAGCCTTGAGTTTACTGGCTCTACGTGATCCAGATCGTGGCTGGCATTGTCGTCACCTTCGTCTGCCCCGTGGGCTTCAAACAGCTCTACTCTGTCAGTCGGGCAAATGTTGTGTTCTGGGGGTTGGAGACAGCCATTGATGCATCCGCGGCAGAAGATGTGGCCAAAGTGTCATGGGTACCTGAACAGGGTCAATGAAGGGCTCGTAGCAGATAGCACATTGATCTTCTGCTGAGGGAATCTGGCTTGGTGCGCACAAGCCTTGAAGGACCTCCTCACGGGTCGGCATGGTGTTTACAGGTTGGAGGTTGTCCTAAGTGGTACTGATCTTGGAAAGTAGTCGAAGTGGAGATTGTCTTGACTGAGTACGGTTTCGTGTCCGCGAACAAGCAGCTCGGGGATGTCCTGATATCTCGCTGGATTGAATACAAGTAGCAGACGGACGAGAAGTGCTCGGAGAAACAACCAGGCCGCGCGATCCGAGCGAAGTACGAGGAGATCTGCCGAGCTCTGGACAAGTATAACAAATTGCTGCTGGACCAGGCGAAGCTCCACGAATTGCCGAAACCAGACGCCACCTTTGTCGATAGTATCTGGAACTTTCTTCATCTCGCAGGAACCAAGAAGCCGGGCTGGCTGCAACATCCGGAAAACACCGCATACGCCGTCGATGAGCGGACTCGAAAACCACCGCAGAGTGATCTAGTCACGCTGAATCATGCCTTCAAACAGCAGGATATGTTCACAAGATTCTTCACTGGGACGTTTCTGGATTGGTGGCACCGGCTCTATTCGAAGGTCTGGAGACCGGACGGCGATCATGGGGAGTACATCTACGGAGACGGAAAGGTCAGCATGGCTATGAGGGCATTTTTCATGGTCGTCGCATCGGCGCTTCCGACGTGCTCGATCGTGGCATTGTACTTCATTTAGACGCCCATCTGGCGCCTGATCCTCATCGTGCTGTTCTCCGGCGTTTTCGCGTTCGCGTTGACGATATCCACGGAGGCGCGAAGCATCGATATTTTCACAGCTTCGGTAGCTCTGGCATCAGTGCAGGTGGTCTTTGTAGGCACGGCGCTCGGGAATGGCGCGAATAGCGATTGATGTTGTCACAAGATATATTGTCGTGTTTGCAAAAAGCTAGCGTTCAACCTGAAAATGCCAGGGACGACCCCGGAATTGCTGCGCGGAGCGGGGCTCCGGAATAAGGTGGAAGACTTAACCAGGTAGTGCCTACAAGTACCCATATAGGTAGGGATACTCTATATAGCTTAGCTTAAACCTAGACTCATATCATATGTTAAATCTATCAAATCTAGTAAATCTACTAGTTCTAGTAAATCTATTAGATCTATTAAATCTAGTCGCTCTATTAGATCTATTTAATCTACTACATCTATTAAATATATAAGAGGAACTAGTTATAAACTATAGTTCTAAGCTATAATAGAGCTAAGTATAGCTGTCTAAAATTTAAGAAGTAAGGACTACTAAAGAGGTAGTGAATTTATCATGTACATAGAACAAAAGTATCCTGCGCCGAAGTTGGCCGCTTAGCTGGCCGCGCAGCCGCACGAATACACTCACCTTAAGGTACATGTACATTACAAGGTGACCCTTCAAGCACAGGGTCAACGCGACACGGGTCCTAACCCCCGCACCCCTCCGAGACTCGAACTTCCTACTTCCTTCCTACCTAGGCAGGTACGCCATTGTACATATGACTTCAGTGCAAGAATCGCTGGTGGGCGACATCAAGGACAATGACACCGCAACCTCAAGATATTCCAAGCAGCATTGAGTACCTCAAGAAAGCACGCCAAGAAGTGATAGCAAGACTAGCCCAAGAGTCACGAAAGATTGGCCGTATAGCAGAGAGTGAACAATCCAAAGCGCTGCTCCCGCGACTTGAGGAACTTCTCGCCTGGCTGGAGAACAACGACATCACCGTGCAAATACGGAAGGACTCAAAGATTGACGAAGCTCTGAAACTTATCCACAGTGAGAACAACTTCCATTTCGACGACAAATACGTCAAGCGTGCCAAATGTCTCCACGAGAAATGGCTAGCAGAAGCGCCGTCGGCGCCGCCCGTAGCTCAGCCTGTGACTGTGAAGCGAGAGGCTTCTAGCGGCGACGAGTCAGGAGCAAATGTCACATCATCCAAACGCCGCAATAGCGCAGGTCCGCGGCGAGTGGACAGCGGCACCGACGACGCGATGGCCAGTGTCATGGCTCCCTCGTCCTCCCACCCAATCTGGGGCCTCAACGGCATAATGCACGGCATGGCCTTGAAGAGGAACGGGCGAAGAACCATCGTGATGAACCCACAATACAAACATCTCCAACGTCCCGCAAAAGTCTACGGCCACAACGACATTACTGTCGGCAGGTGGTTTCCATACCAGGTAAGAGTCCCACCCTCACACAACCAATGCTCTGAAGCGCAATATCCTAACCTCAGTCTCCAGCTCTGCGCCGTCTGGCACGGCGCCCACGGCGCCTCCCAAGCCAGAATCTCCGGCGACCAAACCCAAGGCGCCTACTCCATCATCGTCTCCTGCGAACACGAAGACCTCGACCGCGACCTCGGCGAACTCCTCTACTACTCCGGCTCCAACTCCCACACCGACACAAACCCGCGCTCCCCGCCCCCCAGCAGAGACGGGACACTCTGCCTCCACGCCCCTCTCGCCTCCCAACGGCCAGTCCGCGTCTTAAGATCCCATAGCGGGCGGAGCCCGTTTGCGCCGACTAAAGGGTTGCGGTATGATGGACTTTATAGGGTGACAGGGCTGAGCACGCCGAGGAACATGAAGGGGGGATTGTATGAGCAGTTTAGGTTGGAGAGGATTGGGGTGGAGGAGGATGAGTTGCAGGTGTCGATTGAGAGGTGTAAGGTTAGGCCGAATGGGCAGGATTTGCGGGATTATGAGAGGATCGAGCAGGGGTATTAGGAGAGGCGGTGATGGGATGGCGGGAAAGTGGCGAGGATAGGGTGGACTGTGTAGATTATTTCTTCTGACCTGGACCTCGGGGAAGTTGGGGGCGGGATTGATAGCGTGATTCTCTGGTCGATGATGAAGTTCTGGAATGATAATGAACGGATGATGTATCGGTCCGTGTTTGCTTCAATTTTGGCTCTGGTCTATGTCATACAGAGGCGTTCATCTCTGCGGCCTTGCTACCGCGCAAATACCTTCTTGTGCATCTCCTCCGGCCTCCGAGGGTGGCCCAGCTCGTCCTCGTCGAGTCAAGTATCTTCCGGGCTCTTGCACTCCGTGGCGCTGGCATCTTGCTCATCGACCGAAATTGTCGCAATTCCAACCGAAATCCTGTCCTTCTACGTCTATGTTACCCATTGGCGTGGCGCGAAGTCGCGCATCCTCTTGTTTACGCTAAAGTCTTAAGCCAAAACGTTTCAGCTGAACAGCGACACATGGGTCCAAGCTGAGGCTAGACGTCTTATCGTATGTCGTGAATTCCTTGATGTTCCGCAAGGCCAGACTCAGTAATGCAGCGTTAGAGCTTTGATACTCTGGTCTGGGCCGTCGCTAGGACGTTTCCAGCGAGATCGTCTCTTGTTCATATTCTCACGACGATCGATCATGTCCAGCCTGGCGGTGTCCCGGCATATCTCCAGGGAGGACTTTGTTCAGCATGAAATGTCTCCCGAATTCCTCGTCTTTCAGCCCTCTTCTCCCTCTCCATCTTCCTCCTCAACCACTCTCGCAGCACCCTCAGGCGGAAATCTTGTCAACATCAACACCACAAACGCAAACAACGCCACTCCCCCATTCGCCAGAAAAGTGAGACTCGGCTTCCCAACCGCTGCAAAGGCCGAGAAGACATATCCAAATAGACCCGTCGTCGCCAATCTCGCCATCATCTCCACCAAACTAATCGCACTCAGTGCGTCAGCCCGTTGCGAAGGCGAGCACATTTGTAATATCGTGCCCTTCGCCGCAGACCCTGTGCCAGCTGCGAGAGGAAGGACTATTGCCACGACATAGAGTTGCCAGCCTTTCGTGGCGAAAGTAGCGAGAGTGGTGAGGATACCGTCGACAAGGATGCTGTAGCGGGTGTAGAATAGGTCGAATTGGAAAGATTCCTCCTCGTCTGTGGGTTTTGGAGGTTCGATCGGTCCTTCGTCTGCTTCGCCCTCGATTGGGCCGGGTTCGTATTCTTCTGGGTTGAGAGGAGGTTCTGAGAGGGTTGAAGTTCTGCGTGTGAGTTTTTCGGTGCGGTTGCCGTTCCGTTTGTCCATCCATTTCCTACCTGCGTGGATGATTGCAGGAAACGCGAAGGTGAGGAAGACGCCGCGAACGAGGGAGTTTACGGAGATGAGGTAGCCGTTCTCCGTGGTGCCAAAGTCGAGGACGTCGGTTGCGAACATTTGCAAGAGCACTGGAATGTAGCCTGTTGCGAGAAGTGCGAAGAAAGCGCCGGCGCCGAGGAGAAGGACTCCGTATTCCCTCTTTGTACGACCATCCTTCAGGGTCCATTTTTGCGGTACGAACATTTTCAGCGGCTCGAAGAAGGCGCTGAGGGAAGCCGTCTTCTTGAGCTGCTCGGGCGTGATATTATGTGGTAGTTGTGGCAGAAATAGGAAGACATAAGTCGTTGAGATGCAAAACAGCACAAGCGTGACTCGAAACGGCGCAATGGTGCTGATGAGATCGCTCGACAAACCACCTGCAAGGTATCCCAGTGAAGTGCCGAAGAACGCCACGCCTTGAAGTCGTCCAAGAGTGGCAGTCCTTTGCTCTGGTTTCACAATCTCAGTCGCATATGAGTTGAGCGCAAGTAGGTAGCCTGCGGGACCGCCGAAGATGGTAATGGCTTGCGAGCATTGTATGATGATGATACCCGCACCAGCACCCACCTGAACTCCGACGTTTTGTACCGCGAGGCGGACAGCAGGCCAAAGACACGAGGTGAGAAGCGCTGACTTGATCCCAAATCGTTTAATGCACCATCCAGTCCAGAATAGGTTCGCGACACCAAAAAGCGTGGTCCCCGCGCCAAGAAGTGCAACGGCTCGCGCTGTGCTGGCTTCAATGTCAGTGATTCTACAACGGCTAGGTGTCGGCCCGGGATCTGGCTGTGTCTTGTAGTATTGGTCGCATGTCATCACACCAAAGACATAGATGAGGCTACGCCATTGTCAGTACAAGTGTAGTCTGAATAAAGTTTGACGACTTACGGCACCTGCGTCACGCCAAAGGACAGTGACATAAGACATGAGGTGAAGAGTACTCTCAACACGACAGAAACGCCGCGTCTTGGCTCCGCGACCGGGGTATTGGATTCTTTGCGGAGCAGAGGCGTCCTCTCCGACTCTGCAGAACTTCTCGAAGCAACAGAAACCATGGCTTTTGACTTGGTCGAGTCCCAATCCGGGTCATTGGCCATGATGTGACCTACAAGCAAAGGAGTGAAAGGCGGAGCAATGGTAAGCAAAAACGGGGAAAAGAAAGGTGCCATGCTTCCTACATCGTAAAGCGATGGCCCGAAGTCGGGGTCTCGAAATGTGGAGCAGAGCTGCATTGTACTTGGCCGAGATAGCCGTTACAGCTGCACCTGCATATTCTTCAGATAGGCCGTCACAGGAGACAAAATAATTCATGTCCTGGCGTCTCCTCTTGAACGTCTCACCGTCTATAATCAATGCGATGCGAGCAGGGTCGAACTATGCTGAACAGAACAGTAACATTCCCATGTCACAGCTTCGAGATCCTGCGCGAGACCGTGGGCCTCCTTGTCCAAGAGAAGAAAGACGGTTCAAGGAATGGCGGACATGGCCGGTGTCGTCCTATTCGCAGTAGGTTCCATCTGTAGGTGTCACTTCGCGAGGAAGTCCGTGAAGCTGCTTCATGACTTCATGGCAAGCCTTGTTCACATCTGTGTTGGTCGGTCCACTCGGTTCCACACCGGTACATCTGCAAACGATTAGCTCGTTGCACGTTCGACGGCCACCGTCCGACGTTGATGTGCGGAGATGGCCTATGTAGTTCTCAGGAAGGAGTAGACCCAGTAGGTCATGCGACATGTTCTTCCTGGGTTGTTTCGTTAGAATATCAATCTGAAGCCGTCATCGTCCCACGGCAAGAACAAACGGCTTTGACAGTATAGCCACATTGTACGGTGAGGTTGCGCCGTGGTTCTCCTCCACTGTCCAGTAAGATCCACGTTACGACGTTCATCTGAGAAATTCTCACCATGTATGGGCTGATCTACATGGACCGTCCAGGCGTGGAGTCGATGCCAGTCTCCTGTTGCTATGTCGCTAGGGTGTCCGGCAGTGATATAGGCTCGTCGAGACCCGTTGTGGAGAAGTTGACGGAACCACCATAAAAGTCATCCGCAGTCTCACCCTGATGTGCGCAGTGTTGATTCATCTCGCTTGTTGTCATGGGAGGCAGAGTAGTATGTTTGATGGACAGTTCCAACTCTCTGTCACGCTAGGAGAATGGCAGATGCAGGGTCCGGGGTGTCCGGGTGTCGCAGACTCGCAGTGTCGCGTGAGAGGTGAAGACTCTCCGACGACGCCTGTCAGCTTGCGGCAGCTCGACAGCTTGCTATACCGTGTTCCTTGCTGCACTTCATCTGTTTGTCATGTCAGCATTGACCGAGTCATCTCTTCTCAATATCCTCCATTGTCCCGGACATGACCTCACCGCCACAATTCACAGCGCACGGCCACATGAGACCATGAAACCCGGCCCGGTTGCCGTAGCAATGGCGATCCCGCGGTCCACGCAAACGGGCACTCCTCCACTTTCCAACGCAGAGCATCAGAAGACGGTCACTTGAGCGGCCGCCTACATCATATCGCATGTCGCACATTCCGGTCCTTTTGCCAACCTTCATGCACTCCGGAAGCCCCAAGACTGCGCGGTGACTCCTATTCCTATCTGACAACAACAACACTGGCAACACTGGCACCGGTCAACACACGGTAACACTACAGCTCGTTCGCGAGTGCGGTGGAGATGGCGGACGAGTATCAGATGCTCGAGGAACTGGGCAGTAAGCTTTCGCAAGGAGAGACATCCGATACTCTTGTTCTGACACGTCACCCTAGGTGGCTCTTTCGGCACAGTGTACCGCGCCCTACACAAACCCACCGGCGACCACGTAGCGATCAAACATATCGACCTCGAAGGCAGCGACGACGATATCCGCGAGATCCAACAGGAGATCTCATTGCTTGCCACCTGTAGCTCCGAGTATGTCACCCGGTATCGAGCGTCGTTTGTGAAGGGAGTCAAGCTCTGGATAGTAATGGAGTACCTGGGAGGTGGATCGTGTCTGGATCTGTTGAAGCCGAGTCCGAAGGGTATGGACGAGCGATATATTGTTATTATCATGAGAGAGCTGCTCAAGGGTCTGGACTATCTGCACAACACGGGCAAGATACATCGGGATATCAAGGCCGCCAACATCCTGCTGTCTGAGTCCGGCCAGGTCAAGATCGCCGACTTTGGCGTTGCAGCACAGTTGACCAACATAAAGTCACAACGACTGACTTTCGTTGGTACACCCTTCTGGATGGCACCGGAGGTTATACAGGAAGCTGGGTACGACTTCCGTGCCGATATCTGGAGTCTTGGAATCACGGCCATGGAGCTAGCACTGGGCGAACCCCCTCGAAGCGATGTACATCCCATGAAGGTCCTGTTCCTGATCCCGAAAGAGAAGCCACCGAGGTTGGAAGGAAGCAGGTTCACAAAAGAGTTCAAAGAGTTCGTGTCGTTATGTTTGAACAAGGATCCCGAGAAGCGCCCAAGCGCAAAGCACCTCCTCAAGCATGCATTCATCAAGCGAGCAGGGAAGACGGAGACCTTGCAAGAGCTCGTCTTGAAGGCACAGTACTACCAACAGAACGGCATGGAGTATGAGAAGGACACGCGATACTACGAGGAGACTCTGAAGTCAATGAACCACGCGCCGGATGAGGATGAGTGGGTGTTCGACACGATCAAGCCCTCATCCACGATACGCGGCTACGGCAATATGGTCAAGGGAGGAACCATCAAGAGGCGGAAGCTAGATAGGGTACCCTCAGGCGATGGATACGATGTTCAGAATGCCACCGCTGCAATGGAACAGATGAATCTGGACGCTGCACCGTTGTCAGGCTCGGTGACAACGACGCCTACGAGAGAAACGTCAACGATTCGGACACCGAAGACTAGAGGTCACAGTACATACCGCGTGGTTAGCGGCCAGCGCAAAGTGTGTGGTGCTGCACCCACGACTCGTAGGGTGGTGAGCAGAAACGTGTCAGGAGCGGCACCTACAGCGCGTCGAGTCGCCAGTCGAAACGTGTCTGGAGCAACGCCGACTGCACGCAAGGCGAGTGCTGCTCCACCAGTACCACCAATCCCAAAACAACCCCTTGGCCTCGATATGTCCTTTGGCAACGGCACTTCGACAGTACGCCAATTCAAACGTGTCAGCTCAGGGAACCGGCCGTCAACTCCACAAGACCAGATTAGCTCATCGCCACAAGACAGTATCTTCGACAGCGACGCCGAGAATAAGCCTCCCAAGCCAGAAAGCAGCTTACAGCCAACACCTCTGGCGACCAAAGAAGCAGTCCTCGGCCGGCGCGCCTTCGCCAAATGCCTGGATCCAGCTTTCCAACAGTCCTGCGCCGCAGTCGCTGACCGCACTAAACGCGAAGCTCTCAGCAACGTCGCAGAAGCCTGGTCCCGTCTCGACGAACTCGATCCCGACGGCGAGCTATTACTACTTAAGAGCATAGTGGACCGCATCCAATCCGACCCCAAACTCGCCAGCGTCCTCCTCCCTCAACAAGTCGCAAACGCTCAGCTTGCCTCCCTCCGCCTCTCACCCACTAAGAAATCCGCCCTCGTCTCCGAATCCGAACTCTCACCCCGAGACCTTACACCGCAGTCCTCACCGTCCAAAGCGCTCCACTCGCGAAGCTCCATATCAAATGTGCCTCGCTCTCCAAGTAAACGCGAGCCAACGAGCCCGACGAAATTCGTCCTCAACCCGCAGAACCCGCATCTTAAGAAGATGAGGTCCAGCCAGGCGCTGAGTGATGCGAGGGAGAAGGCGGCGTTGGAGGAGAGGGCGAGAATGGAGGAGAAGATGCCGGGTACTAAAGTGCCAGAGCCGGGCATGGAGCATACTGGAATGTTGGCGGATGTGCTTTATGGGCGATGGACCGAGGGCTTGAAGGCGAGGTGGCCTGTGACTTAGTGGGCGAGGCATGATGCAGGCTGATGAAAGAAGTATGGGGTATTGGTAGATGAGATGGGATGAGGTTTGGGAGATTCGATTCATGTATAGATGTGTGATGTTTCTGCATGAGATCAGCTAGTCTGGTCTGACAGTTTGGTGCGAGGGGCGAGCCTCACCCCTCATGATGAGGGGAAGAGAGTGTTTACGTATTGCATATGGCATTGTGTTGCATTGCTGCGAGTGTGTGGATAGAAGAAGAAGAAGAAATTGTACATAGATGAGAAGAAAGGCATCAAATGGAAATCGATCACCACTTTATCATATCACGCGCGTCACGAAATTCGTCCAGTTTCTCACATCGGAGGAAGCAACACGTCTCGCATACTTCAGCGTCCACCCACCACCTATTAACCCTCCTCGCCACGTTGCTGCTGAGCGTCTTCCTTCGACTTGGACTTCTTGACCTGAGTGTCAGTCGGAGCTCTGGCATTTCGACAGCCTCACCGTTCTTGATGCCGGCAACTTTTCTGATAGCAGCGATCTTCATCTTATGTCCATTGATAATCTTGGAACCTTGCTTGATCTTGTCGCTTTGTCGACTCGTCTTCCTTGTGCGGGTTCTTGTTGTCGCTGACGTTATCCGCGATGAGCAGTGCCTTTGGCTCGGTCTCGACTCCTGTCAAGCCAAGATACGCGCCGAGATAGGAGGTGACCAGGTCTTGAAGCAGGACCGGGAAGATGGCTCGTTGCGGTCGAGTCAGAAAGCGTGTAGTGAGGATGATGAGGGTGGCGGCGCCGTGGAAGTAGTCTCTGGCCGCCTTCGTGTAGGATTTGATCTTGGCATTCACGGGCTCCATTACTTGGACTTGCCCTCGTGTGAGTACCCCAATACTGAGAAGTGCTTCGCGGACATAGACATGCTGTGCATTGAGAGTGTTGATGAACTGCGCTTCGCGATACCCTCCAACAGCGAACGTCAGGCTCTTCTGCTCGATATGGCAGATTGCTGTGACGAGATAGTAGAGCATCTCAGCAAGCCAGATGAAAGACCAACAATCACAGCACCGTAGCGCAGATCACGAGCATCAGAAATCCATAAGTCCTGACACCACGTGAGACCAAGTACTCCTGGCCTAACAGTCTCGCCTCAATATTCCTCAACATCAGAGCCGATGTGTAGACGGACACAGACCAGAGCAGAGTGCCGCTTCCAGTTCCCAGCGGCTGATCAGGGACCCAAGACCTCCACCGTCAGTGACCTCACCTCCAGATCCGATCATGGTGAGGGCCTTGCGAATGAGTTGACAAGTGGCGTGAGTCGCAGGGGCGTGCCGAGGGAGATGAAGATCGAACAGAGAGCAGAGCTGCCGAAGAAGAGGGCCAGAAGAATTACTCGGCGGGCGGATCGCTGTTCAGGGAGGTAGCCGTCGAGATCCTGCTGACCGAGATATGTTTTGGTCGAGAGCCTTGATCTACGAGCTTCGTCAGCTATGAAGTGTCGAGAAGACAAATCGCAGGTCTTACTGAGAAGGTACGACTAAGCTGGTAAAGGTCAGGGTGGTGTCTGGAGCAGATATCGGTGTCGCGACAATTCGCTCGGGTTCAGGCGTGATGAAAGGACCCATATTGTAGTGCGATGGAGGAGCAAGGCCATATCAGACACGGAGAGGCGGTCCATGTCAACAACAGCGATCGAATAAGCATTCACTCAGTCAAGATCTCGTCTCCACCTTAGCTTGCGCACACGAGTGGCGCCTACATCTTCCCAACGGTTGTTCATCTGTCTGCAGCTGCGAGCGCACCACCACTGACATTGCTGACATTGTCCACGTTTACCCAGTATGTTCTGTCCCAATCGCGACTCGTCGCCTGTTCGAGATCATGCAGGTTCCCGCATGACCAGATGCGCTTGTGCTATTGTGGGTCTCATTGTCGTCGTGCTTCACTCTGGGACAATCGCATCCCGAAAGTTTGTATGAGCGCCTAACAATAAGACGGGAATCTGCCTGACATTGTGAGCTTGCATTCAATTGCTTTGAAACATGCCGGGATCCACTGCTGCGTGCTCTTGGACCAATGACGGGCTTAAATGGGAAGTGAGGTTGCGGCCTGTCCTGGGTGTTGAGAGTGGCCTACTTAAGGCCGCCTCTGTTCTCCCGGTTCGACTTCTTGTTTTCCCTACAGACACACCACCGCAACCGCCTTTCGACCACCGCAACCGCCTTCGACCGTCAACAACAACCTCCAACGCTCTCAACCAACGACCAATCGTAAGTGACCCCATCCTCCCGCCTTCCTTAAATACGCTGACACTGGTCTCGCAGTCCGATCTCACCATTCACTACCGTCACAATGTCTGCCGACGCTGCTGTCAAGGCAACCACCCCAGATGAGGCTCCTCAGCTCAGCGAGAAGCACCAAAAGCTGCTTATCGCCGGTGTCCTGTCCTCCAAGGGTGGTCTTCCAGATGTCGACTACGACAGACTCACCAAGCTGGGAGGCTTCAATACCAAGAAAACCGCCCAGGTACATCCACTCAACACCGCAACAAGGCATCGTCACTAATGCTCTGTCAGAACCAATGGGGAGAGCTGAAGAAGGTCCTCAAGTCGATCAATCCTGAGGCGTACGAAGCCGCTGCTGCTACCAAGCGTGAGTCACGACATCTGCCCATGCGCCACCATATCCCACTGATACCGAGATTGTAGCTGCCCCAGCCAAGCCCACTGCCGCCCCAGCCAAGCCCGCTGCCACCCCAAAGAAGCGCGGTAAGAAGGAGTCAGACGGCGAGGAGGCCACTGAGGTTCAGGCCGGCGAGGAGGCTCCTCCATCTGCGAAGAAGGTCAAGTCGACCCCACGCAAGAATAAAGCCGATGTCGACGCTGCTGATGGCGGCGACTCACCCACCAAGAAGCCAAAGGCTGCCCCGCGCAAGAAAGCCACTCCGAAGAAGGCGAAGGCGGCTGAGGAGGGTCCTGAGGAGGCGGCAGCCACCAAGAGCAACGACGAGGGCGAGAAGGTCGCTGAAGAGTCCAAGGACGAGACCGAGAAAGCGGCAAAGACGCAGAGCGAGGACGAGAAGACCAAGGACATAGAGAAGACCCCAATCGCAGTGACCGAGAGCGACGCCGACACCGAGATGGAGGGTGCTAGCGACGAGTAGATAGCCCACGCGCTGACTCTTGCATGACTTACTTACGAACGACATCATCGCTCTGCTGTTCGAGCAACATGCTCAGGCGTTGAGAGTGCTGGTTACGGCGACTGATGCAGAGATACCCTGGGCGGCATTGCTTCCTTTGCTTCCTTTGCTCGCGAAACGACAGAAAGAGACGGCTGCACCCGCTCGAGCGATGAGACGCTAATTGTAGCTGATGAGAATGAATGGACATGAACAACAAGTGATGTATTTCCGAGGTTCCTGCGCCATTGTTGTTTCGGGTGGAGTTCGAGACTGATGCGTAGATCATGGCATGAGCGTGCTAAATTGTACCGTGCAACAATATGTCGCAGGTGCTTTGCTGAAAGCCTTCCATGTCTTTCTCTTTTCACGTCAGGCCTTCCTCCACCCCCGGCTATGTGGCATCCTATCAATGTCTGTATGCTTCATAGGCGCATCGATGCGTCGGTCCTCACCGGAAAATCTCTGCTACCCGGCCAAAGCGAGTCCGTACTCCATGCCATTGCCAACACCAAGACACCGCCAATGCAACAGCATTATCGTCGAAGAACACCACTGAACGTGCATACGATCTTGTTCTGAACGAGCGTCCCCGCTCGCTCAATTTTGATACATGCGGACTGACAGAGCAGGTGCCAGGCAAGTCAGACACATGTTGGTCCTGCACCAAGTGGAGAAACCGGGCTCGGGGTAGTACACGCAAGAGGGCAACAGTAGGATGATGATATACAGGATGCCTGCCAAGAGCTTGAGGTAAGTGGGGTTCATGTGTTTTCTTGAATCTTAGAAGCCAGTATGAGCACGGTCAAGTATGTTTCTTCGGGATTCTTCGTGAGCCTTCTGTCCACTGCAGAGGCGCAGTCGTCTGCTGACGAAACACACTATGAAATGGACCTGAAGAGGTGGCATCTCCTGGGCCATAGGAGGAAAACATACATGCTCCTGAGTCGAGGTCTGTTACTCCGGCCAATATTCTATTCTTTAAGCAATGGCTCCATCAATCCGAGCTCCCCAGCTGCAGCGACGCTACAAGGCAATACCAGCGCGTGTGTCTACGACTTTGGGAAACCAGGTGGGATGTATTCTCTCTGTCGAATACGCTACCACAAGCGAATCTGGCTCTCTGGGACTCGCCTTCACAGAAGCGAAGAATGGATCGGCTATGGAGCGCTGGGCCTACGAGTGCATTGACTGAGTATATTCTTGGGTTGCGTGAGTATTCTGTTGAGTGGAGGACACCGGCGGGCACGAATGGGACTGTAGTGTTGCCGAAGCTGGGAGGGATTGGGCATGGGACTGTGGTGTTTGATGTGAAGAGGAGGGGTGCTTTGAATGCTGGATGTACGTGTAAGGTAGAGGGCGGTGGGCATAGGACAGTGGTCAGCTGATTGTGTCATGGATATGGCTTCGAGCCTAGCAGTTCATTTCCAATTCATCAGCTGCATCCTCGTACCCACATCGCAGCACATAAAGATGGAGCTGCAGACATGCCGACCTCGTAGCCGACAGCTATCGGAGCCGATACGCGATCTTTTGCCGGACACGGCATTGGACTTCACCGTTATGCTTCATGACTAAAATGATAGAGTATCATCGTGCCTCTATATACAATACCTCAAAGCTCATTGACAGTAATAGAATATACGATATTGATCCGTCATCAACATGGTGTACTACGAACCCGGCAAAACGCCCCACGGCCTACCTCGAGATCCATTCAAAGTATGTACCCACCACTCCCATTCACATACCCATTCCTAACATACATCACAGTCCTGCGTAACCCCGCGCCCCATCGGCTGGATCTCCACGAAGTCAAAGAATGGCATCGACAACCTCGCACCCTACTCCCAATTCAACAACCTCACCTTCGACCCACCCTACGTGATGTTCAGCAGCAACCAAGATCTGCACCAAAACCGGAAGGACACAGTGAACAACGTCGAAGCCACCCATGAATTTTGCTGGAACATGGCAACATACGACCTCCGCGACGCCGTCAATGCCACGGCTGAATGGTTCACCGGCGATATTGACGAGTTCCAGCGCGCAGGGCTGGAGAAGCAGCCTGCTCAAAAGGTGAACGTCAATATGGTGAAAGCTAGTCCGATTAAATTTGAGTGTGAGTACTATACGACATTGAGATTGCCGGGCAACCCGCCGATGGGGACCTGTGATGTGATAATTGGACGGGTGGTGGGGGTGCACATTGACGAGAGGGTGTTGACGGATGGCATGATTGATCTTGGGAAGGCGATGCCGATTGCGAGGTGTGGGTATCATCAGTATACGGTTGTGAGGGCGGAGAGTCTCTTTGAGATGGTTATACCGGGAGATCCGGGGCAATTGGTGGGGCTTGAGGGGAATGCGGAGAGGCAGAAGGAGGAGGGGTTGAAGGAGGTGAGACCGACGGGGGAGGTGGAGCAGAATTAGCGAAGGGTGGTGTGAAGAGGGATGTTGTTTGCAGTAGGAAATGATATCGATGGGGGTTCGGATGTACGTTCCAGCGGGCCTGTTTCCGCGGGTGCCGCTTCCTCTTGTTTCTCGAGTTTGCATCGCGTGTTCTCTTCTCCAAAACAACGTCGAAAACATCACACCTCGATAATCTTGCTGCACGGTACTGACATGAACAAGGTGCTCCATCAGATCTCCCACACCTCCTTCAGGAGCTCACAATGGTCCTTGATGGTCTCGAGCAGCTCGTGACGCGGCGACAAACCGACTTTCCCGAGACCTGAACACAATGTCGAAATTGGAAAAGCGACTGCACCAACAATAATGTACCATGATTCCGAAGCATGATTCTGCGCCGATGCGCACATTGATCACAATTGCAGATGGCTCTGGATGACCATCCTCGTAAAGCGACAGTTAGACCAATGGCTCTTCTCTCGCCCTTCATCAGACGGATTTAGTGAGTTGCCGCTGATGACAGAGAAACATCGCTGTGGTTGTGGCCGCCACAGTCTTGGGACAATCTCCCGGTGGCCACGACATCGTAGCGCTACGGCAGGCTTTCAGTTCGTCGCGAGTGTCTCTGCCAGGACTCTCCACGGCGTCGCCGCGCACTTCAACAGCAGCACTTCTGTCGAGGAGCAGACCAGCGACAGGAGATTCCCCAAACATTGCAGCTGTGCTCTTTTGGTAGCGCGGCTACCGATCCGTTTGTAGCCAAGCTTCGAGATCTGCACGGTCTAGGAGCTGCTTTACAGGAGGTCTCGAACTCCTGGATTTTGCCTTCGGCGAATCAAAACCCCTCTTTGGCAAAAGAGGCGTCCCTCTTTGCAGCTGCGCTTCCCATAACGGTCGAACGTCTTTGCGCAAGCGATGGGTAATCATCGCCGGGTGCCGTTCCATCCAGCGCATGCTCTCTTGCCGTCAACATGATAGGTTCATTCGGCATCCCTCTCAGTGCCTCGGAAGCAAAACATTGATCGCAGGGCCCAATGCAGCGCTTGTCACGCGCCAGTCTTGAGGTATGCAGATGTATGTTGGCTCGCTTTCACTGGGATAGTGGCAATCACGGTGCAGAAGACATGGGATTCCAGGGCTCCAGCATGACCAGCCTGGTGGCCGACAATGTTGGAACTTCCAGCAAAACCCAGAAATCGATATCCTTTTCACCGCGTGGCAATGAGTATATTTCGCCATCCATGTCTTGGCCTTGCCATGGAGGTGCAGAGACAGGCACGCGAAATAATACCCTACATTAGCGGCTCACAGCTGGTGCGAACGCCTCCCGCACATGTCGACGCGGCCAACGCATGGACCACGGTCTGGAAATTGTCTACAGCCAGCCACAAGGCGGTCGCAATACAGTACGGTGGCAGTCTCAATTAGCCGGCATCTATCAGCCGTGCTACTGGGCCTCTCTGGAGGCATAGCAGAATGATGGGACGAGCCGCGGACAACGACTACTGAATTAAGGCCACCACGACGGTAGCTTCTGGACGCCAACCCGTAAGCCTCCATGGTGTCTCCTGTCGTTGCGCCCAGCACTTCTTATACAACCACTTCTGCCACTCTCTAGCCTCCGATCCTTGTGTACATAGACAAGAAGTATCTCTCACCACAGTCGCTCCCTACGTTCTGCTTCTGAACTCCAACAACCATGAAGACCTTCACTGCCGCTGTGTCTGTGGCTCTCTACGCCAGCTCTGCTCTTGCTTCAGCACCATCAGTGTCCGGCACACAATGGACCAAGACTCTCTTTCTTGACGACTTCACCGGCAGCAATGGCCAGGCTCCCGATAGTTCGAAATGGATTCTTGAGACCGGCACCCAGTACGCAGGAGGCCCATCCCAGTGGGGCACTGGCGAGATCGAGACCTACACAACCTCCAGCAGCAACATTCACCAAGCTGGTAACGGCAATCTCAACATCATCCCGATCAAGGGCAGCAACGGAAAGTGGACAAGCGCCAGAATGGAGACCGTCTCTTCGAGCTTCGCTGCGCCAGCTGGTGGCAAACTTCGTTTCGAGGCTTCCATTTCCATGCCAGCCGTCACCAGCTCCAATGGGCTGGGCTATTGGCCAGCATTCTGGGCGCTGGGATCCGACTTTAGACAGAACCGCACCAATTGGCCTGCTGTCGGCGAGATCGATATCATGGAAAACGTCAATGGTGCTGATACTGTGAGCGATGGTCTGCACTGCGTAAGTCAACGCACCCCTTTCTTGCTCGCGCGAAGTCGTCTTACTAACGCTCAACAGGACGTTAACCCCGGCGGCAAATGCAACGAACCCAACGGCCTCGGCCAGACATCCTCCTGCACCAACTCTCGGTGCCCCGGAAACTTCCACATCTACGAAGTCGTCATCGACCGCACCACCAGCCCCGAGCAGCTCAAATTCTGGGTTGACCGCTCGCTTCGCAAGACCATCACTGCCAACGATCTCGGGTCAACGGTTTGGGCGAACACTATCCACAAGGGCTTTTACCTTGTTCTGAACGTGGCCATGGGAGGATCTTACCCAAATGCAGTGGCGGGGACAACGACGCCCACGAGTAACACGGTTAGTGGCATGCCGATGTCAGTGGATTATGTCGCTGTTTGGAGCACCTAGAGAAATGGGGTGATTTGAAAGTGCTCGGTGTTGGTGGCCATGTTGTTGAGATACCCAGATTTGCTTTGCTTGCCCGTAAGCGAGGGTTGAGATAGAGGATAGACTATGTATTTCCCTTTCTGTACAGCACAGCTGCTTCTCAACCCAAACGTGTCAATCTTGTCCATATCTTACCTCTCCTATTACTCTTCATACGGCTTCCTACCCCAAACGACATAAAGAGGGATGTGCAACCCACATCCCGACTTCCCCAAGTCCCGCCGAATCGCTGCCTTCACTTCATCGATCTCCACCGTACTCCTCACCCCAGCACTCATCCCCTCAAACCCAACCCCCATGGCGTCCGGCAAGTATTTTGGTGCATAAGCCGCCATCATATCCGCCTCCGGATGACCCCTCCAAGGCCCAAACACCAGTCTATATCGCTCCACTCTTACCTCTTCTAATCCAGCTTCCTGTATCAAGCCCTCCACCTTCCTCCCCGCATGGAGATCCGCGCCACGCCTCGCGAACGTCTGGACGTAGGAGTCGTGCCATGAAACTGAAGACGACATGGGGTTTAGGTCCTCGTCGAAGAAATCAAAGTCGATTTCGTGAATTTCTAGCCACCCGCCTGGCTTGAGTAGACTTGCTGCTTTGCGGATGTAGCCGGGCCAGTCTGTCATACCGTAGGCTAGGACGCGGGAGAAAATGTAGTCGAAAGTGGTTGGCTGCAAAGAGGGGTGGTTGTGAGAGATGAGGGTGTGGAAGTCGCCCTTGAGGGAGGATACATTTGGTGGGATAGCGCCATTGAGGCCCGGGGAGAGGTCGATGCCGAGGACCGTCTCTGCTGAGGGGAACGTGCTGGCGAAGTGCTTCAGCATGAAGCCGGTGCCGCAGCCGATGTCGAGCATCCGCATGGGAGTGGTGAGAGGAGCGTGGATGGGTTTGCCATGCATGAGCTCGTTGAAAGCCAGATTTTGGAGGTCGAGCCGTTCATGTTCGGTTGCGCTGGGTCATTTTCAGTATGATTTTGGACTGGGTTTGGGTGGGGTAACGTACTCGTTGGGCAGGGGATACGGACTCGACGTCTCATGGTATGTGCGACGGTCAAGAGTGCTCTGCATGACGACCGTGGTGGCACGGTTAGCGCCGCTCGTATATGATAGAAGTTGTGGAAGTGAGATGATGTGGCCTTTCTGGTCTCACATCGTCGGTTGAGGTCGGTAAAGGTATGATGAAACAGCATGACTTGGCGTGAGGAGCTGCGGTAAGACTGGAGCGACCATGGGTCAGCATGCAGGACGAAGCTCAACCATGCAGCTTGGCGTACTGCAAGGCCTTCCGGATCTCTTGGTTAGGCAGCGGAGCGTCATCGCCGCAGTTTTGAATTCTGAACTCTATGCTCTGCTCATCTCATCATCAGCTCATATATCATTACCATACACGCAAAGCTGCGGCGTGGTCATGTCCAACTCCAAGACGCGTAAAGCTTTGGATATCGCTGTTGAATGCTCCAGCTTGTCGTTCCCCATCATCTTCTGTCGCAGGCTCTCGGCGAACGGCTTCATCACTGCACCAGTAATGGCTACATCTCGGACTCCGCGAAGGTCGCCCAGAGGGGCGAGCATATCTTCAACATCTTGTTCAATCTTCACAGCTTCTTCGCGTTGGCTTTTGATTTGATCCAAGACGGCATTTCCGTTGGAGACACGCACATGGACTTTGGCTAGTCGCCTCTCATTGCAGAATTCCGTGCCGCTGTCTCTGCCGTCAGAAGTGACTTTGTTATCCTCAGACTCGCGGTCCAGCGCAGGAAGTGGTTGTAGGCCATTCACAAGCCTTCGAACCTGATTTCTGAGTCCATGCATGAGACCTTTGCCACTGACGTTGAATTTGATCATGCCGGTGTAGCTATCAACATGGTCGACGTTCACGACTACGCGCTTTACCAGCGCCAAGTATCTCTTTGGCATCAACTCCAGGAAGTTGAAGCGTCGGCTGGGAGCCATGCCTGTTGGTAACAGATAGTTGAACCTGAATGTAATGCCCGAATACGTCAAGAATAACAGGAATGTATTCCTTCCATACACCATCTCAGCGCACTCGTTATGTATTTGCCGACACACCCTCAACAAGTCCACATAGGCTCGCTGCCATACGATATGTGCGCCACCTCGCTGTGGTGGTTCCGGCTTCGGGACTATCATGCCCTTGGCCTTCCTCTTCTTGACAGCACTGAAGTTGCGCGCATGGTCGGCTAGGGGATTCGGGTCCGATCGATCGTAAGTCCTCGGTAGCAGATAGCTGAAAATCTGCTGCCTCAGCTCCAATGGCAGTTGAAGCAATGGAAACTTCGGCTTGAAGCTTGCAGGCGAGCGAGATCGCTGCTCGAGTTCGTCGAAGGACTCATGGCGGAAGAGAGGCACGGAGCGACGGTCGTTGGTTATGGTCGTTGGCGCGAAGTGTGGAGATACATAGTAGTCCCTGCAATTGTAGTGACCTGTATCCATAGAGTAGATGTTGAAGTCGGAGATGAGTCTCAAGTTTTGAAGTGCCCTATCCCAGTGTCGAGGGCCCAACCGGGGGTGGAGATGATGACCACCACCTCCCAGGGAGAGGAGTAGTCTCGGCGCTGTGACCAAAAAGGCTAGTGCAGTCTTGGCACTGGGAATGCCTCCTGACACCTCAGCTAGTAGATAGCATTCCGTGTCGCATTATCCACCTACACGCTACAGCACGTGTCGCATCGACCCCTTGCCCGAGGATCACCTTGCAATGCGAAGTGAATGGATTGATGTTGCGACACGCCACTCCGCAAAACAGCGAATCCTAGCCAGTCAGCAACACCATTACAATGCTGCATACTTCCCGCACGTCGTTTAATACTCTGCACCTCGGGACAAGTTCTGATGGCCTGAGCTTTGCAGACAAGCACTTCCTGTACCACCCAGCATTCAGCGGCAGACATCACAGTGACCGAGCACCGAGGCACACGCTCATCCTAGGAAGCAGGACGATGAGACCATCTTGGCCGTAAAATGTCATCAATTGGAGGATTCCCAACAAGCCAGGCCCTTTCGAACGGTACCCTGCCAATGCGGAGACGTAGTTGATACATCCTCGACATGCTCCCAGACAGTCTTCCACACATATTTGGCTTGGACCTCGAGAGACGTTGCCTGCAGAAACGCAGACTAAGCCGCCTCCGCTCCTTTTGCTTCTCCCTCATATTCTTTGG
The DNA here is from genome assembly GCA_002236755.2 of Dothistroma septosporum. NCBI lineage: Eukaryota > Fungi > Ascomycota > Dothideomycetes > Mycosphaerellales > Mycosphaerellaceae > Dothistroma > Dothistroma septosporum. Next base: position 321,575 of record NBZP02000005.1, read on the forward strand.
CGTACTTTTGGTAGTATGCATACGGCCCGCCAAAAAACTGACGCTTCTCCAAGTCTCGCTCCGCTGCCTTCGCGGCCGCTTCCTCGGCCACTTGGTCGTACTTTTGGTAGTATGCATACGGTCCACCGGAAAACTGACGCTTCTCCAGCTCCGCTGCCTTCGCGGCCGCTTCCTCGGCCACTTGGTCGTACTTTTGGTAGTATGCATACGGCCCACCGGAAAACTGACGCTTCTCTAATGCATCCTCGTTGGCATCTGCTGGAGCGCCTGCTCTCAATTGTGTCAGCTGACTGGCCCGTCGTTGAAAATTGGTGCATTTGATGGAGCGACTCATGCGTTTGCCAAAAGTCACCGTGTACGCTGCTCCATCGGTATGGGCTACGGCGTGCATTGCAGGGAGAATAATGTCTTCCTTCCCACGCCGTGGAACGTGCGGCATCGACTCACCTGTCAGAGGGAGCTAACTATGTTTAGCGATGAACAGAGGAGCGGATCAAGAGGGCGTGGTGCAGAAGGTGGACGTACAGCAAGAGCCAAGCCAGCGTACAGCAAAGCTGAAACGGTAAGTTGAGTGAGCTTCATGGTGGTCGTAGCGGGGTGCCGTGAAAGCTGGGAGTAGGTTGTTGGAAGTGGACTTGGGTGAGGAAGAGCAAAAAGAGTGTCAAGACCGTGCGGGCTCTTTATGCTCTTGCTGCTGTCTAGACTTCTTCTTCCCCCTCCTTCTTCCATGTCTTTCTCAATACTCTCAACTGGGTGCGGAACCGCGGCGACTTCCTCGAGGCCGAATGCTCGTCCACATTGGAAGATCCTGACAACGGGCGGGTGGGTGCCGGTACGTGGCTCTCCTCACCGCTCATCGCAGGATTGTCGGGGGTAGTTCCTGAGTTCTGGCGCAAGCATGGCGATATTATTCCCTTCGAATGCCGACTGGAGAATGACCGGATCACAGAGGAGCTCTTCCCTTGCTTTCGTTTGGGTCAAAGTTCAGCAAGACGACTCTCGCAATATTCGGGATCCTGACGATTCCATTCGTCTGCATAGGACCTGGATGTTGGAAGGCCTGTTGCTGCCACCGGTTTTGCCGTCCACCAGTCGAGGTCCCACGAGCTCGTCTTTACAACAGACATCACGTTGAAGCCGGCCCATCACATCACCACCAGGCAGCGTGCTTTACCTCGTTCCACTCATGCAACTCACCTTCGAATCCCCAAGGACAGGTGAAGTACAAAGTCACCTGATGGTGGGTGACGTTTGAGTCTATGTCACAAGCCAGTCTTGGACCAGGCACGCTCCGAGCCCGGAGGCGCTTGGACCGGCCTTTTTACCCGCTGAAATGTCGAATGTGGGGAAGCTTGCGATTGCCAGCCTTGCCTTTCCCCCCGTTACGGGACATGCCATCTCGAGGAGAACCTGGAGCTGCAACATTCTCCACATATTTATCTACCGCATTGACACTGCAGGGAGCCTTGCTTAGACGATGCGAAGCTTCGCGATCCTGGGGTCACCTCGTCACTTGACCAAAGGTGTCTACGCTGACCCCATGCAATGATGGTGCGAGTGTGGCAGATCCATGTCGAAGATCAAGCAGCATCGGCGAGACCGACTCATCGTTCGATGTGCAGAACTGCTGCCAGCACATTCAACGCAGCAGTTGTCTCCTGCCGCGATCGTCTGCGGGCCATCTGTCTGCACTTGGTCCGGTCGCTTTCAAGCACACAAGAAGTACACCGCTAGATCTGCTTGATCCAGAGTCGAGACATGCACCGAACCTCTGCAGACGAGGTTGCCATTGAACCACTGCTCGACCATGTCTTCACGAAATCTTGTCGACGCGTTCCTCTCAACAACATAATAATCATCGTGCAAAGCCTCGTCATTGCATTGCTCTCGACCGCGCTGGCACTCAGTACCTGGCACGGCGCGAGTGCAGTTGACCCGGGGTTTCCAACAGACTACGGTACTCCGTTTCCTGCTTCGCCTGTCGCTGTACGCTGATGTCTAGCAGGCGACCTTGGAAATCTCATCGGGTTCGTGGAGAGGCCATTTCTCAATCCCATTCAACCAACAGATGATGAAGAATATCTGCAGATTGTGTGGGATCATGCTTCGGTGAGATATGGAGGCGAGCCAGGCATCGACATTGATCTGGCGTGGGACGATCTCTTATCCAGTAAGGCCCTGGGAAATCCACATGTTCCCCCATCACTGACAAATCGGTGTGCAGGAACAGTGTTCAACATCTCTGTGTCTGATCCAGAGGCGGGTCCCACGCTGGGTAAGACGTACGTCTATGATGATGGCAACGTTACAATCGGGTTAGAGGTATACCATGCGCTACATTGCCTGGTACGTCATTGCCTGAACCCGAATCATTAGCCATGTCACATAACGTGTGTCCAGAACCAAATCCGTCTCCAACTCTGGCCGGAGACATACATTTTCGATCAACTGCAAGAAGAGACAGATATACATAGATGTGAGTCGTCCTGACTCAAACAAATCCATTTTTGGCTATGAGACTGACACGGCATCTTCTAGACCACTGCATAGACTATCTACGCCAGTATATCCAGTGCAACGTGGATCTGACGCCTATGTGGTCCTACAAGCAGGCAAATCATGAGGCTCTGTTGCTCAGACCTTACGTCCCACATACCTGCCGGGATATTGATATGCTTAATCGGTGGATTGATGAGAAGAGGACGTGAGTCGTGGCGTGGATGCATAGTAGATAGTCAGGTAGATTGTCTGGTGGCGGCTCTGACGTTACTGTGCAGTACTGCTACTACGATTATTCAAAGTACTGTTGTGCGCAATAATCAGCACCGTGGGTATTAAGTACGTCAGAGGGCTGGCTCGCAGTAAGGGCACCGTACATACAGATGATGCTTTTTCGGATGCTGATATTCTAGAGAAAGGAAGCAGTAAGAGAACACAGCAAGCACTTGCGCCCGCAATAGAGACCAGAGCACGCAAGCCAGCGATGTGACACGACTGCAAAACCATAGCTACAGGTCCCTGCCACTCCAGCTTGTACGAGGTACATCATGACCTGCGATGTCTTTGTCCTCCCCAACCCTTGCCGCCTCCCAAGCCCGCTCCCTATACCACGCCAAAAACGAATCGAAATTTCTACACTGCTTCTTCCTCGAGAAATCCAACACAACAGAGTGCGCTCCATCGTTAGTTTCGAGGAACGGCACGATGCCCAGGTCGACGTTACACATTACCAGCTGACGCAACTGGTCCACACAGTGCGCGGTGTGCAACTCCACCAGAGGCAGATTCAAAGGTCCGGTCGGTACGTCTTGGGACGAGTCCCACATGGGGTGGCCGCTGGAGCGGTAGTAGTCGACGTTGTACCAGAGGCCTTGCCGGAGGAAGTTAACGCAGTGGAGGTAGTGGAGGACTTGTACTTTGGCTGTCATGCCGGCGTACGGGGCGGCTGGGTTGAGCTCGGGGTATAGGAGAATGTGGGAATGGTCTGGGTCGTATTGAGGGACTTGATCCATTGGAACTACAATGGGAGCTGCTGTGGGTGGATTGTGGTCAACGACGGTATCGACAAAGAGGTGAGGATGGCTATCATACAATAGATGCCCAGATCGGCCCAGTTCTTTTCCACTTCATCTCCGACGTCGATCGCCCGTGCAGTGTACCCTGTCAGGTTGAAGTCGAAATTGTTGAAAGTCTCCGAATGGTATGCGCGATCTATTCCTGACATGAACGGAGCTGGTGACGGTAAATGTTAGGGGTGATCAGTCGGCTGGAAGTGATCGAAACTATTCATTACCAGAATTGTCCATTGTATCACAGACTGCGAGGCAGTCATTTTGCAGACTGAGCCATTTGGCCACCGCCAGGAGGACGAGAGCATTTACCAATGCGATCCCGCCGAAGAAGTACCAGGACAGTCTTGCGTGTCTCACGATGATTGTTGGTTCTTGCAAAGAATCGTGGCTATACGCGTTGGTTGGCAGTGCTGCATAAGCAGATCCCACCTTCGCCATTGTGGTCGTTGAAGCGGTGGATGTCGTGAACTGATCAGGGACTGTGTCGTTCGGCGGAAATCGAGTCACTGATCATCATCACTCGCGGAGATACTGCAAGTCAGTTGTCAGACGCAACCTGGCCCATCTCCTCTACACGGCCGATTGCTCCGTCACGCCATCCGACGGTCCTAGCCCATTGTAGTCCGCAAAGTCTGTGCAGGGCTTCTGGGAAGTTAGGCTCGCCCAGGTTTGTGCTGTCGCAATGCGCTTTCCGGGGGGGAGCTTCCCCCACGACCGAATCGCTGCTGACGCTGACTTCAAGCTCAGGATAAAGGGAAGAAGCTGCGAGTTACGGTGCGCATGTACCGTCGAAGTCAAGGATACGCATGATCTGGCATCCCTACAACTGCGATTTGCAAGTCTTGCTTACGCCATATGGGCCATGGCCCATTCGTGATCGAAGTATGAAAGCAGAGAATTAGCTCTCGAGAGGGTGAAGTGACCTCGGATCCATATGTTCCCTCATCTGATCGTCAAGGTTGAGCGCCTCACAACAAGAACTCTGCCGCATGGGTTCAGCCGAGGATGGAGGAGCCTTGTGACTGACTGCAGGAAGCATGGGGGACATCGATGGCCCACTCTGGTGACGAGCAATGCGAACATTGACAATGCCTCGGATACAAAGCGAGAGGTGAGCGACAATGGTGGATAACATCGTGCTGCCTTTCACGCAGGAGGACTGTTTCACCTGAGCCGCAAAGGGTCGCTAACAAGCAAAGGAGTATGAAGCTCCACGAGAGTAGGCTGGGTCATCGACTGGTCTACGTCTTGACCATCACCAGCGCCATAGTCCTTCTACTGGCTACTACTATGTGGCTGCTGGTGAACGGCATGTGGACTCATGTGGAGAGTCTAGTGGTCCATCGCGTCTGTGGTGCGAACCCTCTTGCCGAAGAGCTGAACAGTTTAGTTCCAGAATGTGGGTTATGTCCGCCTGCGCATTACCTTCTGCTTTTGTTGACAACGGTCGCAGTTCCACGACAGCCGCAAGTATTCTGGAATGACTCCGCATACGGACCCCAGCGTATGCGAGAGGATCTCACTCCAGACGACGTTGTGTCCCTACTCCAAAGGTGGCACCGACTCATTCCACGTAGGTGCTACTCGTGCCAAAATATGTTGGGTCAGTGCACTGAACATCTCTCGCAGCTACTATGGGCTTTGTGCCTATACAGACGCCCGAGCGCTATACACTGCCACCTCCTCTACGTTGGGATTTGGACGATCCAAGGCCCATAGGCTCCATGTACTCTATAAGCGTCTTCCATCAGATTCATTGTTTGGTGAGTCACGGCCGTCTCCTGTACGTCCGGGTGTCGCTGACCTTGGCGAAGGATGGCATTCTACGAGCGTTTCTCCACGACAAGGTCACTGTGCCGAAGGGCAACGCTCACAGCAACGCCGTGGAAGACGATATCCACATCTTCCACTGCTTTGACTACTTGCGTCAAGCCGTCATGTGTCATGGTGACACGGCTCTCGAAGGTGCAGACGAGTATGAGGTGGCAGAGGGCAAGGATGTTTGGTCGTACGGCACCTATGGCATTGGCACGACTCATCTCTGCAAAGACTGGGATGCTGTGTATGACTACGCCGCATGGAGTTTGGCCTAGGTGCACGGCGACGTGATTGAGTCCCGTATCGTGCACAGCAGCGGCGTAGTATAACTCCGGTCGTCGATTTTGGATTTTGCGGATGTTGGAGAGAGTTCTCGACCTGATCTGAGTTTCACAACGTACATCACGAGCAAGGCATCAGCGCGTCGATGACCACATCGCAGGTGCTCGAGCAGAGAAAAAGGCCATGAAGTAGGCTCGTACAGGTGAGGTAAGAACCTTGAGGGACCGTGACAACAACCCTTTCCTAGTGTACGCACGTAGTGACTTGCTGCACTCTGCTGTGCCTAATGGTGATCTCGACGATCTGTCGAGACCCGACGTTCAGTCAAGAGACCAACCTTCGGACTTATGACTCAAGGTTCATCAACTCCATGTCGTTGTCAGCGCCGAACCCCGCTCTAGGCCTTGTATGAGCTTTTGCACAATACGCTTTCGGACAGGCGTGATGACAAGGAAGTATTGTGAGCGGGCATACGGGAAAACCTGTCCCCATTGTACACTGACCGTCAGATCGCGGCCGTCAGATAGCGCCCAGTAACTTGCCGTGAAAAGACAACGTAGCACTTGGCTGCAACCCTTGACAAGCTCTATTCCATATCCATTCACGATCAACTTGGGTCTTGCAACGATGTCTGGAGTGCGGTGAGCATCAATGTTGTGCGTGCATCTGGACTTTCTGACAAATACGACTTCTCCCAGCCGGACCGTCAGCAGATCTTATGCTGTTTTCACGATGCAGAAGTCGTCTCCATACATGCCACGGTCTTCCCCACGTGTATGCGCCGCTCCAGAGCCGTGCTCGTCTGTCGTGAAGCTGGGTCTGATCTGGCTCCTCGCAGAGAGCTTTGCCATCCAACTAGCGCTTTTGCAACGTTATTCAATAGGGCGCGCCATGCTAAATGCCGGACTTGATGCAGGACCTCGCATGTAACTTTTGCATTCGGGCACCAAATTATATCTCAATTGGTCGCTACATTTGAGTATACTTATAGTAATTATTGTCTGTGTCTAGAATATATACGATGTATACACACCTTGCTGTCGCCGTTACAAGATCCGGCACGTGAGAACCCTATAAGGCTATAGCGTAGGCTCCAAGAAACGCATTATAGACTCAGATATACGCACAACGTAATGAAACTTCGGGATCGCTAGCATGGCGCGCCCTTTTGAATACGATTGTACCCGTAGCTGTATGAGTTACGGTAGTACACACCACCAACAGCTTGAATGCAGATATCATGGATATGACAAAGAGGAAGCAATTCGATATAGAAGGAGCTGTCACTTTGTTGCCCGGAAACATGGCGGAAGTAGACAGAAAATGCCAAAAGGAGAAGACGACGACGTGCACGATCAAGAACTGTCGCACGCTTTGACAGCTGCATTCGCTATACGACTCACGTTGTAGACGCTGACCTCGTTTGATCTCTGCAATACGGAGCACATCTCCTTTTGGACGTCATCCATTGACCTTCGAGCCCGATTTGTGCCTTTCAACAGCTTCGAACCTTTCAATGCTTTCACCAAGGCAGAGGGCAGTGACAGACCCGAAAGCGTTGATCAGCAATGGGAGGAACTTGTGACTTTTCGTAAGTCGCAGCGGATTAGCGTGCACCCGACGAGTGTCCTCGAATCAACACAACTACGAGCCCACCAACGATCGTCCACGGTCACTTACATGCCTCTCTATGACCACAGCTCGGGTGATACTCATACCTGCAACACCCGATCACACGCGGACGACTTCGATCTAGACTGGATTAGGCAGCCTAAGCGAGGTGATCTGTGCGCCGAGACTAGACTACCAGGAGGCTGGTGGGCGCTAGTTAGCTATTGATATACTCCAGCATCCCTTCCGCACTCCTGTCCTTCCCTCCTCACACGACCAAACATGACCAAGTCCACCATGAATGCCCTCCGTGGGCCGGCGATCCAGCCAGAGTCTGTCAACACAGGATACCAGTTCCTGTCATCAACCTATAGCCCCAGCGTTGGGGTCTCTGTTATCTGAATACATTGTACACCGCCGGACGAGCTCGAATAGTCGTCTGGCACCCTGATCGACTCCCGTCATCAGATAGATTGATTGAGCGAACGAGACAGGGTTGAGCAACTGATAAAGTGAGATCTCACGACACTACACAACACAATCATCGATCAATCGCAATCATGGATTCGCTCCCCAACGAGATTTTGACGCACATCTACCTGTCCCTACCGAACATTGCTTCTACCATCAACTTATCAGCAACCTGCCATCGACTCAACAGCGCGTTTCATTCGTCCAAGCGGCTGGTCATCCTTCAAGAAGCAGCAGACGCCGAGTTCGGACCCATCGAAGACATAATCCAGCTCCTCACACACAACTCCTCCCAACCAGCCCACGTCCGTCGCAGCGTCCCCATCTCCGAAGCTTTGATCAAACAAATCGTTAAAGTCGGCCGCATAGCCCAGCAATACGAAGAAATTTATCCCTTTAAGAAATGGAAAACAGACTACGGCAACCGACGCGTCCTCACAGCCCCTGAACGCTATACCCTCCGCCGTGCCATCTATCGCCTGTGGCTCTACTCGCTCGCTTTCCACAACGCCTCCCACATCCGCACCTGCCGCCGCCTCCCCGAACTCATGCGTGAAAGAGCGAAGCTCCTCCACAATTTCTCCACCCTCTTCCTCGCCGAAATGCTCGATGCCCATCTGGTGATGAAAGACATGGTCGCGAATAACATCTGTCCGTCCAACGGGAAGATAAAGCAAAAGTTTAATAAACGCTTCCCAGAAAGCAAACACCAACTCCTCTTCAACATCAACATGCACCTCAACTATTCCCCGGAGCCCACCTCTTTGGGTACAGACTACTACAACTCCGTCTACGGCGCTACGCGCTACCAATCGCGCCTGGCGCCGACAAGATGGCACGAGCCTGGAGCAGAGGGGTGGGGCGATGACATTCAGCATTATTATGTTGTTGAGGATATGATGAAGCTAGATCCGGAGCAGTTGCTGTATTTGAGGCAGCAGTGTACGTTGAAGGCGCAGGTGGAGGGATATGTAAGGGCATTGGGCGACTGGTTCGGAAACAACGGGGAGACTTTCACGGAGACGTTGGAGTTTGTGTTGAGGCAGAGGGGAGGCCAGAACGTGGAAGAATTGAGGGAGAGGATTGAGGAGGGGGAGGTCGGGATCGCGATCACACAAATCTGAGGGCAAATGCATGAGCATGCCAACACCGTTTGACATGGCACCTGCCAATCGTTCCTTCTTAATACTGGTAAGCTTGAGCAATAATCGCGCTTATGCTTCCGCCTCCAGAACAGCACAGCCTCGCCTCGCGGTCTGACATTCATATCCGTCCTCGGCCCTTTACGTCAAGCCAAAGCATTCTTCCTCATTTTCGAACTCACTCGCCTCATTCCCGTCCAACTCCCAAAATCCAAGTCAACCCCAAATTCTACCACCCTTCCCAGCACCGCCCTTCCAAGCTCACTTCCTCGCCCTCCATCGCTTGCCTAATCTCGCACAAAACTTGCCCGGACAAATCCTCTTATCCGTCGCACCTTCCTGCATCGAACAGTCCTCGTACCAATCGCGATCATGGTCCAGATCACACTGTTCGTTGAATGTAGCTTCAATCCCATAGGCTGTGGCCTGCAGTTGACGATAGCTGGTGTAGAAATTGAGGAGGTGGGTCAGGAGGGAAGGCATATTGGCTAATATGCTCGATTGGAGTGGGGTCGTATGGAGGTGATGGATGTCGAATGTAAAGGATTTGGGTGATTGGGACGGAGGGAGAGGGATATTGGGATGGTGGAATATACAGATACATGACCTGCTGAGGACGGCGTCCTCATGTTGGTACTCTCACGCGAGATCCAAGTGCGATTTCTTGGGTTGTGTCCTCAAGACATTAGGCTCGTTCAGGTAGTGAGCAGGCATGTGACCAGTAGCGCTGAATGTTGAAGGTGCTCAACGAAGTACACGAGACACATGTGGCGTTCGGGTGAATGACTTCAATTGGATGATGGCATAGGGAATGCTGATGGGTGAGTGTACTCCCAGAGTTCTGTAGGCACCTGCCTCAGACCGACCGCAGCAGCACTACCATTACGCCGTTTCTCTCGCATGTACATGACACCTTTGCCAGGCCAATAATGCTGCTCGTGCCACAGTCTCCGATCTCCGCTCTATGCTCCCTGTTGCATGTTCTGCGCGAAGGTGACTAGCCTATCTTTTCCCCAGGTGCCTTTTCGTTCTCACATACAATCCTCCGTATCCGGCTTGGCACTGTTTGGAACAAATAAGAGCCTACTGCTCATCGCTCGACGCTTGCCATCTACCAGGTACGAAATACTCGCCTCTAGCCTCTCCTGCTGTTCTTCGACCCTGATGACATGCTAATGCGTCGCGCGACGCCTTGTAGCTGAGTGTCGTTCTCAGCATCTCTCGATGCACGCTTCAGCGCTTCGTCTCTAGCGTGCTCGGTACTCTTTCGCACTTCTTCCTGGCTTGGCGGAAGTCTCTCGTTCTGAAGATCGACCTTGCGGGCGTCCTCGAACGACGAGATGGCCTGCTTGATACCCTCAGCGCCAAGCATGAGTGTGCCGGCCGGAAGTCTGCCACCAGAAGCCGTCTTCAACTCGGTCACACGCTCAGACTCTTCGCGCAACACCTGGAACACGCGGGAGAGCCTGCCGATGGCCAGAATCTTGTTCTTGATGGCTCGGCGCTTGTACTCGGTGCTGTTCGGGTCCATGCCAGCTAGGTCATTGCCGCCGGTAAGAGGTGGTGAGGATGGGCCGGATGAAAGCGGCGTCTCGTCCTCGAGTTCTTCCTTGCTGCACGTATTGAGGATAGCAATAAGCATGTCGGTGATCTTCTCGCCAACGAATGGAAGCGACCAGGTGAACACGTCCATGAAGTTGGGCAGCCAGTATGGGTGAGGCGTGCAGTTGAACTGTCTGATATTCATCACGTTATTTTCATACTTGAGGACCGCCGCTTTGTTGTTGTATACATCCAGATAGTTGGGCGCTGAGAAGATTGTCATCACCGAAGGAAAACCCGTCGTCCGTGTCTTTCTGTACATTCTGTAGCCGGCGTCCTGCGCTTCGTGTGCTCGGATGATTGACAGCAGGTTGTTCTTCTCCAAGAACGCACAAGCTGCAGGGTAGCTGAAGAAGTAGGAGCATCCTCGCACGTGGTTGTGAATGAAGTACTCTTGCGTCTTCTCCTGGCCGAACTCTTCAAGTGGATCTGCCCAGAGAATATCGCACATCAATCCATGTGTAGGTGGCTCTCTGAACCGGTCGAGCGCTTTGATGTCCTCGAGAGTGTGTAGTTCCGGGCTGAGACCGCCATGTATGCACAGGAACTGCTTGTTCATGACCGCTGCTAAGGGTAGCGAGCAGAAAGATTCCATGCACGCCTCATACACCTTCTCGCTGTATTTGTGCTTGCACTCCAGCTTAAATGTGAAGTAGTCGGTCAAATGGCGGCACTCGTGATTTCCGCGCAACAGCCAGAGTGTGTTAGGATACCACATCTTCAGTGCCCACAAGTACAGTACGCACTCGATCGAGAAGTAGCCGCGATCGACGTAGTCGCCAAGGAAGAGATATCTTGTTTCAGCTGGGTCACCACCCACTTCAAATAGCTTCATAAGATCGAAGTACTGTCCGTGGATATCACCGCACACTGTAATCGGCGCATCCATCTCAAGCAGGTTTGGCTCTGCCCGCAAAAGTGCTGTGCCCGAGTTCAAGATCCATAATGCTTGCTCCTCTGTAAGACGACCTTCTCGGTACAAGTGCTGCTTCAAGAATTGGAGGTTGGGTTTCGATCGGTCGGTCGGCGAGAGAATCTGGTCCTCAGTGGGCACGTTGAAGGCGGGCGCCTGTACATCTATGAGTGAAGTCGGTCAGCCTGCAGCTCTCGTGCAGTACCTGAAATCAATATGCGCAGCCTAGGCGGCACATGTCCTACGCAAACCTCGAACTCCCACTTACCCTTACATACACGGTCTTGGGTGCTGACTTGTGTCCCATCTTCCATCGTGTGCAGGGTGAAGTCGATCTCGGGGATCTGCTTCTTGTTCTGCACCGCGCGGAGCGCATTGTCAATGTACTGGTCTTGGGCGGCTTGGCCGTCCATCGTGGCGGTCGGAGGCTGTTTCTGGCGTTGTGCTGCCTGTGGTGGTCGTGCACAGGTCGGGATGTTGGAACGAGGGTGTTTCCAGTTCAATTGATACTCCAGACCAAGCTGTGGCTTGACCAGTCGCTGGTGGCCACGCGACAGACTGTGGCGTGAAGCTGGAGAAACCGGTGAGATGTGTGATGCCGATGTTTCAAGCGCTGTGTACGTTCGTCGGTCGTAGTGGTGGTTCCGACGGAAGTGGTTTGGCTCTGAGCTGACGTGTGATCTTCAGGAGAAAGTCGCTGTCTTGAGCCAGGTTGGAATTCGGTGAAGATGTGGATAAGGCTGATTTGGAGGGTCCTAAGACAAGAGGAGGTACGAGCGCCACACCGTCAAGCGGGCGGGCCGAAGAGGGGGTGGGGTCGGTCTTTCATCCAAGTACAAAGATGAATTGTTTTGTCACAGGCATTGTACAGTCTATCGTCAGGATGTGGACGGCGTCAACACAGATTGCAGTACTCCACGGTAGTCGTCTTTGGCGTTCTGTCGGCTCTTGCTCACATCGGCATGCCGACCGGCTTGTTGACCATGCGAATTCCAGCTAGTGACCCCGAGAGACGGAAAGAATATGTGATGAGGCTATCGAGCACTCACATTGATCACGCGTAGTTACCGCACTTGCAATCAAAGCTGAATCTCATCTGCTTACCTGTCATCGGACTTACACGTGACCTTGCCGCCCGCTACTTTCTCGGCCTATCGACTGTGCCTCTGCAATGCAGAAGCGAGGGAATCAATCAGTGACTATCTCTGAGAAGCGCGAGCCTAAGTGACATGTTGCGAGTAAGCCGACACAGCTTGTTGGTTGAAGATGTTGGCTACAGGCATTGTTTAGTTCAGTGCCTCACTATGCCAGGATACTAGGGCGTCAAGACCAGCACTGTGCCACAACCGACATGTCAATATGGACATGTAAGTAGGCAGTGTCCTTAGACGTCGTGTTGGCAAAAATAAGCCCTCTGCTCTCCATTCCTGCTCTTCCGATCCTTCTTTCTCTTTCCGCCGCAAAGCGTACATTCGAAGAGGCAGGTCACCGCCACAACAGCGTTTCCAAGGCTTTGGGCTGATCGATCCCTCGCTCAAACTATTGACGAGCCAGCAATTGAGATGGATCGCGGCCTCCAGTCAACGCGATCAGAGGAGGGTAAGACGATCAAGGAGATGGAGGTTTGACGCCAAGCACAGTCGCGGTCGATACGGTCCTCGGTTCCTGCGAGCTGCCAACTCGGTCGGGATGCATTCAAGATCCCAGCCGGACCTTGCGACTTGCCGCAGTTGCCATCTCCCGACGGCTTGCCGGCAGAACGTGGACATCAGTCCCAAGCCGAATATCCAGAGGCTGGGGAGTCTTGTCGATTGAAGCGAGGTGGGACCACGGAAGTGATCGCTGCACAGGATACAGGAACGTCCGAGGAGAGCGGTGGGTCAACACTGTCGCAGAAAAGCGACGCGAGTCGATGTCTTCCTCACAGTCTCGTCGAGGCAGCAAAATGCTCGACACAACATCACAGCGCACGGGATGTCTCAAAAGAAATCCGACGAAGTCACGTGGGCTTCGCGCCTGTCTGTTTGAGAATCCTCGACCGATCACCAGATCTGTGGTTGGAGATACAGAGACAGATAGTCTTCAGGTTGTTTCACAGCTTTGCCGCGCTGTGAAACCGCGCACGAGCCGGCGCTATACCCGAAGTGCGTGAGCTCAAATCTCGCCCCTTGCCAGCTTCGATTCATGATTCGATGCTCCGGACCGCACGTCGAACGCCGCTCCATCTTCCAAACCAATGGACCATCGACACACCGCAGTGGCTCCGACGATGCAGCACAAGACCTCTTTCGATGGCATGTTTCGGTGCCACGACATGAACACGGCGCCTCCTGCCACTGCCTCCGCCGAGCCTCTGCAGCAAACGAGAGCTTTCCCACTCTACTGTTTCAATACTTGGCAACGCCACGATATCCAGCTTTCACCTCCAGACCCGCAAGCCATGCTCGCGAGCATCAAAGTCTACTGGAGTCCCTCCGCCGGTGTCTGTAACGAGTCCAGCAGTCTTGGTTGAAGCCCTCAAAACATTGCGCGACTGCTGGCGAACAATTCCCCTTTCGCCATCGGATCTGCTGCAGTCACATCCGAGCGGAGCGAGACCGCATGGGTGTCTGCAGCTGTGGATGGCGCCTATAGCACCTCCATCATGCCCTGAACCATGTTTTGCGCAAGGGAGGCCACAGATACAGATCGCGCCAAGGGTAAGTCTTAAGGGCATCAAGATCCGTCTCTGTGTTCCTCTCGAATTTCCTCATCGACCGTGAAGTATTGTTCATACTTTCTGCCTCTGCATCCCTCCCCTACGCCGTGCCAGGTGCATCGTGCTATCGACATTCATTCGACTACGTCTCTGCGAGACTTGCCTGAGCCAGACTCTCTTTTACTGATTGCAGTGCCTTCGAGCTTCTTCTGAACAGCTACATCGAACGACTAGGTGAGTCCTGGTGTCTCGTTTACAACGCCTTGAGGGGCTTCCTCCACAAAGATCTCCAGCTCAGATCTGCGACAAGTCTCACGTGGACGGATTGAGAACGAGCTCGACACTTTCGATAAAGTGTAGACTCGAAGCGTCGACGTTGCAGTGTTTGTGGTGGAGACTAATCTTGTCATAGGTCCTCCGACTTCAAAAGTACAGCTCGACAGCACTTGTCGTCTAGCCGGTCTAGCGATACTACAGCACTGCTCACGAAGCTCACGACTCGCATCCACTCACTCATATCGCAAGGACGATGTTCTCAAACACAATCTTCATAGCGGCAGTTGCCTGTGGCCTGCTCGCCACTTCTGTCAACGCACACATGGTCATCACCAGCCCGGTACCCTATGGACAAGACAGTCTCACTAACAGCCCCCTTGAGGCTGATGGATCCGACTTTCCCTGCAAGCAGCGCGCAGGAGTGTACGACATGACTACCATGAACACCATGGCCGTAGGCGTCCCTCAGACCCTCAAGTTCAAGGGTGGAGCTACACATGGCGGCGGATCATGTCAGCTCTCGATCACTACCGATCAACAGCCGTCCAAAAGCAGCAAGTGGAAGGTCATTCATTCGATCATTGGCGGATGTCCCAATGGGGCAGTTGGCAACGCGAACGGCTCTCCGGACTATGACCAGAACCCTACATTTGAGTTCTCCATACCAAAAGATGTGCCCAATGGAAAGTACACTCTCGCATGGACCTGGTTCAACAAAATCGGGTAAGCATTTTCAGAGCGGAATGCCGTTCTCGTCACAGGGGAAACTATTGCTAACTTCTGAACCCAGCAATCGTGAGATGTACATGAACTGCGCGCCGCTCACGGTCACCGGAGGCTCTTCCAAGAACAAGAGGAGCCTCGACACTCTACCAGATATGTTCGTTGCCAACATTGGCAATGGTTGCACGGTTGCCGAAAGCCAGGACTTTGTCTTCCCCCAGTGCGGTCTGTACGCTGAGACTGCTGCGAAGACCGCCCTCGGAAGCTCGACCTCTGGTACTTGCGCCACAGCATCCGCTGGCGGTTCTGGATCTGGGTCTGGATCAAGCGCAGTCGCACCCTCGGTGACTGCTTCGTACGGCTCCGCACTCGATTCCAGCGCTGCAGCACCAACAGCCACCGGATACGGTAGCGGTTCTGGCGCAGCGGCGACCAGTGCTCTAGCTGCGCCAGCCTATGGCGGTGCTGCGTCCTCTGCGACCTCTGCGATAGCAGCCCCAGCATACTCTTCACCAAGCGAACAAGCCAGTGGGGCTGGCGCCGGCGATAGCGGCATGCAGACGATAGTGAACATGCATACCGTCACTACGATACAAACTGTCACCGGTACAGGTGAAGCTCCTGCTGGCTACACCCCTCCAGCGGCATACTCAGGAAGCTCTGGCGGTGCAAGCTCAGACTCTGAGTCAACAGCTCAAGCAACCACCAACGGTACATCTTCGTCCAGCACTGGTAGCTGCGCTGGTCAAACGTGCACAAACGATGGCGATGTTGTCTGCATCGGTAGCGACCAGTGGGGAATTTGTGACGCTGGGTGTGCGGTCGCTAGATCTCTTGCCGATGGTACTACCTGCTCGAATGGTGTCATTAGCAAGCGATCTGACCAGTCCGCTCATCTGCGCAGACACATCTATAACCACGGCAGGAGCTTTTAAACGACTGGTAAGACATGAAGCCATGAGCTACCAACGCTTCTTGGGGACTTGAGCTAATGAGGCTGCTCTCATTATGGCACCCAACGCACCTGTGCATGCTGCATTGCTTGACGAACGGATTGATGATCATCACGAAGGAAAGACACTTGCCAACAGGGCTTCATGGAAAACAGAAACGGGATTTTACAGAACAAGAGAAAGGTTCATAGCTTTCAAAATGTGTCGCACTGACGACCAAGTCGTACTTCTCTTTGCTCTCACATCTTCTCCGCATCGACCTTGTTCTCAGACACAGTTCTCCTCTGCAAATCACTCTTCTGTAACACAGCGACCAACGGATCCCGTTCGATCCCGATATGCCGCCTTCCATCCATGCCAACGAAAGTTCCATATCCCCACGTCCAGCTCGCTCGGACGTTCTTCATATCCTGCGACCCATCTAGCCTCTGTCGCGCCGACAACTCCCACAACGCACGACTCGCAGCAAAGAAAGCAACATTCGACGCCACAGTCGCTGGCAAGCGAGGCAAGATCCGCCACGGTCTCTTGAAATAGAACGCAATAGTGGTGAGCATATAGCATACTAGAATCGCCTCGGTCACGATGAATGCTGGTGTTGAGAAAAGAATCCTGGTCTCCGGTACCACGACTTGAGCCTTGAGGAGCGCGCTGCTAGTGTTGTTTTCGAAGAGGCGGTCGGCATTTGTACTGATCAGAATCGCAAAGAGACGTCGATACAAGTCGTCGAAGTGCTTTGCTGCTTTCTCGGGAGATGGATTTGGGAGGGAAGCATTGAACATGCTGGTGTCGTTGGTAAGTTTCCCGATGAGGTAGTTCATGTAATCGGAGGGGTAGGCATCTTCATGCCAGGTCGCGTCGCTATCTACGAGGAACTGGTTGACTTGGCCTACGAGGTCTTCTTCTGTGGTGTTGAATTTGCTGCGATCGCCGGGACCTGTTGACGCGCCTAGATTTTGGTGAATCTGGCCTTTAGAGTCTGCTTGTATGGTGGCAGATCCGGTCATGATTGTCGGTCTGCAGAGGAGCATGGTCTCGTTGCTGGAGATTGCTTTCATCTGGGGGAAACCTCTGTAGGTCAGCTCGGCGCCCTCGATGATTTCGAATTCGGCGCGGATCCAGCCGGCTAGGATGTGTTGTCTGCAGAAGAGATCGTACTTTGGTGCAGTCTTGCGGCTTGATAGCCAAGCGTTGAGTTCAAGTGCAGATCGGCCAGGTTGTGGGTTAGCGACGTACGAGGAGCCTGGTGCCGCGTTTGATCTTGTCCATGGTCTCCAATTGGTACAGCTTATCACGCCTGCCTCGTTCGTGTTGATGTGTACCGTTATGGCTGCCTCAGCAGCATCATTGTTGTAGATCAAAGTGTAGTTCTCTACGCCTTGGTTCGCAAGCGCGCGGCACGTAGTGGTGGCTCCCACTGCACCGACATCGATGTCTACAGTTGTATTCTCGTTGATGCCGCTGAGATCAGCTGCTTGGTAGGCAAAGTCGGTGTCGCTCCAGGCGGGCAGTGGTGTGTCAGCTGTCAAATTTGACATCAGCCGGTAAAACGACTCGGACGTCGTGTCAATTTCTGTGGTTGATGCCACATCGCTGTTAAATGGAGGAGCAGTTCCGTTGAGGCTGCCGAATTGGAAAGCCTTTGCAACATGTAGACCTGCACCGTGGCTGATGCTCACGGTTCCTTCATACATCAGACCACTCAGCGCGACTGACAAGGCGTTTGCCAGCAGCGTCATTAAGCAGACAATTCCTAGGAGCATTTGGCCGGCTCGAAAAGCTCTAACAGACATAAAGTGTGGAGGCAGAGAGCTGTAATCCAGATCAACGGCGTTTGAAGATGCCATGGAGCTCTTTCTTAATTCTTCGAAAGGTTGGAGCAAGCACATCAAGCGGTTCAATACAAGCCAGAATGGCTCAACCAGCGTCGCGAGTGCTATCGGGAGGTAGTTCTCGACCAACTGTCGCACGAAGTCGGATCGAGATGGTAGTGGCAATCCTGTTATTCGTCCACGTTAGTAGGTGAATCGTGCCTTCGGGGAGTTTTGCACTGACCATTGTGCTTCTTGGATTGTGCGAATAGTACAGCGAATATTACGCTCGCCGCTATTTGCACCGCGAAGAATATGATGCCAACTACCGCTTTCATCTCCAAAGGTCGGATCCCTTCGCCGACGAAACGGCTTTCTCGATCAAGAGCACCATTCATGGTCCCCATGAGCGGCGTCGTGGGCGATTCGGCGGAATCGGACACCGCCGACACTTGGCGCAAGACTACGTCGCCTCGGGCCTGATCGACTCCATCTTCTAATAGAAAGATAATGCTCTTCATCTCGTCGCTCAAATCCTGAGCAGAGTACTCACCAACACCAGCGAAGGTCTTGATAGTGTCCACGTCACCTGCAGTCAAGTCCATAAGTGCTCCCAAAGTAGCTGGATCGGCTCGAAGCTTATTGACCCGTCTTCCTGACATGACAAGTACGTATATACCCAGGAGAAGAATACCTGTCAGAAGACCGGTGGCCATCCAGGCAAAGGCCGGCACGATTACGACGGCCTGGATCACATATGATCGGTAACCCAAATTCGACGTGGTATCGACCAGATCGTGATTCAAGATACCCGTCAGTTGACGGGCAAACAGCAGGCGATATGCCGACTGATACGACTTCCGCAAGTTCTCTGCGTCCAGATATTCATCGAGCGGAAGTTGATCTGCTGCAATAGCGAACGGAGCCATCTTCGGAAGATATGCAACGTTCAAAGGCAGGTTTGCAAGCTGCGATTGCTGATTCGGGAAGCTTGTAGTGGGATAGTCACTTCTGGCACCTACTTGCAACTGGCCAGAGTTCATAGCCCATTCGAAGGTGCTGACATTGAACATGTCCTTGGGGAGAGCGGTCTTATTGCCAGTGGGCTGGACATCAAGTATGGACTGAGATGGTAGGCTGATCGTTGCATTGACGTTCTGCTGGTAGTACGTCGCCTGGCAGAAAAGCGAGGTCGCATTGGCGTCTGATGGGTTGAGCGGACCCCTGCTCAAGATGTTGTCTAGGATCGCAGTCTGTCTCGCCTTCGACCAGCGCACGAAGAACAGATGGAAAGCGTCTTTGTTGCAGTAGGTTGACAGATAATATGAAGCGAAGCCGTCCTGATTCTGGTAGCCGGCGTACATTGTGTCGTATGGCTTGGAAGTATCGTTGCCTCCTTCAGGTCGGTAGACAGGCGCGTAGAAACTGCACCCTCCGGTGCTGTTGTAGTACCAAATGCCGGAGTTTTTCCACAGGGTCGCGTCCTCACATGCAAGATCGACGCTGTAGAGATTGGTAAGGCCAGTGTAAGTCTCATTAATACCGCCGGTGCGAGTGTCTTTCGAGGGACCGAAGCTGCTCAGTACGTAGTCTGCTGTCATGAATGGTGGCAACGTCTCGTTTAACCATGCAATATTATATACCGATTGTGCGTAAGTACTCGATAGGTTCCCTTGCTGCTCAAGAGGCGTGTATGAAATGGCATGTGTTCCAGCAATGCGCTCTTTCACCGTTATGGTCCGTACGGCGAACAGACCTGCCTGGGTTGGTACGAGGCCCCATGAGGTCAGGATCACAAGGGCTGAACCAGCAAAGACCTGCCAATGTCTCCGTATGAAAGCTCTGACAGGGACAGTGACCAGGAACTCCAAGGGATAGCTCAGAAGTATTGAGGCACCTGCCGTTGTGCCACCAGGCTGCGAGAGCTGAAAGTATGGCTCAAGACGCTTGATGTCGAGGTCCACCCATGTCCACAAGAAACCGTAGATTACGGAAATCAACGTGGGTAGATACAAGTAAGAGAATGACCTCGATAATGGTAGCTCGTTAGTGTTTTCCGCGAAGAGGATCCCTCCGTCGCGGTGACTGACAAAGCATAGCCATTGCACAATGGCCAGCAACAGAGCAGTGCTGGCAAGTAATGCGGTCAAGTATGTCGGCCGCAATGTAATCGGGAGGAATCGCTTCCTTCGTTGTGAAGATTTGGATAGAGGTGCAAGCTTGTCGTCTGTGATGGATGGATCGTGCGGTGTTATGAATATACTTGGTGCCTTGGGTAGGGACTTGGCGGATGGGTCAAACATCACGGGAGAAGGAGTATCCAGAGAGGTATGCTAGGCAGCAAGGACAGACGCTTTGGCATGATGGGAAGAATGCTCACTTACAGCAAATACATACATGTATGCGGCTTGACTATGGGTTTGAGGCACAGTCACGCCCCGGCCCAAAGCCATAAGCGCCTGGTCGGCGTCAGCGGCCTTCCACATGGAAGCGACCACTCTCGAGACCCGCGAACAGGACGACCGCGACCGGTCTTGCACTTCAAGATTGATGGGATGCTTCATTGCACCAGCTGGCATGAGCCACCTGCCACCAAGCTGGCGATGCGCAGCTCGTCGTCCATACCATACAACATTCGGGAGGAGAGTGCATCGATGCAATAGTAGTGGTCTGATCGATATTGAAGGATAAGAATAGAAGGAAGAGTGTGTTACGCTTGCCGCCGAGGTGGAGCTCTTCTGAAACGCACAGTCCACCGCGACACTTTCGCGCTTCGTTCCCCTTGGATGGGCAAGCGCGATCTGACTCTGACATCTTCTTTCGACTTTCGACTTCGACTTCAACTCTCCCTCTTCGTCATGATGGACCTCACTACGAACAGCACTGCGAACAGCAGTGGAATCTCCTGGTCACGCGGCGAATCTCGACCCTTCGTCATATTGCCTAACAAAACATCACGTTCCGACCGGTTCCCGCTTTACTGCCTCCAAGGAACAAGATTCTCACGACGACTCCGCTGCATTGTGTAAAGGTGATCCTCGCTCATTGCCTTGGGGGCCCAATGGTGTGCCGCAACACAGCTTTCGAGATGCTGGGAATATATTTGTACAAGAACCCAGTTCCATGTTGATCGACACTGTATGCTGCACGTTGCGCACGAAAACGTCATAGAATTGGAAGCGCGAGCTGCTCGGCCTTCAAAAGTTCCCAATGCCCAGAGCTAGTGAAACACAAACATCAACTCAACTGAGAAGAGATATATACATATCCATACGTGTGGAAGGAAGAACGCCACATTCTCTTGGACATAATCCTTCTCGGCAATCATACTGTAGGTTTTCTGCCGCTCTGCATATCCTCCACCCTCACAGCCATGGTCCGCTACGCCTTGATGGGCGCCACAGGCGCAACCGGTACCGCAATCCTTCGACATCTCCTGCAGGAACCGGCCAATGACCAGAATGTGAATGTCTACGTTCGGAGCAAGGCGAAACTGCTGGACAAATTCCCCGATCTCGAGACCCAGGCACCTTTCCCGACCAAGATCTACGAGGGCAGCAATACCGACCGAACTGTCCTCAAGCAATGCCTCCACGATGTCGACGTGATCTGCATGTGCATCGCCACGAATGTCTCGACACCAGGTGAATCCCGCTTCACAGACACCGCCAATGCCGTGACCGATGCACTGCTAGATCTGAAGAAGGAACAGGCATCATCATACAAGACGCCTTCAATTCTGATCCTGCGAGCCTCGATCCTCAACCCAACATTCTCCCCAGCGAGGAAGGGCTACTTTGAAAGCTTTTTGATGTACTGCCTCCACCACTTGTACAACAACATGAACGCCGCAAACGAAATATACGAAGTACTCCCTCCCGTCCCATTCCTGTCCCTTTCCTCTAGACTGACACATACTCTAGGCCAAAGCCCGCGAGACGCCAGGGCTCCTCAACATCATCTACGTCGACCCGCCAGGCATTCACGACAACGACGGCACAAATCCCACGGGTTACGAATTGCTTCTTGCACCGCCGGCTGACAGAACGCCGGTCTTTAATCTCAGCTATGCAGATTTGGGAATCGCATTCTGTGAAATTGCCCGAAGGAGAGAGGAGTTCAATGGCAAAGGTGTAGGAGTCTTCGGGACGGGCGAGATTAAGTTGACCTGGCCGATTTTGATGGGGCATTTGAGTCAGGGGTTGAGGGGACGGGTTTTGGGGTGGTGAGGAGTGTATATCGGCAGAGGAGTTCTTGGACGGGGAAGAGTTACTGCGGCCCTTCATGAAGTTGGTCTACAGCGATATTATGGCAGTATCGTCATGCCGTGATGTGCTATCTGAATAATCTCCTCCCGCCTAGTCTGGGTGCTGCAACTTCGGGCCTGTCTAGACTGATCGCTGTGAAGCCGACGGAGCCGCCTGCTCGCGACTTTTTGTAGCGGCGCAGGGCTTCTCGTAGGTGGTCGGGTAGTAGTGGGCCACGATCACATTCGTCAATATACTTCGACAGACCCCATGCGCCGGGTTGAGCTGTGCGGAAGTCATATATGTCGTCTTCGTCGTCCTTCTTCTCCTCCTTCGTATCGCCGTTTGGTCTGTCTTTGGGCTGACCGTTCGTCTCTTCATTCGTGGTACTGCTGCTATGAGGCTGTGTGCCATCCGACACAGCTCGTGCATGGTTTGGACTCCCTTCTTCTGCTGGAAGTGGGTCGCCATCTGGTAGGCCATCGTGCTTTGCAGGACTGACACCCTCCTTCTTCGCGTCGCCGTTCTCGAGCTTCTTACCCTCACCATCAGCCCTCCCATCAGTCTCCGCCACTTCTATATCGTCTTCTTCATCCTCCTCATCGTCGTCTGCCTCCTCACTCTCCGCCCGCATCATCCTCAGTCTCTTGTATGCCTGGTTCTCTTCATCGTCCGGCCTCTTCGGCTGACTCGCCAACCACTCAGCCTGCACCTCCCTCGCACTCTCAATGAGCATTCCCGCGAACAACTTCGTGTACGCTCCCACCACCGTCATGACGTTGGGCGGTACGCTCTGACTGAGTGTCGCATTTACCAATTTCCTCACATCACCCGTCCGCAGTTTCACCTTCACAAAGTGATCATATCGATCCTGGTGATCCGGTATCACCGCTTCTCGGAAGAGGTACCGCCTCTGATTCTCCTTCTCCAGATCTTGCGCGGTGATGCCATATCCCTCCTTATCCGCCTGTGCCGCTCCTTCGTCATCTTCATCATCATCCTCTTCCTCCGCCTCTCCGTTTGCTACTGATTGCGCGCCCGCTGTGCCTCCCCGCTTCGCGGATCTACCATCGTCGCCATTCAACACACTCGCGCTTCCTTGCCTAGCATTCTGCTTCGTGGGAGGACGGCCTCTAGGTCGCTTCTCGCCACGTTTCCGCTTTTTTGTGAATGCGTCGGTGCTGGCGGGACCACTGATCGCGCTAGTAATTTCGCTGTCGCTAAAGTCGTCGATGGAGTCGCCATCGTTTGGCGAGAACTGCGCGTTGAGATCTGCATCTTCTGCGAGTCGATGTTGCGCTTCTAAGCTGTCCGGAGGTGGAAAGGATGTTTGTCGTAGAGGATGTGCTGACGACGGTGCGACTGAGCTCTTTCGTGATGACTGACCGGGAAGTGCTAGTTTGAGGCCGCCTGGGCGCTGTCTGGGGAGAGCGAGACCTGAAGAGGAAGGTGGCGAGGCCATGATGGTGAGATTGTGGTCGGTGAAGGTGGAATGCTGTTCAAGACAACTCGAGAAGTGTAGATAAATGTGAGGCTGCGCAGAGCGTGGTACACATGGCTGTAGGGCAGCGGCCGATGATCCGAGAATTGCTCAAACCTTAAAACGCGACAAAGACCGTTCGCATGTGTCATTGCAACACAGCTAGAGACTATATCATCACGGTGAAAGTATGGCTTATGGTTCGGAGCTATACACTGTCACGACACACTGAATGGCTTCCTCTGTATACCCTCTCTGCTAACACATCGTCGCTTGTCCTCTTGTCACATCTAGTTCTACATACCCGCGGACAACGGATGCATCTGGCCTGGACGACGCAAATCATTACTGCTGGTGACCGACCGACACCCATCGGAACTGTGGACCAATGAGGCCGAGTACTAGCCAGAAAGATCTCGACTACGCAACGAAATGCACAAGTACAGAAACTGCTTCAAGCTCAACCCATTAGCTGGAGGTGTGGACTGCATGAGTAGCGCACCGGCGACCCGGAAGTCCTTCGCCTACTTCAGGCTGACTTACCTCTCACTTGCCGTGGACTATGGAGCAGGAGATCTTTCAAGAGGCATCTACACCAGCCTTGTCGTCAAGATTCAGCCGTCGTTCTACAATGGCTACCGGGAGCACGAGGACAAGGTGCGGAAGCAGATTCACTCGCCCAGCTGACAGCGCATGTTGGTCACCCGGCCACCAATTACCGCGGTCCGTTCCTATTCTCATATCATTATCGAAGACGATCTGGGCGCTGTGTGTACCGTCGGGAACCCTAAGGGCATTACATTCTGCGATCTTGAAAAGGCACGGTGGAAGCTACACACCGGTGCCAGGCTCGAAAATGCCGGACCTGCCGGCTCTGATTTTAGCATTACACTTGCCACACACGATCCTTGGTTCAACTTTGTGCGAATTGGTGATCGGGTGCGACAAAGGACGACGGAGTGCAATACATGGCTTCGAAGAAAGACGCTCAAATTGTGAATGTGCAAAGGCATGGCAAGGGATATAGAATCTCAAGGATGACAGGTCGCCTAAGCCTTTATCATCTCCTGCCGCATGGTGGGGACAGTCAGAATCAGAGCGAGGTATCCGTATGGCTGAGCAGGAAGCGCTCGATTGGCGTCATTAAAGCAGTGGCATTCACACATACCGCACGCAGTGAATGGTGAAGATATTGAGCGAAGCAAAGAGTGCCTTTCACAGAGGAAGTCCCTGCATCTCCTGCGACCTCCCTGTCTCGAGATTGCCCCACCGCCATCGTCTCATGCTTGGTGGTCCACTGATCCAACTCCCCAAACTTCCTACACGTCATATGAGTGTGGGAATTCCACACGGACTGATTGATCATCCCAAGCATTGGCTTTACAAGACGATCCAGGTGGTTTGCAGAGACTCACGGATGTGTTGATCAAGTCATACTTGATCGCGGCTCAGAATTGATGGACCTCGACATCAAGAGGGTCTGCCGAATGCGTTTTGGAGGGCATTTTCTTCGGATTCAATTGCTTCGAGCAGAGGCGCTGGGGTGTTCTTAGCATGATTCTCTGAGGCGATAGAGGGCGCACTAGCTCCCGCTAGACATGCATTTCCTGCTGGTACATGCTGGAGTCCCCGGATTCTGCCGTGCGATGCATACGGAGAGGTGAATGATTACGAGTAATGCTTGAGTAAGTCTCGATTCCTGGTGCTGTCGATGCGATTGTTATCTTGTTGATATCAAAGTCTTACTCCATGTGCTTGTTCAAGAGTTGTCGAGAGGCTTCCTTACCACCAAAACTCCGATCGAGTGGCAGCGTCTTGACTCTGCCGAGCACACACGTAATGGTCTGTATCCAATCTGTCATTGTCATTAATGTCTATCATGCTTCATGTCACACGCAACCAGAGTTCGTCAAGATAAGGAATGCTGAACGAACACCAAGTGAGGTCTAAGTGACCGCACATGCGCGACATGATTCGCAAACGGACAGAGCAAAGAACCAATCGCATGCAATCGCGTCATCACGAGAGTCGTCTTTGACATGAGATCGTCACGATACAGGTAAGACCAGCTCATGGCCGGAGTGTGGTAGCACTTCGGAGATTTCCCCATGGGCTGGGATGCAAGGCTGAACCGAGGTGGCGGCACTATACACGAACATCTCCTGATACCCAACATCACCATGGCATTTGCTTGCTTTCCGAAGTTTTGGAGCTTTTCTGGTCAGCTCGCCGTGACCTTTGTTTGGCGACGTTCCTTTTGCGTTCCGCTCCTTTGCGGCAACATTGAATTCAAGGGCGACCGTGCCCATTCACGAATGTTCATCGAGCATGCACATGCAAACTATACTGTACGGCCTGCTCCTCGCTCCTCTGGCGGCGGCTTTTCTCAATTCATACGAGAAACACGAAAAGGGAAAGGCTTACGAGGACGTGCTCGGCGCTAAAGATCCAGCGAATGTGGGTGCAGCCTCAAAGTAACCATCCAGGCTAGACTTCTCTGACCTGCGTCGCAGAAAGTAAGAAGCCTCGACTTCGACGACGAAGGCCGATTGTTGGAGATCAAACATTGGCTCGCCTGAGATGACAATCTTCGCGAAGATGGCACAGTGGTTACGGTCTTGCTGGTCGAGCGGGGAGAAGAGGGAAGGCACAGAACCGGAATTTGCCGTTCGACAGAGGCTATTGATGAGGCTCGACTCCAGCGAAGAAGTCGCGACGGCGAATAGGAAGCGCAGCTCCAGACATCGCCGAGTACAGAACAAGCCGCCGAGGGTTTCGCTACGTATTGGAGCAGATGATCCAGCACTGCGGATGGCCCTCGCTGCGCTATTATGATGAGCGTCGTCAGTCAAATCTACGAAGATATGCTCATAGCTGGTAGATGCTCCAGTAGCATGTTGTGTGCAGACGAAGACACGATGCACCCCATGGAACAAAAGCTTCCTTCAGCGCCAGAGCCTGTGGAAGACCCGTATATTGTAGCTTTCATCTCTGAATCGGCCAAATCTCAGGCCGTATCGTCATTGAAGCAAGACCGTTCTCTCGTATTCCAGTCCCCCCTGCCAACACCCCCGGACCAGTCTTTGACAGCGTACTGCATCTCTGTGATCCGTAGGCTTTCCCGATGGAATTACGAGCCAGTTGCTTGGGTACCAACCATATTCAGAGCTAGAGCCTAGATTGACATTCGCCTTTGGCGTGAAGACGACAATGTTGACCTGCTGTATCTCGAATATTGCTGCATAATTGTGCAATTCTGGAGAGCTTCGAAGCGGTCGCGCCGCGGTGAGACTTCCTGTGGAGAGGACACTCTGTACAAGCAACTCGTGTAGAGCGTTGTTCAAGTTGACGAAAGGATATGGCGTGCGCTCCTCGCAGCGATTCAAAGGCTGGACTGGATTCGACCATTTGACAGCCGCTGTGTCTATGTCTATGATCTCTTGAAAAGTGGCATCGCCCCATGCGGCAATGTGAGGATCGTGACACTGCCGCTCAGTAGGTTTGAGCCGTAAGAGGCTCCAGAATAGTGAATGAAGAGCGGTATAGCCTTGTTTGTGCAGGTGGCAAAGTAGTGTAAGCAG
The DNA here is from genome assembly GCA_002236755.2 of Dothistroma septosporum. Taxonomy (NCBI): domain Eukaryota; kingdom Fungi; phylum Ascomycota; class Dothideomycetes; order Mycosphaerellales; family Mycosphaerellaceae; genus Dothistroma; species Dothistroma septosporum. The sequence continues at coordinate 348,755 of NBZP02000005.1, forward strand.
AAATTCGGCCCTAGCCGCTTGAACAACGCCCGAGACGAGCTCCAGTGACTTGGATTCAGCTTCGAGGTTTGTTCTCAGGAGGACGCTCAACAAGCTCGGTGGCAGCTTTGATCTATATGAAGACGATAGATCGCCAAGGTCAAGTACGTGATCGGCGAACCACAAGTAGCCTCGCACCGAAAGTCCTCTAACAAGAGATCCCGGAGCGACAACACAGCGAACTGGGGCCATGTAGTGAGTCGTCCATGACAGTCTGTTCATACTACAGTTCCTGTTGATGCTCCAAGTAAAAGGATAGTCTTCCTCAGATCGTCCAACAGTTTTTGAGCATACCAATAGGTCTTTGTGCCCTTGTGTGCCTGTGACGCAGAAGTCTTCGCTGCCAAGCACAATAGAGAAGTCGCCATTGATGATAGCAAGGACAAACATGCACATACTGAACGATCGTTGTTCTGTCTTTAGTGCCAATGAGTCCAGACGGACACTGTAAGCGCACAGGTTGGCGATGATTGCAAGGCGATCCGAGACCTCCGGATTGTGACGCCGAGAGAGATAAGCCAAAGCTTGTGCCGCGTTGCAGGCTGTGCGACTTTCTGCATCATATTCACTGCTGTAGTCGGGCGCCATATTGTCGAACCAGTGCTTCGCCAACTGTTCAAATTTGTCCTTAAGCTCCAGCATATCGGGAGCCAGGACTTCGATCACGCCTCCGACACTTGCCAGTACTGTGTGGAGTTGATACAAATCAAGTTCAAAGCATCCGTGGACAAGACTTTCCAGGGTGGCCGGGATTGCTACATCGCTACTGTGTTGGAGAAGAAGCGTCATTCTGCGGTTGCCAGACACGCTCTCCTGCAGACACCAGGCGCGGCTGAACCAGTCGTCAGCAATGATGATCTGCACTGCTTCATACGCGCTTTCGATGTTGTGATCCTTGATCAGGTCCTGGCCGCCATCCAATAAGTATCCTAGCGCATCGATGTGGCGCTGTTCAGTGATATTCGTTTGAAGAACCGCAAGACACTCGGCGGTTCGCTGATAGACGAGATCCATGCTCTGTATCCCAACGCTTTGGTCCTTCAGATCTGTCTGGTCGATACATTCTTGATCAATCCAGATGAATGGAAACTGCTTCCAGGTCGCGTATTGAATAACGCGGCTGAGGAGCGTTGACGAGCATCTGGGAGGGCGCGAAGAGCCGTCTTGAGCCACGATAGAGTATGGTCCTGCTTTAGAAGACGCATCATCGGGGAAGCTAGCCCAACAGTATGACACAGCGATGTAGTGCACACAATCAGTGGCGTCCATCGGCGTAGTGAGGCGGAGAGAAGTGTCATGCTCGAACTCTACTGCCACGTCGTTACAGACACAGCCCGGCTCTCCAGGTCGGGATGATCTCTCGGAGTCGCTGGCGGACTCTTCGGAATTTGCAGCAGAATCGCAGTCCTCACCATCACGAATCCGGTCAGGAGTCAGAAACCTAAGGTGTTTCGCCCACTCGAGCTGTTGACCACGATCTTGATTGTGCTGTGCAATAGGCATCATCGCTTCCCGCATCTCCCTGACACTGGCATACCGTGCTCCTATTGGCTGACCGGTGTCGAAATCCATGACAAGCTAGATAACCAGCTACGAGATCATGCTGTTCTGAACATCATGTAATGCCGTCCAGTAGAGTGAGCGCCATAGAACGAGGCGAGTCAAGATCCGCTCGGCAGAGTATCCATTGCTCAAGCATGGCGTATCGTCCCACCGGTGGTGGCGTCGTACGGGTGACGGAGGAAGGTCACGAAGGAAGAGGAAGCTTCAACATTGCCGCGAGATGCTAACATGGCCCCTGCGTAGATTCCAGCACTGGCATGCCAAGATCTGCAGCACGAGTCTCGACTCAAATTGTGTCCTTCAGATACCTTACATTCCAAGTACAGTAATCGAACGGAGTCCAGTAAGTCGCGCCGGTTCAGCTTCATCTTGCGTCACGACAGCTGTATAGATGATGTGGTGTTCAACCTTGACGAAGCTGGCGAACAAGGCCTGTCACCCGCTACTCGAATTGAAGCCAACTTGGAGCGGCATCAGAATGTCCTTCCAGTACTCCCAAATCCTGCAACAACTCCTGCAGGGATGTTCAAACCGACAATTCAAATTGTGGCAGCTGCGGCAATAATGTCCACGAGACAACCTATGCATCCGCAGCCAATGCATCCTCCAACCTGTGTAGCCTGACAGCATCGACTTGTGGCGCAGGAGGCGGCTGCTCCTGGTTTGCCACGATTGACGGTTCCATGTGCTCATCAGATCTGACTTATTGCCTTGAAAGCTGCATCAACCCGAGTGATTGACCTTCTGGATCTAGATGCAGCATTGATTCCTGCTGATGTCTTGATGCTGGCGACATCCGTTCTGGCTGATCTTGCTCAATTTCCTTTAAGAGAGAGAACACCATGTTCAACGTCGAGTAAGGTCTTGACAACTTCGCGCTGACCACGACCACTGACGTGGCAAAGTTGCCTTGGCGCAAAAAGATATTCACAATGTGCTATCTATACCCGAAGCGACACGATGCTACCTGGAGCTGCGCGAGGACACCGCATTATTCTTATGATCCAAGCCTTGGCCTAGTTGTGAGTAGCATGATTTGCGAAATTCGGGCAAAACATACAACACGAGGGATTCCCACGTGGTCACCCACCGTAGTACTAGTCTCGCGGTTAACTGCTTGTATATGGGAGAGCGGACGGGATCCCTAATATTCAGTTACCTGTGGTCGTATGTGCAAGTACTGGCGTACAGCTTGATTACATACGTAAACAATCTTGCTCCGAGGGAAAAGCCAGCGTTCATTGGAGGAGAAGGGAGAAAAGCCAGATCGAAGAACGGAAGCCACGAATAGAGGAGGTGAACAAGGAGGTCGGCGAGCACGCTCATGTCCTCTCGGCACGAGTATGAAGCGGTGATGTCATTGGAGGATGAGAGACAGCCGGAAATCGAGATTTGACATAGGGCCTTCATGTGACAAAGGGCCTTCATGTGACACAGAGTTGGAGAGTAATTTGTCCAACCTGGTTATCAAGTATACCGACGGTCAAGCCGCACTGTAAAAGACGATGTCGAATTCAGAAACGATGCAGAGTCTGTTGCAACCATCGAAGGTCCCCCTTCCATTGCTCTGTGCATTGAGATTGGTATCGCAAGCTACCGACGATGCAGAAACGTCTCATCATTTGCATCTTCAATATCGACATTCAGTGCTCGAGCTCTCTCATTGCCCCGACTAGAATAGGCCGCCAAGCCTCCAATACCTACCCACAACAGGACGGCTTATGAGGCTTCCAGTCCTGGTCCTGGCCCTGGCACTTATTTCCACAGTAAAGTGCACTCTTACAACGACCGCACTTCATCAACCACAAATCGCCATCTCTTCCACAGCCCTCACAACTTAGGTGACCCGCAATGGCCGGACATGCTTCCCTCTCCCATCCCAACCCCTCATATCGCGCCGCAAGTTTCGATCGGTACCTCTTCTAGCAGATATTGCACCACCCTGGACAAACTTCGTGAACCTTTCCACGGCTTCTACCAAGATCTCCGCCTGTAAAGCTGCTCGAATCGGTTCCATCCGCTCCGTGAGGAAAGTCACCGGGGGCTTGAGGGGCTGTGTTCGACATCATGCCCGGGTACTCGATGAACTTGAAGACCAAGACCACCCTCACCGTCTCGTTCTGACCTAACGTTCCGGAAATAGAGGAAGTGGGATCTAGTTCCAGCATCACAAAGTCTACAAGGTACTGTTTCGGGCACCCATACTGAACATGGGGTTCTCGCTTGTTCGTGGCTTGGCGTAGAGGATCGGGGTCGAGTAGAGCGGCGAGGACGATGGGATGCCAGGAAGAGGCAGGAAACTTGAGGACGGGGCTTGGGATTGCCATGTACAATGAGTTTTGGGCTTTGGAAAGTTGTGGTGGATCATTACCACGCCGCCGGGCTCGCAACCCATCATTTTGCCGAGTTGGGCGGTTGTGAGATTTATAGTGTCGCTGATCTTCTCGTATATCGGGAGCGATAGCTGGTTGAGAGGGCGTCATTCGCAGACAGAAAGCTGGAGAGCATGGTCAGACGAGAGATGCGAGGTCTTGAAGAGCAATACCAACAGCTCATGATGTGCTGATGCTTGTACGCAGCCAAGATGCCGCACGTATCCTGGCGACTGCATGCATGATACCGCCTAATAGAATTGGCGAGGCAAAGTGATCGGACTCATGACTCCTAAAATCTGTCCTTGATGTTTGGTCTCATATGGCAGAGAATAATTCAAGCTAAAGATGGTTGAAGAAGACTTACTGGTTGCACACTCTCTTTTTCACATCATACAGGACTTCTGATGTCTCGCTTGCATGTCGTATGACAAGTAGGATCGGTGCCAGACCCTTGGACGTTCGATTTTTCTTGCGGACGTTGTCAAGAGTATAGGAGGCTGTGTCGAGTCTTTCACCTACTACTTGTCCGTCGTGGCTAGGTGATTTCGGCAAGGTACAAATGGGCCTGAATGGTAATATTAGCAGCCGCTCGTGATATGGATATGGGGATAGAGCTTCTTGCCGATCATCACTACCCAGGATGAAGCATCTGTAGTGATTGTCACGTCGACAGTGCCACTCAAAATTATCAAAAATACGTCCTATGGCCACCTCCAGCGTATCGGCGGCAGCAGTGGTGGGAAGGACCTAGATTAACAATGAGGTGTGCAGTGACCGAAGGCGTTTGTGCCGATGTGGTTCCAGCGAAAAGAATCAGCGGGACTGGTTACGCAGACCAGATGAAAAGGTTCAGGTTGTCAGAATTGCTGTTGAGCCTTACGATCCAGCGTAGTGCGAAAGTCTGATCTGGGGACGTTGCTCCGCGCCTTTCATCTCTTCAGATTTTTGAACTGTTCCGGGCCCTTTGTCAGTCATTCTAGATATCCCACGGGCATTCTTTGGCCTTGATGACTCTGCATGTTCGGACAAGTGACGATCAGGAGCTCCAAGAAATCTAGAACGCTCAACAGAGCAGGACCTCTCGTAGATCGAAGGCACGCGAAACCAGCGCGTCACGAATGCGAAGTTCATGCGGTACCACGATACAGCAGATGCCTGCGACAGTACCGGGTGAAGCTTCTATGCGCGCATATGTGCATAGATTATCGTGGCCGTGAGCGTATGGGTATCGCGTGTTTGATCGTGCGGCCCTTGAAGCGGTTGTGTCTTCTGTGTCGGCGGCCATGCATGGGTGGGTGCCGTACTTTGACTCTGTACGCTGCCACGAACGATAATTATACGAGACATGCGGACGCGGCCATCGTGTTGATGTTGGCGTTCAACAGCAATCTCGAGATGAAGACTTCTGTACCAGAGGTAGGTGATCGTGGGAAAAGAATGTGAGGCGTGAGCTTTTCAGACCCATGCGACTCGGGCTGAATACATACTCGTTTCCGCGGCGGTCGAAATCGGGTCTGAGCATCGCAACAGCCATTGGAATCGACGTCATTTGATGGGAAGCTTAGGCAATTGGGCTGCACGTCGTCCTCACGCAGCAAAAGCACACATGTCGTCGTCGTCGTCCTTGCCTCGCACCATCTCAATGCGCAGACACATGATCCGGCGCAACATCAGCTAGATGTCGCCATGTCCAAGGCCAAGCACCAGGCATCTCAAAGTCCGCCTCTCCTACATCCATCCAACGCCCCCTCAGGTCAACTAACACCACCTTTAAGATGCCCAACACTCCTCGAGCGGTGGCTCCTTCGCCTCAGGCTTCATCTTCGGACAACTGCTCCTAGCCTTCATACTCTTCATCTTCATCAAGTTCTTCATCTTCGGGGACGCTCCTTCCGCCGACGAACGCGCCTCCGCCCGCGCTGCTGCTCGCCGCCAACGAACCCTATCCCACTCCCGTCAGCGCACTTTCTCCACCGCCCTCCGAACCCGTCCTTCCACCGCGATCCTCAAACCACGCCAAGATGGGGGTCTGACTGTTCAGAAGATCCTGGAGAAGACGTATTACAACGTGTACGGGCATCAGCCGGAAAGCTTGGATTGGTTCAATGTGTTGATCGCGCAGACGATTGCACAGTTGAGAGCGGATGCGCAGGAGGATGAGGCGGTGTTGGGGAGTTTGACGGAGATGCTGAATGGAGGTAGTAAGCCGGACTTTATTGATGATATTAGAGTCACGGAGATCAGTCTTGGGGAGGAATTCCCAATTTTCAGCAATTGTCGAGTTATACCGGTTGATGAGAATGGGATATCGTTGAAGGAGCTGACGGGAGTGAGAGGGGAACGGCTACAGGCGCGGATGGATGTGGATCTGAGTGATGTGGTTACTTTGGGGATTGAGACCAAGTTGGTCTTGAACTATCCGAAGCCGTTCGTTATGGTGCTGCCAGTGGCATTGGCCGTCAGTGTGGTTAGATTCTCAGGAACTTTGAGCCTTTCTTTTCAGCCAAGTCAGGAGATTCCGACACCAGGTGTTGGTGAAGAGGGAGCGACGCCGTTAGGACAGCCGGACAAGAACGAGGGACATCCACTCAATCCTATGGGGAACTCGCCGACGACCCTCACATTCACATTTCTGGACGATTACAGGCTGGATTTGAGCGTGCACTCGCTGATTGGATCGAGGAGTCGGTTGCAGGATGTGCCGAAGATTGCGCAGCTGGTGGAGGATCGGATTCACAAGTGGTTCGACGAGAGAGTAGTGGAGCCGCGTTTTCAACAGATCGTGTTACCTTCGTTATGGCCACGGAAGAAGAACACGAGGGGTGGTGCGGAGGAAGCCGTGGCTGATGGGTCCACCGGTTCGAGCAAGGCATCGGTGCCACCGGTTAACACGAAGATCGAGCGGCCACATCCAAGCATTTCCAACGACGATCTTGCTCCACCAAAGCCAGGATTCAGTGCTGGTGGCGCTGAGACGACGGCGGAGCAGAGGACGAGAGATTGGGCAGCTCAGCATGGCGGGCCCAGCGCGAAGCGAAGCCCATCGTTGGCTACCAAAGCGGAACCTGAAGGCAAGAAGAAGGAGGATTTGAGCGAGATTGAGCTTGCGGGGCAGGAGATGCGGGAAGCAGATGAGCGAGACCGACGGAAACAGTTGAGGAGAGAGGACAGCAGTTTAAGGCTTAGAACGATACGGGAGGCAAGCCACGACGGTATCAAGGCGGCTTCGTGAAAAGGTTTCCGGTGATGATTTCTGCATTCAGCGTGGCGATGGTGGTGTCCAATCATATAGCGGCAGATGTCATAGCCTAACACGAGCTAGAGACTGCACAGAGAAAGTGCCATCGCAAAGATGACTTGTAGTCTGCGCTACTGCAAGGCCGCCTCGAAAGCCATAATCCTGTCATGAGCCATCCCCAAAACCAGACTAATGGCTTCGGTACTGATGCAGCCCATAGACGTTCACGGGCAGCAGTCGCCGAGCGCGCGCGAACGATGACAGAACCTCAGACGCGAGGTCGCACGCCCAGTTCGAGCAGCTTGCATTGCAGCACCACAGCCCAAAGAGTCCCTCGCTACTCGAGAACGGTACTAAAAGCTGTGACAGGGTCAGCATTGGCTTGATAAGGAAGCACGGCGCGACGCTGATCACTCACCCCTTCTTACTCAATCATGGCTGTCTTCACGAGAACAAGGGATCGTCGGATCCGCTCATGGCGTCGAGGCGACTCAGCTCGCCCTCCCCCAAACCACGTGAAGGATATCTTCCCACGAAGATCTGTCCGTTGGAGTTGTTGCGGTAGTTGGTTACTGGATCATGTTAGCGCTATGAGGCAGTGGTGCTAAAGAAAATCACTTACCGGTGCCGCCCGGGTGGTACAGGAGTTCCAACCCGTCGCCTTCGCTGATGTGGACGATCTGGCAGGCCTTGCCACACTCAACGAATGGCTCCTACGCTGGCTGGCGCTCTCGGACTACTCCCGCGACCGCTTTGAGACTAAACGTGGCTAGGCAGTACGAAGCAGTCTAGTGATACTGTTCGTTACGCCAGAGCACAAAGTACACAAGCTAATACATAGGCAATTGACATCTCCATTGCCCGGAGGATCTCTTAAATACGCGCTCAGTCACTATCGAGTGTGTACGATAGCGAAGCGGCCCTTGACAGCGATGCTAGAAGATCCTCACTCCGATGTCTTGGCGGCATGTGAACCTTTGCTTCTCGAGCTAGCCTCAACGTCGCCAAAGAAGCAAGACGACATCATCACACCATGTATAACGGTATACTTGCTCAATACAAACTCTACCGTAGAGGCGAAGTGAATGCAGGATCTATCATCGTGATAGTCCGTTCTCCGGGTTTTCCAGGAAGACCTCTTAGCACGGAACAACCCTGCTAGCGCGTTCTACTCGAGAATGTGTCAAGTGACACGACCACTCTAGACAGCTAACATACATGTGCAGAACTGCTAGCACTCAAGTTCTCAGCTATAGTCGGCGAGTCTGGCTTCTCCTGGTCCTGCTCTCAACTACACTTCACACCGGCACAGTGGTAGGATATCCTCCGTTCGCGCGCTCAAAATGCCACAAATTCCGATAGCGCTGCCTCTCTAGACGACATTCATAAGGACTTGTTGTATTATCACCGGCATGCGGCATTGCTAGAATTATAAGGAACTCAAGGAGTGCTGCCACGAGTGGAGTGCAGTAAATGCTGGTTGTGCAGGAGAATAACAAAACTGCCTGCATTCCATACATCTATCCCAAACGTAGAGGTAGACCTTATTCAACATCGAAAATCAGATTAGCGAGTCAAGCTAATCTACCAAGACGCAATGTTCAAAGATCTAGTGTTCTGGTCAGCCGAGGCAAGTGTACTTCTCGCCGCACAGCGACTCAGTGTTTTCAGTGTAGGTACACCCAAGTTTGATCACATGGAAAGCTGCCTCGGAGTGGCAATTTTGCTACAACGAGCGCAATCCGATACCTAATGACATATGAAGCTCGATACGTTAGGCGACCATTCCCTTTCAATAGGAAGGTCAGCCTATCGGCCGGCTCCCTGCTTCAGACTCTGTACCATTTTCTGACCATCTCCCGGGGCTTGTAGCTTGTGTATCGCTCCATTTGACCTCGTATCATGTATCATCTCGTGCGGACTGGGTCATGATTGAGACTACTAAAAGATGGGTTCCGCGAGCCTCGCTGATATCTTCGCAGAATGCTCCTGCTCACTTGCCATCCGGGGATCACGCAGGGCTGAAGTCGCATTTCGGAAAACGACACCGAGATTGAGATATGCATGGAAACGGGCCACGTCGAAATTCTGAATGATACTTACTTCCTTGCAATACTATCTCCGACTAGCCTTTACCATTCAACTCACATCACCTCCTTGCATCAAGGCGTCATCCTGTAGCGACTCAATTAGCCAATCAGAGAAACCCCCGGACTCACCATCACCAATGCGACAGCTCTCCATGCATTCGAGCATCACAGCCACATCATGTTGCAACTGAGCATCAGGTCCCTTCATCCTCGCAAACGCGTTGCAAAGATCGTTCATGGTGCGCGTTTCAGTAGCCTGCTTCAAAAGGCTGCCTCCGAGCTTCTTGAACCGGCCTTGAACATCCATGTGCTGCTTGGGTGTCTTGTGGATTCGTCCGGCCAGCGGATGGACCATGAAGGGCTTCGAGCTCGCGGGCATGGTGTCGCGGCTACCGCGTGTTGCCCGGCGAGGTGGCGATGTTGGTCTTCTGGAAGGCATGGTTAGTCGGGGCTGTTGTGTGATGAGAGGACGAGGACACTTATATCGCTCGAGTCCGAGCAATAGAACAAAGGTTGATTGATGTTCTAATTGACATAATGCGCTTTAATGCATCTACCTCTTTGACGATTGTTCGAAGATCCGACGGACCAAGGACACTCCGTGGACAAAGCAGGACCTGCGAAGCTTTGCCCTGGAGGCGTCCGATTGACCATTCCACATTGAGCAGGATTCTCATGAACCTCTTGCGCTCGTACTCTTTAACATCTCTTGAGATTACGCATAGACCGTTGTCTCAAATTACCACGTCGTGCCAGAACTGGTCAAGATGAAGCTACATTCTGCGTTCATGATTGGACTACGCCACCAGACCCAATCTTGAATCAAGTGGCTGCTGTAGTGATGCTCCATTATGGCCATAATGACTTCGCACAATGCGCTAGAGGCGTCGCAAATATCAGCAAACACATTGCTAGCAGCTAAGACACCGGCGGTCAACATCCATCAACACAACTTTACCTTGATTATATTTCAGCTCTTTTGCGTATATTCCTTCGGCGTCGTCGGTGTATCGAAGTTTACGTGAGCGTGGTGGTCGATTGAGATGACGCGAGCTGGCGATGGTAAGTGAATAGTCAAATCGCATGTGCCTTCGTACTCGCCCGAACTCTATTCTCTTGCCGACCACACCCGCGCATTCTTCTTAAGTCTCCCATTGTTTGTCGACTGACACAACACAACAGTCTCAACGCATTGTGGCATCTCGACATGCCTCCGAAGAAGACAGCAGATAACTGCCAACCTTGCAGTGAGCGCAAGAAGAGCTGCTGGAGCAACAAGCCAGCACCCACCTGCTTGAGGTCAGCGAATGGCCAAGCGGTGTACGAGGTTTGCGGGACAGACATGACCGCATTGCGCCAGGAGCTACTGACAGCTCGAATAGAAGGAGCATGGCGCTGGATCGACCGCTGCTGCCATTGCGGAGTGGAATGCGCAACGAGCGAAAAAGGGTCAGGACCAGATCGCGCTGCTGCGAGTTCAGGCTGTCGCTGGCCCTATAACCGCCGCATCACCCATGACAGGCCAAAAGAGGCCCCGCAAGCCAACGGCAGAGATGGCAGATGAATTACAAATGAACACCGATGTCGAGAAGCCACCGAAAACATCCTGTGCTCGCACTTCACCCGGCGCCTTACCCATCAGCCAGAAGCAGTCCTCCAACGCATTCAAGAGAACTCCGGAGGCCAGACGTAAAATCAGTAATTTCGAGGGGCCGCCGAGTAATCAACTCACCGCGCCCTTCCACCCAGCGACCGCTCGACTGCGATCCACCCTACCATTGAGCAAAGCTCGATCAACCTACGACACTCCCAGCGACCTCGAAGAAATGCAGAAGCCGCTCCTGTTCTTTGACGAGCTCCCTGGCATGTGCGGGGAATGCCAATCACCTTCAACGAGCCACTCATTCTGGTGTAGTCTGCATCCGATAAATCAGGGAGAATGATGGGAGAGCCATAGCGTCTGAAAGCTATCACCAGACTTGCGAAGCGACAATGACAGGAATCAGCATGAAGTAGGCATTTGAGGGCGTTGGAGGTCAGGAGTGCACGAGGCTCGGATATGGAGCTTTATAGAGCTGTGGCGGTGGGTACAATTTGGGGCATACCTGTTGATACGCATCCCGCTCATGATCTGTCTTGATGCAAGAGCTGCCTTGACAGTTGGAACTTGTTGTGAGTGGTGTGGTTACAGCGGCTTCTGTAATTGTCAGTCGGGCAGTCGGAGAAAACCTACTGCAGCATTCTTGTCCATCCACGTCGCTTGATACAGTACGCCATCGCAGCTTTCGACTTTCTACCTCGTGATCAGCTTTTTCGAGCGTCTGGCAAGTGTCGCAGTTGTGGCCTGTGGCGTCTTCCAGTTGGTGTGCTGCTGTTCGTTCTGGCTGTGGCCAAAGCAGAGTCTTTGTCTCGAAAGAGTGACGAGATCACGAGCCAAAGTCCAATGATACCGCGCACGCTTCTTGGTGAGAAAGCTCGCGCGAGATGATATACGCGATATCGAAAGTCGACGCGGACTCGCTACTTTCTGCACAATTCTCATCTGTCTTGTCCATCAGCTCGGTGAGCATCATTTCATCCGTCGCAGGCCATACCACCATCCCTACTTTGCAGTACGAGCAGGTCTCTACCTCCTAAAGCATTTAGCCATGGCCGTCTACAAGCCTTTCCATCGATCCGGCGGCTCGAGGAGGAGATGTTAGTCCACGTCGAGCCACTCAACGACGAAGACGCACCGAATCGCGCAGCGCGCATCGCCGCCGACAAGGCCACGCAGAAGAAGCTTCCGGATCTGTTCAACGTCATGGTTCTGAGAGCAATTCAAGCGCAGCATGAGCTGCGCACCCTGAGGATGGAGAGATCCCCACGAATGGCGCACTGGATCGAGCTCCAGGTCAATCGAGGCCAACATCAACCATGGGAAGCACGATTTCGGATGGCCCGGGCATTGTCCCTTCCGTAATTCGTACGGGAAAGGATGGGCTCCAGGGTCGATGCAGGCGACCGCGGCCGACGGAAGCGCTGGTTCAGCAAGGACAGAGACTATGCGGCTGTTTGGGGCGCTACTCAGGCAATGCTTAGGGGACGACTCCAGTGATACGACAGCGGCTCGCTATGCAGTGTATCTCCATAATTGCAAACTCCAGGCGCCAGTCGCTAAGTCGTTGAAATGCTTTCTGTACAGTCTGTCGTGCCATCGTTGTGCAATCATGACTCTGCGTTCATGCTCCATTCATTCCCGATATACTTGAACCAGTTCGGCCGGCAGTCTTCCTTCTTCAAGAAGTCGGCTCCATCGAAGAATTTGCCAGCTTGGCATCTCTTACACTTTGGCGAATTGGGGCAGTTGAAGAACGGGATATGTCGGTATCCGATGTCCTTGAACCAGTGTATTTTGTTGCTGTCTGCAAACAGGCCCAATGCGATGGAGTGGACTGGTGCATCACCCCATCGCTCGTAGAAGAAACCACCAGCTCGGTCGAGATGCTCGAAGTAGGCCTCGTACACGGGTGACCTCCAGAAGCTCATGTCGGCGATTTCAAAGTTTGACCAGAAATGGCAGGTGCTGTATCCACCGGCCTCCTTGTTGTGGTCTGGTCGGCGTTCCTTGTCCGTCAGCCACGCCATGGCGTTGTTCTGTGCCAGCAACTTCTGATTGTCGTTGCTCGCCAAGAACTTCAACGTCTCTGGCCAAAGTTCCGGTATGGATTGAGGCGAATCATAGATGTTGATGTTGAAGCCGTATGTCTTGTTGTGGTCACGCATGTACCGGAACACATCATAGTCCACATCGCAGTAGAAGTTGACGTGCGGCTCCACACGCCAGTAGTACTGCACGTCCTTCAGAGCTGGGTGCTTGTAGAACATGCCACTGTTCCATCTGCACATTTGGTGGTATGACTTCATGCTGGCATACTGAATCTTTTTCTCTTCCAGTATCTTTGCGCTCTCGGCCATGAGGTCGCTGTTGATCCACGATGGGACCTCCCAGTGCTCCTTTGGTATGAGCTCGTACCTGCACTCGGCTTTGGTGTTCGCTCGTGTCGCCCTCTTGAATTCCTCCGTGAATGGCTCATCGTTGAAGAAGGTCCACGGGTAGTTGAATTTGTGGTTCCACGTCTGTTCCAATTCCTGCATGCTGCCCACAATCTGCTCGAGCTCGCTGTTCCGGACCAGCGATAATATCGTAGCGTTGATGCGATCAGAGTTCGGGTTGTCGGGATCGTAGTTGTTTCCATTCACTCGATGTAGCGGTTCGGGGGGTTCGCCAGTAGCTGGTGGACGGTCAGCAGTAGATCGCACATCCCCTGGCGGCATACTCCTTACGATCTAAGTTTGGATCTGTCACCATGTCCTGTATCTTCTCTTTCCCGCCCGGCGCCTGCATCACACTCGGACTGCGTGTGGTCTGGTAGACCAAGAAGACGAACAGCAGCATCGTGGCTCCCGCGAGCATGCGGATTGGCTTGGGCATGCCGAGTCTCGATGTCCGGCCTGTGCCCGCGTTTACGTACGGAAGACTGTCCCGTTTCTTGTTCATGGTGTGGAAGCGACAGTGTCTTCAGATGTTCCCGCTGTATCTCGAGGACACCCCCAAGGATATCTTCCAGGCGCGCCTCTTCTGCAGGGGTTACGTCAGCCAGGGAAACGCGCATTCTGTTTCATTTCGTACGCCGTAGCCGACCCAGCTTCGCGTCTCACACGCGTTGGTACAATCTCGCGAACATGCGCTGACACCGTCGACCACCATGTCAGCATGCGACCACCATGACACAAGCTGCGACTCTCACCGGGCTGGCAGAACGTCTTGTGATCTCCATAACAGGCAGGAAGCAGACTGATGCAGCATTTGCCCGGCTCAGAGATCGGACTGTCCGAGGTCTGCGTGATCAGAGCCATCCTCGAACCAACCAATTTGCCGTCAAATCCAGATATGAGGGACTAGTCGAGAAGTTCGCCGTTCTCAACCGCGAAGATCTGGCCGATGCGCTGCAGGAACGAGTACATGAGCTTCCAGCGACGTCACGATGGCTGCCAGAGATTCTGTCCCTGTTGCTCGAGCTGTCAGACAGGCCAGTAGTAAATACATCTCTTGACGATATCACCAAAACTGCAGGATCTGCAAGCGTTGACGCCGGCCTGACCTGGGAAGATGTTGTAGCTGAAGATCCTCTTGACGAACCCGGCATTTGGACCGACGTCGACCATGGCTTCCACTCCAGTGAGGATGACTTTGACGACGACTTGGCGTCCAACCCAACGGTATCGACCAACGCCAGCTCGCTAGATGAGGACGATCCAAGCGCCATCGCAAGGCTACACCTTGAGCAGATCGTGTCGAACACGCTCACAGAAGTGCAACAGGCACGAGACATCTGGAAGGCAGATGCCCACAGGCAGGAGCGACTAACTATTTCAGAGCTCTCTCTTGCTCGTCAGATCCTGTCTACGACACATGGACTCCCAACCGATCTGTTCGATGTCGATCAAACAGGGCGCGTCATGCTCAAGCATAGCATAGGCCTCAGCAAGACGAGCACAAAGGTCCTGCTGAATGTCTTACACCAAGTATGCCAGACCGGGACTGCGCTCAACTTCTTACGCCAATGGACGCCCAACCACATGGATCTGGCCTACGTGCAAACATTATACGGCGCCATCGAGAAGGCACTCTCACAGCTTAGCGTAAAGCTCAGCGCCATTGAGCAGGGCTTCGCACAGCCCATGTCAGACTCTGTCGTGAGTATTGCAAGGGTACAGATGCAGATCACCGACGCGACGGGTCCTTTCCTGAAGCTGTCATCATTAGCCAGAAGTTCCGCTCAGGCAGCTGGCAGCGGCGCACAATTTGCGCTGCTCGACTCTCTATTTATCCAGACATGCATTGCTCAGATGGCGGGCGACGAGAGTACCTTCGAGGCGTTCGCGTGTATCTTCCTAGCTGGCTTAAGGACATACTTGCGCTCCGTTGCAATCTGGATTGGATCGGGAGCAGTCGACGCACAGTCTTCCAGCAGCTTCTTCGTCTCTGACGCCAAGGACTCATGCCAGCCGGAGGATCTCTGGCACGGTCGCTACGAAATGAGATACCGGGCCGAGGACAGGGTTTATACTCCTCAATGCATGCAACCATTCGCGAAGGAAATCTTCTCTTTGGGGAAAAGCCGAGCTTTTCTGCATCAGCTTGAACAGCGCGATGATGAGAGTCAGTCGATGGTCAACATCTCGTCACTCTTACCTGACTTTGCTCCACTATTTGAGGACTGTAAGGCAGGATCGTTGATGCTGTTCCCGCAGCTACTTGAAGATGTCTTGAAGTCGTGGATAATGCACATGGCGACTGACTGCACGCCGCTACTACGGTTTCGGTTACATGAGGATTACGAACTGCTTCAGACATTCCGAGGTCTTCCCCTGGTGTACTTCTCCGCCGACGGCGCTCGATTCCAATACTTCGCACATGTCCTGTTCGATCGCCTGAGGCGTGGTCCACGCTCCTGGGCAGACACTTTTATCTTGACAGAGTCGGCACACGACACCATTGGTAGTTCGCCTGGCGTCTTTCCAGAGCACATGCAGATTACGATCGCCGAGGACGTCCTCAAGCGATCTACGACGAGTAGCATCCTGCAGAAGCTCTCGTCAGTGGGCATGGCTTATACAGTGGCATGGCCAATCCAGAACGTAACCAGGTCCGCGACTTCCGCTGTACACTCCAGAGCGTTCACACTATTGCTGCAGATCAGCTATGCGCGCAGCATTCTGCAGTCTGCCTTCTTTGAGCTCCGTGCCGAGGAACCAGCTTCGATTGCGCTCATAGCGATGAGGCACCGACTTCTTTGCTTCAGCAACATCTTACACGATCACATCACAACAACGGCCGCGGTGATACACAAAGACATGCTAGCACGGATGACGAGTGCTGCAGATATCGACTCGATGGCGGCCATCTGGGCTGACTACGAGAAGAGGTTGCAGACAGGCTTGCTCTTGACCTCGAGCATGACACCTGTACGAGACGTGATCCTCGACATTCTTGCCATGAATGAGCTTCTTCCGGCACGACGGACTACGGAGTTGCAAGACCAGCTCGAGAAGAGTCTGCCATTCCTTGTTTCTGGCTTACGCGCTATCAGTCGTGCTGGCGGTGAACCTGGTTTGGAAGTTCTGGCGGAGAGATTGGACTGGATGACAGACTCATGAAGCAATTTACATTTCTGCACAAACCATGA
This sequence comes from Dothistroma septosporum, assembly GCA_002236755.2. NCBI lineage: Eukaryota > Fungi > Ascomycota > Dothideomycetes > Mycosphaerellales > Mycosphaerellaceae > Dothistroma > Dothistroma septosporum. The sequence continues at coordinate 365,292 of NBZP02000005.1, forward strand.
CGCCTCCATTCACACTTGGATCGGAGCTTTTGTCACTCTGTGCCACGCTGCTGCAGAGCTACTGAGCTGAGAGACATAAGGAGAGAATGCGCCTATGATAATGAAATCGACGGACGTCGGCTATACAAAGAAATCTGCTTGGACCAAACTTTACCTCCGCTGCTCGCTTGAATCTCTTCACGACACTGTCTCACCCGTCGCAAGACCTAGTCCTTGAAATCGACTTGGCACTGCTTGAATATCTCGACCCTCTCCTTCTCCGCCGGACGTGATCCTTGATGAGCCGGGCAGTTCCGAGCGCGACATCCACTGTCACAATGAGCGGTGTCACTATACTCGAGATACGCGCAATGCATAGTGTAGAAGCACAGTGTTGACCTATCCACGAGTTAGTCCCGCTCCTCCAGCTCTTCAAAACAGCGTCGTGCGCCCCGTCGTTGGCCAGTCTCTCACCATTTTCCTCGCCGCCATCTTATCATGCATCGACCCCTACTGCCTCGAACTGCCCTGATGTGGTCCTCGATCGGCACTTTACTGGTCGCTTTCGAGTCTTGCGATCATCCTGCGGCTTTATCTACTCGCGTTCACCGGGGTGCGTTCACTGGAGCAGAAAGAATATGTAAGCACGATTGCGTGGAGGTAGAGTTCCAAGTACTCTTCCAACTAGGCGAGCACAGGTTCCTGCTTTGGAATACTATGAGAAGTCGATGTGGAATGTGCGCTCAACTCTTCTCTCCTCTCGTCGTCTCTCTAAACCATTCACGCCCCTCTCTCCTTGTCTCCGCAACAGATTTCCACTCTCGTAACCGTTGCTACCAATGGCGCTATACGCCATACCCGTCATAGTTTGGATCATCATCATCTTCAGAGTCGGTGTTGTCGTCCGAATCCTCATCCGAGTCGTACTCTTCCTCAGGATGCCTATCATCTTGGGAGTCGTACTCGTCCTCCGTCTCCTCGTCGCTTGATGGATAGTCAACCCCCTCCTCAGATTCCGAGTCGTTGTCGATCTCGTTTTCTAAAGGCAGTATTGCCCAAATCCACTCCGGATGGAGATCTGGACGTTCCCGTACAGGAAGTGGGTTACCGGCGTTGTAGTTGGTGCTTGGCATGGTGCTTGTTAGAGGATCGTTTGAGTGATGAGTAGTGTTCTTGGAGGACTGCAGTCGAGAGGAAGCCTTTGGCTGTATGGTGGAGTTGTGTTCTGGGACAGGGGTGAACAGGTCGCTCAGTCTCCGGATGAATTCTAGTGGAGAAAGTGGTTGACGATGCGTCCGGCGCTATATGTTGAGGTTTGAGGGAATCTTGAGGAGGGACAAGTGAGCTTTGGATTTGTTAATTTGTCGAGAAGCGGAAAATGGACAGACGAGACCAGCTCGATAGTGAGAAGCTATGTGTGTATTGGAGTTCGATGCTGTTGCTGATATGGGAGATGTTGATGCTTAATAGCCGTGCTTATATATCTGGTCCTTATTCTCCATGCTAAGATCCAACCGATACGCTCGTCAATCAGGAGGCAAGAACATTTCCAGCTTCTCAGACTCAGACAAGCCACGGAGTCAGACCCCCAGACGCCACTGACTTACATTGTGGCCGACATAATGGAAGCGTTCTTTTGTCGTTCCATCGAGGCGGAGGTGTCTCAAACAATGTCTGGAAGACAAGCACTCCCGTGAGACGCTATGCCTCCTGTCCGAAGGCAGGTGCAGGAGAAGTTGGTCATGCGCCGGTGCAGTGCGGTTGACTTGGATGCTGCAGTGAGTGTAGCAAGTAGTCATGCAGTCCTTCGCGGAGCTCTTTTCGAGACTGCTTCTGCTTCGATCCCGACTCTTCATCACAGTGAGAGGAATAAGTGTAAGGGTCGATGGAGCAGCGCAACAACATCCCGTATGGTGTTCGAGCAATGGATGATGACCAGTACGCATGGTCGTGGATGGGAGGGGAGCTCCGCAGAACACCACATGGTGATCTACTTTCCACTGTTCCTAACACGTATGAAGCTCGGTGGCCATCGTTCAATCTTATTAGCGTAGCAACATGCAAGACGTCTGCGGCGCCTCCCGTGCGAATACGAGGATGCAACCATAGTATAGGAGGCTGTAAAGTCAATGCACTATCAGTAGATAGCTCGACTCTATGTCGAAGTCGTGTCGAACGTGCTCTGCTTACAAACGATCGTTTTTTCAACTCAGAGCCTCCGCAGCCGGAATAGTTCCCTTCTCCCTCAGCGCCTGAATCTGCAGTTCCCTCAGATGCGGAATTGCCGCCATAGCTCCTGGTCTCTCTACCGTCTTCGACGCCGCCAAAGTCGCAAATTCCAACGCAGCTGTGTAGTCGAAGTCCTCGAGCAGATGCTTCGCCCGCTGTACTGCGTACCCACCCACGAACGTATCACCCGCCGCAGTAGTATCAACGACGTTGGCTTTGTAAGCAGCCATATGCCCCCCCTTACCGGAAGCAGTGGCGTAGTAGAGACCCTTCTCCCCGAGGGTGATGATAACAGCGTCTCGTACACCGAGGGAGAGGAAGTGCTTGGCCAGAGTTAGGCGGGAGTCGGTGCTTCGATCTGCGGGTTGATGGGATGGTCCGGCGAGGATACTGGACTCGGTTTCGTTAAGGATCAGGGTGTCAATATCCTTGTACGAGGATTCGGGGAGAGGGACCGCAGGTGCTGGGTTTAGGATCACCCGCTTTCCCGCTTTGCGAGCGATTTGCATATTGTGTAAGACGACTTGCAGCGGGAGCTCGAGTTGGAAGACAACGATTTGGCCTTCGGATATGAGATCCCAGCTAGGGTCCTGCTGGGAGGGGAAGGCAAAGTTGGCGTTGGCGACAAACATGATGCGGTTTTCGCCTGGGGGATGTGTATCAGCATTGATATAATCTGATTCATGAAAGAGCATAGCGCACCACTTTCTTCTTCTACAATGATATTTGTCACTCCAGTCTTGCCGCCTTTGAGCTTCCTCACACCACTGGCGTCGATGCCTTCCTTGCCCAGTGCTTCAAAGTAGTCGTTGCCGAAATTGTCGTCGCCGACTTGACCAACCATGCGGACGTTCACATCTTCGCCAGCAAGTCGAGCAGCAGCTAGAAAAGCACATATCAGGATCACCGTATGCCATCTTTGATGCATTGACCTTCTCACCTACAGCTTGATTTGCACCTTTGCCGCCAAAGCCGGTATCAAATGAGATGGCCGAGAGCGTCTCTCCAGCAGCCGGTATTCGCGATGTCCGGGTGATGAAATCGATGTTTAGCGAGCCGATGACTGCGACGGTCTTGTTTGTGATGGCCATGTTGACGTGCGCGAATAGAACCAGAACATAAAGTTCGTGGAAACGTGAAGTGAATCTTCGCGCTTCCCAAAGGTCGCGACTGACGTCACCCATGGGTTGATGTTCGGCATTCATGTACCTATCAGGAGATGCATCCTGACAGGGCATTGCGGTCTATATCTACAGTGCTGATGCTCACACATGGCGCCTCGGCGCCTCGCTGATTCCAGTCTTCACCCATCGCTTAATCAAGTCCTATCCACTCGCCTTCACCATCATCCTCCATCTCTTCATCTTCTAGAGCTCCGTAGTTGGTGATCGCCTTCAGCTGCACCGCTGGGCCAGAGTCGCGTCTTGGTTGTGCGAGCAAGTAGTCAATCGTGTGCTCATTCTGATCTGCAACCTTCATGATCTCTCCTTGAGTCCTCGCGATAGCTCGCTGCACCATGCGCACAACCTCCGCGTACTCACCCTGCTGCTCCTTGAGAACTCTGCCGTGTTGACTGAGAAGACTTTCGAGCCAAAGCAGGTTCAGCTCGAGGCGTGGACTTGAATCTGACTCTTTCGCTACAAATCGGAGGAGCCGCTCGAGGTACACTTGCGGCAGATCTCTGACGACCAAACCTATGTCAGAGGTGGCCACAGACCGGTAGACTTGTCGGATAAGCTTTTGGTCGCTTAGCCTGAAGGCCATGACTAGAGCTTTCAGCCACTCTCGTCGTCGTAGTGTCTCTAGTGTGCTTTCCGGCGTCACTTCAACGTCAAGGTCGAATGGATCGAAGACAGCGCCTGCATCCAAGGAGTACAACAAGAGACCTTCCGTACTTGCAGCACAGAATGCTCGCCCCGTGGGAGAGAAGGCGATACCCGGCACGCGAACTTCAGGATTAGTCTTGCGTTGTGCAGCATCACCTCGCTTGGCGCCGGGAAGGCTCTTGTCCATTCGATCTTCCAGGTCGGAAGCTTCACCTTGCTCGTCAAGCAGCGCTTGGGGACCGGCTTCCGTGAGGTTGCGTGAGTTGAGGAACTCTTGAGTACCTTCAAGACTCAAATTTACGCTTACTGTCAACTTCCGCAGCAGCACACCAGTCTCCACAGCATACAGGCAGATGTATTTGCTGTTACCTCCTGCAACCAGCACTGTTCCATCCGCGCTGTATGCGATTGTGCCAAAGCTTTTCGTTCCAGCGACATTCGCAGCTGTCCTCCGATCCGTTGCTTTGCGTCCACCGCTCACATCCCTGCGTCCATCAAGCCCGGCTTCTTGGGTTGCTTCGTTAAGGTTCCAGAACGTGAGCTGGCCGTCGAGTGTAGACACCGCAGCTTGTCGTCCGTCTGGCCTAACAGTGACAGCCAAGACATCTGCTTGAAGTTGCAGCGGCTCAGATGTCTGCGTCCGGCCGAAGACTGACCAAATCCTGACAGTGCGATCCCAGCTTCCGGAGACAAGACTGCCGCCATTCGGCGCAAATGACAAGCTTGACACCGGACCTTCGTGGCCATTCAGCTGATCAAGAAGCTGTCCTGTCTGAACACTCCAGATATGGACATCAAAGTCATCGAGCGACCCCGCCGCGACAACCTCACCGCTGGGATCGACAGCGATGGAGCTGAAGCTTAATCTCTTCGGTGCTGTGAATGTCCGGAAGCAGCGATATCTGACCAGATCGAAAGCTCTTACGCTACCGTCAAGCGAAGCTGTGAAGAGCACATTGCCACGTTTCGCGAATTCGCAAGCGGTGACACCAGACGTGTGCTCGGTGAACGTGACAATGCAGAATCCAGACGCCGTGTCCCAGACTTTCACCTTTCCATCATCAGCGCAAGTGATGATCCTGTCACCGGATGGCGAATACGTGAGTGCATTCATACTGTCAAAGTGTCCTTGCTGCTTGAGTATGTAGGATTCGCTCTGCCACTCCCACACAAGAAGCTGTCCAAGGGCAGACGAGCCAAACGCCAGCCATAGTCCACTAGGATCGATCGAGACTGTGTCCACATTTGATGCTGATATCGACAGTTTGTGAATCTCAGAAAAGCTGGGTAGCTCGTGCAGCATGAAGAGACCATTGGAGAAGCCTGTCACCAGCAGATTTGATGAAGGGTGAAAAGCGGCGGTCGTCAGATGAGCCAGGTCTTGGAAGAAGTAGTGTCGTTCGTTGATCCGCCACCGCTCATCTTCCTCACGGATGTCGTCAGGGTCTGCATCGGATGAGGGCAGATATTGCCACTGGAAGAGCGCGCCATCTTTCGACACGGTATATATGGTTTCCTGGTCTTTGCTGAACCATGCAGCATGCACAGCCGTTCTGTGACCGGCAAGGACGGTGGGAGTGAAGCCTTCCTCTGGGTCGAGACTCCATATTCGTGCTGTCAGATCCTTACTCGTCGTCAAGAAGAACCGCGAGTCACTACTCCACTCGATGCTCTGCAACGCGTCATGATGGCCAGCATACTGTCTGTAACGAACGAAAGGAGCGAACTCCAGTCCGTCGCCTTGATCGCCGTCTGCAGCTTCGGTAGATCCTGGAGTCAATGGCGTCTTCCATACTTCAATTCTCCTCCCTAAGCCAACAGCAAAGTGTTCGCCGCTTGGGGAAAAAGACAACGCCGAGACTGGACTCTTCAAAGAGAAGTGGTACAGCACTATCTTTCGCTGAAAGTGCGACAGGATGGCATAGCCCTGCTCGTCAATGGTCAATAGTAGCTGGCCTTTAGGATGGAGAGCTATTCGAGATATGTTCAGGCGATGTGAGAAAGGAAGTGTGTGCGATTTGTTGTTCTTCAGGTCGAACACACTGACTCGGTTGCCGACCGGAGACAGTAGCGTGTCGCCATTGTTGGTGTAGACGAGGTTGCCTTTTCTGTAGACTGTGCCCAGCAGGTTGGAGAACTGCGAATCTTGTCAATGTCAGTCCCGTTATGTTTGTATGACATCGCCAGAGCGGAAATGCAAGCTAATCGATCGATCGTGAGAGAGCAGAGGCATGGTCGCCGTGGCATTCCAAAACAGCCTGACGTTGCAGGGCTTGACATCGTAAAGGTGAGGCGCAACGCGTCTTTCGCCGCTCAGAGCCTGCCTGCATGGTGGGAGTGGTGCGCGCTTCGCACTTTCGCGCCGAGACGCTCCGCAGGATGCGGCCGAATGGGAAGTGATCGGTCAAGAGCCTTCGCGGAATCCGAGGAAAGCTATGCTACTGTATCGCCTGCGCGATTGATAGAGAACGACCGCGTCTTCGGGAGCCATTCGCTGCTTGTATCTGCAACCCCAAGAGCGGGCTTTGGGATGGGCTCGACGTACCTTGAATTCTGTTTTCATGGCCTCGTAGTGACAGTCACTTCCCGCTCTCGCCTCAACATATGATCGACACCGACACAGCAGGATGTAGTTGTTAGATCAGACGATGTACAAAAATTCGAGATGGATGTGGCTGCTTCCCCGGAAAACCTAGGTTCGCTACTGGAAGACCGCCGATTGGGCGTTGGCGAAGCACGGGTCCCACATAAACCCTGCAGCCATTTCGGGCAGGGGTCAATTCATTGCTTCCTTGGGCTGGATAGGAGACACCTTCCCAAGATACATCAATTGCGCCTGCTGCCATCGCATCAACCACATAGGCCTGAACAGCGCGTTGCAAAGCCATCCTCCGGCCAAAGACCACCCGTCTTTGCTACCATTTGACCACGCGAAGCGGTATGTCCAGCACGCGAAGCGATGCCGCGCAATGCAAACCCATTGACTGACATGTTCCTCCAGGTAGCACCACCCTCTCCATCTCAACAACTACCTCTACGCCGCCGAAATGGCCGAGTCGCTCTCGCCGATTGGCATTGCCAATGTACGTACCACCTCACGATAGCACATGCAACACGACAATCTAACACGTCTTTCCTAGCTGCCCAACCAGCGCCACAAGATCGTAGCCAAGCGCGGTGCTGCCTTCACCATCATGGTCGCAGGCGAGTCCGGCTTGGGAAAGACCACCTTCATCAACACCCTCTTCAGTACCACCATCAAAAACTACGCCGACCACCGCCGCCGCCATGCTAAGCAGGTGGACAAGACCGTCGAGATCGAGATCACCAAGGCCGAGCTGGAGGAGAAGTTCTTCAAGGTTCGATTGACCGTCATCGACACACCCGGTTTCGGAGACTACGTAAACAACAGAGACAGCTGGCAGCCCATTATTGAGTTCTTGGACGACCAGCACGAGAGCTACATGCTTCAAGAGCAGCAGCCAAAGAGAACGGAGAAGATCGATTTGAGAGTACACGCATGCCTCTACTTCATTCGCCCGACCGGACACACACTCAAGCCATTGGACATCGAGGTTATGAAGCGCCTGTGCACTCGTGTCAACCTGATTCCAGTCGTCGCAAAGGCAGACACCCTCTCGCCCGCAGATCTGGCCAAGTTCAAGCATCGCGTGAGTTTCCATCCCCACAATATTCGCACGTGCTGTGCTGCTGACACTGCTCTGCGCAGATTCGTAACGTCATTGAAGCTCAAGGCATCAAGATCTACACCCCACCACTCGAGGAGGACGACGAGGCCGGCCTGCAGCATGCTCGTAGCTTGATTTCTGCCATGCCATTCTCAGTCATCGGATCCGAGAGAGACGTCAGCACACCGGACGGCCGTACCGTCAAGGGCCGTCAGTACGCCTGGGGCGTCGCCGAAGTTGAGAATGAAGAGCACTGCGATTTTAAGAAGCTGCGCGCCATTCTAATCCGCACACACATGCTCGATCTCATCCATACTACCGAAGAGAACCACTATGAGGCATACCGCGCACAGCAAATGGAGACGCGCAAGTTTGGCGAGGCACGCCCGCGTAAGCTGGACAACCCGAAGTTCAAGGAGGAGGAAGAGCAGCTCAGAAAGCGCTTCACCGAGCAGGTCAAGGTCGAGGAACAGCGATTTAGGCAATGGGAGCAGAAGCTCATTTCCGAGCGTGATCGCTTGAACAAGGACCTTGAGCAATCCCATGCTGTCATCAAGCAGTTAGAAGCTGAGGTCGAGGGGCTTCAAGGAAGCATGTCGCGCACGGGCAGGCGCTAGGAGCTGCCTTGATGAATCTCCGACCATTCATGAAAGTCTGAGGGTCCGGCGTGGCGATGCGGCTCAAAAGAATAGCACGCTATGCGGTATCAGTGGCCTTCGGGTGGGTTTTGCTTGCAGAGATACCTAAACTAATTCCATTTGTTAAGCGAAGGCGCGGCCGGCATCCTCAAATAGCAGTGTAATTACAGAACTTCAGTCCAGAATCTATCTTGTATGGATTGAAAGCCGTTGATAATTCGAAGCGACGGCGCAACCGTTGGTCAGTCTCACAACATCGATGCCTTGCCTCGAGTCCAGCTGCTTGCGACAGATGCCTTCCAGCACCCCAGAACAGCCACGCACACTCGAGACAAACGCTTTCATGAATCGCTATCGCAACAACACCGCAGCACCGGTTTCGACATCCAGGAACTATGCGTGTCGTTGCCATAGATTTACGTCACTGGATCTTCACTGATCACCAGAGCGGACGTGGGAAATGGCTCTGTCAATCCTTTTCTTCCTTCAGTGCTTGACTTCTTCGCTTTTAGTCCCCTTTCCCTGACCCCTAGCAGGTCCGGTGGAGGAGCGGCGATTCAGGGAGTGGGAACAAAAGCCCGTTGTCGAGCAGACACTGTAGGAGATACCTCGCGATTGTGACCAAGCTTACGTCGAGTAATAGAATGATGGCAGCAGACGTGTCTGCGGCCTGCGATGGATGGCTTGATGCCCTACACCTCGATGGCCGTGTGCATCGTCGAAGTGGACGATCGAAGGGAGCAAGAGTCGTTCACATTCAGCCGGTTGTCGCATGCCTGGAACCACTTGATCTTGAACATTGGTACGAGAAATGGGACTGAATGATCGCAGACGATTTGCTTTTCGCTACAACAAATGTTCCGATTCTTATCGCCTGAGGCACCAAAAGTTTAGCAGCCCTGGTCATCCAGACCTCACTTCCTCGTCCCTTCCAGCCATCAACACCAAAAATGTAACACGCCATGCCATCACCACCACCCTTCCCAACAACTCCCCTAGCTCGCCTAACAGACCACAAAGGCCCCGTCCACGCCATCACATTCTCAGCCGGGACAGGCCAGTACATCCTCACCGGCTGCCAGGACCGCCAGGTCCGGCTGTTTAATCCAAATACCAAAAGACTCATCCAGACATACTCCGCCCACGGCTATGAAGTTCTCGACTTGGCTGTAAGCGAAGATAACGCGCGCTTCGTCTCTGGAGGCGGGGATAAGACGGTGTTTCTCTGGGACGTCGCCACTGCGGTCACTACGAGAAGATTCGCAGGGCATGCCGGAAGGATCAACGCTGTTACTTTCGGGGGTGAGGGAGATAGTGTAGTGGTGAGTGGAAGTTTTGATGGGAGTGTGAAAGTTTGGGACACGAAGTCAAGAAGTGACAGGCCGATCATGACTCTCTCGGAGGCGAAGGATGCAGTGAGTTCGGTTGCCGTGCATGGGCATGAAATTTTCGCCGGATCCATTGATGGACGGATCAGGGTGTATGACTTGGCCATGGGCCATGTCGATACGGATGTTGTAGCTCCGGGAAAGGGTGCTACGAGTGTTATGCCCACCAAGGCAGGGGACGGGTATCTTGTCAGCTCGCTGGATAGTAAGCTGAGGTTGATGGATCGGCCTACTGGGAAGTGCTTGCAGACTTTCCAAGACAAGGAGGGATTCAAGAACGAGACGTATAGGATGAGGAGTGCGTTGGCTGTGGGAGATGCGTATGCTTTCAGTGGGAGCGAGGATGGGAGGGTGATTGTGTGGGATGTGCTGACTGGAGATGTTGTGCAACGGCTGTGGCACAAGGAGCAGAGTGATGGACCTGGCGATGTTTCTAGTAAGAAAGATGTGGTCAGCGCCGTTGCTTGGAATCAGCTGAGGAAGCAATGGGCCAGTGCTGGAGGTGATGGGAGCGTCGTGGTCTGGGGTACAGCAGAGTGAAAGGTCAGGCTTCGCAACCTCCTCTCGCCGGAAGACACGATGGATCCATTGTTATTCTTGGCATCAGGAACTCAGGACTTGTCAGTATGCGATGTCGACATGTTCCTTAGCCGCCGCGGACCATGACAGTTCCCAAGGACACGGCAGACATAGCGGCTACATAAGCACAATTTGTACCAAGAAACTCCGGATTTGAGTCGCCCGCTTAAGTCCAGGCACCCGCTGACAAGTGTAAGCACCTTGCTCTTCCGGCTGAACTCACGAACAATATCGGGAAAGGTATCGTGGACAACGAGGCGACCGCCAACACTCTCATCAGAATCGGCGCCACGGGAACACTCAGCCATTCTGGCAGTGTGTAGGCAGATCAAGAACGAGATTCATCCCATGTTCGATGCCGAGGTCACCTTCATCTACACAATCATGGCACGATGATCGAGTATGATACGCTTTCATGGCTTTGTCGCTGGATGCGCGGTTTCAAAGGAGAGCATCTCGGCATGCATCACCTGACTTTGCGCGAGAATGCGTACCATGGCACGGCACCATGACACGGCACCCGCATACGATCATACCTGCGCTGAACTCATAACCTGGGTACGGACGGAAAGCTGCTCTACGGTAAAGCATGATTTGGTCATTGAGATGGCTGCGAAAAAGATGCCAAGAGAATCGTTGACGCCATTCTCGATGCCAATGAGCACATCGAAACTGTCAACATCGAAGGGCCTGACTGTACACCAAGGACGCGCTTCGAGACAGTCTGCGACTTTCGGTGGCACTGACAGCCGGCCGGTCTCCCGGCTCTCGATAACATGGTGGAGAGCTCCGACCTTGTCGACAAGCTTGGTCGGTCGGCGCCTTCCAGCTAAGGGTATTACGAAGAGTCTGCAATGCAGACGCGAAGGGTTGAGATAGGTATACGCAGGGAGTGTAGAGATCTGGAAACGCGGGATAGATTGCAAATGATGGTCAGCTACCGAGCACCGACACTGCTGACATACATCCGCCAGGCTTTGATCCGACGAGACCTTGGAGGCTGGTACGGCGCGGTACGGCGCGGTACGGAGACAACACGATGTGCTGAGCTACTACTATTGTCGGCTGCTGAAAGACCCAACGGTCATACGATGCAGGTCTCTGCGATGTTCTCGGTGATGGTTCTGTAGACACTGCCACTTCAAACCTTATGCTCGGTCAACTATGCCGCTCGACGAAGCTCCAGACTGCGAATCTGGTATCGAGCTGTCGGTCCACGAAGCAAATAAGTGCTCTGAAGTATGATTCTTCCATTCATGTCCACGTCGCGACTGTTTAGTTTTGCTCTTTTAACACCGTCTATAGCTCCATCAAGGCCATGAATTCCCAGATGTTGTTGCGGAGCGCAGACGGGAGTTTTGGCGACCGACATGAGATGTCGTTGGCCATTTTAGAATGGTACGATTGCTATCGCATTGTGCTGTGCTGTGTTGTGTTGTATTTGATTGAGTTGTGTATTGTTGTGTTGTCTCGTATTGTGAGTTAGCACGATGTGATCTTCAAAGACGGTTGATTGTCTTGGCTTCTCAAAATGTCTGCGAGATACCTCGATATTTTGGTTGTGTTGTTGTGGTGAAAGGAAAGAATCTCGAATCCGTTGGGAAGTGGTTATATAGTTAGCTCAGAACAGGATCTTCTGGGGACGGTGATGAGTCGTAGGTTGGGGACAACGCTGAGTCGAAGCCTCGCTCGAGACCATATACTCAAGCTCAGAGGCAGTGAATGTTTCAGGTGCCAAGAAAATTTCTCAAAACATTGATAAGGAGCTCACGAACTGCGACATTACCACGAGGAGCTGCTTCTGCGATGTTGGTCTACTCTAAGCCAGGAAGCAAAGGTGGATGTGCGTTGTGATGATGGTCATCTTCGAGATGTCTATGCCCTACCTACTGCTTTTGCTTCTTCCTCGCCGCTCCCTCCTCCTCATCTTCATCATCACTGACCTCCCTATAAATCGTCTCCGGCTGCGTCGCTTTCCACGCATTCGTGAACAGCGGATCATTCTTCGCCTTATCCGCATACTTCAACAGCGCCTCTCTAGGATCTTCATCTCTCAGACTACTCAGCGCAATATTCTCCTTGACATACTTCTCATCCGGATTGCCCTTTGCAAAAGGCGTGACTTGCGGTACATGCGGCCGTCTAGGATCCCTGCTACGGCCGGAAGCTGTAAGACCGACTGTAGGATGGCGAGATGCGAAGGATGCAGTGTTGGAAACGGCGCCGCCAGGAGTGACTATAGCGTCGCCCGAGATGCCGTTGGACAAGTCCGTGGTGAGGTTGGGGTCGTCGTCGATGTGGCGGCGTTTTGGGGCACGAGACATGACGGTCTTGGCACCGTTGTGGGAGGTGTTTGGATTGTAGAGGATGTGAGTCTCTGCGTTGGCGGAGCCGGTGATGATTTGGTTGAGTTTGGGGTGCCAGTTGACGGTGATTAGAGGCGAGCCGGGAGTCACAGGGGTTACAAGTTCTGGTCGGAGGGTGGCTGGGTTGAGGATGTGAAGATGGCCTGTTTCCGAGCCGGTGATGATGTTGGCAGAGCTGGGCGAGAACTGAATGTTTGTGGTTGAGTACTGCGTGGAGGTAGATGGGTGCGCAACTGTCGTGACCGGCGTCTTGAACTTGCGCGTGTCCCAGAGCTTGACGGTATCGTCTCCACCTCTTGTGACTACCAGCCTGCCGTCTGCGCTGATGTCGAGACCACTAGTCCATGTGGTGGGTATGTGAGCATCTCTGACCTCAGCGGCAGGTCTGGTGTACGGTCCTTCACCACTCCACATGACCAGACTGCCATCATAAGCGGCAGCCACCAGAACGTTGTTCCCTCCCTGCATGGGTGAGCCCCACGCGACTGCGGTCAATCGCGTCCTTCCCGCAGAGCCAGCAGCTCTTGATTTGTGCACGATGACCTCTTTCTGTGACCTGGGATTATTCACATCCCATATCCGTAGCGTGCTGTCCGTTCCTGCTGTCACACACAGATTGCGATCTGTAGGGTGCCATGTTCCGGTGGTGACCTCTGAGATGTGACCTTTCGTATTGTGCATGTCTCGTAGGTACATGTCACCCTTGACGAAGCTCGTGACGATTTCTCCATCTCTTGACATGATCTTGGCTTGTGGATGGGCTGTTGCGACAAGGACATGATTCGCAGATAGTGGGTTGAAGACGACCTGATGTACCGGGTGACTTTCAACGTTCGCTGAGCTTTTTGACTCGTTCGGGTCGACTGATTTGAAGGCTCGGATCGTGGTCGGTGTCATGGATGCGAAATCGTGAAACTTGAGGGTACAGTCCATAGAGCCAGTAATCAGTCTTGCGCCAGATGGATCCAGTGTCGCTGCTGATATGGCTCTCTCATGCGTCTTGATGATCATCTCATGCGATGCTGGAAATTCGTCGTCGTCGTCCGAGTCATCATCGTCGTCGTCGTCGTCTGAGTCGTCCTTGTCCGGCCCCTTCACTCGAACCTCGTCTTGCGCACCGCCATTTGCAGGATTTGGCTCATTCCTCGCAGCAGGCCTCTTACTCAGGTCTATCTGCTTCTGTACGTTCGCCTCTCGCGACTGCTTGCCGAAGCTTGCTGTGCCCAAGAACTTCTGTAGCTCATCATCCTGCTCAATCTCGACGTCTTCCTCGTGATCGGCCATTCTTTGCAAAGACTGCGCGCGAGCTAGATAGCAGTAGATGTCGCGCTAGAGGGCAAAGCTGAAGCGCAAAGAGAGATCGCACTTACGAGCTCAGTGCCTACAGGTTGTGCTTCTCGAATGTGAGAACGGTGACGTTGATGTTGTGGGAAGGAGCTCTGAAGCTCGAGCAAGATATTGTGCCTCGCGGATAGCTGACGGCGCGAGAGCGCTGCAAATGCGGCACCCACCGTGGGTCTATCTTCGAGATATAACACAGCAATGCAAGCCTCTGAGGCCGTAATTGACATGACCAGACTCACGATCGCATCAACTTGAAGTGCTCACATCTTCAGATCGCGCACCGGCCATCTCCGCGTCCCACCTTCCTTCACGAGCGTCACCTCCGTGACTGCTTGACACACCCATCGATCACATGGCGAACGAGATGCACGAAGTGGCGCTGCCAGGTACCTAGGCGCTCAGCACCTGCATAGTCTTCATATTCACTCCCAAGACTCCGATGGAAGTTTTACATCACTTCGCATCCCTCTACCACTCCTTCACGCACCTTAAACACACCTTCGGCGACGCCCACGACGAGATGCAGTCTTCAGTTTTTGAGCGGGTACGTATACGTAAATACGTGCACATAACTTCATGCGCTCGATGTCACTATTGAGGACAATCGACAGTCGAGCAGAATGGCCCATAGCGAAGGACATGCCACTAATACCTTTCCAGGCAATTGAGACTGTCGAATTCCTCCGCCTCAAACTACCAGAGAATCTAGCAAAACCACGTGTCGCCATAGTCTGCGGTAGCGGTTTGGGCGGATTGGCACAGACAGTCAACGAGGGAACAGAGGAATGGGCGTATAAGGATGTGCCGAACTTTCCTTTGAGTACGGGTATGCTCGTTCTCTCAATCTGGTCTACTACTTCTACTGACATCACATCCCAGTGGCTGGCCACGAGGGCAAACTCATATTTGGCACTATCGGTCCCAGAAAGGTCCCTGTCCTCCTCCTTGTAGGCCGTGCCCATTTTTATGAAGGTCACAGTATGGAAGACGCTACTTTCGCTACGAGAGTCTGCAAAGTTCTCGGAGTAGAGGCGATGATCATGACCAATGCCGCTGGAGGTCTGAACCCGGAATACACTGTTGGTGACATTGTGTGCCTCAACGATCATCTCAATCTAGCTGGCTTGGTGGGCTTTCACCCACTGCGAGGTCCTAACGAGGAAGACTTCGGCACAAGGTTTCCGCCGCTGAGTGACGCCTACGATATTTCGCTAAGGCGGCTGGCGCATAAGTCGTGGGAGGATCTAAGGCAGCAGGAACCTAGTCAACGGAGAATACACGAAGGCGTGTATGCTTTTGTCGCGGGACCATCGTACGAGACCAGAGCAGAATGCCGAATGCTGCGGAATTTGGGCGCAGATGTGGTGGGTATGTCAACGGTACCGGAGATTGTGGTGGCGAGACATTCTGGTATGCGGGTGTTGGCTTTCAGCCTGGTAACGAACAAGTCAGTGCTGGAGCCGACAGTGCGAGCAGATAATCCAGAACTGCAGGACATGTCGAGGGAGGAGCTCGACAAGTATCTTGGGCAGGGCGCAGCGCACCATGAAGAGGTCCTCGAGGCAGGTCGGCTTGCCGCGAAGGATATGCAAGGTCTGGTGTTACGGATTGTGTCCGAGTTGTGAGGGATTCCTTGACAACATCCATGACAGCATAGCGATGCGGCGCATGAACGGCATCAATGAATTGGCTTGCCTCAACCAGCAGACCCTTTCTTGACACCACCCTTCCTCTTCGCTTTGAGATCTTTGTAGAAAGCCTTCTTGCCTGAGGTCGTCTTCTGCTGATACTCGCCATATTTCCTCTTGAAGCGATGTGTCTCCTGCTCACCGGCCAGCACTTCCTCGACAAATGTCCGCTTGCGCTTTTTGTTCTCAATACGACCGCTGAGGTACTCCGTCGGACCCTCAACGATGGTGCCCACTTGACTGTACTCTGGAGCCTGCATCTTGCCGTTCTCTTTCTTGTAGTGCCGATGGGGATCAAGCACACCACGCATTTTGATGAGTTGGAGATCGCGCTTGAGCTCTGGGGTGAGGTCGGTCTTGGGAAGGTCGAACCATTTGTCGCCGGCAGTGGCCTTCTTTTTCTGGGCACAATGTCAGTAAAGGAGCAACAAGTATCTTCAGTGACAAATGTGCATCGCATGTGGTGTCTCAGAGTAACTATGAATAATAGCTATCAGGTTGTGCAGAAAGGCAACCAAAACGGCGCCCGGAATCCGCTCAAGATTGGAAATTGGGATTGTTTTCATCCTTGATGTATGAATGAAGAGATGTCGTAGACGTACCTCAGCGGCGTGTATCTTCGCAGTGACCGGATCTTCGACCTTTCTGATGCCGTTTGCCTGCTTGCGCTGCTTCTCTTCCAACAGTCGCGCGGAGTCTAGATTGGCGACATCGCCCTTGGTCTCAACATATGGCTTTTCCAGTGGTCCCGCATCCAGCCTGGGGAATGTCAAATGCGGTCCTTCGTTCTTCTTGACTAGCTGTTGCTGCTTCGCTTTCGCCTTCAGACGTTCTGTGGCGCGAGCAAGGAGCTCCTCGATCTGCTCATCAGTCAGGTCATCATCGACCGTATCCTGAGCAGTGTGGAACGAGTCCACGGATGAGGCTGCCATTTGTGCTACATCGGTGTGTAGGTGAAGAGCGGAAGTAGGCTGGCAGAGGTTCACGAGAAAATGTTGAAGCTTCAGGCCAAGATTTTACCGACGTTGCGGAGCTGGGCCCGTGTTTGTCGCAAGGGCCTTGAGCCACGATGACCAGCTCGAGCAGCTTCAAGTCCACGGCAATGGTATTGAGGAATCGATGATGCACGGTAGTGACTTCGACGAGGACTGCGAGCGGAGCGCAGCGCTGCAAGCAGAATCTGACATCCTATGCGACCAATTGCACTTTCGCGCTGAGAACATCAGTCTCGCGTTGTAAGTGGCCGTTTCCGTCTTTCTTCACAACACCTTCCGACTTTCTCGTGTCAACACACGTCGCAAACTTCATGACACGGCGCTTTCCCTTGCTTCGATCGCAGCAAGCGATCCCACGATACCAGCATCATGCCTCCGTTGATGAACTCCAACGTGTCCTACGCAAAGCACACCCTACCATTTCCTATCTATTCCGCCGAATTCGACCCCTACAATCGCGGCTACCTACTTGTCGCTGGTGGAGGTGGCGAGAGCAAGACCGGTATTCCTAACCAAATCACGCTCCTCGATGTCAACAATCGCGCTGTTATCGAGACCGCCGCGGAAATCGACCTGTCGAGGGAGGAAGACTCGCCGCAATCCATCACCAGCTTGGCCACTAAGGATGGCCTGATCACATACGCGGGCATCAATTCGGCGCAGAGCGAGCAGGACCAGGGCAACAACGAGCATTTTCGAGCTGTAGAGATCAAGTACCCTCCCAGGAAGAGACAGAAGATCGACGCGCCCAGCAGCGATGAGAAGGCCTCAATTAAGAAGCTGGGCAAGGTAGCCATCTTCAAAGCCGCCAAAGGTCCGCGACAGGAAAAGTACCAGCGCTTGACACGACTCTCACCAGTATCTCGACGACAAGACGGCCGTCCAGCTCGCCGAATAGGCGCAGTTGCATCCTCCTTGGGCAAGCAGAACGAAGTGGTTGTGTTTGATGCAACGGTCACCATACCGCAATCCGCCGACATTCTGACACGCATCGACCTACCCGAGAAGCAAGAGGCTGCTGATATAGATATTGCCAACACGGACGAAGACGAGTTCAGCGTGGCATACTGTGACGACTATGACATCTACGAGCAGACCTTCAAGTATGATTTCGATAAGAAAAAGGTGGAGAAGCGCCCTAATGGACCACGACGTGTACATCAGGCGCCGCATGGGGATAACTTCCAGAAAGCTGGTAGTCGATCGAAGTTGAGGTGCTTGAGATTTCTGAATTCGCAGAATCTGGTTGCAGTTGTGAACAAGCCGGGCAAGACTGGTGCCGAGCTGCGCATATTCCACTTGTCAGTAGTCTCCCGAGCCCATGTGCGCCATCGGTGGCTCAGACGCAGGCTTCTGCGTTGGACCAATGTGCCGCGCGCGCTGACGCTAAATCTGAACGGTCTCTCCGTGCTGACTACGTTCTCCATAGGTACCCCACCGGCCCAGCTCTTCATATGGGAAGAAAGCAGCTGCCATCCCGCATTAGACAAGCCAACAGCTTGGATGTCTGTGCTTTGGATACTGATCAAAACGGTAATCAGCAATTCGTTATTGCTGTAGCGGGCCAGGACAACAGTATCGAGGTCTACACGGCCGATTATCAGGCTGCAACGGATACCTTTTCATCCATTCGAGGCTTCCTCACGCTGCGCGATGTCCATAAGCAGGTCATCACTAAGGTGGTCTGGGCACCATTCTATTCACCTGCACGCGCACATGAACAACATACAACTGGAAGCAACGGCCAGCCAGTGAAAAGAGAACATCCGGGACCTCAATATGTTCGCCTCGCCTCTACAAGCATTGGTAACACGGTTGTAATCGACACCTTCCCGTTGCAACCTCTTGAGCCGAAGAAGGGCGATTCGCGCTACGTTCTCAGTCATCCAAACGATCGATACTTCTGGACAGGAGCATACGTCCTTGTAATCTCGGTAAGTCTATTCAACTTCGAGAGGCGGCGCGATACCATGCGCCACGGAGAACTGTGGCGCCAGTGCGATTGTCCTGCGATCACAGCTAATGTTTCACCCTAGGTCGTCGTCCTGATCACAGCATTCCTCTTCACAGCCTTCTCCTCTGGCTTTTCTGAGACCGACGTCGGACCATTCAGCTTTCTTCCACAAGGCGTCAAGGACTTTCTAGACATGCCCGCAGGTGCCGCATACAATCGCGCTGGCTACTCCAAAGTGACGCCCGACGTTCCAGCCGCGACAGCGCACAGCCTTCGCTCAGCGCTTGCTGAATACCACGCATCACCAGAAGACGCTGCAGCCACCGCTGTCGTTATTCGCAACGTACCGGAAAATGACGGTCTTGAGGTTCATGTGCACTCGGAGAAAGACAAGTACCTCGAGAAGGATGTGAATGCTAAGCATTGGCATGAGCTTGAAGAGCATGAGAAGGCTTTCTGGAAGGAGAAGCTGATCAAGGCTGGACAATGGGTGGAGGGCGAAGGTGAAAGCATTCTCAAAGGGGTCCTTTGGAGCACCTATGCTGGCCTTGTCGGTCAGGCTGGCCAGGCGGTGCTGAGGGAGCTGTGAGCGCGTTGTAGAGTGAGTTAGTATGGTGTGTATTGTGCGATTCGAAGATGGAGCGATGCGACACATGATGCAGTCTGGCCTTATCGATGGACGCGATTCTAGCTTATGGACCTTTACATATCTTGGCCAGGCATGCTGCAGCCTTGTCCTTTGCTGGCTTTTGCTGCGCCTGGCATCGAGCGCACTGGATGCGCATTGCGAGCGATCATCTTCGTTCCGGCAAAATCATTTCTCAAGTACGCGGTTACTGGTATCTCGTAACCCCAGCAGTACGTCGTCTCCAAGATCGCGTTTCTTGTGATGACACCAAGATACAAAGTGAATCGGGTGCAAGAAGAACAATCATCTCCAATATGTATGTTCAAAGTTGCCGGACTCGATAGCGAAAAGAACAAGCGCCTCCGTCGCAATGGTATCACGAGGTACGACAAGTACTGAGACATCTCGCAGGGACTGTACATTCTTCGTCGCCTTCGATGTGTCGACTACAAGCCAGTAAGCCTCGAATTGACTCCATGTGGTTGAGTCGTCGTGGCGAAGGCGCTCCTTGCAGTCCTGGATAAGGATGTGCGTAAATGAATTCAGGCTCGTGAACACATCTGCTATAGCAACCTGCCTCGTGGAGTGTCTGTCCCCAAGGCATGTTGTCCATCGTAGAAGACGGTGATCTCAATTTGCTGTACTCCGCCGCTGGTGCATCTGATCAATCTTTGAAGAACGGGAGCCCCGTCTCAATATTGCGGTTCAACCCCTCCAACACAGCCTCACGATTCTCCCACAGCACTTCTGCCAAATGCTCCTCCGATGAGGCGGCCTGATACAGCTTCGCGTATGATACATGAGGCGTGGTATCAATCACCAGTTGAGACTGCTCTGAAAGCATATTGAGCTTCAGCCAGTCGAGCTGGTGGCATTCAGCGAGCAACAGCTTCAATACATTACTCCATGCGTCCTTGCTCGTGCTGGTTAGAAGCAAGTATTCGAGCCTCGCGAGTTTCAACGTATTGCGACAGTTGAACAGGACGGTATGTAAGTCTTCGGTGTCAACGTCCACCCCGAAGAGATCAATATCTCGTAGCGCGGCAAATTTGTTGGCGTTCAATGTCCACTTCATGAAGTGACTATAGCAGGTCTGGCGAAAGTCCAGGTCAATCCCGTTGTAGTGGCGAGAGCTGTGGCCAACACCTGAGACTGAAACCACCTCAATGTGTTGGGCGTCTCGTAAGATTGGTTTGATGAGTTGCTGGCCACCTGCCCATGCACGCTTGACCTGACTTTGAATGTCGTCCTCGTCAGACCAGAGGCAGAATGTCTTGAGATCCTTGTGGAAAAAAGCTATCGTATCGTCGTCGTGGAGGTAAGCTGTCTGATGAAGGGCGCGTAGATTCCCCAAATGAAGCCCGGACAGCTTGCAGCCAGTGTCCATTATCGTCTTAAAGATGCTGGCGACGTGGGCATGTTGTAGTGTTCCAGTATACCGCTGACGCTCATCCAGGTTCAGCGCAATTTCAGGGCAATGGGATTCCTCTAGGTCATGGATGATTGAGACTAGCATGTCCAAATCAGGCTCGCGAACGCAATAGTGCTCGAATATGTCCCGCCTTCTGTACATCGAGTCCCGGAACTGCTGAGTCTCATGATCCAGCTCGAAGAACTGAACACTGCTAGGCTCCTTCCCACTTGCCACGGTTGAAATCTCATTCATGTCGCTGTTCTCCAATGGATCCAGGGTCAATGTCACTCTCGGCATTCTCCTCGCCAGATAAGGCTTGGAAGTGATGGACTTTAGCTTGGCGAGACGTTCTGGGTCCAATAGGAAGCAGTGAATATCGCTCAGGTAGTCCCGGCAGAATGCATTGAGGTATGCGGCATCGAAGACTTTGCAGACCATTCGCAGACTTGCTGTCTCGAGTCGTCCGAGGTCGCCCAAGAGTTGCAGCAGTTCAACTGGTAGGCGCAGGATGTGGCAAGACATGGCGGGCGAAGGAAATGGGATTCAATTGTGCTTTCAAAGGACTACGGAGCCTTGCGGATGTAAATTTGTACGACCCAAAGCTTGGAGATATGGGACATATATGCATAATAGGTGTAAAGCAGAATATGTGTCGATTGAGAGGAGTGACAAGTCTCACACTGTAGACCCTGGCGGGACTAGGCTGACTTGGTCGATGAAAGCGGTCTGGTCAGCTCATGACTGACACGACCGCGCCTGTTTCGCGACATTATCGCGTCAAAGAGAGCGACACCCCTGTTGTTCGCACAACCTCGCAAGTGCACTCACTGAGGAGGCTCAGAAGGCGCTACGGCAAGATCTGAATGTATTTTAACGGGTTTGAGGAGCAGAACGTTCTCTATATGCAGTCGAGAATGCCGTCGCGTGCCTGGCTCCAAAAGCAATTAACCTCGGGTCTCGACAGTAGCTCACAAAATAGCGCTGAGTGGCACAGGGCATTGTGGACAATGGAGGCGGCACATTGTCCCGTGCACCATGAGATCCTGAGGGAAATCAGAACCCATCATGGGCAAAGGCGAAGACGCTGTTCAAGCTGACCTTAGCATCTCCGATCTCAAGGCACGAGTCCAGAAATCAATCAACTTCTACAACGATGATCGCGACAAAGATGTACGACTGCTGCTCCCGAACTCGGCATTGATGGGTTGCTGACATGCTCAGGGTTTCGACTACCTCATAACCAGCGGCCTCAGAGTGGAGAGCGCCAGAGCCACAAATCCGGCCCAAGACAATTCAGAAGCACATGTTGTCCTCGAGATCGAGACCATTAGCCAGCTTTGCAACCCAATGGGAAACATGCATGGTGGCGCTACGGCAACGTTGGCAGATATGGCGACGACATTCGCTCAAGTAGCCATCGCGAAGGATGGGTTCTGGGAGTTCGGCGGAGTATCGAGGACGCTGAGCGTGACTTACCTCAAGCCAATCGTGCAAGACACGGTTGTCGTTATTGAGTGTAGTGTGCGAAGTGTTGGGAAAAGATCGAGTAGGTAATCGCATAGTTGGCATTAGAGCTGCATAGAACACTAACGACGTTAAAGCTGTGCTCCAGTGTGTGATGAAGGACAAAGCCACAGGCAAGCTGCTAGCACTTGCTGAGCATGGGAAAGCAGCGTTGGCAAGCCAGGCAGGCCAAAAGCCTCGCATCAGCCAGCTTTGATGTGGTTTCAGTACTCACGACTATACAAGAATCCTGCGCTCAACGGCCGCAGCTTCTTCCGACTTCTTGAATGCCGCCAGCTGCTAGAAATCACAGTCAGTAGCAGCAAACAGTCCGAGCAGGTATACTACGCGCCCTCAACTTCGCTTCTGGCGTTCTCATCTCGTCCGCAATGGCTGAATCCGCTCAACGAGAGCTCGAAGATGCCGATGAGCTTCCATCCTACGAGCAAGCAGCACTGAACGTTGGGTACGGACAATCCATGTGGCTAGTGATGAGCAGCATCCAAATTACTTCTAGAGTCTTTTGCACAGGACAAGCTCTCTCCCTGTTGAGTGGTTTCGTGCAAGCTCATCCGGATGTGGCGATCGGCAATATCGGCATCTGCGGTGTCTTCACCAGCGAAGGCGAAGCGTGAGAAATGGTCGATACTCTCACCATGGCGTTTGCTCCTGTTGGAGCGAACTGACAAGCATTCTTGTCTCAAGTCAAGCAGAAACGTGTGCCTGTGCTTGATCAGCGCAAGAATCAGAGTTGCATCGCAGGCAATGGGCCAATAGCGGATGCGTATCAGTTCAATCGGGAGAGGGGTGTCATCGGAGATGATGAAGACATATTCCAAACTTACTGGATAGATGAGCATAAGTTTCAAGGCTCCAAGACGACACAAGAGGCTCGTGCTCAGATTCTGAAGTGGATTGCTGACCCAGACAGTGGATTTCGAGATCATGGCGAAAGTGGCGAAGGCGGTTAGGGAGGCCGGGGCGGCATTTTTGATCTTGAAGACGCAGCCGTCTAAGCAAATGCAGCCGCTGGTTTGTTTTGAACCTATCTGTCGACTCGTGTAGTAGCAGACTTGGCTAGCAGATGCGACCTTACGTTGAGCTTCTTTCTGTTCGCCACCTGGCTCTTTCACGGGCGCTAGAAGTTGCAAACTTTCACCACGAACGCACACGTTTCGCCTTTCAGCGAGCTTCCGGCATGACCCGCAGTACGTTCCGTCGTCCTTGGTCGATGCCCTTGCAGGATACCAGCTCATTGCCGGATATCCTCAAGCAAGTGAAGGGCACGATAGATGTGTACAGCGACCCAACCTCATGCCGTCGAGCCTCCGGACAGACCTGATGTTACCTCTTGAGCTTGTTCGACATTGCCTTCTCCAACAACTTGCTGACTTTCCGAGAGAACTCGGCAGTCCAGACCAATGACCTGTTCGATGACTGGGAGCCCTCTCTCGTGAAATGCAGCTCAACGTGAGCAGACCAAGCAGAATGCTCACTCCCCATAGAGCTTGCTTTGGCACAGAATGACACCTTGCGGATCTGTCCTGTCAGTTCTTCGCCGATGCGGAGCTCCCATTTTCTGATATGACGACCTATGGTGAAGTCGTAAGGATCTTCGGAATGAAATGCGTGCGTCGATAGAAGAGGACGAGAGTTTCGCTTCGCGTCTGGCGGCAGGCACGAAGGAGGCCTGATTGGCGGACAGAGTCTTGCGACTCGGCGATAAGGTGGTAGAGTCGGTCCCGTAGCTCGGCTGGGATTCCGAGCAGCCGGCGAGGCTGTTGAGGTGTTGCAGTATCCGTCGCGTGCGAGGGTCATGCTGTCTTTTGCCTGATCCAATGCGCGTGCATGCCGCAATTGCCTTGTCTTCTGCGTGATGCGCTGTTGAGCAGATAGAGGCGCGCGTGCTAAGCCAATGTTTTGGCTTGATAAAATGTCGTGCGTTGGCAATTTCACACGTTTGCGAAGTAAGCAAATCGCTGGAGTCTGGCAACCGATGTTGCGAAGTGCCTCTCTTTCACTTTCCCTTTGGTATAGCACCACCTCCAACAGCACCGGTACCTGCAGCTTTTACGTCCTTCACTGCAACAGCCTTTTTCGTGCCGAACATCATGCCTCCAAACCTCCTCGTAATCGGCAGGACAGTCCACCTTGCAAACCACGGCGTAGCCCAGATACTTCCGATCAACCTCAATGGCAACAGCACTTTCGTAATCGCATACGCTGTCGCCAACTCCACGACAATCCTCGTTCCCGACTCTCCTTTCCCGAAGTACCGTCCACTTCTCTCCTCATCACTAATCCATCCCTTCTTCCTCATCCATTTCCCGAACTTCTCGGTCCCATCGCTGACCCACTTGCCCTCGCTGATGTAAGGTGGAAGCCAATTGTAGTAGTGGAAGGCACCGGCCAGGCCAAAGAGAGGGATTATCGCGGTGAGTTCGTGCAGGATGAGGAAGGCCGAGATGTGGGAGAGGGGTGCGGTGCGAAGAGGTGTGATGTAGCGGCGGAGGAAGCGTGGCAGGCGGGATTCGATGCGGGCGATGCGAGAGGTGGACCGTAATGTTTCGGTCGAGGAGGATCGAATCTGTCTGAGAAGAGTCTGATTCCGGAGACTCCAGCCAGTAGCGATGCTGTGCCGGAGTGTGTTAAACATCATTGATTTGTTGTGCAACGCTTTGGAGGAATGGAGGTTGAGGCTTTGGGAGGTCGATTACAATAGGGAATTGACAACCGTTTGGTATGCCGTAGGACCACCGTGTGAAGACATGAACGCGACGCACCCTGTCCTTTACTGGACATCACACCATCCTCCATGGTTCGCTGAACGACTCGAGTCCCGCCACAGTACATAAGATGTGACTGGTCAAGCAGCGCCGCCTAGAGGCTTTTAAAATGCCGATGCTATTGACAAACGCGATACAAAAGAGACAACCAAGCAGTCATAAAGGACCGCGAATTCACGCATTGTAATCAGATCATTCTTAGCGATCCTGAAGCCTGGCATTACCGTACATCTAGAAGCTTGATAGTCGCCGCCGTGCAGGAAAACGTTTCCATATCTGAACGTAGGGCACTAACACATTCTGCGAATCCGCAATGAACAGTCCCTCCGGGTCGTACTGCTCCTTCACCGTGAGCAGCCTCCTTCACTTCCTTCCATATGGCTACTTGCGAGGCTCAACTCAGACGCAATATTCTGAATCATACGTTTCATATGTTTTGCGTCTGTCTAACATACGACTACAGGCGAGAGAAACTCCGTCCGCTCCTCGTGTCCGGGGGGTCATTCAGACACCCTACGTCGAACGCTACCTACAGGACGATCCCGATACCGGAAAGCGGACTGGAAGTATAAGATAGGCTCGCTCGCTTGGGTAATGTCGAATCAAACGGACGCTGATTCATGTCACTAGTTCTACTAATAGCTGCAACAACTCCGTAGCTATGGTTCTATCTTGGCTATAAGACCTTTGATTATTCGCTGCTGCGACCTGATTTCTCCTTCCCATGCCACAATGTCGACAAGAGCATACATCGATGACGCGTCCAGCAGCAAGTGAATCTAAGCGAAAGCTGATCTTGCCAAATCTGCTAAGAGCTGAGAGTTTGCTTGACAACGGCGCGGCATGACTACACTCTTCTCAAAGACTCCCCGGCCGGTGATGGTGAAACAGCATATACGACTTGTTCTACGAGCTCGGTAACAGAGCCCGTACTGCTCGTTGGTAGCCAACACGACTGAGGCCTGTCAGGGATTGAGCATGGTGTGCAGGGGAGCCCACGGTAGATGAGATCACATTGGTGAGCTCAAAGAGAAAGTAGCGACAGTGTCGGACACAAAAGGAGGGAAGTGTTGACGTTCGCGGCGACCAGACAGTCTACGAGGCTTGAGCGCTTCGAGAGGCACTCATCCGGTGCTGTTGACAGGCCGGCAGAGTCAATGGAGCCAAGGAGACTCTTGAGGCCAAGGAGGGAGCTGATGACTCGATTCAACCACTTAAGTGCTGTTAAGTCTTCTGGATTGGCTTCAGGAATCCCGACCCATACTTTCGAGGACACGTTGAGCCGTGACCTGCACGAAGGACGTCTTGACCATGGCATCAGTACCGAGGCCATGACCAGATGTCCGGCGGAGTGGTAACAAGAACCAAGCCATAATGTCCAAGGCCCGAAACGGCTGCGGGCTCCAAAGCAATACTAGTCGGGCATCATTGCTGCCAATGCTCGGCACGCATCCGGCCAAGAAGATCGGTGAGGGCCTTCACAGATGCCCGACGACTTTCCACACTACTCACGCTTACTACCAGTCACGAGAACTTCCGTATGGCTCATCGTGTGCGTTGACTGCATCGATTTCGCAGGGCAAAAGGTAATCATGATGGCGTCAAAGGTTAATACAACGCTGTGAAGTCAATGCTAAGTGCGAAGATCTTCAATTATCTGAGTTAGAGCACTAGGACGGTAGTATACGTGAGTGATTGCGGATTCTGCGCCTCGAGGCTTTACAACAAACACTATGCGGCCAAGAAAGCCCGAGCAACGCAAGAGACAAGAGGCTTAAAGTCAGATTCGGCAGTGCGAGAGCTCTCTCCGCGAGAGGCACGAATCCGACTCTATCCGTGCACTAACAAAGTTCTACAAAAAAAAGTGAAAACATGCGAAATTCGGCAAAAAACATACAACACAGGGGATTCCCACGTGGTCACCCACCGTAGTACTAGTCCTGCGGTTAACTGCTTGTATATGGGAGAGCGGACGGGATCCCTAATTCTCAGTTACCTGTGGTCGTATGTACTGGTCACTACAAAATCCAAACTTATATTGATCAGACGTATTGATGTCTTGCTGTACCCAGGCTTGAATCACTCTGAGAGGCAAAATGGCTTGGGTGTCCAAGACGGCTACATTATGGTCATTGGAAAGCCTCCAGAAGGCCACGGTGACCCGCCGTGCGTACGAGCGCACCTTCCAGACTAATACTATCGTCCAATACCTCGCCATCAGATGTCCGTGTCCCTTTCACATCACTGCCGCGTCACCAAAGAGCAGCGTCTTTGCTTACAGTGTCGCACGATACTTACCTCCGGCCCCAGCATGCGCACTCGGTGGTAGGTCCCCCTGTTCAGTACCCCAGGCACTCTCTTCTCTACCCAGCGTAAGCTCCAGCACACCGCCATCCAGGAAGAATTCATGTCCGATCCAACTGCGACTATATGTCTTGCCGTTCAGTGTTGCGTTCTGAATATATATCGCCTCATAGGTCGGATCAAATTGGATATTCCTGATCGTAGCTACCTTTCCGGTCTGCGGGTGCACATAGCTCACGCTCTCAAAAAACGGCGGTGTGATGAGGTAGACGTTCTGCCCAGCAACAGGGAACAAGCCAGACATAGCGAATGCGATGAAGGAGCCTGATGCACCTGAGTCGTCATTACCTGACAGTCCGTTTATGCTAGCGTTGAAGCAGGATGGGATATAGGTGTGAAGACGGTAAGCTGAGCGGCCTGGGCGTCCGGCGTAGTGGTACTGCAAAGCGGTAAGTTCACTGGGTTCGTTGCCGATATCGAGTAGGCCGGACTCATGGAGATAGTCGAGGCGGCGGACGAATTCGCTGGGGCCACCGAGGATGGAGATGAGAGTGGCCTGGTCTTGAGGTACGTAGAATTGGTACTCCCATATGGCAGATTCGAAGGTTTCTGAGAAAATGTCAGTCCTCACGAGATATGGTGTGCTTCGGCACTTGTATTTACCGCGAGGATTGGAGCTGTAGCTGCAGAACTTATCGTCAAGTGGCGAGCACTCGAAAGGGTTCTGGTATCCCCAAGTACCGTTCGAGTACCGAGGCTGGAAGAAGCCAGTGAAGTTGCCAATCATTGTACCATTGGGCCAAGTCGAGCTCTGATTGGCTTTGTACAGGTTTTGCCAGTTCGCTCCTCGTTCGAGATACTTCTCGTAGTCGCTATCATGCTCAAGCCCGTGTGCGATGCTAGCGATACAAAAGTCATTGTACGAATACTCGAGGCTTCTGCTGATACTGTGAAAGTTTGGTCCGAAGCCTAGGTAGTCATAATCGTCGACCGGAATGTAGCCCAGGCGTTTCCAGCTCTGCAGTCCACCACGACCGTTGACGCCCCAATCGAAAGGCTCATTTTCGGCATCATTGACAACGGCTTCGTATGCATGGTTCCAGTCGACTCCCGTCAGGTTCTTGACATATGCATCCGCAAGCACGACATCAGCATTGGAGCCACCCTGCGAATACCCCTTCGATAGCTGCATGCGGCAATCTGGTAGCCAACCTTCGTGTGCATAAGTGTCAATGAGACTTCGTAACATCTCCGACAATGCTTCTGGCTGCGTAATGGTTAGGAAAGGGAAGTCTGTCCGGAAAGAGTCCCAGATGCAGTAGAAGCTATCAAAGTATGGCTCACTGCTCTGCCATAGAGGATTTTCGGATGTGTAGTTCTGTGGCGATATCATGGTCCTATAGATGCCAGTGAAGAATGTCTTCTGTAAGTCTTGAGAGGCGCCACCTGGTTCGATGGCCACCCCCGCCAGCTTCTGCTTCCAGGCATCTTCGGCATCGTTCGCCACCTTATCGAAGTCCCAAGTGCTCCCCGAAAGGCCATCTGGAATCTCCAATTCGGCACTGCGACAAGCTTGCTCGGTGCTGAAGAAGCTCACGCCCATACGAGCTTGTATCTTGCCATTCTCCGGCTTCTGTAACCTCACAAAGCCGCCAGCCTGGATATAGAACAAGCTGTAGCCACGATTGACGAAGAGTTCCTTTGGCTGCGTTCCAGCACGTCCATTGACCCAGACACCAGTGTCTTGGACTGAAGCGCCGCGAAAGTCCGCGCAAAAGTAAGCTTGGTACGAGCCTACTCCGAAGCTCGGCAGGAAAGTCCCATTCCCACTCATTCGACCGGTTTCTTGGTTCACCGAAATTGATGCATTTTGCCTGCTGTCTTGCAAATCGGTCAGGTCCAGCAGAAACAGCGGACTTGATCCGTTCGCGGGCATGGTGAACTCGTAGAGAGCTGTATGCTGGGTAGTGGACATTCGTGCTTTCACTCCATTCTCTAGATCCAGCGAGAAGAGACCTGGCTTTGCTACCACGCTGCCGTTCACATAGTTGACTGCCCGACCGTACTTTGAGCCAAACGTACAGCCCTCGATCGTGTCCCCGGCACAAGACGGCTGAACCGATACGGGGAAAAGGCCCATATCTGGTTGACCTCCAGTACCGGAATTGTGCAGCGCGGAGAAGCCTGTTACATTTGAAAAGTCATAGCTGAAGCCTGCGGTATTCTGTCCGGAGACGTCTGCAACCGCCTTCGCCTGATCGGGTGATGCTGTTAGCTCCAGGGGAAAAAGCGTGCCACGAAGAATGGTCTTACCATGCCAAAAGGAAGCGTGGCTCCAGCGAAGACATTGCCGCCATTGTACGATCCGATCAGTGGGTCTACTAGACTAAGACTCTGCTTGACGTCAATTGTCTGCGCATTGGCTAGATGAGACAGGCAAAGCAATAACAATGTCCCACTCTTTCCGCGGTGTGCGCTTGAAGTCTCGAGCAGCACCATATTTCGCTGCCTTCGCGGAGTGTTCTGTGCAAGGGCGAAAGCAGTCCGTCACCCAAAAAGAAGAAGGAAAGCGCAAGATTATGCTCGAGCAGTGCAACATGACACTGACGCCTTCCGTTCTGGGACGGTCATGGATAGGGCTGATCTCAATGAGGGGTACAACCCTGAAGAGGCAGCATCCTGGTTATAATGCTGTCTACCATGAGTCGACGTGATCGTGTCGTCTGTTTCGTCGTGACGATGGAGAAGTGTCAGTCGATGTCAGCATGGCCCAGCGAATGGGGGAAGGGGCAATACAGTACCTCTTAGAGTGAGGTCCGTTGGCAGGGAAAGCTTAAATACGTCCGTATCGCGCTAGCAAGCGGCCCTTGCGCGTCGCCTTGCGATGGAAAGTCTCGGCCACATTGACAAGGAACGAGATAACTCTGTTGGGTGAACAAAAGGGTGCGATACAATGCCACCGCAAAGCAGAGGAACGCCTCCCATATCGTCGGCCGTGCCGACTGGACTTCAGTCCAAGTCGACGCCGAATCTGCCTACACTGCGACCCTTGAACACGAGCGACAAGAAAGGTCCCAATGGCAATGCCAGTGCAACGCTGCATCCCGACGATGCAATACATCTAGCCAACAGCAACAGTACCATATCGCCAGACATCTCCGGAGACAACATCACCTCTCCCTCAGAACCAGCCTCCATCGAAGACTTCTCCCTCGATCCGACTCTAGAACCACCACCACTGTCGCCAGGCTCATCAGACGAAGAGTCCGGCGAAGGCGAAGACGGACACGTCCCGAATCTACCGCCAAGACCAATTTACCATCATCACTCACGAAGCCATACATACCTCGGACCCTCAGCCTTCGCACCGCCCTTCTACAACCGCCCACCAACCCCACTACCACCCTCACCCTCCTTAACCTCCCTCCTCCGCCCAACCTTCAGCTCGCACAACAGCCGACCCACCACCCCCGACCCCTCCAGCGACGAAGGCACGGGCTACACCCACGGCGCCGCAACGGGAACACAGACACCGAACTCGGCCGCAGCCTCGACCTTGACCAGTACCTTCCGCTCCGCAAAGCCCATCCCCCGCGCCAGCCCAAAAGTCCCAACCTACGAATACTACGGCTTCACACTCTACCTGACTAGCAGTCTCGCCTTCATTGTCTTCCTGCTATGGGCCTACCTCCCTTCTCCGTTCCTCCATCAGCTGGGTATCCACTACTTCCCCGACCGATGGTGGGCGCTCGCAATTCCCGCGTGGACGGTGGTGCTGGTCCTGTACATTTACGTCGCGCTGGCGTCGTACAATATCGGATATCTCACTCTCCCTCTCAAGAGCGTGGAGTGCTTGGTGGATGAAGCAGCGAACGTGGCGGTTGTGGACGAGACGGGAAAGATCATACGTAATGAGCCAGCCAGCTGGGGACACAAAGAGACACAACAAAATAAGCAGAATGGTAGTCTGGGTCGTAGGGCTGGTGGTGGGAAGGGTAAACACAGTCGGCAACCGAGTCTGACGAAGGTGCAGACGAACCCGCATCTGGATTGGAGGACGTTGTGGAATGAGGGGACTGATGCGGTGTTGGATATTCCGATTGGGGGTGTTTGTGAGATTCTTTATGGTGGAGAGGATGTTGTTGATGATGATGATGATGATGATACCCTGTATGATTACGACTCATGAAAGATGTATATTCGTACTAAGCTGTCCGATGAAGGTATAATGCATATCGCAACCTCGCAGAACTGTTGCGGATAAAACTCCCTTCTCCGCGATTCCGTCGACGGTCAAAGGTCTCATGCAATACATCAGGCCAGACACGCTCTCCCAGCTCTCGTGCTGTCCTTCTACGACTCCTGGAGATAGCGCTGCAGTGCGGCGCTAAAGTGGATGCCGCAAAGCCTGACAGGCGCCTACAGCACGATTGTGAGGTTTCGATATCGTGAACATCATACACTGCCACTCTTGAGCGGCGCAGCAGCGCGTAGCAGACGTCTTCGTTGGGCAATATGTAGCTATTGGACACGCCGCAAAGGAGGTGTGTGAAACTAAGTTCAATACCGTTCTGAATGAATCACAGCGACAAGCACTGCGCAGAACTCGGACTCACTGGGACCATGCGTTGTTCAACACCTCTTCTGCGCTGTGGTGGATCACTCTCAGTACTTGTCTCATTGATCCCCTACGTGGAGCGCACGTCAGCAGAAGCAACATCTTATCCAAGCCAGCAGCTCGCCAGTTCGATCGTAGCGCAAAGCAGCCAGGAATACCCTTTGCTGGCTGTGATGGGGACGCAGACGATCACGGAGAGTGGTGTCGCGCAGACAGTCTCTGGTCAACTCATCAGTCTAGGGGAAACGAAGATCATACTTGGGACAAGAACGATTGGCATGCCGCATATACAGGCTGGTACGCAGCATCTACCTCTACCGTACGCTGGCACGTCCGAGTTTGATGTAGCCTTCTTGGCTGGTCCTGTCACTCGATCGGCGGTAGAGCGTGCCGGGAGTACGCAGACTGGAGCAATTAGCGCTGAGCCCACATTCGAGATAGCTTTCACGCTCGGATACAGGACATATACGGCGTTCCGGGTGGGCTCCAATGGGAAAGCTGTGGTTGGCAATCGGACCATGACGGCGGGTGGAAGTGCTTTGACCTTAGAAGGTGGTAGCGTGAGCATGGCCATGAATAACGACCTTGTCTTCGGGGATGCTGTCACGACCTCCACTCCTCGAGCTCGTCCCAGTAGCAGCGCAGATCCGGCGCAAGCGTCGACCGCCAAGGGAGGAAACAGCACCACGAGCCAGGACCTCGAGATGCCGCGGCCTGTCATCACACTAGGAACACATACATATACAGCAGTCCAGCCGTCGGGGACGAAGTATGCTGTCCTGGACGGAAAGACGTTATCGATAGGCCAAGCCATCAGCGTGCCTGGCGGTACTGTCAGCTTCGATACCGACAACGACCTTATCATGTTCGTAGATCCAGTCACGCACCCCGCGTCGAACGTCACTGCGTCCACGGCGGCTACGACATCAGCGACTGCTGCGACCACCTCAATAGGCCAAGCTGTGCCCTCAGGTCCAGTGCCAGGTGCAACGACAGCTCGGACTACAGCTTCTAGAGCGGCCAGCTGTGTTGCTCTCGATGTTCAGACAATGCTCTTGTCAGCTCTCGTGCTATTGTTGGCAACCATGATCTGATGAACAGAAGCATGGTCGTCGTTGTCGTGTCACCCGCCACGCAAACCTCTGATATGCAGGCGGCTTCCTTGGACTTTGTAGGCGCATACCTCTTGATAGCTGCTGTCGCAAGTACAGCAGGATCTCCGGATTGACTGCGGAGCCGGCGCGCAGCACAACAGGCCCTGTTCAAGCCACATGCATACAAAGTTGTGCATATCATGCCACAAACGCAGCACAGCGTCCTGGTTGATCGGTCGCACAACAAGCGTTGCGATATTGCGGTCGATGGAAGAGTGACTCCGTGCTCGAATATCTTTAAAGCAGCGGTGTAAGGTCAGGACAGCGTCTCTCTGATTCGCTGCCAAGTCCGCTTTTGTAGATGATCCTGTGGCACCCGAGCAGGAGCCTGATGGAATTGCCGCGACCACATCAGCCGAACCTGCTTGGAGTACGGTAGGAGCTGTGCATGACTCTGCACGACTCCGATGCGTGTCGGCGCCACAAGATGGAGGATATGTAGGACGATGGAACGCGGTCAGGTGTCAGCGAAACAGTTCACAATCCCACTGTACACGTAGTTGCGTGGCATCGAATTCATGTCTTGCTTTGTCAGTGTGAACTTGCCAGTCGTGAGGATCCGTCGGTGGGTGGGTGAAGACGCGGTGTTCAGGAAGGTGTCTTGACCACGACCGGGATATCCTCGTCAAATGCAGGTTCGCAAGATCTCGCCGCCGCTGCCGAAGGTAGATTAATCTTTCCGCACCCATGCAGGCACGTGGTGGGGATGGGGAAAGGTTGCCTCTCTTGGCTTGCTACAGGCTTGCAGCTGTGCAAGCAGCAGAAGTCAAGCAGATGCCCGCGTCGAGATGTTTCGTAGCATGTGCCTGGTGCCTCGTTCCTGCCGAGGAAGTCGAAGTGTACTGAGGTGCAGCTTGAGTCGGGATGGACACCGCTAGTTGTGGCCAGATGGCTGTTTGATTGCGCTCTGTTGGCGGCAGGACTAAAGGCGCGGCGCCGTGCCTCCAGCGATGACCGGGTCTCTTGGGTCTGATGGGTCGAGATTCGGCACGCGTCATCTGGCACACCACAGACGACGACGACGACAACCATAGTCCGCACGAGTCGACGCGGATGAGTCAGAAGGTGATGATAAGCCGTTGATGAACAGCATCGCGGCGTTGTACTGTACATGCTGCGACAAGCTTTGCGAGCGAACCAAAGCCATGACGCAGTTCCACGAGGGGCACGAAACTGTCCGCAGCGTCGGAAGACGGCCACGGTCACGCTCACAGTCACGGTCACGGTCACGGTCACGGCTCCACGAGCCCCTGGCGACGGAAGCGTGGCACGGCGCTGGAGTCATTGAAATGAGGATCCTTATCCACCAACGACGATCACTCGTGCTACATCTCCCTCGCGGCGCCTGTCCGGCAGCGCGCACGACGCCATCGGACAGCCTGAAAGTTGTGCACATTGGTGATGGCCAATGCAATCGGCAGATGCGCTGCTCTCATCGTGCCACTCGGCGGCGGCGGCATGCGTAGAGAGTGTAGCGAAACGACACGAGCAATCAGCTGCAGCTGGGTGTACAGCACCAAAGCCTCATTTTTGGAAAGGAGTCGCGCTAATGCAGGTCCGTCGGCATGGCGCGTTTGAGCGTTTGGAAGCCTGCCTGCGGTCTGTGCAGCCCATCCTCATTCCACCAACCCTCGATCTACACCACGGCGCCCGGCATCGTTTCGTGCTGTGCCATTCTCTGCTTCATCAGTGCAGTCGTTGCTGTTCAGTCACTCCTTCACCACCGTCACTACCACATTGCTGCCACCAGACTGCTGGTCGTGACGCCCAGTGCTGCACGCCAACCAGTCGTTACATTCGTTTGTTCATAGCCGTTGACGTCCACTACAATAAACAACAATCAAGGCAGCAAAGCCAGAATCCCGACCGACAGCTCCCCTCGCGCAAGGCACATACCTCCCAAGCCCCTGCAGTACACAAGCACAAGACACGCGCAATTCCACCAGCACGAGCTTCGCGCCGCCACTTCACAACCTCACCCTCGACAGACATCGCCGCCGCAGGCGATCAGGCGACATTAACCGACTTCGACGTTGATCGCGAGAAGGCTTGTGGATATTGCATTGCATAGCTTCCATCTGCGCCGGCACCGCAGCATCACCGCGCAGGCGCTCTTCGAGTATTACCTTACCGCGACGACACCAAAATGAAGACATCCTCTACCACTCTCGCCGCCCTGGCCTTGGCTGGCAATGCTGCCGCTTTCTGGCGTATGCCATGTCGCTCCCACACCGGCATTGCCCGTATGGATCCTTTGGTTGCACCGGACAGTGTAGCCGATCACTCTCACATCATCTTTGGTGGCGGCAGTCAGTACACGTACTTTTGCACCCGTGCCCATCGCCGCTGACACGTGAACAGACTTTGGCGTTAACACCACCTACGAGGATCTGGCTCAGTGCACTGGCGAGCAGGACTGCACCTCGTGTGGAGTCTACGAGGATCAGTCAGCCTATTGGACGCCACCGCTTTACTTCAAGCACCAAAATGGCACAGTCGAGATGGTTCCAAACGTTGGTGGTATGCTTGCATACTACCTGTTCTACCTTGACAACCTCGAGCCCTTCCCAGAAGGCTTTGCCATGATTGCCGGTGACCCAACCTACCGCAATTTCACCGGACCCTTTCCCGACACTCAATTGAGCTCGTGGCCCACCGACCCGACCAACCAGTTCTTCCTCCAGCAGCGCGCCATTGGATTCAATTGCCTGAACTACGCCAAAGATCCAGAGGCGTCACTGTATCGCCACGAGTTTCCTGCGAAGAGCTACATGGATGTCAACTGCGCCGACGGCCTTCGTATGGAGATGGCCTTCCCTAGTTGCGGAAAGAAGGGTGTTCTTGACTCTACCGACCACAAGTCCCACGTTGCCTATCCAAGCTTGGTGAAGGAAGGCAATTGCCCAGAAGGTTTCGACGCCCACTACCCATTCCTGTTCTTCGAAACCATCTACGCCACCCAGAACTTCGCCGGCATGCCAGGTGAATTCCTCGTGTCTACCGGTGACCCCGTTGGTACCAGCTACCACGCTGACTTCATCATGGGCTGGAAGTCCGCCGACTTCCTTGGTCAGGCCATTGAGACCTGCACCAACGCAAGCGGTGAGGTCGAAGATTGCCCTCTGTTCACACTGCAGAACGATGCCGATGCCGCGCAGTGCACCTTCCCGATGCCAGAGACCTTCAAGGGTGACGACTGCGCAGGTCCACGCGATGGTCTTCCAGTCGGTGTGCCCGTCCAGTATGGGCCAGAGCCTGCAACCAAGTATGCCGTCCCAGGTCGCGAGGGCGTGGCAACCACCGCCGTCCCCCAGACTTCGGCGCCAGCAACTTACTCTCAATCTGCTCCCGTATACTCTCCTGTCAACCCATCGGACACAAAGACTGCCGAGGGTGGCATTGTCCAGGGCGCTGCAGCTGCCGCCAGCACTCTTCTTGGCTACGGCTCCGTGTCATCGTCGACGTCATGCTCGAGCTCCCAGATAACCCAGGCTCCAGCATACTCTGCCAGTCAAGACGACAACATCGTCAGTACCACCTACATTACTCAGGGTAACGAAGTGATCGAGGTCGTCATTGAGGAGACTGAAATAACCGTCACCGCAACCGCCGAGGCCACACCCAGCGCAAGCGGCTACGCTGCACCAGGATACGACTCTAAGCACAAGCGTCACCTTGAGAAGCACCAGCATCGACATGCGCGTCTTTAAGCATTCACAGCAATGATGTTCCCTCAGATACTCGATTGAGCGACATGCATGCATTGAAAGGGCGCAACTGTAGGGTATATATGATCTTATTTTCTTCGACTCGAGTTTGGATACGTAAGGCGAGAGAACAACATGGTCGGTGACGCCACCTGGTAGGCCCGGGCTGGACCTGCGCGGTTGTAACATACTCCACGAGATGCATGGCGCGATGAGCTCGGCATTCAATCAAATCAAATTATAGGACAGGCAAGACGATCGATGGATCGCTCAGGTGGCTCGCTAATGGCGACCAACTTGCTTTCACGGCCAGAACCCTTTTTAGCGCGAAACATGTGTTGTCATTCGATTCTCAGCAAGTCTCAAGTCTCAGTCTCAAACATTACTCTCGTATGCGTGTTGCAAGCAGCAGCTGCAAGTATTATCTCATTCACTCGATGTCTTGCAGACAAATCTCACATCGCAGCAAACGATACCGCGAAATGTAAAAATACTTCAATGGCTCAGCCGTTAAGCTTCTCCCACGATTCGCCCAAATACCACAGTTTGTCTACCACCTCCTAACAAATTACCTCTTCAACACGGGAGCGCCACCATACCAACAACTTCTCATCACGCACAAAGACTTCATCAAGCAATGTCCCATCGCCAACGGAACTCAAAGATGTCGCAACATGCGCCCTTGCGACTGTCAGGGCTATCGCGAGGCGCATCCCGAGGGTGGGATGGAGGTGGAGTATCTCATCCATAACCTCACGGGCCGTGGAGGTGAAGTTACGCCAGGAACGAGGAAGACGATGACGAGACGACTGCATGAGTTGAGTGACTGTATGAAGCATCAGAGTCCCGAATCCATGGAGGAGAGTGTGAGGAAGACGCTGGAGCAGTTGGAGAGGGCGGAGAGATTTATTGAGGTGGCGAGGGGTGTGTCGCCAACGAGACTTCCTCGAATGGGGATTTCGAGGCCGGAGACGTCTGTGGTGGCTTTTGCCACTGTCGATGGATTGCCTACGCCCCCGGGGAGTACACGGTCTTCGCTGGACTCTGCTGGAGCCGTGTCAAGTAGGATATCTGCTGGAGCCGTGCCAAGTAGGATAGCTGCCGAAGAAGAGCACCGTCCATCAACTGCCGACCAGGCACGAACTTTCTGGGGCGTGCCATCTCATCCCACTCCGTCTCCAGTCAAGACCAGGACCAGGCAAGACCCACTCTCTCCACCACCAAAGCATTCTTACCCTCCAACACGAACGACTTCACTACCACCACTCCATCGCTGCGTCACAAACCCCCCCAACCCGATCATCAACCAACCCACACTCCCAACCGAAGCTGCGTTCCATCCTCTCATCAAAATCCGCCAGCTCGAAACTGAGAATCAACGCCTCCGGGACGAACTGGCTCAAGCCTACCACCGCGCCGACACGGAGCGCGACATTGCCAAAGCAGCGCAGCGCGCTGCGAAGAAATGGCAAGGCCATTACGAAAGGTACAAAGCCGAGGTCCGGGCTTTCTTTCGACAGAGTCAGGGGGTAGAGGACGGTGACGAGCGGCAGTCGGAGGGACAGGTGGAAAGGGAAGTAGATGATGGGTATGGGAGTGAAGAGTAAAAGTTGAGATGTGACGACGGACCGATGGATGGGCGTTCAGGAGTTGGCTGTGGAATCATTACAGATTTCCTATGTTCAAAACTTGTGTAAAGTTTTCGCATCTTCCACGGTCGTCAACGAGATCATGTCATGTCATGTTACTTCATCCCGCATTCTCTTCAACCCAATAAACCAGTACAGACGATCTGCCCAATTGTGATGGATACTTTGCAAGATACAGCAAACCACATAATTTCAGCAAAATGTCTCATCCATCGACTCGGCCGCTTCGATTGCATCCTCCAGATCTCTGACATCCCCCCGATTTAGCCACTCCATTGATAATTCTTCTTTCCCCTGCCTCAACTCCCATCTCCGCATCCGTCAACATTCTTCTACCGGCGTATTGCGTGCCTTGGAAACAAGAAAACTTTGCGTGGCGAATCGCAAGGTTTCCCGTTCTGGAGGCGAACCTGCTTCACGTTCAGCACACTAATAGCGAGTCGTCTGGGGATGCCGAAGTGCTGAACGTGCCGAAGCTCAATGGCTACGTCGCTACAATGTCTCGAGGCGCGGAGCAGTGGGATTGAGGAAATGAGGACGAGTGGCGTTGGAGTTAACATGTGGAGCGTTCACGGGATGTGTTAGATTGCAGAAGTGTCTATGATTTTGTCGAAGGCTTGTGACATGTCGTCAAATGTGTTTGCAAGGACTCTTTGAAGGTACATGTAATCTATACGGCTGTCATGTATACTTGACTCATGAGATCATCACGGTGTCGCTTTCGAGTGTCGACGCTGTGATTCTGATGCATCCCGAGCTACCTTCATGGTCCAGATCCTTGCCAAAGCTCCAGTCCCAAGTCCCTCTCAAGCATAAGTCGGCATCAATCCCTTCATACTCTCGCTTTCGTGGGCGCCAGTATCCTCGCCGGGAACACGCCGCTCCTCCTCTTGCTCCACGATGGTCGTAACATGTATGCCTGGTATAGCCTGTGTCATGTTCGCACAGAAGCCACCCGTTATCTCCCTCGTCGGACTGCCACGATCCATTTCACTTTGTGTGCTCTGGCTTCCACCTTCTTCCAATTCTTTCATATCTTTCGAATCCAAGCCTCCGAAACGTCTTCCTAAGCGGGAGAACTTCCCCACCGATCTGGTGTGGCCGTTGCTCTGACTGTGGTCCGCGGTACAACTGGCGTGCGACTTGCCCGGATTCCCGAGTTCTAAAGGGGTGACGTTTCGTGAGCCGTAGCTGGTGTTTTTAAACAATGTCGGGAAGTACCGGGAGATGCAGCCTTTCAGGGTCGGTAGACAGCTGCAGAGTATGCCAACATTGACCTCCATAGAGGACCAAAGTGCTGCTAGAGGATTGTCCCAGCTGATGTCTGATGTCTTAGAGATGGCATACAGGCCAGAGAGGCGGAGGATCGAGCAGATGCAGGTTACACCTAAGTGCTCGTCAGCGATATCCGGACGACATCACTTTGAAGTGCTCACCTCCTAGACCGAACACTGCCATCAGTATGTATCTTTGCCTCTTTGGCAGGTTCAAGCTCTTTAGTACCGGCAGAGGCAAGACAGCGGTGCAGACGTCCGTGACAATGTTCACTGCTGCGTTTGAGAACCTGGACTCTATCAGAATTGCCGCTTCGAACGACCTACGCCAATTCGTATCTCACCATACTGCCAATCGGTTCAAGCAAAAGCCGGGAATGTCCTTATGCCAGAAAGAGTGTATTGGCCAGCATGCGAAGAGCGCGCTGAAGAATGCCCACAAAGTCCATGCTACAACGACGACCATCAAAGTGAAGCAGGCTTTGCGGAACGCGCGATGCGGAAAGATCCGAAGGTATTGGAGTAAGATCGATAGCTTGGCGAAGCAAAGTGCTAGGTAGTAAATCCAGACACTCGCCCAGAACCATATGAGGGATCGCACGTTCTCATGGTCAGTCAGAGTAGCTGCGTGGCGTCCCATGCCATACTTCACTGCACTTTTGTCAGATTCGGAAGACTCGGCTGGAAGCAATGGAAGATGATCTACCTTGCAGACACATGGTCATCGTTAAGCAGATGGAGAGCGCGACTGCGATCGATATGACCAAGTCATCGAGACCAGCATTGCGAACGATGCCGAGACGAGTGACAAGCCTTAGAGATGTCGTAATGAACGCCAGTATAGTGAAGGATATCGTCACTCCAACGACAGCGCTTCCCGGCGCGTGACCGCTCGCGGTCATGCTCGTTGTTCAATGCCCAGTCCACAGCTGATGATGTGACTTTCTCGAAGGCGCCGCAGCCTCGAGCAGGTCATGAGCCGGACTCGGCAAGCATGTCTACAAGGTGAGGTCGGCAGGCAAAAGCAGCAGAGATGCGGAGGTAGTGTGTGGCAACCCACGTTGATGGTGATAGACTGAACGATGCCCTACAAGGAGGGTGTATCCACAGAACTCAGCAGTGATGTGATAACAAGAGATCCTGAAGCAAGAAGAATCAAGAAGTAATGGCCAGCGATCAAAAATCAAACGCATGGCCGTTATTAAATGCACGCAATGTCCACGTTGTTTCAAGGTTGGCAAAGCGGTGGACGGTCCGGGATGCGCATGTCGAGACATGCAGTGACATGGTTGTATTATCGAAAAAGGAGAACAAGGCGGGTGACGAGAGGGGAGGAATCGGGTAGTGGGTCGATGGGGCATCGGAATCTGGTGGCCGAGGATGGCTGGAGAAGCACAGCAATGTTATGAGACCGCTGTGCACGCTGTGGTGCTCTGGTTGGTCTGACGAGGAGATCTTGTAGGACGGGTGGATGCATATAATCGGGTCTGAGGTTGATGGGTTTTCTGCGCTAGAAGAATTAGCTGCAGCTGCGACTATGCCACTGGCACGCGAGATTGTTCCGGGCCGCTTTGTGATCCGATCAACTATCGATCAACAGGTACTCTTGACGTTGAACCTCAGTAATATGAGCTGGCAGGACTGTACTGGAATACTTCGCTTGCAAAGAAGGCTGATCCTCGAAGGATTCATGGTGTTTGCACGGCATCGATGTGCAAATGTCGCGTAAGCAGCGTCTCGATAAGTTCGTGGCAGATTACGTCCTCCGGTAGTACGGTAACACGACTTGATGCAGTACGGAAGCATCCAACGACCGTGCATATTGTACGACGTGCCCTCAGACTGCTGCAGGCGCGTTGCGAGGAGCTGTTGGAATGTTGGAAGCCAGCCGAGGACCTCAAAGGCCCGTGCGATCAACCGTGACATCTGTTCAATAGCCCATTCCCTCAAGGCGGCGCCGGAGCAGACCCATGGCCTGGTCTGCCATACCGTGTGTGAATCGAGATTGCGCGTGAACACTCCGTTGTCACCGCACATTGGAGAAGTGGAGGTCATTGCCGTTCGGATTTCGTCCGTTGCTCGGAGGGCGCCTAAGGAGGCATGGCTAGCGCGTGGTGATCGCGCAATGATATTACCTCCATGTGGTGTTGACGGTGGAGGGCAAAAGAGACGATTGTCTTTGAAGACTGAATGATTGGTGCAGTCGGAGGAATGATGGACTTCTTCTGAGGAAGTCGCGAGCCAACGTCCGAGGATCGCATCTTAGAACAAGCTTCAGCCCACTCGGCAGCATCCGACGACAGCTGTTGGATCTCGAAGCAGCAACGTATAGCTAGCTACACTCCAAAGTGCAACACATGTAGTTCACCGCGAACCCCGACAGCAAGTCTGTCACAACCACCACCCAATATGCATTCCAGTCTCGTGCGCGTCCAAAATGTCTTCGGCTTCTTCACATCCGTTGCATTTGCCGTAGCAGCAGCAATCGCCCTCAGCGTCCTCTTAAGCCCTCAGGCACCCTCCGCCAGTCTCGAGCTCAAGAACGTGAAAGTGTAAGATCAGACACCATTCTCCCTCCATCTCCACCACTGACCTTTCCCTTCTATGAACAGGGCCAAAGGCCGACCCCACTACTATTCCCCAAAGCGCGAAGAATATGCACACGTAACGTTCGACCTCAACACCGACCTCACATCACTCTTCAACTGGAATACTAAGCAAGTCTTCCTCTGGGTTGAAGCCTCCTACCCCAGCACCTCACCATCCACGATCCCTAGCTCCGAAGCCGTTATCTGGGACGCCATAATCCCCTCCTCTTACGCGCCGTTTCATCAAAATACCTACATTCACCCCATTGCAAAGAAATTGACAGCGAAGGAGAAGAAGGCATTGAAGAACAAGAAAGGCCTCCCATACCCTGCCGGTGCGAGTCCAGGGATTGTGAGGTTGGAAGGTCAAAAACCGAAGTATCAGATTACGGATGTGACTGGGAAGATGGCAGGGAGGGAAAATGCGACGTTGACGCTGCATTGGAATGTGCAGCCGTGGGTCGGGATGCTTACGTGGACGAACCGGAAGACGTATGGGAGATGGGATGGTTTGAAGGGAGGGAAGAGTGATACCTTTGCGTTCCCGCCGTTGAAGGGAAGTGAAACCGTGAAGAAGGAGGACCTGAAGACGGAGACCGGTGGAGAGAGGAACAGGGGCAGTCCTGCGTAGAGGATGGGAGATGGGCAGTAAATGCGATGACATGAGGGCAACGCATTGTGACAGAGGACATATACTCTATTCTATGCGCGCAAGATGCCTTTCTCTCGAGCTCTATGCGCCTCATGCTCGTGCACGATCAATGCCTGGCGGCGGCATATCTGGAAATTCTGCGGTCTCTTCACATCCCGATCGGGAGCCACCTGAATCAGCACCACCATCCTAACCATCCGATACTGCTTGCTCAGCATCATACTGCCCCGTAATTGCCATGTTTCAACCGTCGTCCACCGTGTCCAGTGCCGCATGTCATTGGCGAGTATCTTCGTCGAAGAGAAGGTTTGCAGACCGCATTGGGGGACCATCGCATGGGCCCAGTGGCGCCCTACCAAAGCGCTCATCCTTGGTGCTCAACGTCTCCTCACTGAAGCCAATAATGTGATCGCATAGAAGATCCATGGGCCGTGCAGCTGGAGGAGTACCCTCATGCTTGCCAGGAGACTATCCTGCTGCAGCTGTTGCGGTTTCCATTGTTCTGGGCTTCTTTACTTCCCCACCGGCGGCTTCTTCTGCCTTGCGCTTTTCGCCCTCTCGTTCCCGTCTCCT
Source organism: Dothistroma septosporum (assembly GCA_002236755.2). Lineage (NCBI taxonomy): Eukaryota > Fungi > Ascomycota > Dothideomycetes > Mycosphaerellales > Mycosphaerellaceae > Dothistroma > Dothistroma septosporum. The sequence goes on from NBZP02000005.1 coordinate 408,817, forward strand.
GGTCTCACGTTCCTGCCTCTCTTTCTCCTTTCTCAGAGCCTTCGACTCAAATTCATGCCAATCTCCTTCTAAGTCAGCCAGTTCGACGACTTGCGCCGGCTTCGGCTCTTCACCCTTGAAGTATGGATGCTCGAGCACGTCAGAAGCAGTCGGTCTGTTCGCCGGGTCGTACAACAGCATCGCTTGCAGAAGCTCGAAAGCCTCTGGCGAGACTTTGTCCTGGTACTTCTCTTTGAAGGTCGAGTTACTGCGGTGAGTGGGTCGCAAAAGTTCGTACCATTGTAGTTCGGACACTCCGGGCCATTCGCTGCGTGAGGGTGTACCGAGGACATTGTATATCTTGTCCAGCTGGTTGATCTCACTGCCATCTCCGGGAAAGATCGCATGACGCGTAAAGATCTCGACAAGGACGCAGGCAGCACTCCAGATATCCACCGCAGGTCCGTATTGAGTCTCACCCAGCAACAATTCTGGACTTCGGTACCAGATGGTGATGACGCGGTTGGTGTAATCTTGCTTTTGTCGCTTCTGGTAGAACCGTGCAAGACCAAAGTCTGCGAATTTGAGAACACCTGAATTCGACACCAGAATGTTGGCAGCCTTGATATCACGATGGAGGACACCTCGTTTATGCAAATAGTCGAGACCTTCAAACATCTGCTTGGCGAGATCTTTCTTATGTGCAGCGGATAGTGCGAAGGTAGGGTGGTTTAGCAGACCTGTAAGATCATGCGACATGTACTCGAAGACCATGAAGCAGTCATTACGCTCGACCATGACTTCGAGCAGCGGCACGACATTGACGTGATTGAGTGATTGCAGGAGCTTGATCTCGCGTATGGCGGTGACAGGAAACTGTGACATATTAGCAAGGATCTACCATCCAATGCAGATGGTAGCACTTACGCCATCTCGCTCGCCTTCCATACGAATCTTCTTCAATGCGACCATTCCCCCGGTATATACGTGAACGGCCTTGTAGACTTTGCCGTATGTGCCTGAGCCAACTACAGAGTCGTTGCCAGTCTTCCTGTAGTATACACTGTCAGACTTCGCATGCTCCTCTGAAAGCTGTGGTCGTGTCTTTATGCGCTTCTTCCTGACCATCTTCTTCTGCGTCCTCGGCGGCGATGGCTGTCGTGGAGGTCCCACTCGGGTGTTGCCGACATAGTTGGAGCTCTTGGGCATATTGCTCTGCACAGTGCTTTGGACCAGCGGTGAGATGGTGGAGGGTAGCTTCTTCGCAAGGAGTGGTGAAGTATCTGCTTTGCTAGACTTGGACACGACGGGAGCCTTGTCAACAGCTGCGATGCTTGCACGGCCCTTGATAGAGAAGCTGATCTTATTCTTCTCCCGCTCTGCTTGCGCTGCCAACTCTTCAGCAGTCTTGGACATTGCGCCAGTGTCTAGCGTTGCATCGATCTTTCGTCGCTTGTTGGCGCTCTCGTCCTCCGCGCGCAGACCGGCCGGAGGTCTGAACGGATTGTCCTCATCTTCCGGATCAGGCGGCGCAATCACCGACTTCAGCTGTGGTGTGGTCGTGCTGGACGTGCCTTCCTTTGGCTTGTCGCCCGGCTGGACCAGATGTCCACCCTTCACACCATCCCCAGGAGTCCAGGACAAGTTCGCAAAGTGTGCTCTGCCTCCTCTTGTAGCCGCACCACCGCGCTGTGGGGGTCTAGAGAAGGACTCTCGGGCCGGATAGTTCGGTGATCCGCCATATTGGTTGCCCGATCGTGGTTGATGGTATGGCGCGCCAGGTTGTGCTGGTGGTTGCTGGTAGCCTTGTTGGTATGGCGATCCATTATGCGAATGTCCTGGCTGTTGGTATGCATTGTGTTGATAAGGCGACTGTCCGTGAGGATACCCGCCATAGTTGCCGCGGCCGTACATCTCGGCGTCTCTCCCACTTGCCTCTTTGCGAGAGCGACGACTGTCCGGGCTGACGGACCGCTCACGAGACTGATCACGTCTGCGATGGGAGGACTGATCCTTCCTCAGACTTTCGCGACTTGTAGCTCGGGCTGCTGAGTCGATAGGTGAACGTGTCGCCCTTCGACTTCCTCGATCGCCGCCTCTTGCCCGTCGCGGCGAACGTCTCGAACCACGCGGGTGTGCCTCGTCACGGTGCCTGCTGGTGTCTCCGTATGCTCTATCTATCCGCTGCTCTGCCGGCGAAGAACGCGAATATCGCCGATCACGACTGCGTCGACGATTGCGATCTGGTGACTCCCCTCTCCAATATCTTTCAGGCGATGCCGGTTGTCTGTTCCGTCGCGAATCGGTCTCTCTCCTCGACTCTTCTGACCACGACCGCCGGCGACGGGGTGTGCGTTGATCTGCCGCCTGCCTTGTTTCTGCCAGTGCGTCTTTGTCCTGTGCAGGCCTCGGCGACCTTGCACAGCTTGCTGCCTTGGTCGATGATTTGTGATTCCGGGAGGGAGAAGAATGTCGCTCAAGAGTGCGGCTTCGATGGCGTTTGTGATATCGATGATGGGACGTCGAAGGGGATGGCGATCGTGAAGTGCGACCTTTGTGCGGCGTTGCAGATTCGGCGTGTCGGTGGGAAGGTTGATGCTGACGAGAAGCTCGATCTTGCGCTTGGCGAAAGTCCCCTTCCCCAGGTAGGTCTCGCGGAGATACAGGTGAACGGGAACTTCTCCTAGTTGCACTCTTCGCACGATGCCGACGGTGATGATGGTGATGATGATAGCGGTCTGGAGATGGCGATCTCGAGGTAGCGCGTGAGGCAGAGTGTGGAGGTCGAGCAGCAGCGACAGCAACGCCGCTTGGCTTGGGATTCTCCCGAACAGCTGCAGCCTCACTGCTATCACGTCCCTCACGGAAATCTCTGCTGCGATGCCTGCTGGAGTGGTCGTGTCGACTGTTCTCCTCCGCCCAGCTCTGCTCGGGTTTATCCAATGATGAGCCGTCCATACGGCGAAAGTCAATGTACGCTGTACCAGCGCAAAGGAACGTCAAAGTCTCGGGAAGAAACGACACGCTCCGCAACAGCCAGACCAGGTGGAATCTAGCGGCGCAACAAGGAACACGGCTGAAATATTCAGTGGAAATGGCCTGTAGTGATGATGGACCTGCTGCACACCACTATCACAACTCACCTCGCCCTCGAAGGTGGATGTGCTGCAGGCTGGCCGAGGGTGCGGGTGCCGATCAAAAGTCCCCGCCCACTTGCCGCTTGGCGGCTGTGATTTGGTGTGAAGGCCTTCCGATATGGAAAAGGTCAGTTGCCTCTGGCTGTGCTCGACGATATCACTACAGATTGTAGCTCATCCTCGCTGGTATTCACGTCGAGCAATACGTATGCTGAAGTCTGTTATGAGTTGCACCATGTGCATGTTCGTCTTGCGTCTCCGCTCCGAATGTGATTCTAAATCCCGCGTAGCTGTCTTTGCCAGACCAGCGCTCCGAGGTGGACATCTACAGCGTACGCACAAGGCCACACCGTATGACAGAGGTCCATTGCATTGACTGGAGAGACAGGCTTCATCTCATCACGTGCGGGGCCGTGGTGCCTCAATGCTGTTCGGCATGCAAGCAGCCTATGGTGGTGGCTCACGGCACGGCACATGTGGCCTATGCTGTTAGAATGGAGCCGGGGGAAGTGATCATACCTGGTCGTGAGTGCCTGGCGCCTGTTTGCACCACACTGCGCGTAAGAGACGTGCAACGAGTACAAGCACTCTCTTCGCGCCAGACTTGCTCCGTCAAGCATGATCAGGTTCATGCGGTGGACTCGGGCGATGTTGCAAGAGCGCTCGAGCACCACGCCGAGCCTGTATCGTCGTCTGGGCTGATCTAGCATGGTTGCAATTTCTCCTCCCCAGCGCAAGCTCGCACCGGTGCGCATGTCCCGATCAGACTATGGCACAAACGCCCGCCTCTACCCATTCTCTGCGCAGCGGACAAAACATTGACTATATAAAATGTGCAATGAAAGCGCTATACTGCGCGGCGCCGAGACTTGAGTGCACGTGACGTGGCAAGGACCAAAGGAGTTGAGCTGACCCAGCACCGTTCGTGACGCCGAAGCATGATAATAAGGCTTGGACATCTGGAAATGCCACGGAGTATGAGGTCCAAGGAAGGGGTGCGCAAGGCGTGCAAAGGAAGTACGATATCAGCCGAAAGGACCATCAACAAAGCACGAAATCATGGTGGCGCAGGCGGCCGCGCTGTAGGCTGGGAGGTGCCAAACACACAGGGCCGCATCTTGATAGATGGTTTCCACCCGCTGCCGATGGTTTCGTGATGCCGCCGGAATGTTGGTGGGTGATGTTGATGGCGCAGAGAGGAGGCATTTGGTGAGAGTGAGGTGTGTCGGTGATCCTGATTTTGGAAACGCTAGCCGGATGGGAACTAAGAAGCTGACATTTGGGATTGTTCGTTCCTCACAGAAGCCGCATGCACCCACTAGGCATAACACCTTACCTTTCCTTTCAGTCCCGTCTCACGAAAATGAATCGTCTGTGATCATGAACTACCTCTTTTATCACATCGACGCTGCATTCTCGAATTTCTACCTATAGAACCGACTTCGTCGACCCTCTCAATCTACCACCACCCCACCCGGGACTGGCGAACTTTTAATCACGCCAGTCACCACACAGAAGATCTTCTTGTCTTCACGCCGCCCTTGCACACCTAATCGGCTCGACTTCGCGAAAGCATTGCTGTGGACCTAGACTCCCACATATCGCCATGGACAACTCCAGCCATGACTATGCACATTCTCACAGGCCAAAGCCCATACCACCGCACCTCGTGAACGGCCACTCCCCACTGCACCCACAAGCCTCCACGGAACGAGACAGTCACCGAGAGATCGCAGCCATAAGATCATCCATGGGTCCTCGCAGACAACCTGTTAACATGGACGAGCTTGAGAATCCTACCGCATACCCCATCTCCTCACTGCCGAGGGTCAACGGCGGGCACGAGGTCAGGTCAAGTGCTTCCAGACAGTACGATGAGGTCGATGATCACGACATGGAAGACTTGGAGCTGAAAGTAGCTCGTGCTGATCCTGATGAGCCCATTACACCTCCAATGACCAGCCGCTCGAACTCGCCGTTCACCAGTGCGTCTACTGTTGACATGGACGGACTTTCATGGCCAAGTGTTGGCACTTTGGGACGATTGCAAGAACGTGAGAGCCCTGGAGAGGCGCAGAAGAGGCTAGACAAGTTATCCGGCGCAGTACGGACCATACTAGAGTGCATTGGAGAAGATCCAGACAGAGAAGGCCTGCACGGAACGCCAGAGCGATACGCGAAGGCTATAATGTTCTTCACAAAGGGCTACGAAGAGAATCTACGGGACATCGTCAATAACGCCGTGTTCAACGAGGATCACGACGAGCTCGTTATCGTCAAGGACATCGAAGTCTTCAGCCTTTGTGAGCATCATCTCGTGCCGTTTACCGGCAAGGTAAGTGCGGCATGATTGTCGTGATTGAGCATGTCTGATCTCGTGATAGATGCACATTGGGTACATTCCCAGCAGAAGAGTGATTGGCCTGTCCAAACTCGCTCGTATTGCCGAGATGTTCAGTCGTAGACTGCAGGTCCAAGAGAGGCTGACGAAGCAGGTCGCGACTGCCATATCTGAGGTTTTGAAGCCACAAGGGGTTGCAGTAGTGATGGAGGCCACGCACATGTGCATGGTGTCACGAGGCGTGCAAAAGTCTGGAGCCGTGACCACCACGAGCTGCATGTTGGGGGCGATGCGATCGCGGGCGAAGACAAGGGAGGAGTTCTTGAGCTTGCTCAATCGACGATAGAAAAGTTGTTCCAAGGCAATGATTTGGATCTTGAACGCAAAGCATGGGAGCAGTGGCGTAAAGGGAACGGTGGCTGCAGGCAACTGCTTGAGTCTTGGGCGGGAAGGGTCTCTTCAACAGACCCATGCTTCCAATGATACCAGCGCTCAACTCAGCGTAAGTTCGTTGGCAATGAAATATTACAGGATTGATTCATGATGACAGCCGTCACTGGCATCTCACGTGCCGCCAATCCGTCCTTGTGCCTCGAAGGTTGACACGGGTTATAGATGTAGTGGCTCGAGATCTCGCAAAGCTTCTGCGATTTCATCCAGGTGGCATGCGGTACTTCGAGTCGATATGAAGTAATCTAATGCCGTCACCTAGGCTTCAACATTCACTTACTCGGCGTGACTGCCAACTGCGGGACGTAACGCGACGTCAGCCGATCAAACGCTCGACTCTCAACAGTCGCATATGTAGCTGGTCGCCGCTCAGACAGGACGACTCTCATAACAATCGCTTCTCCAGTTCCCGATTGACGCCCACACAACAATAACATTGAGAGCACTTAACGCCTTGTTGAACATCACGACAAAATTCCGCCGCGAATGTCATTATGGGCATCGACCGCCTCTACTATTGGACCGCAGGGCTCATGCTCACTTCCCTCTGCTGCTGGAGCACCTGGAGACCTTTCGATGGAGGGTTCCACCGACCCAAGAACCAATATGTCAAGGAGCGCAGAAAGTCCGACGCCGCCGCAAACAAGGCGGAGCATCTCGCCAGTGAGATCGAACTCGATGGGTTGGCTGACAGAGCCAGGGCAAAGAAGCACAAGTACAAGCGAAGAGCGGCAGACGAGCACGACGACGAGCCTGCACCACGACCCAGCGCAAAGCAAGACCGACGTCGGTCTAGGGCACAGACTCCTGGTCCAGGTAGACGACATAAGCGTGGATGTGGAGATGATACACCTACCTTCAACTCCAGTAGCTACAGCAGTAGCGCCAGCTCACGGTCTCCCAAGAAGCCCAGCGCGCGTCAGCGAAGTAAAAACTACGGCGGCGCTCGAGTCAAGCCAACCGCATACAGCGACTACATCCCCGAGGTAAGTTCACGGTCGTGGCAAGGTCCTTCTAAGCAAGACTTACATATCTGATTGCAGGCATACGTCCTCGGCACCCCGGTCCCAGGCTCACCACTCGAGCCAGTCAACATCCAGCACCGCTACTCGACTCGCCCAAAGCCATCCGACTTCGCCCCAAAAGACCATAAGACCGGCCGAGCTCATAGAGATGGAGACTTCGAGACTTACAAGAACCTCTACGGAGGATACGACGACCAAATGCACGCGCCCTTCGAAGGTGCAGCATGAAGACGGTTCCGATGAGGACATAAGTATGGACGATGATGATCCAGATGACAACATGAGCACTGATAACGACAAAGGGCCCGTGCTGCTCTCTCCCGCGAAGCGCAAGTCAAGCAGTTTGCACAATCGACGAGTGTCCGCATCCCCCGAGAAGTTCGACAAGGGACACTTCGAGCCACTCAGTGTCCGGACCGATTTGACAGTGTCTAGTCGTGGCTCACCTCCCAAGAGGATTCGGGCGAACGACAGAAAGATTGAGGTTTACTATGATGCCGCCGGTACGCCACGAATCAAGGCGACACCAACCAGCGTCAGCGCTGGGTTGAGTCCGCGATCCGCCACCTTCAGTCCATATCTGACCAGTTCCGCATTGCAGCCTTCATCGCCGTGTACGACTAGTATTACATCTGGCGGCGTGGCTGTGGCCAACAGGCTACTCGCTGGACGCCCCGGTGGCCTCGCAGCTCGAAAGACGCTCAACAGGGAATTCAGTCTGCTCACGGCATTTGTCAACGACAACGCGCTCTGTATCTTGCTGGTTAGCTATCTGCCGATGACCGCTCTGATTTCGCTCTACGCGATCTCCAAGACCTTTCACTGGACCTTCAACAAACACGCGACCGCCTTTGTTCTCTCCAGCATGCGAACATGGGCACCGGATGCAGATCACATCTTCCCATGGCGCTGCTACAAGCCGTTGTGCATCAAAGATCCGACTAAGCGGCAGAAGGCGAGCGCAGAAGCCCAAGGTGCTAATATTGACATGCTGCGTGGGACTTCACGAGACGTGCCGAGTGTTCGCTGGCTGCAGATGGTGACATGGCGAGAAGGTGTGGTGAGAGACATGATCATCGAGTTGACAAGCCAGGCTCTCAGGGTACCAACAGGTTGTCTGGATGCAATGAAGGTAAGACAAGATCCGAATGGGTTACCATGCCATGCTAATATCGCTTTCAGCGAATGTGGTTCGTCCTCGACCTTCCACGAAATGCCCATCGCGTTGCCCTGATCCGCAACAAGGAGTACATCTCTGACAAAGTGTTATACCACGCCACCCACATCTTCCTCAAAATCGACATGTCCTTCACGGACCCAGGCCTTGAGCCATACAGCGCCACCGACCTGGCTAAGCTGCATTATCCGCAGGAATGGCTCCTCGGACAACCAGTCGGCTCAGCCCTACGAGAACACCTCCTCATGGAGCGAAGCCTGACTCCGCTCTGGCGAGTAATTCGAGGCTGGAACTGGAATCCAGACGAGCCAATACGAGCAATGACAGATCAGGACATCGTGAAGCTGTGGATGCGGAGAAAGGCAGTGTTACCTCCTGATGCACCAGCCGAAGTCAAAGCGCAGAAGATCCTGGGCGAAGAAATCGGCGCCGTGCCTCAAGTGGGATACGAGAGAGTCTACAGACCCGAAGACGACCCCAACCTCTCACCAGAAGAGAAAGCCAAAGCCATCGCAGCTCTTCCGCCTCCCGCGAACCGTTACCCTCCACGCCCACTCCTCACTCCAGATGATCTCATCATGCGCGAAGCAGTGCGTCGACAGCTGCGACAACATGAATGGTGGATTCCTCAAATGTTGTGGGGATTCGTCTACCCTGGAGGGAGACTGGTACCGAGTAGGACGAGAGAGCAGTTGATTTTGACTCAGAGGTCGAATCACTTTGACAGGGTTACTTCGATTCCGAAGATGGGTGACGAAGAGGACAAGGCCACGATGCCACCGCCGGCGGGAAGTGTGAGGCAGAGTATGAGCAAGGAGAAGAAGAAGAACGTGGTCGGGACTGATGAACAGCTTCCGCAGACGCCGACCACGGCGACAATGTTTCCTGGTGGTGGTGGTTCGATGCTGTAGGGTGCTCCCCTCCTTTTGGGTTGTAACACAGGAATGGACATTGCTTTACACAGTCTTCTACGATCATCGTGAGTCTGCGAAACGTCCAGCGGGATGACATTCATGCACATCATCTCCCCATGTTGGCCCATATATCGCCACACTATAGGCTCCCAACTTCGCTTCACCCTTACTTCGTCTGCAACTTCCTTCTCTTGTTCGCCTGCACCGCCGACACGGAAGAAGCACGGCAACTTTCGTCCCGCGGCATCTCCTCGTCATGCTCATGGTAAGTGCAAGTCGGCATGTCCAGTGGCAACTTGTGCTTGGGACCTTTGTCCACCGTGGAGTTCGCCCATCCGAGCATGACACGCTTCAGAAACAAAGCCGGCAAGAAGTCGTAATTGGTCTCCAGCCATTCTTGGCTCATGTATGCAAGCGCAGAATCAACAACGTAGCGACATAGAGCGCTGTTCTCCTGCGTCTCCTCGAAGGCCCGCTCGATGAGCGTGCGGGTGTATGCGCTGCCGGTCTTACCGCTGGTGTCGAGGAGTACGTCGATTACAGAGTTGCGGAGACCTTTATCTTCGATGTGATCGCCGAGGACGAACAAGTCGCCCAAAAGCATGAATCTACGTCTCGCATGCTCAGCCTCTGATGATTCCGGCGAGGAGCTGTCGGCGGTGGTGGCATGGTCGCTGATCTGGCCAGAATAGACGTAGCTGACGTAGGCCTGAAATGTGGTCGGATCCTCTTCTGCAAGTGAGATTGGGTCTCCGGTGCGGCTGCGCCAGCGGATAGAGACGGCGGCTTCGAAGAATTTGGAGTTGTTGCTCAAGATGGATGGGTGGATAGTGAATCGCTGCTTCCGTAAACCAACCTCCACAACTACGGTCTGCTCGCTGAAGTCGCACCCACTCGACGATTAGCATGAACCTTGCATGAAGTGACGAGAAGACTCACTGCGTGCGCCTGGGATATCCTGGAGAAGCCATGATGCCACTCATAGTTGGTATAGCTAAATAGGCTGTTGTGACGGTTATACAAGATGAACCGGGCTTGACGGAAGATGAAGCAGCAAGATATAGTCACTCTAGGTGAGATTTTGTGCTTGAGCGAAATTACTCTTGCTGATGCTCACCTCACTCAAATGCGGTTCACGCATTGACAGAGAAGCTCACACGACTTGTTTAGAACTCACCTTGACTCTGTTGAACCTCATACTGGCAAGGCGTAGTCGAGTTGACGCACAATGCCCATAGGAATGTACGTCGATTTGGTGCATGCAACCCATACCGTCTCTTGCCTACTTTTCAGGTATAGCACCCGCAAACCCGCACTCGCTTAAGTCTTCAGCGTCATGGTCTTCAGCACCAACTTCGGCATAGGCTTTACCTCCCACCTTAATCTCACCGCCGGCAAGATCGTGCTGCCACCGCGCAGTACCAGATGCTCTACGCGAGTACCACTGCGGATCCAGAGACGACTATAGCATCTGATGGCGCGTGTACAGGATCTACGCATCCGCATAAGCCCAGACATAGGCGTCATGTTCCCGCCGTATCAAGATTGCCGTGCTGCCGTGAGTCGCACGACTCCGCGAAGCAATGAGCGATATGATCGAAAGCGCATATTGCGTGACCGCAAACAACACAACGCCTACAGACTTGTTCGATCCACGCGCGAAGGAGGAAGTGCCGATCGAAATGGTCGAGGGGATGCGGATGTGGTCTGTGGAGAACAGGTCGGTGGACATCGGGTGATTCTCGCCGGGTGTCTGGTCGAGCCGGGATATCGCTCAAGCGTGACCGCAACAGAGGTCTGGAATATATCTTGTGCGAGGAAGGGACTCGCGACATCGCTGTGATGCTCTATGTTCACGGTCCGTCAAGTGAAGTAGGATCCGGTTGGTCGGTCAGTTGTTCAGTTCTGCGCTTCATCATTCAGTCACCCAGGAAGGTGTCAACCGATTTGACCAGTTGCCTGTTGCGCGCGCTGACAACAGTAAGCACATATGAAGCGGCTGACCAAAAAGCGAGCCAATGTCTCGCTCTCGAAATTGCTGCGATATCTGAGGCTGACAGAAGTCGTCTGTGGTAGTTCCGGGAGTCCCGAGCACTTGGCGTCAGTCTTGCACCCATCATTGCCGTACCGCCTCTCCATTTCAGTAATTCCCGGCTTACGGCTGGCGAAGATTGTCTGCAATAGAGGGACTATAGTCGGTCGTCCTGCTGTATGGGCTCGGTGTGTAGCAGATCCCGAGATACCTGCCGTTGCTGCAAAGTGACGCTTCCGAGTCGGCCTCGTTGTGCGTCACGAGGACCGCGGACGGATGTCGGTGTGCTTCAGGACAGTATTGTTGAGGTGCACACTGGATGGTTCGGACGCAAATAGCTTGTGAGAAGAAGGGTTGCCATCGTCACGACACCGGATCGTTCAACAGACGTCAAGATTTCGGGTCTCTGACTCGCGTCCCGCCGTTGGTCATGCATAGCCGTTGTTACGACGCATAAGTCCCAACCAGGCCGGGTAGTGCCTGGTCAACCTTGGGAAGAAGGTTACCCGGTACTGTCATGCGAGCCAATGGCTGGGCAATCTGACGATACTTACACCCCGGTTGTCCCTACTCGGCGGGAAGCAACACCTGGCGTGCTGGGCAGAGCCGCAAAATGCCAGCAGAACGCGAATTGAACCAATAGCTGTTTCGGAAACGCCCTGTCATGCTTAGAGCCAACTGCAAATTACCTACAGTGTGGATGTTGGTCTCCCTCGAGCCGGGGAGAAGGCGGTGTGCCTTCCGCGAAGCCAAAAGCTGTTGGTTCCGAGGTCCAGACCTGCCATATCGGCTTGTTGATGTTGGACGTTGGTGCTGAAGCCTGCTAATTTGCCTTTTCGAGCTTCGATGATGCATCCAGGTATCGGTCCGTAGCAGGTCACGATGGCGGTGCTCATGTGGCTTCGAACGTGAAACCATTGGCGGCTTCCAAGCTGCGTTGTGAATGCCTGCCCATTGCTCTGTTGGCAAGAAAGCTAGTCGCGCTGTATGACGTTTTGATCATTCGCTCATGCTATGGCGAGCAGAATTTTAGCAGAGTGTCTACGATTGAATGCTCGAATAATGTTTGTTACTGTCTTCAACAGCGGACAGCCGCAACAGAACCCTATGCATGTGAGTGATTATTGGATAGCTCGTATGCTGCCCAGGGACTTCATTTGCTATGCTTTCTCTTTTCCTGGTCTCGATCGAACCAGTCCGCCGGTCGAGCAAGGGCTCGTCGAATGGTCGGGAACTTCTTCCGAGGTTCGAATGTGGCCCCACTACTTCATGGGGATCACGTTGAAGTAAACTTTGAGACGTTACAGGGCGGAACGATTGACAGTTGATGTGTCGAGGTAGGGGTGGCTGGTTGAGTTCAGGTCGAACGGAAGCTCGACATCATCTGCCAAATGCCGGATCGTTGTCAATATCTTGTTGAAGGTGGGTCATCGTGTAGCATGCACTTCCTATTCTCGTTCTTCTGATGTATAACGTCGCGTGCTCTCATCCGCGCGGTGACGAACCGTGTATTGGGCCCAGATTTAGCCCATTGCAAAGGCGCCTTTTGCAGCACGAAGTCAGTGAAGCCCCGTGAGCCGCAGATGTGCTGCGGCGCTGGATGCTCTGCAATGCTCACTGCGAGCCGGAATGAAGTGTCGCCAGTTTTGCGGACGATCAGGTTCGTGGCAGGCTCTGTTCGGCTGACAACTCCGACCACAAACCACGCAGAGTGGAGAAGCAGGGTTTCTTTGCTAACCTCCACTTGAGGCCTGGGTCAGCGCAAGGATTGTGAGCAGAATCTGGGAAACTCTCAATAAGCTGGAAGGGAAACCCATTACGCAAGTCCAGGCTTGACCAGCCGAAATCTCTGTGGGAAAGCGAATCATCAGCTCAGGACGCTGGACAGCGAACGGTGGACGTTCTTTACGGTCGCGCAAGTCACAAGTGTCCACCTGTATTGAGAAATCTTTCGGCGCTGATCAACAGTTCAACCAGAACTGACGCCGGGATGCCGCTGTAGGGCTTGGTTGGTGTGGGAGCCGAATGTGTGAGAAGCTCCACAAGGACATAGGTCGTAATTGTAGTACTGCCACGAGGGTTCCCTATAGCGCGGTCAACTTATGCATCGCATATCATGGAAACATAGCAGGACAGCATGAAGTCAAGAGAAGCATTGCGTCCCAACGGCATACAGTGGAAGGCTGACGGTTTGATCGACAAGTGCGAGCCGTTAGAGCTAATGCTGCGGCCAAAAAATTCTGCAGACGATACTTCTGCTAGGCGCTGACTCAGGTCTGGTGGGCATCTGGGCGTACAACCACACCCTGCACAGCATCTCTTCCTACATCGGTCCCGGGGTCACTGGCACGGGATGCACCACAGCAGTTCCGGAAGCCGCTGAGTCCTCTCTGGCCAGCTGGAAATAGTGCAGGATAGAGCGGCCACTGACGGTTATAGGCTGAGCGGGCCCCATGTGGTGTCTGGAGTACTCGGCCGTCCAAGGGCAACGGCCAAAATGGGAAAAGGGTGAGTGCCATCTTGGTCGATTTGTGATCCTCGTGGTGTCCATGCGCCAATCTCGGTCAGGCTCGCTGAGAAGCTTTGGCATGGAGCGCAGGCGCGAGCTGTCGGCGCGTTTGTGATGTTAGCACGCTCGCCGTCGTCGGTGAGTCAGTGCGTGAGTTGGGTCCCGTGACGGTCCTGCATCCGTGTTGTAATGGATTGGTCGTGTTCTGGCGGTGCGGTGGAGGGAGGGTGCAAAGTAGCGGAGCATTGGAAACGCCGGGCTCGGGGCAGACTCGCCGGCTAACACTTGGCCGAAGCAGCAGCAGCAACAGCAGTGGTATCCGAAGTTGGGATTGCCTTGTTGCTGTTCCTGCTCCTGTTCCTGTTCCTGGACCTGTTCCTGTTTCCTGGAGCAGCCTGGGACAGACGCGCCCCCTCCTCCCGGCGACCCTTTGTGTTTGTGCGAGCTGCCGCGTAATGTCGACTCTGACCGCGGCAACATTTCGCAGACACGAGAACTGTGAGAGACCGTGCCCTGCCCTGCCCTTCCCTGCCTTCCGACGCTCGGGCTCCTCCCGCCTGCTGCTGGCAACCTTGGCTACCTCAGTCGCGCTGTCGTCGCTTGCCGGCGGGGCGGCGGCCAGCACGGCGGCGGTGGTGTTTCTCTCGACTGTATCCCATGCCACCGCACTCATCGCAAGCAGAATCTCGATACCGCCGACATGCCATGCGACGGCGCTCCACCACGTCCACTTCGCGCGGCAGCGACGCTCTACCGACCCGCGTCCCAAGTTTCACGGTTCGGCTGATATGCCGCTTATGCATGGCCGATGCGGATGGCTGAGAGCGCCAGCAGGGAACGCCTGCACCTCGCACCACGACGCTTGAGCCGTCGCCTGGGACACAGACATGGGGTGGCTCCTGCCAGCCCGACCACGCTGCTGCGGCCGCCCGTCGTCCAATTCCCTCTACGCTGCGAGTGTGCGTCTGCCAAAAGCCGCGTCGTCGCGGCGCTCGACCACACAGCTCCCCTCCTCGCGCATGTCTTGCAACCGCATCCGATGCTCATCTCTTCAAGCCAGCAGAAGAGTGCTCTTGGTTCTTCGGGTGCAGCACGAGGACGGCCAAGGCCAGCATGTTTGGTCGCGGCGATTGGCTACGCAACATCCTTGCCCATGACACGCGTGGCGCACGGCTCCTGTTTCCAACACACGCCCAATTGTACTGGGACGTTGACCCGATTTCCACATGGTCCCTTCACCGTCGTCTCCGCAGTGTTCTGCGCCCTCGACCAGGATGATCGATGAGGGCGTTCAGGCCGTTGCAAATAATGGGAAGCACCCTAGTCGCACAGGCGGTAGGTCGTACAATTTTATCTGCACGACCTCGAGTACCCCGATTAAGCTTGCGGTTCTCTCGCTCTTACCACCTCTCTGTCATAATTACTGACGCCTTCGCCGCCGCGACTCTTCGCGCCCTGTCTTCCTGTTGGACTGCTGTTCTTGCTTCACCAGCTTAAGACGATCTCCCGCTGCCCGTCATACACACGCTTCCTGCAGGGGGTCGACTCCCACAGTCAGCGCTCTGGCGGCACGACGTACATACAGCAACCGACAGCGATGATCGCCACCGCGGCGCGATGACGAACAAACTGTTGGCACCTCCAGATCCTGCTGGTCACCACTTTCCAGACGACACATTGCGATCTATGGACTCTACTGCGATCAAAGGGAGTGCCACGGGCCGGTCGTGGTCACGCGGCGAAACCTCGAGCCAGGCATCACGTTCACCGGAATCAACGCGGAGAAAACGGTTATCGTTCTTTGGTCGATCGAGCTCAGAGGCGTCGAAAGAAAGCGCTCCCTCTCTGCACTCCGCGATGAGCTCACAGAATGATTCGCGACCTGGCACTGCTCGGAGTGAGAGTCGGAGGAGGACCACAGATCCTTTGGAAAGCATACGTAACTCTCTCCTCAGAGGGCGAAGTCGTCTCGATACTGACGGTGCTGATGGCGAAGTCAATCCATCGCGATCGACCTCACGCTCTGTTGAGCCTAGCAGATCTAGATCCCGCCGCAGTGAGTCAAACGATCGAATGATAACGGCGTTGGGCTAATTTGTCTCGCTGAAGGTACCTCGTTACGATCCTTGGCAAGATTCGAGAAGCCGACGCAGAAACCCATTGAGGATCAGGAGAAAGAGTGTAAGTAGGCGCTTGGTACGCGTTGTCGATCTTGACTAATCTATTCAGACTATCAATATCGGAAGAAGTCCAGCATCTCACCACCATTCAATTTCCAGCACGTCACACATACAGCTCGGAAGCATCTACCGCAGCTGGAGACTGTCGACGAACGAGAATTGAAGACGAAGTTCTGGCAATTGAATGCCTATCAACGGCCGAAAGAAAGGCTTAACGGCATCAAAGCGGATGATCTGGGCAACCGATCTCGATCCGGGAGCGCATCTTCAGCGCAACGACCACCCACTCCGCCACGGAACACAGTGCCATCGGATCACGTCGTAACTTCACCGCAGCCAGAAGTGATCCGCAGTCCGGACGAAACGTTGTTCGATGAAACCCAGGAGACCAAGTTCAGCCCGGACGACGCATATACGTCGTTGGAGGAGGTCAACAAGCTTGACATGGCTCAAGCGTCACCCACAGTCCCGGCAGCCAAACATTGCTCTTCTATGAGTGCTTTGAGATCGCCGACATTCGGCAACAAAACGCAATTGCTGCGTACGTCCGGATCGTTTGACACTACACTCGCGCCTCGAAGTCCACCCCGAAGTGGTTCAAGGAGAGCGCGGACGAGTCTACCTGCTGGACAGATGCCGAGATGTCAAGCTGCAGTGGAGAAGGAGGAAGGCGACGGACTGAAGAAAGGCCGTCTTGCGGGACAAAGCTTCCGCGAGAAGCAACCATTACCAGCAATCCCGCAGGAGTCGGCGTTAAGACCGACGTTGAAAGCCCACATTACAAACGTACCTCAACGAGCGCCTTCTTATTCACTGTTCCCTTCTGTAGCTGCGAAAAGGACGGAGGACCAGCCCGGATGTACCGTCTCGGAGTCGAAGAGAAAACAACCAGAACACGCTTTGCTGAGCGAGACAAAGCGATCATCTAGATTCACACATGTGACAAGTACTTCAAAGTCTTTCAGCTCGCTTGGAACAGACTTTCTATGCGATTCGAGCTGGGAAGATGATATCGACTTTGCGTATGAACAAGCGGCGGAAGCAATGTGCAACTTCGACTGGGAAACGGCTTCTGCTGCAACGTCAAAGCGGACCGCCGAAGATGAGACAACTTCACCGTCTGTGCGACCATCACCGGACATTCTTGGAAGTGGCGTCAGTAGCCACGGTCGCGGGATACGGTTTTCTGCCTGGATTAATCGGCCATCCGCGTTCACTTCCAACAGCTCGCTGAGCACACGACAAACGTCAGACACTTCCGTACATACACAGGCGAGTACCAATAGCGAGGCACCTTCGTTGAATGCGAATACACAACACAAGCGCGGAACTTCAGTCGGACACAAAGGATTCCTAGCAGCTAGAAGCGCATCAACTGAACCTCTGCGTAAAAGTCCGGAATTCTCGCCGCAATACAGCTCTGCCCATGCTAAGACACCGCCTCCAAAGTTCAGTCTGACGGAAGCAGACGAGACTACTGATAGGTCCACATACAGTCCCGCGACCAGTACGTCGTACTTTCCCATCATCGACAGCACAATACCGGAATACTTGAGTGACCCGGAATCTGATCGACCTGGTGGCGCGCGTCATCGCAAGTCAAGTTCGTATGGATCATTCGAGAGCAGCCAGAAGTCCACACAGTCTCTGCAGACGAGCAACGACACGACGCGATGGTCCTCAGCATCCGCGAGCTCGATTCCAGACCTGATGCACAGCAAGCGCATGAGCAGATCGAGTATACATCTGCGAGGTAGAGTCTCAAAACCTCTTGAGTCTGTCCCACACAGTCCACATGCTGAGCTCCCTGAGTTCTGCAACAGGGACAGTGTTGTGCAGCGCGACAGCCTCAAGATTCCATCGAACTGGGAGCGCGCCTCGCCGGATCCGATCGTGATGCGTAGACCGGAGAATCCCGGCGACACATCTCTGCTGCTCTCGGCTGGGAGGACTGTACAGCGGGATCGCTCTACGACGCCTTCGAACTCGAGGCATGGCTCGCGCAGCAACATCGGTGATACGCCCTCCGCAACAGAAGAGGAGGGAGGATGGATATGACGCGATGAGGGTAAAAGCACGAGCGATACGAAGAATGGACACTCCTTTAGATGCGTTGTGTTCAGTGATATGTCACTACGAGCCGGACAAGTTGGGTTTGATTGCTGAACTACCGTGAGTATGCGTTGGGGCGGCGTAGTACCACAGATACCCTTTTCTTTGGTGGCGAAATTTGTTAACAGAAGGTTTTGGTATATATGGTGACATCAGCAAATTGTATCATCATGAGCGCAATCGTCCACTCCAATCCAGTGCATTCCAAAACAGTGAAGGTGGCGATAGGGCAAGGGGTGGATGGCGGAAGGGCTTCCGGGAGCGGGCCAGACCGCCGAGCCCCCAAACTTTAATCGAATTGGTGTGGTTGTCCTTGACGCCCGGCAACAGCAGCTCAGCTTGCTCACGAACCAACCATTGTCAATCGCTCTTAACTAAACTGGAAAGGTGACTGACTCTCTTGGTGACTACTTCTCCTGTTATCGTGCATACAGTGGATTGGCACTACTGCGACTACGACTAAGTTGTCCGCGCATTATTGTATACGCAGCATCTTTGGCCAGCAACTCTTGCTTCCGAGAAGGATTGGACTGCACGTATAACATGCAAAGTTGGAGCGAGGGCCATGGCGGTGCTTGAGCAGTCTTGGTGGGTCGCGGGACACTCGTGTAGAGTGGCTGATGAGCACGGGAAAATGCTGACGGCCATGTGCTCTAGGGTAAAAGTCCAGGAGAAGACATTTGGAAAATGGTATGTTTGCTGCAGACAGCACTCTTGCAAAGGCGAAGAACATGTGCTAACCACAATACCTCCCAGGCTCAACAACAAACTCAAAGCGCGAAACGTCCAGATCGATAACCTCGTCACCGACCTCTCTGACGGTATCATCCTCATCCACCTCCTCGAGATACTCTCCCAAGAATCACTAGGACGCTATGCTGCCCGGCCGAAATTGCGAGTGCAGCGATTCGAGAACGTCAATATCGCGCTGGACTTCATAAAAGCACGAAAGATCCAGCTAACGAATATTGGTGCGGAAGATGTCGTGGATGGGAACCGCAAGATTATACTCGGACTGATATGGACGCTCATCTTGAGGTTCACGATCAGCGATATCAATGATCAAGGTCTAAGCGCAAGGGAAGGACTGCTGCTGTGGTGTCAGAGGAAGACGGCGTGTTATGATGAGGTGGAGGTGCGGGATTTTTCGAACAGCTGGAATGATGGACTGGCTTTCTGTGCGTTGCTGGACATTCACAGGCCGGATCTGATTGATTATGATCAGCTGGACAAGTCGGACCACAAGGGAAACATGCAGCTGGCCTTTGACATTGCGAGTAAGGAGATTGGGATCCCCGAGCTGCTGGATGTCGAAGATGTGTGTGACGTTGCGAAGCCGGACGAGAGGTCGCTCATGACATACATTGCCTACTGGTTCCATGCTTTCTCGCAGATGGAAAAGGTTGAGAATGCTGGACGGAGAGTCGAGAAGTTTGTCGCCAACATGCAGGGTGCGTGGGAGATGCAGAATGACTACGAACGACGCATTCGAGCGTTAAAGGCGTCGATTGCGAAGCAGCGTGAGGAGTGGACAGCGGCTATCTTTGACGATACATATGCAGACGCGAAAGAGCAGAGTCGGCAGTTCACAGCATACAAGCGAAGAGGAAAGCGGGACTGGGTTGCAGAGAAGAGCGATCTCGCTGGCCTGCTCGGCAACATCAAGACGAAGCTCAACACATACCGCTTACGGCCATACCAGCCACCTGCGGATTTGAGCCTAGAAGCTCTCGACGAAGCATGGATGGGTCTCATGGAGGCAGAGCGAACTCGAAGTCAGGTCATCAACATGAAGATCCGCGACATCAAGAACAATCTGCGACGCTCGTTCGCCGATAAAGCTAATGACTTTGCACTGGCGCTGCAGACCATTAGCGTCAGTATATCGGGACTAGAAGGAGACGTGGAAGATCAACTCGAGCACTCAACGCGGATATCGCAGAACCTCCCACCCCTCGACCAGTACCTCGACATCATTTCCGACCTCGACCAGCGATGCACAGAAGCCAACATCGAAGAGAACGACTTCACCACGTACACGTACGACGAACTCGCCTACGAACTCAGCCTCGTACGTTCTAGCGTGCAGAAGAAGCTCGCCTTCCTAGAGAATCAAATGGTTGCTCGTAACATGACCAACCTCACCCCGATCCAACTAGAAGAATTCGAGTCCGTCTTCCGCCACTTTGATCGCGACCTCTCCAACTCCCTTCAAGAACTCGAATTTTCGGCCGCCCTCGCCTCTCTAGGCCTCGTCTACGACGAACAAGAAATGCACGAACGCTTCATCGAGGTCGCTGGACGCGGCGGGAATGTCACTTTCGAGCAGTTCATCCGGTTTATGGTGGATGTAACGGAAGATCAGAATACGGCTGAGCAGGTCTTTGAGAGTTTTCGAGAAGTCGCGGATGGGAAGCCGTACGTGACGGAATTGGATCTTACACATTCGCTCATTCCGGATGAGATTGTGGAGCAGCTTGTGCAGAGTATGCCGGCGCATAAGGGGCCAGATCTTCGGGAGGATCGCGATTTGCCGAAGTATGATTATGTCAGTTTTGTGAGTAAAGCCAAGTACAGTAGCCCTGTGGCGACATCTGAGACGAAGTCAGAAAGCTCAGGGCTTCTGTTCCCCAATTTGGAGACACGGCGGCTAACCTACCTCATCTCTAGATGGAGAGATATTTGCATGGCGAGAAGAAGGGGGAGCATGGACAGCCGAATGGAAAGCATGAGTAGGATGGCGCATGATGCTGCAAGAGATTGCAGATGGCAAGTGGCGATTGAGTTGCAAGTGGAGTTATGCTGGCGTTTTGGGAAGCGAAACAGTACTTGGAGATCGGTCAGGTTTGGATTTTGGTCTTCTGTGGTCTTGGACACACACAGAGAGTTGGCTTGGCATATTGCATAGTGATACCACAGGATGATGAGGATGAATAGACAGAAGTAGAATTGACGAAGGCTTGGTCATTGTCTAGTCGCCTTGTCAGGTTGGACTTTCAGCTGCCCTCGAATGGCTATGGGTTGTGCACTGGCATCAGCCCGGGACATCACCGCAAGAGTAAGAAGAGCTCCCCGACGGTGTGGTATTCTAAATTGTCGATCAAGTCGATGATCTCCTGCGCCTTCTTCTCACCGTAGACTGGATCTGCCAACGAATGAAATTTCTCGTCGACCCTGTCCCTGGTGAAGGGATGCTGGACTTCGCCGAGGGGAAACTGCTGACGGACTTTATCGACTCGCCCATCCTGCCATTCAATTTGTACAACTGCCGCGAAACCATGCATGGCCTCATCAACCAGGACTTCCAGCTTGTCGCAAAGCTCCACAATACCCCGATCCTGCAATTTGTGATACGCCTGGATGCCCGTCGTTGAGCCATAGAGTAACGCATTCGCCGTCTGGAAATACACCGAGAACTGTGCATCGATATTATTCATCGGATGGATCTTGTTCGGCGTTGGATCCCCCACCAACGTGAAACTGCTCTGTGGCATCGTGAGCCTCACGTTCCTCACCATCTCCGGCTTGATACCGCCCTCCCTCTTCCAGACCTGCCCAGCAATCTCAATAAAACAATGCGTCATCCTACAAGCCGGATACGGCTTCAAACTCGACTCCAACCAAACCCAGTCTTGCCCCAACCCTGCCACCAATCTCTCCGAATCCTTCTCCCCGCCACTATACCCCTGCAGAAACCCCATCTTCCCCTCGATACTCTTCGTCGCTCCCACAACGCCCGCCTCAGCCAAACTTACGCACATGAACGCATCATGCACCGCAAAGCCTGGGTGCAGTCTTTTGTTCCAACTCCCATTCTCTAAATACTGCATGCTCCCCGCCGCCTTACTTCCCGCGAGTCCGAACGCCATCTCCACCACTTCCGCAGACAGGCGCTTAAGGCTTGCAATTGCAGCCACAGCCCCGAAGATGCCCGCAGTCCCTGTGTTATGAAACCCCCGCTCGTAACTCGCCATCCCGAGCTCCCGTCCTAGACGGCATGTTACTTCGTAACCTATGCTGATGGCGAGCATGAAATCGCCGGCGTTTCGCGAGGTATCCATGAGTTCCGCCTGCGTCATTGCCGCAGAGATGGCGGTCACGCCGGCATGGAGAGTCCCGAGTGCGTAGGTATCATCGTAATCTAGAGAGTGCGCGAAGGCGGAGTTGAGGAGGGAGGCGTACTGAGGGAGGAAATGGGGAGAGCTGTGGCCAATGACGGTGCTAGAGCCAGTGGTGCCAGGGCCCTGAAGAGCAGAAATAGCATTGTATATCGGTTGCGTGGAAGAGGCGTTGTGGAGCGCACCGAGGGCGACAGCTGTGTAGTCTATGAGGACTTCTTTCACTTTGGTTGTGATCTGCGACGTGAGGTGGGTGGTGTTGGAGGTGGCAATGAATTTGGACAGGATTCGGGTAACCGGGATTGTGGTGTAACCATTGGTTGTGGCTGTCAATTCACTCATATTGGTCGTTGGTATGTCTTGGGGCGTTCTTCTCTATGAGATAGTATGGTGAAGCGTGAGATGTAGTCAAGTATAGCTCCGACAACGGCTGGAGCTGTCGACCAGACCCCTCATGCAAGAGGTGTGATCCTTGCCAGTTCGATGCATGCGATCATGCTACCACATAGATGGAAGTAACTCCAGCAGGGCATATAAGCACTTTGTGGAGAGCTTCTTGATCGTCGACACCAAAGGTCTGTGTAGTCGAGATGAACATGAAGTCCGAAGGGATGTGGTGAAGGAAGCTTCCGGCGTTTGCCGGCATTTGCAAGGGTATTGGAACCATGCCTAAGCAAGGTAACAACTTCAAGCGGATGACAATAAGACCAGATCTCCGACGCACTACATATGAGCTGACAAGCCACTCCGTGCATTCAACCACGCTCTCTACGTTTGCCAAAGCCCTTGCGCAACCGTGACTTAAAGATCAGAGCTACATGTCAGTTAGAAGGGAACACGGTCAACTTCCTTTCTCTAACCACGTACCTTTCGCACCTTCTCAGAGTCTGTATGGCCACTCGTCCTTATTATACGTATGGCCGCAACAGACCCTGTCACATGGATAGAACACAATCGGTACCGTACCTGGGCTGCCCTAGAGCAGCATCGAGCGCGGCAGATCTGTCGTTCGGCGTGCCAAGAGAACCAATTGGCATTGCAGTAGACACTAACGGTGGTTCCGCTGGTTCAGAAGTGTTCTCTGGATCCCGCTGTCCAGGCTGGAGACTCATGGCGGGCGAAGAGGAGAGAGGAAGCGCTACACAGAGAGACTGTGGCGAACAAGGGAGGGCAGGACTTGTTAGATCAAGTTTGTGGGGAGTGCTATTGGTGATGGCTTTGGGTTTTGGTGATCATGATGGTCAGTGAAGTTGATTGTTGGAGCACGTATGCTCTCCGGACACATTGCAACCACATTCGTCGTTCTGCGACGATATTGCCTTCTAGGAGACATTGACACGATCGGTACCGTCCCGTGGACCAAGTCTGTCAAGGAAGTTTCGACCTCCAGATCATAAGGCCGGGCATCGCTGCACACTGTCGCCAATCGTCCATGGATCGGAGCCTTCCCTCACCGTGTGATTCTCGGAATCCAAGCTGTAGCAGGGCGGGATGCCGTCGTTAGAATTTCTGCCGTGCCTACGAAGCATATCGGTCATTTTCGGCCTTGGAAGAAGAAGGAGAAGAAGAAGAATAAAAAGAAAATGAAGGAGGAGCATAAGCGCAAAGACGTCGAGCATGCTGGACATGGACCACGCGGATGGAATGCACTGCCATGTAACCGAAGCTTGATCATTCATGTAAAGGGAATTCGAAGCAAGAGCCACGTGCGCGTTGCAAACATCCCTGCAAAGTTTTTCCACCCAGCCTCTTCTGGCATCACTGTACGCAGGACAACCGTTGCTCTTACGGCCATCGAGCGACTCGTCATATCGTCTCTCCAAACAGGCCATGCTCCCTCCACCCCATCGCCCTGACATAAATCTTGCAGCTCTCCAGCAGCCTGCCCTTCGGACCGCCCGTTCCTCGCTCCTGCTCATTTGGCATAGTACGCACATCCTGTCCACGAAATGCACCGAAAGCAAAGTGGAAATCATATGGCTTCACGATTTGCCAGATTCGCAGGATCTCATCAGGATGCAATGGGATCCGATTTGGGATGCTGTACCACAGCGTGAACGAGATTACACCCTCCTTGCCGGGGACAGGATTCGTCGCAGAAGGGGATGTGAAGATTGTGTCTGCGATGAAGAGGATATCGTTCCAATGTAAGAGCAGACTGCCTGGGAAGTGACCGCCAGCGAGAATGGCAGTTACCCCTGAGCCTTCGAGGATAGGCGTGTATATGTCGTGCAACTACCGAAGCTCTACGCCTGGAACATCGACTCGCTCCAGCCAGATCTTGTCTGGCGCGCCGACCTATGCCATGCTCAGTATCAGAGGTTAAAAACACTTCCTGTTGTAGTGCAACTTTGTAGGAAGAGGTGGTGTCGGCTAAACTGGAGCAGACACTGCTTTCGGCATAACATCGGGCCACTCACATATACTGGACAGTTGAACGTCCTGGACCAGTCGGCCCATGTCGAATAGTAGTGTGGATGTGATATGACGATCGCCTCAAGACCACCCAGCTCCACGATCTTGTCGACTGTCTCTTGGTCGATCAACGGTATCAAATCCCACAGTATGTTGCCCTTGTCGGTCTGGATGAGCTCGGCACGCTCTCCTATGGCGAACTAAGTAGATGTGAGTGTTTCCAAAGCGAATTTGGCACAGCCATCTTACAGAAGGATACGTCTTCACAGACCAGACTTTAGAATTGTGCTCATCCTGCCACCAGACGTTCTTATGACCAGCATCTTTAAGCTTCCCCAGCGTGGTGAAGACTTGACCTGTGGCAGGGACGTACTGTCTTGGATCGTTGCAGACCTTGCACTCATCTTGACCGGAGTCCTCTCTCACGGCATACTGCGTGCCGCATTCGTTGCAAATAAGAAGATCGTCGGAAGATTGTAGCACGGGTTTGCGAGGACACATGATGGAAATCAATCAGTATGCTTACCACAATCACTCATCAAGATAGCAGGGATGCAACGGACCATCTTATACCGGGTCCCATATCGAGAACGACATTTGCTAAGCTGCACGAGCATGGCGCCCTTCAAGGCGATCTTGCTTGTTCAGCAAGCAGGCCGCTCCATATGTCATCGCGGAATTATTTCAGCTTCACATGCAGCTTCAATCTGCTTCGGGGAGCTCTTCGCGACGGCAGGATCCTTCGGCTGGCAGGAAGGGCACGTGATGGACATGGAGTTCGGCCATGTAGGAAAAAGTCGCTTCGTGATATGAGAGCTGATCTTCTACGAAGATTGTCAAGCTGTCTCGTACGTCTACTTTCCGGTACGACTCGTTATAGCCACTGAACCATGTTCCCTCCGTGTAGGTTGTTGGGCTCGTTCCATATGCCTCCGCTTTTGATTCGACTGTGCTGCCGACTGAAGTATACCGACATTTCGAAGGCACCACATCCGAGACCTCAGCGTCGCTCGGCGGGGCCACGATGAGCTGTACTCTCAACACAATTCTCTCTGCCTCCCCACTAGCCTGCGCTTGGTCCCACCATCGACACTCCGGTACTTCCTCGTTGTGCTCGTGGTACGCGCATGGAGGCATTTCAGCGGGATGCGTACTTTGCGTGATCTCGCCACCTCCCCGAGCGCAAGCAATATCAAAGACGAAGTTCGGATCGATGATATTCCGGTTCGACTCCAACCACTCGACATCAAGATAGTACGTGTAAAAGTCTTTGACGAGCTTGCGCAGCACTGATGCCTTGGGGACTTTGCTGTATGCAATCCGAGTAGCGACCGGGCTAGGGTAATTCAGAACAGTTCCATATAGATCGAGAATGCTATCGAGGACGTCGTTACGAAATCGAGTATCATCGAGAAGATCTCTAAGCACATACAGCTCGGCCATGATCTGATACCGTATCGCTCTTGGGGTATCAGTTTCGGTCTGCTCGGGCGTCATGACGACAACCTCGCCAGTGAAAATGTGCTGCAAGTATGTGTTGCATAGCTCTAAGACGTAGGCAGAAGAAGCAGTGAGTGCACACAACATGATTCCAAATGTTCAAGATGCCTTCACTGCGGCGATAGCTGCATAGCACATGTCAGCAGAAGCCTCTTCACACGGAGGCGAGAACGTACTTGCATTACTCCGGCACTCGAGGTTTTGACCGCATCCGTTCATGCATTACCTGGGCTATAATTTGTTGTCACATGCAGATTCCGCGATTGACGCGCAAGTCAAAGTCCGCTTAAGATCACTCATTCCAGGACGTCACCTGGCGATACCCTACAATGAGGTCTCGCCATCATCACGCCGCTCTGGACCAAGACGCTTCTTCCGCCATGATGCCCGAACAGACAACGCCAGCAGCTTGTGGTGACGGAAAGAAGTCAATCTTCGGCCAAAATGGTCTTCCTAATGTTGACACCTTCCAGCCTGGCAAAAATGGCCTTCTCGACCTCGCGACTCAGATCCAAAGCCAGATCATCTGGATGCTCACCCGTCTCGTTCAAGTTCTCCTCAACACGTCCAATATCCAATCCTTCGCCTCGACTCCCTCTCGAAACCTAAAAGAGAATACCAACGGAAACACATGCATCTGCTTATCCCAATGCAACCATTCTCCATCAACACCAGCTTCGTCGCACTTTTTTCTGAACAGTATCGCATCCGGACACAGAATGTCATAGCCGCCCGTCACGCCATGTATTTTGACACCCCTCTTTGCCAACGGCCCAAGATCTGCCAGAAGCGGCGATACTCTCGGATCGCTCCTGTCCCACGCCTGATGCTCTTTACTTGTCTCGCCGCACCACGCTGCTGCAGTGCCGTTGGCGAAAGCGAGCCTCAATAAGGGGTCTTTCTTCTCAATCTCCTTCATCTCCGGATTGCAGCGACGGAGGTCTGTTGAAGGTGAGATGGCTAGGACTGCCGAGGGGCAGGGTGGACATGTCGCGGAGGAAGCGTCTTCGACGACCGCGTTGACGACGAGGCTGAGGACTATATTACCACCTGCCGAGTCGCCAGCTAGGATGACGTCCTCGTTGGCGTTAGCAGCGTCTTGCAGCAGAGTGCGGTAGAGCTTCATGAGCATGGGAAAGGCGACAGGTGCCGGGCTGTGGGGAGCGAGAGGGTAACTGACGAGCGATATGGCGGTGTCGGGCAGTTTGAGGCATAGCTCTGTGAGGAGGGACCAGTGCTCTGAGCTTGCGGGCATGCTCCAACCTCCGCCGGCGAAGTAGTATAGGCGTCGTTTGGTTGTGGTCTTATCATGATGTGCCGGATGCTTCGGCGACAGATCGTACAGGTATATATTGTCCACCTCCCGCTCCGTGATGTTGAGCTTCTTGGCTGCTTTCCTGGGAGGTGGTGTTTGAGGGGAACCGGCTGGATACTCCTTCGATGAGCTGACGAGTCGCTGGTTGAATGGTCGGAGGAATGTCTGGAGGAGCAGCATCATGAAGGATCGATCGTGTCGTTGTGTGACCTTTATTGTTGACGGCCGTCTCGCCGCGTTGTTCGTGCTGTCATCCGCCATAGTCGCGGCGTGCCTCGTGAAATGCTGCTGTCAATGCCTCGTAGGATACTGCTGTCAATGTGTCGAAGGGACTGTGACCAAGGAAATGAAGACGCGGCTGTACACACATACAAAGGGATTGCGCGCGTGTTCGCGTCGATGCTTACAGCGTGCGGCCAATCTAGGCCTAGGCGGATCCATCGTCTGGAGATGAAGTGGTGTCTGCGGTGCGCCTCATAGACGAAGGCTCGTCATCGACAACAACCACACTTCAATCTTGACCACGTGCTTGGCGGGATCGATCGGATTTCTTCACGCGGATCCTTGCCAGATTGTGACAGGGGCCTTTCTTCACATCGCCTATGAACTTCACGTCAGCAACCGACGCGTCTGTCTTTCCGACCTCGATCCTATATCATGCAATCTTGCGTTCGCCTCTTACATGGCCTTTAAGAATCACGCAATCGTCAGCCTGAAACGTCGATGTTCCGGCCAGGACGCTTCCCAGACGAATCTTGCGCAGGATGAGTCTTCACGATGAAGGAATTACCATCGCGCGGCTAATGCGTCTTCGCGCTCCTGATATGGCGGGCGATCTAATCCGCAATTGCCGCTAGACGCTGAATACTCGAGCTGTGGACCTTGCTGGGACGCTCTGCTCCCAACGTGGCGACGGCAGGCATCATAGTCGCCGCACTGCCGACCACAGCACGCGCTGCATTACTTCTTGCGTAGGGCAGGTCCGCCATAAGCACTGTCTGGGCTCATGGCGGTGAACGTTGAATGTCAACCCCTTGTGTCCATGACCCTGCAGGATGCACACACATATGAATTCTTACGTTGTTGCTTCTTACGTTGTTGCTGACTGCCATAGACTCACACCAAACCCCGCGCGACACAAACGGGTCCGGGACACGAAGGTTGCCTCAAGCTTTGGTACTCGACAATGGAACGACCGCGACTGGCTTTACACCCTGCCAGCTGACCTCTCCGACGCCCACGACACCCCCTTTCAACGCAATATCCCCGGTTCAACCGTGATATTAAGGTTGGGATACTAAGATAAATCAATCGGCATCCCGTTGCAAGCCCGATCACGGCCCGAATGATGAAAAAAAGCAATCGAGTAGACGTCCTCCACGGCACTGGAAAAGCAACGATGCAGGAAGAAGGCCACTAGACCCTGGACCGACTGCATACTTCCATCAATGGTTATCGCCCACAGTACAATCCACCTGGGCACCTGCCATGGAATGTGCCATTGGTGTCGAAATCCGATGTTCATGGTAGCTGTGGGGCATGCTTGTACTTTGCCCCATTTGGTCGCACCTCCCTCAACGAGGGCGACAGTCGCTGTGGATACTTGAAGACTGACCCAGGACTGTGTCCCTTACATGGTCCAGAGACTGGTCTTCTCTGTCGAGCATGGCCGACAAATGTTCAAGAATAGATCGAATGAAGCGGCTACCAATTAAGGTCATGATGATGGGTGTAACCACAACCGGGACCATACCGCCGGGTCGGACCCTTAGGGGTCAATGCCTCGAGCAGAAGATTTATCTGGCAGAGAACACGCCCGTCTTACTACCTTCACTGTACCTCTGCCTCTCGTTCCTGACGGCTGCTACACTATTACATTTGGTCCCTTGACCGCAACGTCCAATCCTCAGTCATGGTTCGCCTCAACGAGGCGGCCATCGCCAGCCTCGCGCTCATCGCAGGCCCTGTCGATGCTCTGCCCGGCCTTGACAGACGCCAATTCAGTTTCCCTGGCATCAATGTCCTGACAGGAGCTACGCCGGCCCCAACGGCCAATGTCGTCGAACAAGTCGATTGTTGGGTCTTTGGCGGCTTCTTTTGGGGCGCATGTAAGAGCAGCAGCGCCCAAGCACAACTGGCCGCCGCCGCTACCAAGTCGGTACGTGAATGGTTGACCAGATCGGAGAGAGCCACCACTAACGTTTAGCTCTAGACCGTCACAGTTCGCACCGGAGTTCTTACGACCACAATCTCTGGAGCTGTCTCGCAGGTTTCCTCAACAGGCGTGGCACCGTTGCCTTCAGCCTCCACCAAGGCTCCCGCCATTTCCAAGGCTCCTGCAGCCACTGCTCAACACGCTGTTCCAGCCCTGTCTTCCGCTATCGCACACTCGAACTTCCCAGTTGCCTTGTCTTTGGCTGGAATGATTCAATCCATGGCACCATCGATCCCGGCTGCTAGTGGCAATTTGCAGATTCAATCAGTCGCCGGTGCATTGACCTCCGCAATTAAGGCTACCAATTTACAGCAAGCCTCGACTTTGGTACTGGTCTTGAACTCGATGGCGCCGGCCAGTACTTCGGCTGCAGCAGCGGCACCCGTTGTTACACCCGCATTTCCCAGCTTGAACCCCATCGGAGCTGCTGAGACTGCGGCCTGCTACATCGTAGGGGGCTTATTGTTTGGCGGTTGCGTCGTCGATGAAGGTAACGGTGCTGTGTCGACCCAAGCTCCACAGTCTACTGTTGCAGCAGTTCCGGCCTTAAACAGTGCAATGGCCCAGTCGAACTTGGGAGAAGCCAGTCATCTTGCTGGAGTCATCAACAGCGCCGTGTTGGCAATTCCTTCAACGAGTGCTTTCCCTCTCCAGTCAGCTGCTCATGGCCTCGCATCAGCTATCACAGCGAGCAATTTCCCAGCGGCCTTGCAATTTGCTAGCATTTTGCAATCGGCAGCTTCGATGGTTCCTACCCACTCTTCAGCTTCATTCATCGGGTCCGTGCCGGGTAGTGTCTCCCAGAGTGGCGCACGGACCAGCACACATTCGACTTCGCCAGCACCAGGCAGCAGCTCCGGTCCAATTGCAAGCTCGCAAAGCAGCCCACAGTCCAGCTCCACGATCGCAGGCGGTCAATCCTCCTCGGTCCACCTCCCAGGCGCCTTGACCAGTGCTATCGCCGCCGGGAACAACGGCCAGGCTAGTTCCGTTGCCAGCCACATTGCCTTGATTGTCAATGCCACACCAGTGCCTGGTGCGAGCCAAGTGTCGCAATTGGCATCTGCCTTGACGAATGCTCTCGCCAATTCTCAGTTCGGCCAGGCCTCTACTCTTGCAGGAGTAGTGGACTCTTTGATTCCAATGCACGCAGTCAGCAGCTTTAGCACGTCGTACTCGAGCAATACTTTGCCGACATCTACTGTCGAGCCGACATCACAAGTATCCGGGCACACGTCGTCTGCGCCACAAGGCCAGTCTACAAGCAGTCTTGCTTCAACTGCCCTCAGCTTATCTTCTCAAGCTCAAACCGTATCGGCAAGCTCGTCAGCTTCTTCCTCTTTTACGCGCTCAGAAGTTTCGGCAGCACCCACATCGGCTAAAGCTTCTGGTGCGTCCTCTGAAGCTCAGACATCGTCAATAAGCTCCGCAGTCTCGACGACAACTTCCATCGCCTCCGAGGTGCAAGCATCAACGAATGCAGCTCCAGCGAGCTCATCCTCTGTTCCCGGGGCCGCACAATCTTGCACTGCCAACGGTGTGACTTACCAGAACGGACAGCAAATTGACGGCTATGCCGTTCACTGTAGCCAAGACAATAGCCAGCCAGGATCTGTCACTTTTCCTGTCCAAAATGGAGGATTCTCGAAGTGTCCTGCCGCATGTGAGGCTCAACCTGGCTGTATTGGCTGGACCTACTCGGGCAACGACAGCGGCAATTGCTACTTGAAGACATCCGAGGGTACTTACTCCACCGCAACAAGCTATGTCGTCTCTGGTTTCAAGAATTATGCTTCGCCGAATGGCAGTGTCCCGAGTAGCGTTACTAGCTCTTCTAGCTTGAGCTCAACATCGACGCAGGCTGCTTTGTCTTCCCTATCTACCCAGAGCTCCATCTCGACAATCTCTGTTCAGAGCGGTTCTTCGACAGCCTTGGCCAGCAGCGCTGCTCAATCAATCTCCAGCAGCAGTGTCTTGTCCACGTCCGCTCAGACTGCTACAGTAATCACTTTGCCAGGAGGTGGTCTGTTCACTATTCCTGCCGGTGTCGCGTCCAGCACCAGTTCCTCCGCTCCATCTGCGCGAGTTTCTACAGTCTCCTCGGGCAATGCATCCGCCCTACCTTCAGCATCACCAAGTGGCGTGAGCACCTCTGCAACTGGCACATTTGTCACCATTACTCTCGGAACGATCCCATCGCAATCAGGATCCTCCCGCACCTCTTCAGCGACGGCCTTCGCGACATCCGCACCCTGCGATCAGCTTGGCAACGGAAGCCAGTTCAATGGGTTTAAGATTGCTTGTAATACTGATGCGCCAGGCAGTGACATCGGCACAGTCTCGGCAACTTCTTTTGCAGACTGTATCGGTAGATGCACGGCGTTCGTGGGCTGCTCCTCGTTTTCGTTCGTCGGCGGAAATGGTGCAGGTACATGCTACCTGAAAAACCGGTATGTGCCATCGGCTTCCAATCCAAGCAATGCGGACTCTGGCTTCATTTCGGATCCAAGCCAGGCCAGCAGGAGTTCTAGGGCGGCCGCGTCAACTGCGTCAATTAGCGATTCAGTCGTTGCTCAGCAGACTGTCGTCACTTTGCCGAATAACCTGGGCGTCACTCCTTCTCCTATTCCTACAGACCAGACCAGCTTCTTCGCGGGCTCCCCATATACTGTCACTCTGGCGAACGGGCAGGCGGTAACTGGTCAAGTGGCTACTGGCCCAATCGTCCCTCCCTTTGTGCCAATAGCCAGGACCAGCTCCCCAGCTCAAAGCGGCTCTTCAGTCGTTTTTCAGGAGACGTTGATGAGTCTTCCGAACGGCCAAATCGTTACGCGCCCTACAGCGTCAATATCTCCAAGCTCTTCTGTGGTATCTGAACAAGGCAGTGTGATCACCCTGCCAAATGGCCAGATCACCACTATACCTGGATCTTCAGCCCGAGCGACTCTCTCCTTTACTGACGCCAACCCGACCGCTGTTACTTTGCTAAACGGCCAGGTCGTCACTTTCCCCGCGAGAAGTCGTACGGCATCATCGAGCGCTTCCGCGAATGTTGTTACATTGACAATGTCGAGCGGCAACGTCGTGGCAGCACCATCATTTCAAGCCAGTTCTATTTCCTTCGTCGCAGAGCTGACGACCGTGACTCTAGTCGCCGGCTCAGGATCTGGATCGAGCGCGGCTACTGTGTCGTCTTTGTCATCAGCGGCAACCAGTGTAGCTTCCTGCAGTGCCAACGGCGTCACATATCAAAGCGGTCGAGAGGTAGACGGGTACATACTCCACTGCAGTCAGGACAACAGTCAGCCAGGATCAACGGTGATTCCTGTTCAAAATGGAGGGTTCTCTCAGTGCCCTGCTGCGTGTGATGCCCAAGCTGGATGCATTGGATGGACCTATTCTGGAGACGACGGCGGTAACTGCTACCTCAAAACTGCAGAGGGCACGTACTCCACGGCGCCGACTTATGTTGTGTCGGGGTTTAAGAACTCTGCCTCCCAAGCATCCGCCTCATCGAGCCAAAGCCTGTCCAGCGACCCTGGGACTTCTAGTCTATCGTCTTCGAGCCTGACCACAGTTACCAGCCCCTCTGCATCAAATGCTCAACCGAGCTCTTCCGGACAGTCGATAACGGTCACTTTGCCTGCTGCATCAAGCATGCAGGCTAGCGGACCGCGTCCTACGTCCAGCAGTGTCTCGAACACTGACTGCGAAGCACTCTCTGGTAATCAAGGCCTCGCTGAGTTCGTCGACAGCTCGGGCTACCTCTACAATATCACCTGTAAGCATGACATCCCTGGTGGTGACATTGGCGCGGTCAGCTCGCCCACTTTCGAAAGCTGTTTCAGCAAATGCGACACTAACGCTCGGTGTGTTGGATTTTCTTGGCTTCAAGATGACGGCCCAGGCACATGTTACCTCAAGGGCAGCCAAGGAAACACGATTGCCACTTCTGCCGCCGACGTTGCTGTAAAGGTCGGCTTTGCTGGCACTCAGTCTGGTGTCTCTGCCAATGCCCCAGATGCGGCGTCCTCCATCATGCCAAGCCAGAGTGGCGCCGTTACTTCCGTTGTTCTCTCGACGGTATTGCAAGCCCAGACACCCTCTGCGCCAGCTTCAGCGGTCACGAGTTTCTTCAGCTCCGCCGCTGCATTGACCACGCTTCCTGTCGTCCTGCTCGCACCCACGAACGTAGCTGCATCCTGCCAGCAGCTTGGAAATGGC
Organism: Dothistroma septosporum; assembly: GCA_002236755.2. Classification (NCBI taxonomy): domain Eukaryota; kingdom Fungi; phylum Ascomycota; class Dothideomycetes; order Mycosphaerellales; family Mycosphaerellaceae; genus Dothistroma; species Dothistroma septosporum. The sequence continues at coordinate 442,460 of NBZP02000005.1, forward strand.
AGCCAGGCTGGCCAGTATACCAATCGCTGCGGGACTGATGCCATTGGCGGAGACTTCATGAATATTCAGGCGGATTCATTCGCCGGATGTGGCCCACTGTGTGACGCTCAGCCACAATGTATTGGCTATGCTTACGTCGGCGGCAACGGTCCAGGAACCTGCTATCTCAAGAGCACCCAAGAGCCAGCTTCAACCAATAGCAACGTCGATATTGCCTTCAAGCCAGCTGCCGGCAACGTTCTTTCCACCAGTGTACTGAGCTCTGGTGCCGGCAGCACCAGTATGTCGAATACTCCGACCACACCGACCGCCACACACACCATCACGAGTATAATACCTCCAGGTGTCATTCCAGGAGCTACTGGCGAGGTGCCTATCACCGTGCTTCCATCTGGTGCCCCAGTACCTTCCGGAAATGTGCCCATCATGACGGTTTCCGGATTCGTAGTCGCTGCCCCTATCACCGCTCTTCCAAGCACTTTTCTTCGAACCAGCGCTGCCCTCAGCACGCTCTTGACAACAACGCAAGGTGTGACTCCTGCCGCTGCAAGCCCGACTCGCGCAATCCCCAGCGATGAAACTTCGTGGTTTAGTGCCGCCAATACTGCCGGCAACGGTTTCTTTTCGACTTCTACCGCTGTTCATGGACCACCGGGCTCGAGCTCAATCATCGGGACAAGCACAGTCCACGCCCCAGCCACGCCGAACGTCGCGATCGACACCCTTCGCTCAATGTTCACTGCCAGTGACGGCGGACCAGGATCAATCACGATCATCGGCACCACCACAATCACTGCCCTGACCACGCCAAGCATTGCTGTTCCCTCTGTCACCTTGAGCGCCAGTTCTAACCATGCTCAAAGCCTCCCCGCATCGGGTGTGATCCTCGGGGTTGGCACTGTGCCGATCTCCTTGATCTCGTCCGGTCGCCCTATTCCGTCCGGTCACGCGCCCATTGGCACTTGGGATGCCGGTGCTGTCGTTGTTGCCCCCATCAGCGCCTTCAAAACGACCGCTAGTGTTGCGGCTCACGCATCTGCAGCACCAATCGACTCGACGTCTGCCCATAGCACTCCAAGTCGCGCGATCAACTCTGTTGTTACTCTTGCCTCAACCATCACAGTGACTCTAGGCCGCGTGTCCAACGTGCCGAGCTCAATAGGCACCGCTCATCCTCTTTCAGCAGCTCTCAGTTCAGTCGCTGCCCAGATGAGCACCGTCTCGCATAACAATGGACCAGCAATCTCGTCCATGAAGTCTGCGCTCACTTCCATTGTTGCCGCAACCTCTACGCGCAGCGTTCCGGGACACGACATCGATCTCGGCCCAGCGGTTTCTACAGCGAGCCAGCTCCTGAACTCGTTCGCCAGTGCCGAATCTGGTAGCGCACCTCAATCGACGCTGAAGGGTTCAGTCGTCGTGGTTCTCCCAGCAGCAACTACTTCTTACTTCCCAATGTCGGTTGTAAGCAGCCACCAAGTCACATTTACCGGCAGTCCAATGTAAGTATCTTGGTCTTACCCTCGTTTCACGCATACTGACTTCCTTACAGTGTGTCTACTGTCGCCGATGGCAAGCCAACTGCAGTTGCGGCTGCTGCCCCAGCTCCGTCCGGCCCACCCATGATCATCGATGCAGTCAAGCCGGTCACCGACGCAGGAGCGACGCAATGCGATATGTTCCAGCAAAGCAAGGATGAGTTCCACTACCTCAAGGCTACCGTCCTGTATGGCAACAAGGCACTGGACGGCGCGTTTCTTGCCGCGCCCACCGTCCCTGGACATGAGGTCGCCAGACTTACTCACAATCAGACCATCGCCGCCGAGACCATCTACGAGCCTACGACCCGCTCTTACTTCGTCCACGGGGACGACTCCATCATGAGTCGCGAAGGTACCTGTCAGTACGACGGTCTTGCCCTGATCAGCCATCCCACGACTGAGCCTGGACCTGTTGGCTTGGTTCCAGGAAGTGCTACTACCGGGGCTACTGGAAGCATCGATGGTGTCTGCAGCTTCGCCGGACTACCTGCTCCGTATAGCTTCGGCACATGGTATGCCTGCGACGGCGACATGGCTCTTAAGTACCTGCCCCACAGCTGGCACAAGGGTGGCGTGCAGAACGTCGACTACAAGAAGTGTGCGGCTGTGATTCTGCACCAGTTTGATCTTTACAACTAAATGCCCTTCATGCTGACGTTCTTTGGGCGGAGGTGCATGGCGTATAGTGTGAGATGGAATTTGTGATGAGGTGATCGAAGGGCTACAAAAGTGGAGAACAGGCATTTGACCTGTGATACATTGGAAAGAATGGAGTGTTCGTTGGTAATGATATATATGATACATGCGTAATGAACAGGTAATACACTACTTCGTGAGGTTTATTGGAGTGGCCGCATCGTCTGGACCATGAATCTACCTTGTTAAATGTTTGTGGCCAGTATTTACCCGAAAACAAGATAAGACATGATCTAAGTCGCAATATCTCTGGCCGGGAGTGCAGCCGCATGCAGACATCATCGGGCAATACACGCCGTCTTCCTATCGCTTTCACACGAGCAGCATCGTGGGACATCTCGCCGAAGCCTACAAAGTGCTTTTCAAGTTAATGAATCCGTATGTGGTGAACCATATTGCCTCTGGACATTGGATATATCGATCGACCGCTCTGGCGCAGCGCGGATTTGCGCAAATATATCCTGCCTCTTCTTGTTGACAAGTACGATCTGGAGCTACGTTGGCGGCACGCTTCACCAGTTGCTTTGAGGCATTTCCAAGCTTCACGCGAGCCTGCCTGGTCCATTTGCTCAGCCTCTTGCTGCTGAGACCGGCTCCCAGCATAAGTCTCTCTCTCTCTTCCTCAGAAGGGCAAGATGTGTCCGTATGATCAGCTAGCCACGAGTCCAGTATCTTGTTAATGCTCTCGGATTTGTTTGTCAGCCTATGGAATTTCCTGCCGTGGACCGCGGCATTCCCTTTCGACGCAAAGTAATTGCCACAATGGCTAGGACAGGGAACCCGGGGGGATGATTCGAAATACTGTCACTGAAACTAGAAGTAGCTGTGGAGCTCCCGGTAACGAGGTTGAAAGCACGCTGACCCATGTTAGCTCAGACCCTTTGTACACTGTATTAGAGATAGTATGTGCATCTAGCAGCGTCTGGCATGGGAATGCAGAACACATCTGGAGCCAGTCTTGGCTATCATTGCTGTACTTTCTTCTTTTGTTGACGTATCCGGCCATGCGCTGGATCATGCTGTGTGAGAGGTCGACTTTACGTTGACGCTGCTTCTGACTGGCATTGCAGTGCACGCCGATATCATCGTAACGCCTGTCTGGATGAGTATCCACTTGGCTCTGAATGTAGCGATCGGCGCCTGTCATCCGGCTTTCATCAGGCGAGTGGACCGTCGAGATAGCTAGTCCAGCGACGTCTGTCTCATCGGTGATGCCGTCTTCGTTCTCTTCGTCTTCCTCGTCGTCTCTTCGATAACACATCGTGCAAAGACGTCTACCTTGTAGCACCCTGTACCAACTTGCTGTTGTCAGTTCTCTCAAACAATCTTTACAAGTCGGCATCCGTTTGTGAGGCCTGCGATACATCTTGGACAATGGCGTCCTCCTTGTGGTGCCTTGTACCAAGCCTGTGTTGTTAGTTCGCTCTGACAACCTCCACAAGTCCGCCTTAACTTTGCCTGCTTGAGAGGCCTAGCCGTTTTACTCCTGATGCTCACCTCCGCCCGATCTGCCTGGGCCGGCCCTGTGCGGATAGCCCGCGTCTTGCCCACCTTAGCCTTACCGTCCTTGTTCCTAAGGACATTATCCTTACTGACCTCGTGCGTGCTGACCATATTCTTGCCGACGATGTTCTCGCCGACCCCATGTCCTGACTCTGCTGGGCGGAAGCCTCCGAGATCTGCAGCACTTGGCTTGATGTGCTGGCCCGATGGGATGTCGTGACCCTCTACGCCCTTGCTGTCAGCTCGCTTGCCGCTCATGGCGGCTCGCATTTCGGGTCCACCTGTTACTCGTTTCGAGTACTCCTCCACCTCAGATCTCATTAGGATCTTCGAATATACGCTGCTCTGGAACGCCTTGGTGAAGCGCTCGAAACCCCAGCCGCGCTGTTTGGCATCTTCGTCAGCTGCTCTCGGAGCCTGGGTGGATGAAGTAGAGTCCAGGCAATCGGACAGGTCAACGAGATCACGACCGTAGGCATACAATTTTTGTGAGATCTTCCCATCAGCCCATTGACACGCCTTATCGGGACATGAATGCTGCTCCGGCTCCGCGACGTTGTGAGCAGCATGGTTAGGTCTTTGCTGCATCCCGGCATCCAGAGGCCAACGCGATAGGTTTGTTGAACTACTGTAACCACTCCACTGTACAGTGGTGCTTGCCGAAGTGGACCCATATCGCGGGCCGATAGCGGAAGTTAGCTGTGATAGGCTTAGGTAAAGCTGGGTCTGAGACGCGAATAGGCCTAGATCCTCGGCAGCGGCCCGCGACATGGGTCCACTTCGGCAAGCACCACTGTACTGGCATCCCCTGCTCAATCTTTCTGGCGTCACGCATCAAGCTTTCTCTTCGCGCCTCATCGCAGTCTCCTTTATCTCGACCTTACTCGATGCACGATGGGTATAGCGAAGCGAAGAAGAAAATTTGCACAGATACGCACCTCTGCGGCATAGTGAATCCGCAAAATGTGGCTAATGAATGTATACAGGTAAAGCGCGTCTTGAGCGGCCGCGACAGTCGAGTGTAGACAGATTCGGCCAGTAAGGTAAAGAGAAAGGACAGACAAGATGAGAAAGACAGACAAGATCAGAACAACAGACACGACAATGCAAGCATCCGTTCAGCATCTGCCACAAACCACGTCGGCGTTGTCCTTGCAGGCGAACCAAGCTTTGGGCCCCCCATGTCACATCATCCTCGACACAAATTTCTTTGCATATAGCATTCGTGCCAAGATAGAGGTGTTACCTGGCCTGATGGACCTCCTTTACGCGATCTGAATTCCAGTCGGGACGGAGTGCACTCTGGCAGAGCTTGAGAAGCTAGGCGACAAATTTCGTCTAGCACTGCGCTTAGCCAAGGATGAACGGTGGCAGAGATTGAAGTGTTCACACCCCGGCACATATGCAGATGATTGCATCGTTTCGACAGTCAAGGCGCATCGTTGTTACCTAGTCGGCACAAACGACAAAGGATTACGACAACGGTTGAAAAGAATACCTGGCGTTCCTCTTGTTGCGGTTGCTGGAGGGAAGTACGTCGTTGAAAGGCTTCCGGATGCGCAGTCATGATATTGCGTCCCCCTGTCAAGCTTCCGCGGCGTTGCCAGCTCGACTATCACAATCATACAAGCACTGTCGGGTTGCAACCGCTTGCTGCCATCCACGGCGCTCGAATGTATAGAGAGACGGGGAATCCAATTGCCATGCAGTGTAGACGGACGATCGCACTACCGATGCACGGGGACCACAGGCACGAATGGAAACGCATACCTCCAAGAGCGCATTCGCGGGACTTAGAATTTCAAGAAATGGAAGCCCACCAAATGGTCAACCGGGCGGTCATTGCTACGCAACTAAATTAGATCACCCCGAAGCTTCGCGGTCGCAGGGCTCACGCAGCGTTCAGGTTAAGTCTCGAAGCATTCGCGACCGCATCGTTCAGTTCTTTGAACATGGCAGAATTTTCGGTGACTGTACTGCTTACTATTCCTCTTCGACAGCCTACAAGGTACCTGAAGCACAATTCGAGGAGCAGACCCGGTTGTTTTCTAAGATGAAAAGAAATTTCCAAGTTGCACAGAGGGCAGTTGCGCTGGGTAGACACGGCACATGAATAGTGCTCGGTGAATGCTGCACGCGACTAGTGCTCGGATCGTGACCCTTCATGCTGTTATTCTAGCCGGTGCCGCCAAGACTCTGTGGTACCGGGCAGCTTAAGCAGGCACTGTCATGACTCGCACGTGCGCGACAACAGAGGTTTAGATTCTAAAAAGGGCGTGACTGTTGAAACATTGTATACAACACGAGTAGGATATCCAAAGCTACGGCCTACAGAAGCGTCGCAGAAAGCAAAGATACCCAGGATCCTCACGAAACACGATCCGGAGTTGTACACAACTCGCCTCTGAGTAGGTGATATCAGCAATGAGCGACCTTCACTCGAGTACGTTCTGGCCGGTCTACCTCTTGGTGATCTTGGGCTGACTTCTCTATGATACCGACGGATTCTCTAGACCAGAGTCGAAGGTCGAAGTCGGAATACCGAGACCGGAACCCTCGCTGTCCGCAAGTTTGCATACGAGTATTCTGGCAGCAGCGAGGGCAGCTCACTCGACGAGAGTTCTCTCGCTCGGGGGATCGTTCGAGTACTACCGGTCGAGGACTACCTACGGGATCTCGTCGACGACGACAATAAATCCGAATTTCGGGATCCCGAAGCCGAAAAGCAGACTTTACATACGGGCTTCTACTGTCTGTTCCCGTCACACATCCCAATGTCAGAGCCAGGACACCCTTCCACAGTGGCCGAGTAGTATCCCCATTGAACCAGCTAACAACGAGACGACGGCCGTGTGATCTTCACGCCCGCGCTATGACATTCCGTACCATGACCCGACCATCTTACTCGTAATCAAGACTCGAAGCTGCACTATCTGTCGGTGGATAGCAACAGCATTTCTAGGTTTTTCTTAGTTCCACCTAGAGTTTGATCCAATCTATGAGACTTACACAACTACTGGGGGCTTTAACCTGGCAGAACCCAAGTCCACATCCGAAGCATTTGAGCGGAGTGGGTTTGCTGCATTCGTCCCTGGGGAAGACTAACATATGCCCGACTTGCTCTGCGTCTCCACTTGATATTACACTACGTGCTGTGATCGAGAGGCACTGTAGTAGAAGCAAAGTCAAAGCTTGAAACTGCATCGTGTTCTTAGTGTCAAGTGTGTAGTTAAAGGGTAGCCAAATTAATTCATCTCCGGCCTTTAGTTCCTTTCTTAAATATTGTTAACTGTCCTGCAAGGCACATCGATTCGGACGTCAATTGGATAGTGCTTATCTGCACCCCTAGCAATCCGCCCCAGTGCCAACTGAAAGGTTATCATTCACTAGATTACTGTTCAATAGATTACGATTCACTCGAACTGCCGATACTCTCCCATGGTCGAGACTTGCACCAGGTGCACCTGCTCTGCTCTGAGAACACATCACCACGTCATGAGCTCGTGGTGCGCTCGTGATGATCACGCGGTTTTCGACAGGATGCCCACACGAGAAAACCATTTATCCCGTGAGGACCTAGCCTCTGAGCCTTCATCGTTAAGGTCATGCTCGTCCAAGAACTCATGCCAGCAGCGCGTATCATTGTCCGCGCAGATCAGTTCATCGCTTAGACCCATGTATTCTTGCCTATAGCACAGGGACCACTGCAAAAAAGATGGCCTACTTGTCACTTGATTCGCACCGCTCTCCAAATTCTAGCTTGACGGCAGGTGTCTTCGATGAATGGACTTCTCCAACCCATTCCGCAAACGGTATTCCTAGCAAATTTATGAGTCGATGGCGTGAGAATTCCTTGAGCTGGAAGTCGCTTCTGCTAACTAGGCTTGCATCATTGTTCGTGCTGAAGTCGGTGCCTCACATGTTGCTATCTGAGGTGACTCTCGTATTTTCTAGGGTATTTTATCGTGGTCGCATTGATTTGGAAGCTCAATCGAAGTTAGACCAAGGTTGTAGCAGCAGCAGCGGTTGAGTTCATCAGGTGGACTAGCGGCCACGAGCTTCTCCGCACCTTAGCATTGACCGCACCCCAGCGACTGTTTTGCATACAGATAAGCGTTGACTTGGGCCTAGCGGCGCGCCCGCAAGCGGTTGCTTGCCAAGGGGACCGTCAGGTTTGGGGAGTAACTCCAGTTTCATGTACTCGGGCATTGAGCCCGTAATAGCGTAAGTAAGTGAAGACTAGGCCGGAGACACCGAACGTTATAAGGAGGTTATGCCAAACCAGAGCCGCGCTTACTGCGATAGCGGAGGAGCTTCTAGCTAGGTAGGGGCGGCATGTACCTATCTGCGAGGCTGTATGGCGTATCCCTGTACGATGTGAATCCTTGTCGACGACGAAACCCTAACCGGAATCTTGCACAACTCGCATTCTGGTGAGTGATGATAGCAGCGAGCGACCTTGCATCGACCTCAATCCGTCCGCTGTACCATATACAAGCATGTATGTTTTTGCTGTCTACAGGGCGGGAGTACAGAACCGCGCGGGCATTACATCGTCTAGCTCTATGCTTTCATCCTCTGCATCAACTTTGTACACTCGTCGTTGCAAAATTGTCCATTTTGAACATTCAGGTCAAAGTCTGTAGATCGAGGGCACATATTCTATCATTATAATCGTATGCATCGTTTCCACCCTGTCTCGGCATATCGTATGATCCTACAAACATCGACAGTGTATCGATACAGACCAACTGCGACAGGAGAGGGTGTGCCAGGTATTTGGGCCTGGAAGTCAAGCAGTGTCGCATCGATCTGGTTAGCAATCTCCTCAGGAGCGAAGAAGAGGTCGGTACCGTTGGCCATGGGTACCATGTGATTGTAGACTAGTAGTCGGCTTTTGCATGAAACCATCGACGACTACCATCATATGTATCGCCTGGGAGATGCAGCTCTTTTGCCTCGTCAAGCTCTTAAGAAAGCCTTGAAGCTACGTGCTGTCATAGACGTGGCTTGTGTACGCACGTTCCATGCTCCACTAGCTCTTGATCCCTCACACTTCGCCCGATTCTGTCGGCAAACATCATGGTCGTCCACATCGTGTTCGCTGCCGGTACGGTCGGTATCACGCTAGCGTCCGCGACTCGAAGCTTTCTAAGTCCGTGAACTCGACCACTCTGGTCAACGACTCCGCCCTGCTCACGAGTCGCCATACGACACGAGCTTGCGAAGTGATAGGTGCTAGAGTAATGTGACTGAATCCAGTCATCGAGCGAAGTATCTGAGGCAACGATTGGTTCCGCAAGATCCAGGGGAGGAGACAGCTGTTGCTGCATGGCAGTGGACGTGATGATCTGATATGCTGAGCGCACACACTGGCGCGCACACGCACGATCAGACTCCGTCGTTAGGTAATTCGGCGAGACCAGCGGCTGGATACGCGGATCACGACTCCGAATGTGCACAGTACCGTGCGAGGTGGGCTTATTGACATTGCAACCAATGCCTGCGACGTGTCCTACATACGATCCACCAAGGCTCCGCTGACTCTGCGACTCTGAGTTGGGCTGAGCTGCGTATAGGTAGCTGAAGCATACCATCTGAAGATCTACAGCCTTCGTCGCCAGGGACGACCAACGGGCTTGCATCTGGAGGGAGACGTCACTTTCCACGTATGATCCTGGCTTCGGGCGCGCCACGACCGGGATGCAGGGATGATCTGCGAGGTTGGCTCCTGTAGGAAGATCTTGCTCCACGTGTATGGCAAGAGAGGAGAGTAGAGCAGACGGTCCGATACCAGAGCGCTGCAGTAGCGCTGGTGAGAAGATGGCTCCAGCCGAGAGGATGACCTCCATACTGGCAGAAACATAACGTTGGTCATCCAGAACAACGCCGACTGCACTGCCATGCGATAATACGACGCGGTCGACACACGTGTCTGGCCACAATTGGAAATTCTCTTTACCGCGAATGGGATCGATGAATGTGTTCGCTGCACTGATTCGAAGAATCCCTGTGCGACAGACTGGCGATGCTCCCACTCCTTCAGCGCCGGTAGCATTCAGATCCTTCGCCCAAGGGAAGCCACATGCTATAGCATCTGTTACGAATGCTTTTTGGATCTTGCCAGCTTCCTTCGGCTGCATCCGCGTTAGTGGGTGCAGGCCTTGCTTCCCACTGGCGTCATTCTTCTCCAAAGCAATGTACACCGGCTCCACGCTTTCCCAGCCCCAGGCGTCGTTACCTAGTCTAACCCACTCCTCGCAATCACGTACAGTATTCCTCAACGCTGTCCCGCCATTGATACCACTGCCACCCCCAACGATCTTGGCTTGAGCGACATGCATGGAGCCACCATCGGGTAATTCGACGCGGACATCCCAATCGATGCGATCGTTGTAAATCTCGGATTGTCCTTTCATGGGTACACGACGTGCATCTTGCGATCCACCCGCAATTTCTGGATCAAGGCAATCGGGACCTGCCTCCAGGAGGAGTACCTTGAAGGCTGGATGTTCTGCGATTCGCCCTGCAACGATGCAGCCTGCCGAACCCGCTCCAACAACGATGTGCGTAAAAGAGGACATTTTCGAATCGTCCGTGATGGATTGGTGAAGTTCGTCTTGCAATTCTACGATCTCCCCGGTCGTGTTCGGTGTGTCAATATACAAATGCCTATACGAACGACTGCCGAGACCCAGCCAGTCGTCTGAACTTCAAGCCTGACATGATCTCACGGCTGAACGGCTAATAGGCGCATTGCAGAGGTGTGCCCCATGTACACTGGTGGTCAGTGTGCTTTCCCGAGCACGAGACGCCCAGAGAGATAGTACTGCCGCATTGCCGTAAGCATAATGACTACTCTTTGTGTTATGTGAGCAGCAAGAACTGGAAGATTGGTTCCATTGCGGCGAGGATCACACATTGTACTTACGACCATTCGGAATTTGGATCATGGATCTAGTAAGTTTCTTGGCTACTTGAGGTCGATCAGTATTACTACTCTTCATATCATACTGACGAGCAGCACAGTTCAATCTTCATGGACAGACAGCCGTAGTGACTGGAGCTGCACGCGGACTTGGCCTCTCCTTCACACAAGTGCTCGCTCGAGCACGTTGCAACATAGCCATTCTTGATGTTGGGTCTGCCCCAAAGGACGCAATAGAGAGTCTTCGAGCGGAATTTAACGTGAAGGTGGAGTGCTATTCCTGCGACATCAGCTCCAAGGCGAAAGTGAACGAAACCATTGCGCAGATCCAAGAAGACTTTGGCCGCATTGATATCAACGTAAACGCTGCAGGCGTGGTCTCTGACGAACCCTTTGTCTCGACAAGCGAGGAGACCTTGGACCGGACGTTCAACATCAACTTCAAAGGATCATTCTTCGTTGCGCAAGCTTGTGCCGCGAGTATGATTGCGCGCATCGAGAGAGGACGACGGACAGAAGCTGCTGTCGACAATGGAGGAAGCATCGTCTTCATCGCCTCAATCTCAACACACATACCGTCCTCTGCGCAGAGCATCAGTGCATACATTGCATCGAAGGAAGCTGTTCGCGGTCTCGTCAGGCCTCTTGCAGTTGAGCTTGCACCCTTCGGAATACGGGTCAATAGCTTAAGTCCAGGATACATGATGACTGACATGATGCGAGGTCTGCAACGCGAGCAGCCGAACCTAGTACGACAGTTTCAGCGGGAGACTTTGCTGGGGGGAGGGACGAGGATCGGACTGCCTGAGGATCTGCAAGGTCCTCTGCTGATGTTGTGCTCACGTCGTGCTGGGGGATGGGTTACGGGGCAGGATTTGCTGGTGGATGGTGGAGCGGGATCTTGGAAGCATCCTTGTGTTCTCAATGAGTGAACAAGCAGTTTCGTGAATCGCACATAGGTATTCAAACGTTGTATTCCCATGAGAGTCGAGATCAATATTACCGCTTGTTGCGAACAGGAATACCCCAATCTTGCAGAAGCTGGATGACAACTACACCACGTGAGCAGCGACACGAGACGAAGTCAACCTAGGATCACAGATTTTGTCACTGTATCTCGAATTTAAGGCACTCTGACCTCAACCTGTCAAGCAATTGTCGCTCACACTTTCTCAGTGGTCATAACATCGACGTCCTCCGCCTTCAACGAGCTTCCCTTTTCCGAAGTCTCCTCAGCACTGTCGTCGGAAGTCGTCTCCTCAAGAAGTCTCTTCACGGCCAGCGCAGCACTTCCACCAGCCGCATCAATTCTCGCATGATACGCTTCCATATTCTTGCCCACCAGCAAGCTATCACTCGTGAAAAGCAAGTTGACCTCCTCGAGAGATCTGTTCGCAACTTCAGGATAGAAGAAAAAGATGACCGGTGCTGAAACCACATTCATTGCTCCAAAGAACAAGAAAGTGCCATAGCCAAGCCTATGCAACATGATAGGAATGATAAATCCAGTCACACCACAGCCGATGGCCCAGCCTAGGACTGTCATGCTGTATCCCTTAGCACGGACATCTTGCGGCCAGATCTCGCTTCCGTAAATCCAGCAAGGGACGATGTTGAACATGGTGAAGAACCATAAGAATACGAAGACAAAGGCTGCGGCTGCCGTGCCAAGAGCCGCCGATGTCCCGGGATCGCTCGTGACGCGGTCTTGCGAGGTCTTGATGAACGCTGCGACAAGGAAGAGGGAGATTCCCTGGGTTATGAAGGAAATCAGTAAGGACTTTCTCCTTCCCAGGCGATCGATAACGAGAGCTGCTGCGGCAGTTCCGAAGATTCCGAATGTGTTCACTAATCCGGCGAGCCACTCTGACTTGTAAGAGTCGAAGCCAGCAAGGGCGAAGAGCTGTGTTGCCCATGAAGCCTGTGGCAAGTGTCAGCAAGATAATTGAATTTAATACTGGGCGATGAGTGAGGTTGTGCTGACAATTGCTAAGATACCAGTCCACTGCTGGATCGTTTGCAGAGCTGCTCCCATAATCGCTCGTCGACCAAGATGCAGGGAGCCAGAGTATCTTCCACCAAGAAGTATGTTGATGTACTTATTGCGCTTGTGTCCGAAGTCCGCAACAATCGCATCTAGTTGCTCTATTTCAGCCGCGAGCTCTGGATCGTCTTCTGAAAGATCACCCCGAAGTTTGGTGAGAATATCGATGGCTTCCGAGCGGTATCCGTTGGCGATCAACCACCTGCACCAACCGAATCAGCTCGACGATGAGAATTCCCGCGGATACATGAGTGACTGACCTGGGTGATTCTGGGAGGAATGGTGTAGATGCCAAAACAAGCAGCATTGGGATGCACATGAATGCGAATGGGAATCGCCATCGGAACTCTTCGTTCGTGTTTCGAATTCCAAAATTGAGCCAGTATGCGATCACGATACCCAGGAAATTGGCGACGAACACTAGCGAGAAGTTCGAGCCACGATTGTGTGCAGACGAAAGTTCTGATACCCACGAGGGTATGATCGAGTTGACAAAACCGATGCCAAGGCCAGCGACTATTCTGGCACAGATCAACTGCAGAAGTGAATGTTAGCAACAATCCAATAACAAATCTCACGTAGTTCGCGATGTTCGCACCATATCTGAGTTCACGCTTCCGCTCATCAATGCGGCGCCGAGCAGAGAAAGGACTGCGCCAATAGCAACACCCTTCCTGCGACCAAGCCTATCCGCTACCCAGCCTACACGTTGCGTAATCAGCGTACGTCTGGAGACCAGCAGATGGCTTCTATCCTCGTACCTCCCAACAAGCATCCAAAGATAGCTCCAAAGTAGTATGAAGCAGCGAGTCCTCCCTGCTTCGTGGAATCCGTGACAACGCCATCAGACCCGATACCCATGGTTGCGATGAAGCCAGGAGTTCCAGACACGGTCCCAAAAACACCTTGGTTGTAGCCTTCGTATATCAGTGCCGTAGCACTGTAGAGATTGAGCAGGACGAACAGTGTCTTCCCAGGCACACGTCGCCATAGTTGTATGCCCATGATCGATGGATTCGACGGTCCCGTAGCAGCAGGAGACAAGAAAATACTAGATCAAGATCCTTCGGACGATGTGGAGCCTGTGAGCAGTCACTGCAAAACTGGACCCAACTCTGGACACACGTGGAAGCACGTGGGCATAGACTCAAGTTGAATCCGGGGATCGTGTAAAGATATATGCATATCCAGAGTCCACGAGCCCGAGGAGGGCTAAGTCTGGAGAAGCCCACTCGGCAGTGAGGGTGTCAGACGATGGTCGAGATGCCGGATGTGTGTTCTTGGTAAGAGTGGGACCTGCGGTTGAGCGGCTCATTTGAGTTGTACCTTTCAAGCGATTCTGTGGCGGCTCTTTCGCGCATCAGATGCCGCTGCAGCTTGCCAGTTGTACGAGTGGCAATGTCGAGCGCGACTAGAAAGATCAAGCTACCCATGAATATCAGCATATCGTTGTCTAGTCTTGTCGCTAGACGTACCTTGCGTGTGCTGACACCGAAGTAAGTTTGTTCGAAGTCGTCTTGACGATGGCTTCCAAGCAACTGACGTGTCGCTGGGCGGCGCTCTCACTCTCGTCTATCGCAGGAGTGTTCTTCCCAGACATTGTATCATCAAGAGAGCCCTCAACGGACGGCATCAAGCATGCTCTTGTGGGATTGAGCACAACCGGCTCATTCGAAAGGGCGAACGACTGGCTAGAGCAGAACAAGATTCCCAACTCGGAAAAGGTCCGCATACACCATGACTGGAAGCAGATGCTCGATACAGGCGACTTCGATGTAGTGTATATCTCCACACCTCATCCCTTGCACTACGAGCACGTCACATATGCGCTGAACAAGAGAAGGAACGTCCTTGTTGAGAAGCCTGCGACGATGAATGCAAAACAGTACGAGACGTTAGCTCAGCTGGCTCTAGAGCAAGGTGTCGTCTTGATGGAGGCTATGTGGACGAGACACCTTCCTGCAACGCGACTTCTTCAAGACGAGCTGCTTTCGCGCATTGGCGAAGTGAAACGAGTATATGCCGATTTCTCCTTCCCCATCGTGTCGGAGGACTTGTCGCATTCTTCTCGATTCCTGGACAAAGCAGCTGGCGCAGGCAGTCTGCTCGACCAAGGGGTGTATGCCTTGACATGGGCCGATATAGCTCTCAATGGTGGTCGGAAGGCAGTGGGAGGGTCGACGACTCGAGTAGATTATGCCAACACAATGAGTGTTCCCTCGGTGGCAGGGGAAGTGGATGATATCACGACCGTCGTTCTGACTAAAAGGGAGTCCACCACAGGCGCGCAGGAGGCAGTTGCTGTCGTGACCACAAGCATGACCCTACCAGGTTCAAGTAAGCCTGCGTTCTACCAGCGACTACAAGCAAAGAAGGCTGCTCCTTCGATCAGGATCGAAGCCACGAAGGCGTCCGTTGCGATTCCGTTCCCTCCTATTAGACCGCAACGATTGGAGGTCCAGTGGTATGACTCGGAGCATCTTGATGCGGAGGGCATCGAGCAAGAAGAGATCATTGAGAAGCCAGTAGAGCATGGCTGGGGAATGTGGTATGAAGCGGATGTGATCGCCCAAAAGGTCCTATCGATGGTCCCTGGAGCGGATGGGGAGGTCATTGGCTTTCAAGAGACACTGCGTGTCCTTGAGTGGATGGATAGTGCTCGCCAACATGCTGGGATCCCTTATGCTGCTGAGCTTGACGAAATATGACGAATTTTGACGTCTCCGGTATCGCATTTCTGAAGCGACTTGCTCAATCGAATTATGATATGTCTTTCTGCCACGGGTCGGCGGAGTTCTGCTAGTCGAGGCCAATACATTGACTGCCTTCCGCTCCCTCTCCCCAAACATTGAGTACGGAGCGCATCTGCCGGCACGAGGCCGAGGTCGTGCATGATGCGTCTTGACGTTAGGACGAACAGATTTAAGTAAGCAATTGTACTTTTAGCCGTTCTGACGCCAATCGTGCCACATGTTCCGGCTGCTGCAGAAAGCGGGTAGGTCTGATCAACATTACCCGAGATGGTCTAGGTGAGGCTGGTCGACGGCACCTGTAAAGAGACTTTCTCCATACCGTTCGCATATCTGCTTCCAAACTAGCAGCTCGTTTCTCCAGCTTCTCAGCACACAATAATCGTTATGGCAATCATCACGAATGGCCATCGCGCAACCAATGGGATCCACCAACCGAACAACGGCACCAGCGATGGAGCGAGCCTGGACATGACAGTATTGGGCCTCAATTCAGGCACTTCAATGGATGGCATCGACTGCGCGCTATGCCGCTTCCGTCAATCATCTCCTGATGCAGCGATGCATTTCGAGCTGCTCAAGTATGATGAGATTCCACTGGAGCAGAAAATCAAGAAGCGTGTCATGAACATGATCTTGAAGAACACGACAACACCAGAAGAACTTTCAGAAGTCAATGTCCTCCTAGGGGAGACTTTCGCCAGAGCTGTGCATGAGTTCTCGTCAAAGCACCAAATTCCGCTTTCCAGCATCGATGCCATCGGCTCTCACGGCCAGACAATTTGGCTTCTCAGCATGCCAGAAGCAGGTCAGACACAATCAGCTCTGACCATGGCGGAGGGTACATTCATTGCGAGCCGGACAGGAATCACCACTGTCACCGACTTTCGAGTTTCCGACCAAGCCGCTGGTCGACAAGGAGCGCCATTGATCGGATTCTTTGACTCCTTGGTGCTTCACCATCCAAGCAAACTAAGAGCGTGCCAGAACATTGGCGGCATTGCGAACGTATGCTTTATTCCACCTGACAAGGACGGGAAGCTTAACCAGGAATACTTCGACTTCGATACCGGACCAGGGAACGTATTTATCGATGCGGTAGTACGCCACTTCACCGACGGGAAGCTTGAGTACGATCGAGATGGTGCGATGGGCCGTGCCGGAACTGTGGACCAGGATATGGTCGATGAATTTCTGACGCAACATCCATACTTCGCAAAGTCTCCTCCTAAAACCACAGGGCGCGAAGTGTTCCGCGACACATTGGCTCATGACCTGATTGAGCGAGGTCTGAAGAAAGGGCTTACGCAGAATGACATCGTCGCCACAGTCACAAGAATAACAGCTCAAGCCATAGTAGACCACTATCATCGCTACATGCCCCGACAGTATGGTCCTCTTGCGGAGATCTTCATGTGTGGCGGAGGAGCCAAGAACCCGAACATCGTGGAGTATATGGGCCAAGCATTTCCTGATACGAGAATAGTCATGCTTGATGAAGCTGGAGTTCCAGCAGATGCCAAGGAAGCTATCACATTCGCCTGGCAAGGCATGGAGGCCATTGTTGGTAGGGGTATACCTGTGCCGGACCAGGTGGAGAGTCGGAAACCGTATGTGCTAGGTAAAATCAGCCCGGGAAAGAACTATCGTTCGGTCATGCGCAAAGGCGTCCAGTTTGGTGCAGGTCGTGACGTCCTCGAACCTGTCACGGAGCTGGTGAACATTGTCGACGGCAAGTTCTTTGACAACACAAGATAATGTACGAGGACCATCGTGGGTAGGTAGGGTGCTGATCAAGAGGGTAATCCCGAGCAGAGGTTCGATCTCAGGTCATAGTCTAGGGCATCTGCGAAAAGTCGAAAATGTTGTCAAGATCTCCCAGGATCTCAGAGGGTAGCTGGAAAGGAGACAGATCCGTGGGGTCATCGATCGACTGAGTGCCATAAGAAGACATCAGTGTAGCGTATCTAGTATCCGGCTCTGTGCGTGGCACTATCTCGGGAGCTTCTGGCCGGATCTGTTGCCTCCGACTGGTTCTGTGCCTCTGTAGAGTCATATATTCATCAATGCGAGCGATCTGGTCCAGAAGTCGCTGACTAGCACCCTTACTTGCATGTAGGCCTTCGAGACTGGACAGCAGCCGGACCATTGCCATCATAACCCCACGTATGTTGCTGTAATCATTCTCGCTCAATGTCTGTCCAAGGGTTGTTGCGAGCATCTGCCCGATGACTCCAAGGTGGAACAGCAAAGGAACACTTATTGCGTGATGGTATGCAGTGGGTATGGCGATGAAGGCTTTAATTACCTCGTTCGCGATCTGGCACTTTTCGGGAACGCCGGCGCCGGTAGCTGAGAGCAAGACCATGCGAACCAGTTGTACAGTAGCAATGGCATCAGCTGCCTGGAAACCAAATCTGTCTAGCCGAGGTTTGCAGGTAATCGGATTCGTATTCTTGAAGCACTGTGGCAAGTCGGCATGCCATTGCATAACGCTGCCAAGTACTGATTCTTGTGATAACGAGTCTGAAATTTGAAGGACTGTATCGAGCAATGTCTGCCTCTGGGCACGGCTGTTACGCGCACAGAGCCGCATCATGATGTGCTCCAGCACTCGATAGAGATCGACAACGATATTGCGGCCTGCGATCCAGCTGATGGCGCCAGAGTCCGTATGAAGAGCGCCGGGTGACGTACTTGCGCCGCCGTTGGAGTTCACAATGCTCGCGAAACCAGAATCGTCGAACATATCGTCGTCGGCTTCGGTCGGGTAAGATACACTCGACTGGTATTCTCGACTACGGATCACGCCTCCCCAGACGATGGAAGTGAAGATGTCCAGAGTGTACATTGACCAGAAAAGCCTTCGTCGTTCCTCTCGCTCGATGATACCGGCAGTTTTGGGCCAGTTGAGTTCGTCATGGAGTCCTCCAACAGCCACAATGGTATGATAGCGGCCAAGATGTTCGTGCATATCACGCACTCTGCCCTCTTGGATGGAGAAGAGGGCGAGAATGGCGTGCGAACGTAAAGTGTTCAAACAGCCCGCCGCAGAGTCGGCGTCCAGGTTTCGAATGGCTTCGTCGTGATAGACATGTGGCGGCGGCTCCTGCAAGCTAGGCAAATCCCACCCAGCACTGAAGACGGCCCCATCTCGAACCCGCGCAGAAACAAGCGAGCATACCGCCATCGTCACTACATAGAGAGCGCGGTCTGTGAGATACTCGGTCCGCGATATTCGACGTATGAAGGAAGGCTGATGGAAAAGTGGGAATATGGGATACACAATCTCGAAGAACAGTTCCACAAAGTCCATGATGACAGCGTGCCTGTGATGAACTGGGGCTCTCCAGGGATTGACATCGTCAACACCGTCAAGAGTGACAAAACCGTCAGTGTCTGTTTGCTCCGGCAATGTCTGCTCTGGAACCCTCGAAAGACGGTGTGATGGTTTGTCTACGGGTCTGGGGGTGGGGATTGCGTGTCGGAGACCGTCCTCGTGCCGAAGGCGTCCGTCAGGGGGCTTTGTGGATTGAGGAGCATCGCGCTTTTGACGACCCGTGTCCTTGTGAGGAGGTGCTCCCCTTCGCTTCTGAGGTCGGTCGAAAGTGCATGGCTGATCAAAGGCAATGCAGTTCTGGCAGCGTGATTCATCGAGCACCACGCGACATCGCTTGCTCGCCCGATGGCAATAATCACAAGCTCGAGAGATGCGTCTTTTCTTGGAGTTTGGCTGTAGCTCGTCCGACATGATATCGATATGAGGTCTGTGAAAGATGATGGCGTTGTTGGAAAGCACGAAGCCGCAGATCTCTGTCGAGGACTGAGAGTGAACGGTAAAGTCATGTAGGAAGTAAGTATCCCGAGGTCGTCTAAGCCGCGAGTCGCCTCGGGAGGAGGACGCATCGGAACTAGAATAATCTATATATTCATGATTAGCTTAAGCTTAGGTATGGATATTAAAGACTCAATGCCTAGACATTTAATTTTGGAGTAAGAGAGTAATACTTACTGTATACTTTGTATAACGCTAATAGGGAACATAGTATTGCGTCGGTCGAGAGTGATTGGAATCTGAAGATCAGACCACTCAAAGCTCTTCCGTATCTAGTCTAGCGCACGATCTGACCGAGTATCGTCCGGATCTCTGCGGGACCGGAAGCAAAGCGGAACACCACCACTTCACTCCCTCCCACACTCCTTCGATAGCATGCCAAGAAGGTTTATGCCAACGTCAACACCATCAATCATCATCGTGCTATCATGGCAGATTGCGTCGCGGATCGAGTCCGGATGCGCACTAAGATGTCAGATCGCGCCAAAATATCTATGATCTGCAGCCATCAGCATGAACTTTCTACGACCTGCAGCCAGCATGAACTTTGTAAGTCTGCTCTCGCGCATTGCTCCCTATCGCAGTCTGATATCGCTGCATGACCCTTCGTGTCGTGGCGGCGTATTGTAAGCATCACACCGAATTGAGGTTGGTCAGGGTCGAACACGAGACGTCCAGCGCATCGCAGTGATCTCGCCATAAAGCCCACTGCTACCCTCTGTTGCAGACACCAAACCTACACTTCAGTCGTTGCAAAACTTGATCCGTAAGCCAGCATGTCCATACTCTTCCAGAATCGTGCTCTGAAACACGAAGTCCAACACCACCTAGACAGCGCTCGCGACGCCGAGCATGGACCCCACATAGCATCCTCTCCAGGTGACGACGAGAAAGACCGCCATAGCCATATCCCAGGCATCGAAACGAGAATCCACGATGATGGCACCAAGAACTACGTCGTCTCGTGGTACTCCGACACGGACCCTCAAGACCCTCACAACTGGTCCATCGCTTATCGCCTCGAAACGACTATCCTACTCATTCTGATCGCCTTCTGCGGCACGGCTGGCTCTAGCATCGACTCCGCCGTCCAAGCGGCAGCTGCAGAAGACTTCCACGTGGCTCTGGTCACTGAAGCATTAGGAGGGACGGGCATATTCCTCATCGGCTTCGGCATCGGCGCACTAATCGCGAGTCCGGCCTCTGAGCTCTTCGGTCGATATCTGGTCTACGTCGGAGCTCTGGCTATTTTCGCCATTCGGGAGATGGCAGCCGCGTTGTCTCCTGACATCGGTGCTCAGATTGCGTTCAGGTTCCTGGCAGGCCTGAGTTCCTCTGCGCCTTTGACGGTCGCTGGAGGAAGCTTGAGCGACATCTGGAATGCCAAGGAGAAGACGTGGGCATTCCCATTGTTTGCGATCGTTGGCTTTGGAGGTCCCACTTTAGGTCCTGTGATCGCAGCATACATTCCAGTCACAGGAGTACTGTCATGGCGATGGGCGGACTGGATCGTCCTGATACTGACCGGTCTTGTGCTGCTCCTGGTGCTGGCGTTGAAAGAAGAGACTCTCGCACCCAAGATCTTGGAGAAGAAAGCATCATACTTCCGTCAGCTTACCGGGGACGAACGATCCAGAGCGCAGAGCGAGATGGGAGGCCTGACCACGATGCAGATCCTGAAGAAGAACTTCGGCCGCCCATTCGTCCTGGCTCTGGAACCCATCGTCATCGCATTCACGCTCTATCTGACGATCGTCTATATCGTTCTCTTCACCTTCCTCGATGGTTACACTTATGTCTTTGAGATGACCTACGGAATCAACGCTGGTCTCAGCAACACCATCTTTGTCGGTCTGTTCATCGGTATCCTGCTTCAGCTGATTGCGGTCCCCTTCGTGGTCCGCATCACGAACAGACAACTTGCCCGCGATGACGACGAAGGCCAAGGCACGAAGCTTGATCGTGAATCCCGTCTCCTCTTCGCGATGTGGAGTGCTCCTCTCGTTCCGGTCGGCCTCTTCTGGATGGTGTGGACCGATTACTCCTCGATCTCAATATGGTCTCCCATCATGGCATCGGTCATGGTCGGTGCAGGCATTATCTCGATCTTTCTGAGTGCGTACATGTATATCATTGATGCATACGAAGTCTATGCGGCAAGTGCTCTGACTTTTGTTGCGCTGGTACGGTATCTGGCTGCTGGTGGGATGACCGTGGTCGGAGTCCCAATGTATGAGAATCTGGGTACGCACCATGCGCTCACGATATTGGCGTGCATCAGTGCTGCTGCCGTGCCTATACCGTGGGTGTTGTACAGATGGGGACCGAAGTTGAGACAAAAGAGCAAGTACGCTCAATAAGTAGCTGCAATCGAGCTGCAATGTGCCCCCGTCTGGCGCCTTTAGCTCCTCGTATTAGCGACCTGTATCGAGACCTCCAGCATACAGATTGCGCATCTGCAACGTTACATGACCAAGACTCCACCGGCATCGGTCAATGCTCGGCCAAAAGATCAGTGCCGAAGAACCTCTTTTTCTTCGCCACTCGCAAGTCGAATAAACATGCAAAAAGATCTTTCGGCTTTCATGCCTGCACTGAGAACTATGGAATGTCAGTTGACACTCAGTGCAATCATATGTGAGGTTCTGCTCACTCGAACTCAGATCTTAGGTTGGCCTTCATAGGATGGCTTTGAGCTATGCTCAATCATGTCGTATGAGACCCTGTGAACTCGTTAGAACGAGATCTAAGATATGTCGAATGGTCGAGCAACCCACTATGTTCTGACCGTTAAACTATGCGGGCTTGATCACGTGACGTCAAGCAAACGCTTCATTCACCAATATGTATCTTTGCAATCCTGGCATTGCTTCGCGACGGACCAGGTCCAGACCAGCCTTCAGAGGAGAATAGAGCTGTGACACGCCGTGAGAAGTCTCGAAGGTTGGGGCGCCGGTGTGTCTCTTCCGCTCCGGGACCAGACTCTCACCAAAACTTTTGACTGGCATTGCTACCGTCCTCTCAGAAGCCGCCGAATCCACTTTGTAGGCCACCCATCCCACGGAGACCTCGATATCTCACACCACGCCACTGGCCGTCGAGTCTCTGGAATTCAAGTACAGCCACATTCTGCCTGATCACTCCGACCGGTACACCATGGATTTCCGTGGTCATGTACACACTGGCTCGATTTCCGGGCTTCTCGATATTCGCGTTCAGAGTCAGTATTCGCATGTGATGGTCTGGGTTGGCGCCAATGATGCCCTTGATAGTTCCAAGTAGACCTGATAGATCTGATTCCTGGCTCTGACCTGGGAAGTCACCTTGTGCACGGAAGACAGGCGCCATGTTGCGCCAAACAGGGTCTTCAATGGAAAGCGTGCGCTGATTGACTGCATAGACGAAGGCATGACAGATAGCCTCGACTTCGCGAGCGACGTCTTGATTGTCCGTCGATCGAGGAACCATATTGCTAGCAGCATGGATGAAATGTTGATGCAAGATTGGCGTGAAGTTCGAAGATGGTTCAATGCAAGGAAGGATCGTCCGCCGTCCTAGGTCTGCTTCAATTTCGGCAGGACAGACATCAGTTCCATCGAACATGCGGATGATTTAGCAGACATCGGCGATGTTCTCAATGGTTGAAGAAGGAATCAGGAATCGCAAAGGAGAACCATTTTGTCCTGCAGAGCTCAGCTTTGGACCATAGCCCAATCAAAATTTGGGTACCGGCAATCAAACTTCCATGACCCCGACCTTTGTTATGAGGTTGCGGCATTTCGCAAATTGTATATACTGCGTGAATGCGATAGGCACAATCTGGGCTACGTATTGCAATTGATCAAGAGCCTCGGGAATAGTTTGGAGCCCAATTCTTTTACTTTACTTCAACACGGCATCGCTCCACTCTTCCATCCCTCTTCTGCTCCACGATCCTCCCTTAAATATACCAATCCTCGTAGAACTCCC
This sequence comes from Dothistroma septosporum, assembly GCA_002236755.2. Taxonomy (NCBI): domain Eukaryota; kingdom Fungi; phylum Ascomycota; class Dothideomycetes; order Mycosphaerellales; family Mycosphaerellaceae; genus Dothistroma; species Dothistroma septosporum. Next base: position 465,726 of record NBZP02000005.1, read on the forward strand.
CAACCACTTCATACTGCGGAGACCAAGCATTCTATGCACGGTAGGATCGTCGAAAGCACACTGACCCAGCCATGGCGAAGGATCGTGACCATCATCAGTCCAGCTTCGGACAGCGTCCTCCCTCCCACACTCCTTGAGGTGGCTGCAGAGTTGCCCGGTGTCGCAGTTCGCCGTCGCCATACAGTCCACAAACTCGTTCCCTTCACCATCCGACGCATCAGCAAGTCGATCCCGCTTCCAACTAAGCCAAGCAATGACCTGATCTGCCTTACTGTAGATATCTCGCATCCTTCTAACGTGCTGAATACTCTCGTGGAGGTCTTGGTGACTGATACCGATGGCGTCTATCCAGAGCAATACTCACCGTCTGGCGGCTTGAAACGCATGACTCGAAGGAAGCCGAGGAGGTTCTTCGTAATCGGGAGCTCGAGGGCATTTATTGTGATGGAGTGTTGCTCGTCAAGAACCCACAAGGAGCATAGGCAGCGATACTTTGGTGCATCCTCGAAGCTGAGCGTCTTCAAGCTGATTTGCATTGGTAGATGCCGATTCCAGTCGTCCGCACTGCTGCATATTTGCGCGGGAAGGAAGTCACACGGTTTAGTCTTCAGCGTTTCGTACAGCGCAGGTACGGTGGTGTCCATATTGGATGTCATCTTTGGGCCAAGGTACGTCGCTTGATCCCGTTGTGGTAGGGAATAAGCAACATGTTGACCAGACACTGCCAGCATCGTAGCAGCAATCAGCCGATATCGCAGCCTGTGCGCGGAAACGATATCTGGCTGCGGATCCCGCTGCATTGTCTGGCCGCTTCCGAATCTTGCGCAGACAGAACTACATTAGCGATGCTCGGGACAAACGACAGTGCCGCTGCTGCATCTGCGCGATGAAGACCACAAAATTGGGGCAAAATGCACGGCGTGCTACGAGTGACCTGTCATGCACTGAGCCAGGCAATGCTGGGCTTGGCATTGAGGAACTGATTCAGCTTATTTATGTACAGCCAGTGCTAGATTGTAGCTCAATTATCCTGCGCAAGATGCGTGGGCAGATTGTAGTCGGCATAATCCATGTGTACGAACGCGCGGTCCACGCTTGGCACACTCTCCAGCACGTACTGCAGACTCTCACCGAGATCGTGGGAGTCTCTCAAACTTGTGTGCTCATCGAGAACGAGGTCGACTTCGACATTCAGTTTGTCTCCAGAGTGATATGCTTGCAAGCCTTGAATCTTCTTAATCGTCTTAGCGAAGCGCATCGTGAGGTAGAGTAGAATATTTCGTTCGTCCGCAGTCGATGAAGCTCCAGTCAAATTTCGAATGTGCTCATTCGCAGTTCCCGACCAATTGAAAATGACGTAGAGCGAAAGGCAGATCCCGCCAACAGGATCCAGCCACCAGATGCGGGCGTAGTAGCCAATAAGTGGAAAGATGATTGAGAAAATGTTGAAGACGACATCAGTTTGCGCATCCTGGGCGAGCGCCTGAACAGAGCTGTTCTTGACCAGTCGGCACCAAAACCAGCATCCGCCCTTGATTACGACAGTGCTAGCCATTATTGCAATTGCGGGTATCCCGAGTTCGACGATCTCGTGCTTGCCGTTCGTGAGAGCGCTTGCTGCTTCCCAGAGGACTTGGATGAACGCTGTGATCATGATAACCGAAAACACTACGAAGGTGGAAGATGTTAGTATGGCATCATGTACAGATCGTTGCTTTGGAAGGCGGTCGGGATCGCGAGATACAGCGCGTGCGTCGCGCTTGTTCCCATGACTTACCTAGAACTCCAACGGGTTCCAATCGCCGTCTGCCTATCGGATAGGCATACTGATCCGTCCGAGCAATCAACCTGGTTGTGATGCCAACAATGACGGTACTCAGAAAGTCAAGTGCAGCATCAACCAGGGATGCCAACACAGAGACAGAGCTGCTCAGCACAACGACAATGATCTTAAGGATTAGTAAGACTGTGTTCGCGATAACATTGATCCAGATCGCGACCGTGACGACAGGCGATTGCGACGACGCTTCTTCTTCGTATTCGAGATCCGGTACTGTTGGCCCAGACTCAAGGTCTTCTGTCGTGGTAGAGTTGCTGAGAAGCGGTTCCTGCTCGCCACTGGCGTGATCACCATTGGGCTGCTTCTCGGGTTTCTTTATCATATAAAGGTCCTTCGGCGTTCGTTTCACCTTCTGGGGCGCCGGCTCTGGCGATCCGTTGGCATAGAAGCCACCGTCAGCAAATATGCTGTCTGCAGACCCAGCTCTTTCGTGGTAGATCCGTTGTGGCTCGGCCCCCTCTTCTTCATCTATGGTCTCGGGTAGATCGTTCTGCCATGACCCTCGCATCGCGGAAGGAGCGGGTGCTTGCGGCTTGATCTGAGGCGACGGTGCTGTGTTGTGATAGTCCTGTATCAGATCGTGCGGCAGACTGCTATCGAGCAATCGGTCGATGTATAGATAATGCTGGATGAGGTAGTTGATCCGCTCGTAATACTTCCGCACGCTTTTGTTCTTGATCTTGCTCAACTCTTCATCGGTCTTCCAGTATCGCTCCCACTGGTATCGAGGGTTGGTGAAGCCAATCAATCGTTGGCTTCGCATCTGAGGCGTGTTCAGAAGGCTTGCCTGGTAACTCAGTCGTCGGCTGCAAAGCATTAGCTACTGCAATCCAACATCACACCGATACCTCAGCAGCCAGTGCCTGCATCGAGATCGTACCTGTGATCTTCTCCTCCTCCCCATGCTGCGACACCACCAGCTGGGTCGTTCAATTGTGATTTGGGGCCTATCTCAAGGTCTCCGGAATCGTGACTTTCGCTTCGTCGCAAGGCTGGCATCTCCGCCGCCGTGATGCTGTTTGATCTCCATTGCCATTGCGCTCGCGTTGCTAGGTTGCTGCTCGACCTGGACTGTATGATACTGGACAAATGACTCCCTCGCGGTGACGCCAACGATCGATCTTCCGGGGACAAGGGCAGGAAATCCTTCAGCGTAGACATGCGAAAGAGCTGTGAAATATGTGCTGCCGATGACTCGCGACTCGACTGAGGTCGCCTTTTCGCGTCGGGGTTTAGCGGAAGATCGATGCGACGCGATTCGTGCGAGGTGGTTCTCGATTGGTGATGGGGGTCGTCCGTGATGGTTGGGCTCGGTGTATGCGCACGTGGAATGGTGCTTTATGATGTGCAATTGTCAATGTTGGGTGCAGAAGATTAGGTTGGGATGTGCATGAACAACGACGATTGCTGTAGATTGCTTCTTCTCACGCAGCCAAGACCCTCGTCGCACCGATCCGTCTTCGGCTGTCCCGTCTCTCGGTATTGGGGACTGCCGCAGAGTCTATTTTAGTCGCCGACGAAGCTCTTTTCGACCTCACTTCGACCTCGCTGTCTCAACCATCACGAGGCGGGATCCATCACTCACTTGGGAGCTCGCACGCTCGCTAAGACCTGACATACCAGTACACCAGATACTGACTACTGCCTGGATCAATTGGAATCGCAGCGATGTGTTGTCTACCTTACCGTTTTGAACCACACGTTCCCTGGCTTGACCTGAAATCCGCGGATCGCAATTCCCGCACTTGAGATTCGGTTCGACTTCAACAAAACTGCACCAAAACATATCGCCTGCTCTCCGCGTCTTTCCTGCTCCTTATTCGACATGTACATTCTTTCCATACGTCGCTCGAGCCCCTCCTGCTTCGGATACTCGTCCTGAAGATATCTGCCCTAGAGGTCTGTTCGCTTCCTGGCTTCAACGAGCTTACATCTTAGCCATACAGATACTATTGCGAAAGAACGAAGGTAGACACCGATATGCTGAATACGATACTGAGGACATTAACGGCAATTTATAGATGGATATTGCAGTAGCTGACTTCACACAGAAGATTCGTGTCACTGGACATCTCACAGCTTGATGGAACAGCACCGTATGGTCTGAATGTTGGAGCCATCAATGTTGTCTTGCGGGTACACTTGCAAAGCGTTTGATTGATACGGGCTTATGTGCTTGTCATACCTTCAATAGGGCATGTTTGCTCGGACCAGTGTGTACCGATCTTCGACGGAGATTGATCTGTGATGCGAGCACACCCACTGCCCACCGTTCCCATCGGCACCAAGGCCACATGGGTCGATGCCGATCTTCCGGCTGGTCTCTTGAGGCTGTTCCAGAGACTGCTCTCTCACATCCCTATGTTGTTGGGAAGATCCCTCCGGCTTGATGGTGACAGGCCGTCCCATTATCCCAGTCCATTCTCTCAATACTTCGAATGACAATAGGCTTGCAGAATTTCATCGTCCCGCCGCGTCGTCTTGACGGGGCAAGGAAACAGCAGTATGACATGGTGTCTCTTGTTTTTCGGTTCTCAGCGTGGTGGCGATATTCGGCGTGGAACAAATCACAAAACTACCTCAAATGGAGTCAGATTTAGTCCTCGGCACAATGCCACGGAATACTGCAATCTGCTTGTGTGTAGAATAGTGGAATGATTGCTCAAGATGAGTTGCGCTGCAAACAGATCCGATCACATCTCCAGGATCTTAGATCTGGCGAAAACGCCATACACATATTGCCGTCGACCAACGCTTGTTTTGGCAAGTGCGTCATCAGAATAGTATGTCTTACTACCAAACTTCTCTTTTGAGCGACCGCAGTGTTGGTGACGATGCTGCGTACCTCGAATGGCTCAATTACTTGGAGTACGAAGCAGCGCTGAGACGACAAGAACGATCTGCTCGACATGTGCCAGCACCGTATTCTTGGACTGCCAGCCAGCTTGGTTATGGTCCAATACCATATCGTCGAACAATACGCCGAGATTTTTATCAGCCAAACTTGCAGACTCCTTGGAGCTATGACAACCCTGGCATGCTTGATAGAGCCATGTCCTCACTGCATCACTCCGCTTGGCCACCTTCACAGCCTCCGCTACGACCATATCCTGATCCTCCACCACGACCTCCGCCGCTTCCTACCGGGCCGCCGCGACAGCCTAGGCCGAGGCCTCCACCGCGACCTGCCCCTGGCCCGAAGCGGCAACGTGGAAGGCAGACTAGGATCCCTGACTACTATGCTCGATCATCTACACCTGGCGCCGGCTGTCGTAGTGGAGTGAGCGCGAACGATGCGCGGGACAGGACCTCACAGGTTCCCGAGTCGAAACCTGTCGAAAATATGCCACAGCAGCATGTTTCTCAGCAGCTTTCAGCTCATGATCAATCCTCTGATGGCTCTCCGACCCAGGCTCAGAGACATTCCCAGGCTAGTGACTCTGGCCACAAGCGCGAGGCATCATCATTCCAAGCTTCGCCTTCTCAGAACGCCAGGATACAAGCCTCGTCGGACTCGATCGGTGAGGACGAGGTCCGCCCTGCTGCCACTCAGCCATTTCCGAATCCAGTGCCTTTTCTCCGATCTGGACGTCGAGCACGTGCATCATGGCAGCAACGTGGATATTGTAAGGTGCAGCCACATGGCGCTCCCATTGGTACATTGCAAGAGTCATCAACTGAACGATATCGTGACCCTCTGACGGGACACTGTCGGCCTGCTAGCATGAGCCCTCAATCGCTGTCACCCATAGCGTCGACGATTGACAAGGGAGCCTGGTAGCTGGATGATGCCCTGAAAGCTGGACGGTATGATGCTTAAGTTCCAAGGAGCCCAAACGAATGGTAAGTGCAGCGATAGCGTTGCGTTGGCATTCTCGAATACACTCCAGCAACTTGTCGATAGAATCAGTAATGGCACGCGTATGAGGAACATGTCATAGCTCTGTTCATGTCTTCTTAGCGAACTGGTGGGTTCAGCAGCACATCTACTGAGCAAACATCTGAGTCACGGCTAGTCATATGCGTACAGTTTAGCCCAAGAGATAAACCGTCGTCCTATCTTACAAATCCAAAATGGTTCGCAGCCGACCTTGCATGCTTTGTGACAGCTTTTGGCTTTTTCATTCATCCTGTGTCGTTGAAGGACTAAGTAAGCACCACCAAGCTGCGCTCGTCTCTCGCTCACAATGTTCCAAGCTTATTTAACATCATCGACCCAGGGGTTTCAGTACCGTTGGCGTGGACTTTGTACGCACCAGCCAAAGGAAGAACCATGAGACCTGCACCAGGACCAGGACTCGAAGATTGAAGTCGTGCCTACGCTTGCCCCCATCCCCCCTCGTCATTTCATCTTACATGAGATAGGATCCATCTTGCAAGTGAGAGGTGACACATGTGAAAGGAAGGACACCTCGATTACTTCTGCGGAGACATGAATTTAGCACGGAATCCCAAGGCTCGTCCATCCTCACATGCCTCTCTATGACAAGTTTTTCCTTCGCCTCCTCCGACATCTTGTTCCCTCCATCATGAAGCCTCATATATAGCCACAGGATCCCCCATATCACTGAGTCCATAATTCCCATCCCGACCCCAGGGAAGACTCTGAATGGCAACTCGACTGCCGCCTGCATATCCCCCAGCAAATTGCCCGACATCAACGGCACCACAGCCACGATGTCTCATACCTGCACACCCAAAACCGAGTGCACAATCATAGACCACCTCAGACACCGGCTGGCGCACTTCCACGCTCACGTCTTGTCTGTGCTCCTGTATGCGATAAAGACGAGAACTTCAAAAAGGCCTATATCGATATAGGGAATGCTGTGGAGGACGACGTCGACCGTGATGAGAGTGAAGACGGATAGCCAGAGGATAACGACGGAGAAGACGGTCCAGTATGCGTACCCAGGTGCTGCGAGAATGGCTTGTAGGAGGAGTGATCGGTCTCTGAAGAGGTGCGTGAGGTTCGCTCCGAAGTCTTTCCAGGCGTTTCGAAGAGAGGAGAACATTGTTTTATGGTGCGGTCGCTGTAAAAGAGGTTACGGCGTTTGGTGAATTTGAGGAAGGCAGGCGTTGCAATGGTGTGAGGTGGGTGATCATATCCGCTTACTTTGTGTTCGTGAGCATGTCTTGGGTATGAAAGCTGGGCGTCATGGCAGTCAAGACATGCATCCTTTCCCCTCACACATACCCAACCCGAACACTTCGAAAAAGATACCTCACTCCAGCCTTAGCACGGCCATTGCAACTCCTTCATCAACTTCCTTCCCTTCTCCACGGCGTGAGAATAATGTGACAGATCGATCCATCCTCACCTCCTTTCCCACACCTTCGTTCTCTCCACAATCTCCGCTGTCTTTTTATTACACTGAACAACCTTCCCGATTCCTTCCGACACGATTCGCCGCCGCCTCGATCCCCGTCTCTCGCAACGCCACCTTTTCCCAAATCTGTGGAGATGTAAGCCACCTCCATTCGATGTCAGAAAGTGGAATGAGTGCATTGTGCACAACTTGCAAGTCATTACGCTGCTCGGCGTAACAATCGTGGGGGAGGCAGATTTATTCGGCGGACTGTTGGGCTAAGTGGCTGGGTATGTCAGAGGCAGAGATGGCATGGGTTTCGTCGAGGATTTCGAGGTTGATGCGGCAGCGGAGGTGGGCCCATACTGGGGTATCGTGTGGGAATTTGCTCTTGGAGGCGGGCATGGTGTGTGGAGAATGGATCGGAAGTCGGTGGTGGGAGGCGTGGTTGTGGTGCTTGAGATCTGATGAAGTGGTTGATGTTACCACCATTGTTGACGGTGGAGAATGATCGGATCAAGTCCGTTGGTGAAAGTGCATGGTGAAGCCGTGAAATCGCGACATCCGCGGGTGAGTTTGCAAGGAGTCAACGACATGCATTGCTGGCAACATGTCACTTGAGGATATCGTCATCTGCAACTCTACAAGTCAACAGTCCGGGCATCCGAAGCCTTACTCACTGCGGCGTCCTTCCTCGTTCTCCGACTGTCACTTCCACCAGGTGCTCACATCCCTCCAATCCTATTGGTATTGCTTGCTTGCACTCTTGAAGACGGTCAAAAGCCGTGCCGCCACCTCATCGTCCCTTAGTCTTTGACTCAAGAACCCTCCCAAATCTGCCCAAAATTCATCCGTCTTCAGAATCGCCGCCGCTCCCTGCGCTTCCTTCTTCTCCTCTGCCTCAGCGGTTGCCTTCTCACTTTCCGGCGCACTTGTCTTCTCATCCACATCCATGGAATCCGCCTTCATGTCCGGCACAGGCACCCTCTCTTTCTCCGCAGTGACAGCCGGACTCTGGGCTCTGGGTGTCCCACCACCGCCGCCCATAATCATCAGACTTAGTTCCGCATCACCTTCAATCCCAATGTCCTTCAACGTCTTGAGATCTGCGACAGGCTTCTTGTTATACAGCACCTTGATCTTGTCCTGGGGAATGCTGGTCTTGGAGGCATATTGTGTCTTCAGGTCGTGGATTGTGGTATCGAGGGCGATGGAGGGGAGAGTTATGGTCTCGCCGTTTCGCATGGGTTTGAGTGTTGCTGTTATGGTCTTTGAGGAGGCTTGCTGGGAAGAGGTGGGGCCTGAACGGCGCGGGAAAGGGTGGGTTTGGCGTGGGAGGATGTACTGAGATGTGTCAAAGCTGAGATTATAGTGGCGACATGGTATAATCCACTGCTTACAGGACTCTGATTAGGATATTGCCTGGGATCGCTGACATGGTCTGCTGGAAGCTTGATCGGTTTCTTGTCGATGGTCGCAAGGAACTGCTTGGCGAAGGTGACTTCCGACATGATGTGCTTACTGTAGCTGCTGTACAGCGTCTCGAGCTCGTCTTCGGGATTAGAAGCCAGCTTAGGGATGCTTGCAGTACATCAGTGGTTGTTGTATGTAGGTTGTCAACTTTATCTGCAAGTCCAAGCTGTGATCACAAGCAAGATGACGATGCGGACCCAGCTCCGGTACAAAGCATTAGGTGAAAGTCCAAGGTCCTACACCTATGTTCCCACTACATCACATGCGATAACGCTGCAGAAAGCCTACGAGGCTGCCGACCAGCATGGCGAACCTCTATAACCTCGAACCGCAACCGACGGCCAAAGTGATCCTCAACACGACATCCGGCGACATTGAATTGTCCCTCTTCGCGAAGCAGACTCCGCTAGCAGCGCGCAACTTTCTGCAACACTGTCTTGATGGCTACTATACCAACACAATCTTCCATCGACTGGTCCCAAGCTTCATTGTTCAAGGCGGCGATCCTACAGGAACAGGGCAAGGAGGCGAATCGGCTCTGGAAAATGGCGGCACATTCGAAGATGAGTTCCATAGCAGACTCAAGTACAACAGGCGGGGACTGCTGGGAATGGCGAACGAAGGACCGAATAGCAATGGTAGTCAATTCTTTTTCACGTTGGACGCGACACCTGAATTGCAGGGCAAGAACACCATGTTCGGGAGAGTGGAGGGAGACACGATCTACAACTTGATGAAGATGAGTCAGGGCGTGGAGATGGGGAGCGAGGGGAGCGAGAGGCCATTGTATCCTACCGAAGTCACGGGTACCGAGATCCTCGTAAATCCCTTTGAGGATATGGTAGCGAGGGTGAAGGAGGCACCCAGATCGAAGGAGGAGAAGACAGGGGTCAAGAAGAGAAAGAAGCCGATGGGAAAGCAAGTGCTGAGCTTTGGTGGGGATGAGGAAGAGCAGGAGATGGTACCGATAGTGAAGAAGGTCAAGGCAAACCCAAAGCTGGTGGCAGTCGAGTCGGAGAAGATGGAGGGGAAAGTCGCGAAGTCGCAAAAGAAGGAGAAGACGCTGGCCAAGCCCGATGAAGAGGCTGTTGTGCCGGGACAAGACATTGCGAAGCCTCTGGCGACAAAAGCAGGAACATCAGTAAAGCTGGAAGAAGTGGAAGAAAGCGAAGAGGAGTCAGAGACAGAAGAAGACAGACGGAAACGAAAGCTGGACCAGACAAATGCTGAGATTCAAGCGCTGAAAGCCAGCATGAAGCGGAGGCTCGACGTGAAGCCTCAAATAGAAGGGAAGCCCAAGCCCGCCCTCGAAGCCATGATCCCCACGACAAGCACGAGAGGCCGCAAACGAGGCAAAGCAAAGGACGAGAAAGGAGCCTTCAATCTCTTTCAATCGTTCAAGCAACGCCTCGAGACACTACCTACGGAATCTGTACCGACCAACGACACGTCCAAAGACCACCTCAATCCAGAACCTACTTCATTCGGCGAAGTAGACGATGACGAAGAAGCAGCACTATGCGATCTTCACTTCATCGCAAACTGCCAGTCCTGCAGATCATGGAACGATGAGAAGCCAGATGGCGAGGCGGAGAAAGACGGTGATGATGATCCGGGCTGGATGGCTCATACTCTCACATTTGCTAAAGACACGTTGGGGAAGGACCTCGAGTGGAAAAGGAAGATGGAAGAAATTGAAGTTATTGATCCGAGGGAGAAGGCAAGGACGATCAAGGAGGAGCAGAGGAAGGGGAAGGAGAAAGAGAAGGCGAGAAGGTAGTCATCGCCAGAACCGCTCTAGGATATCATAGATCTGATGCGGTTCTATCATGATAGTCCTGGAAACAAAAGCACGATCACAGACCGAGGGTGATGGGGTCTATCGTCAGACCAGATGTTCTCTCTTCTTGTTCTCCGCACAACAGGATAAATATCAACCTCCACCTTTTACGAGCACACGATATACCACTACTGACGATACCAGGGCCCTCTGCTGGAAATGGGCCACCCCCACTTCGAACGAGCGTCGTACTCCATGTGAATATCGTACCGTCTGCTAAACAGTACAAGCAGGCACTTCATCGTTATGCTCATGGTATCTACAGCGCTCGGCAGCGTCGGGGCAAACCTCAGGACCTCTCTGCTCTCGACCTCTCGCCACGCGAAGCAGAACCTCGTGGACGAAGTTTCTGGGCAGGTGGTCAATATTTCTCTCCAGCCATGTGACATAGCCCATCCGTGCTCCAGCTCCTATTCTGAAGGCATGCCACTCAAGTACGAACTGCCTAAGCTTGGAGGCGGCCGAAGTATGCTCGTACGCCTCGCGAATGATCCCCGGACCCGGGCCTCTCTTTGCCTGCTTCATGCTCGCCATCATGGTGTCAAGTATTGAGTTTCTCAGCAAAGCATCATCCAGTACGTCGGCCACCACGTAGAACCTTGCTAGATCCAGTTGGAAATCGATACCACGGTTGCTCTTCTCGTCCTCGGCGGTCTCCGTCAGAACAATCTGGCCACTGTAAGACCACTGCAGGTATGCCTCCAGCATTTCCGGCTCAATACCTGGAAGCCTGACCACCTGGCCCGAGTCAGCATTCTCCTTCGTCTCATCCTCCGCGCCAGCGACGTACCTGCGCGTCTCTTTCAAGCCGTTCCAGAGGGCCGCGCGGAAGAACTTCGAGTGTTTGACGAGTGCATCTTTGTGCACGGTGTAAGACTTCTTCTGCGCTCCCGCCAGGACCACCACATTATCGCTGAAGTTGAGCCTGAATGCACGTCAGTCGATCACTAATCTGCATGGACATCTGGGTAGTTGTCTTACTTGCGATGCTTTGCCGATGATCCTGCTGGTGATGACATGATAAGAACGTGGTGTTTTGATGTCGGTGGTGGTGTGCGCGAAGATGATCACATTGTGGTGTGAGAGATCATCGGAGACTTGAAGAAGAGAGCGGTGCTTGACAGGAGGCGTTTGTATTCACTTGGTCTGTCACAAGCTGCTGCATCGTCTAACGCACGTCATTGTGCGAACCACTGCAAGATAGCACGACGCCTGACAAATGAAATACAGCCTCAATTAGATCATAATATCCATGACGTCGCCCCTGGCACTGTGATGATCGTTACGCGATCTCAAGGCACAACAACTGCCGCCTTACGCACGACTAAATACATTTGTGCGAAAGGCCTCCGACAAAGGAGGGGCTAAACAGTCACTTCCGTCAGAATTCAGAAGTCCGTGGGCCACAGCACCCGTCAAGAAGCACAGTCGGCAAACAGTGGTCAGGTCTGTACTAAGCAGAGACTGTCGCGACATTTGATGTGAGAAGTGCTCAATGCCACGGCAGACAAGATGGAAGTCGAGAGCATTACTTCGATTCAATCATAGTTCGAGACGCAGTCCACTGGTAGAACAACTCACGTATCTCTACCCAGCCCACCATTCCCCTTTCCCACCCACATCCCTCCCTTCCTCGTCCTCCCTTCCTCATAGCCGTCCCTCGACCTCAAGAACCCTCCACCTCACTCATGATGCTTCCCCGTCCACCTCTTCAATCCACCGGTCGCACCCGCAATCGAAAAGAAAATCCCAACGACAAGCGCCAAGGTAGCCAAAAATAAGACGACGACCTTCCATCTCGGCGCCGTCATCTGTTCCTACCAAGGTCTGATGGCGCTCCCGTGGGCAGAAGAGACCTAGACACCGTTAGAAGGGCGTGCCGTCTGGTTTCTCATGGCAATGAGGGCTTTACGGGTCGGCTGGCGGCTTCGAGGTCGGCTGGAGCGCTTTGTACGGGGGCGTTGGCAGCATCTCCATTTCCGTCGGAGCTCTTTCGTGAGTCGAAATGGTTGGTGGGTGCGTTGGCGCGCATGTTGTCCAGGAGGATTGGTCTCAGTTCGTGGGTCCCAATTGGCGCCATGATGTAGTCGATGCTTGCCTTTCGATGGATATGGTGATGTTTTGATGGAGTCGCCTACAAGTATTGAACAAGTCCTTCAAAAGGAGAGAGCGCGAAGTTGAGGCACGTGAGTGGTGACTTGTCTGCAGTCACGGTCGCTGCGCGGTGCAACTGCCACGCGGACGATGTCCATGCCTTCCAGAGAGCGGAAGATGGTGCATTCCACGATCAGTGGTCGCTGCACTCAAGTCTGCAGGATGATGGTCGTATGAGAAGGGAAAAACGATGCGCATTGTCAGATCGATCGTCTTACCTTAGAGGCCAAGCTCCTAAGTCATAGCGTGACTACCAAAGGAGTTGAAGTGAGGAAAAGCGCGCGTCGCTTTGAATATGCCAGCAAGGCCGGAGGCACATGGAACGTCTAGTACCGGTCGTTGTGGCTCTTCCCTCCAGGAGCGAGCGGTCATTCTGGTTCGACATCGACACAGCCCGAGGACACATCCACCCGTACTCCAAGCCATAGAAATACCTCCTACCACTGCCCCGCAACAGCATCCACATACACACGCTGATCCTGATCGAATAGCCACAATACACATTCCGATTACACGGCTCTCTTGGCTGCATCATCTTCTCGATTTCACCACGCTGTCATCCCCCGTCTTGTCACCGCGAAATAGGTTCGTGGATGACAGACACGACCCGTTGTCATCGTGATGGCTTTGCGACGCCTCCGTTGGATGACCTGACTGTGGACATAATTGCTGAGGGAAGACTGTGTTGTAGGCATTATGTGTCGCCCTGCAACCTCATATTCACGGCATCATCCTACTTCGTATGATCCTGTCTTCATGCCCATTTCCTCGAGTAAAGGGCTGTGAAGTGCGCTGCTTGAGACTATCCTTGCCCATCCAAGATGGAGTCGTCCTGCGATGCAGCCTGGTGGGTCAAAGAATAGTCGTTGCAGTGAAGTGATAGAACATGTGTTGCAGTGCAAGATGTCAATTGAGCCGAAGAGCGGCGAATCCTCGGCTTATGACTAGTCATTGGAGAACGAAGGCCACTTTCCTGTCTTTCTCGCCGCCCTTTCTCACTCACACACGAACACTGACCACTTACTGCTTACCATACTCTTGCATCCCGGTCGCGGGAGTAACGCGATCATTGCAATACCGCCAAGATGGGCAAAGCAGAGGTGGGTAGCACGAAATATGTGGCCAACAAAATGAAGGCCAAGGGCCTGCAGCGACTGCGATGGTATTGCCAGATCTGCGAGAAGCAGTGTCGTGACGAGAATGGCTTCAAGCAGCATACCATGTCCGAAGGCCATGTGCGCGCCATGGTACTGGTCGGCGAGGATCCGAAGAAGTTCATCAACGACTACTCGCGCCAGTTCCAGCGCGACTTCCTGCAGCTGCTCAGGACAGCACACGGCGAGAAGAAGGTGCATATGAACAACTTCTACCAAGAGTACATCCGAGATAAAGAGCACGTGCACATGAACGCGACCAAGTGGCCTAGCTTGACCGAATTTGCAAAGAATTTGGGCCGCGAGGGCATCTGCAGAGTGGAAGAAGGCGATAGAGGCTTGGAAATATCGTGGATCGACGATAGCGCTGCGGCCATCAGTCGAAGAGAGGACATTAAGAAGAAAGACAGGCTAGCAAAAGGCGACGAAGACATCGAATCGAGACTGCTGGAGCAGCAGGTCAAGCGGGCGCAAGAAGAGGCGGCCAAGAAGCGGCAAGCAGAAGAGCAGCCACTGCCACCTTCCATACCAGCAGAAGGTGGTCCCGCCGAGGCGAAACCTACAGTCCCTATCAAGGTGTCGGGCTTCAGCCTGAAGGCAAAGGCGCCCGCGAAGGCCAACACTATCTCAGAGGACAAGCAAGAGGGGGAAGCCATTGCGATAGACACATTTTCTTCTGCTGACCAGCCGGAGGAGCCAGTACCGGGGAAACAGGACTCCGAGTTGAATGACGACGATGACACAGCCCCGTCCAAACCCGAACCTCCCGCGAAAATGTCACTTGCCGGACTCAAGAAAGCAAAGGCAGGCAACCCGCTGGCCAAGAAAAACCCGTTCGCACAGCCCAAAGCCGTCGCTGCACCAAAGACGGAAAAGAAGATCAGCAACGCCGAACGCATTATGAAGGAAGAGATTGAGCGCAAGCGATTCGCCGATGAGCGCAGCCATGGTGCAAAGCGCCAACGAGTGTCATGATTAGAGTCTTTGGGATGAGGTGCGCACCCTTTCAAAAATTAGCGAAGGCGTTGCGGCGATGGAGATGATCCCTGCCGCTATGAAGCATGAACACGAGAAAGGGGATATACAGCAAGGCCATGGTTTGGCTATTATCAAGGGTACGACTCGCAATGTACGAGTTGGTTCGATGCAGTGCATAGCCATGCTCACATGGCTGCACGGTTCAGCCCATACCTGACAAGCTCGCGGTCGGCTCTGGGCTTTGTCTGTTCACCCGACTTTGACCAGATTCGCACTGATCGTTGCTTGCCTCGAGTTACCGCTTTCTGAGTCTATCTATGCTGGTCGCAGGCGCTCAGAACCCGCTTGATCGCGTTGCAGCGGTGTCTCAACTGGCGGCGCTTATATTTGCAAAACACTCCATGGTGATGGCATTACATGTCGCGGAAGCTTAGCAGGCGCAAGAATGTGGTGACGACAGGCATAGGCTGTCTTCGCCCACAAGATATCGTCGAAATGTCGATTTCGCCGCCACGCTGACCGGTAACAATGTCTGGATGGTGCCAAGACCAGACTCCAACCCAGTGGCTTGTGACTATGGAGGTCGTCTCACCTTGGACATTGCCGCCACGAGATGACTGTGACCCCCCCGCTGCATGGTTATGCTTAGCATTGAAGCAGGAAACGCGTTTCACGTTACGGCTGGTGCTGCAGACTGGAGCCACGAGGTAGCGGATGTCACAGAGAATCGAAGTACGGTGATGTCGGTTACACATACTCGCGTAAAGCAATGACTTACTAGTCACGTTGCCGGCACATTCTGTCTAAAAAGTTTAAGGCACCGGACACACCGTGAACGCTCACGGAATGCGCCAAGATTTCAACATCCGAGTATTAAGTTTGTATCGACTCGCCCAACCGTGAGGCATTCAGGGATGGGCCGGTCAATCACCATGTCAATAACGAACAAGGTATCCTCTAGCGCATGGCGCATCTTCCTTCCCTTGCGCTTCATTTACCTCCTATGACCTCCTGACTATCATTCCACATCGCCAGCGCGACTGCCACTCTTCGACGAGTTGCACAGCATACATTGGCCCAAATGTGGATTCTCGGCCTTGCGTGGGCTTACCTGGCCATAAGCATACTGACAGTCCAGGCGAGATTACATTGGAACGATAACGGTTTCGACGCAAAGGTACACTGGGACGACAATGGGTTTGGCACAAACTTCCTTGCCGCGCGGCAGGCTAAAGCAGCTGGAAAGAAGGGCATCATGACGCTGGCCCGTCTGGGGCCAGCAGCTAAGGCTGTTTGGATGATTAACAGCGACGGCTCTAATCCCCATAGTCTTCTGGGGGACTCAAGTCATCTGGAGTATCATGCATCATTCTCACCGGACGGACAATTTATTGTATTCACGTCCGAGCGCAATGGTCCCGGCAATGCCGATCTGTTCCGAATAAGAGCGGACGGCAGCGACCTGGAGGAACTTGTTGCGACCCCCTTTGTCGAAGATCAGGGAGTGCTATCGCCCGACAACAGTAAGCTTGCTTATGTCAGTACATCCGCGGCTGAAGGGCAGGACTGGAAGGCCAATATCTGGGTGATGGACTTGAAAACTAAATCCAAAACATGCTTGACCAATACAGAAGAGGTCAAGGGGGTGCCATGGAGCCCGGACGGCTATTTCAAGCCTCAGTGGTCACCAGATGGAGATTGGATCATTTTCTCTTCTGACAGAAACACGGCCTGGACTAACCACGGTGACGGAACCGGGTGGGAACACACTCAAGAGCTTTCCATCTACGCTATCCGCCCTGACGGCAGCGACTTCCGGCGAATCATCACCATGCCCGGATATTCCCTGGGATCACCGAAATGGTCAAAGGACGGTAAAAGAATCAGCTTCTACCACTTGGAACTAGAACAGACATACAACGTTCGCAACGCCCCGCTCTGGAGTCAAACCGTCAATCAAATCTACTCCGTAGACTTCGCCACCGGTCAAGACATTAAGCAGGAGACAAATAGCAACACACTCAAAGTCGCGCCCCAATTCGTCAACGACACAATCGCCTACGTCGTCAAAGGCGGCGATTCTCCAGTCGGCATCTACTACAACACCACCCATCTCTCGACCTCCCGCGGTGGTGAGGAAAACCCCTGCTGGTCGTCAGACGGCACGAAGATCATATTTGAGACCAATGTTCCGAGGCCGTTCTGGCAGCTGGGATCTTCAGTCTACTCGTGGGACCAAGACTGGGACTATCGCATCGGCGAGCAGTTTCCCGCCCTCTCCAAGCAGGGCAAACTCGCGTCCCCCAACGACCGCCACGACGGCATCACAATCCAGTACCCCAACAACACAGACTCGTACGATATTTTCAACTCCCAGACTGTTGCAAATGCAACCCAATATGACGGCCCTTTGCTGGTCTTACAACCCGCCTGGTCTCCAGACGGAGAATGGCTCGCCTTTAGCCTCGGCGGTTGCGGCTTCTTACAGGACCGTAGCAAGTACACGTCGTGGATTTACCGCATCCGCGCTGATGGGAGCCATTACGAAAGACTCACCGACGGAACCGTCAATTCTGGCTACCCGAGCTATGCCGCCGATGGGAACTCTCTGGTATATCGTGTTTGGGGCGCCGAGTACGGATTGAGAATCTTGGATCTGAAAACCCATAAGACGAGAGTTTTGACGACTGATACCCTGAATGATAACACTCCTAGTTTCAGTCCGGATGGGGAAAAGATTGTGTTCACGAGAAGGATGAATGAGTCGAATTACGACATTTGCACTATTAGGCCTGACGGAAGTGATTTGCAGGTTTTGACCACAAGTGCGGCGAATGATGGTCATGCAACGTACGTTCCCTTCGCTGTCAACTTTCTCTGTCATCTTTTCGGACCCATTTCCTCATAGAAAGGTCTTGTGTGAAGCTCAGTACTAATCGGGACCACAGATGGACCGCCGATGGTCGTATCCACTGGAGCAGCGGCCAGAACGGCTGGACGAATGAAGCTGCGGCGTATTGGACGGCAGAGCAGCCTTATGGGAAGATTTGGATCATGGATGCGGATGGAGGGAATAAGAGACAGCTTACGGATAGTATTTGGGAGGACGCTATGCCGATTTATTTCCCCAATGAGATTTTGTGATGGCAGGGCGTCTTTGGCATTAACATTTCATTGCGGCGTTGGTGAAGACAATGCAACGATAGGGTATAGATACTACTGGCATCATTGGCATAACTTTCGTTATCAAGACAGAAATGTGACCATCTACTCCTTTCCTCCCAAACCCTCCAATCCTTGGAGAAGGTTCAATCCCAGAATCTCGAGAGCGCCGTCCAGGTCGCCGCGACTTATGTTCAGAGCCCTCACTGCAGCAATATGCAACGCTCCCAAACTTTCGAGCTTCGTCATCAACTCCGGGAACGGCGCAGGCCCATAACTCGCTGGATCCGGCCCCGCCGCCGTCGTCTGCCTCAGCTGCAAAGCATCCGCAACTTCCTCGACCTCAGTGACATCCCTCTTCTTCGCCGTCCCAAACGCACTCGCTCCGATAGGAGCAGCCCACTGATACGGCTGCGTAAGGTTGTCCTTTGCACCAGCATCCCAGTACTCCCAGCCCACGACTCCGCCGAACGAGGATCCATAGGTAGCCCGTAGGGATTTGATGGTAGCTTGATACGTCGTAACATTGAACCATCCACTACCTCCATCACCGGGGTTATCGAGGACGCCGAGAGACACACGACTCGCGGCGTAGCCATTTTGAATAATGGACTGGTATCCGTTCGGCGTACTCGCATCACCCCATCCATTGTAGAACTGCACATTGTACCAATTGACCAATTTCCCATTTGGGCGGGATGAATTCGTTGCGTAACGGTCGAGTGTTTTGTAGCTGAAGCCACCCAAGCCATATCCGCTCGCCTGCAATTCCGATGCGACAGGTGCCATTGTGAGGAGGAAATTCGTGCCGAAATCCTTATTAAGGCGTTGCAGCAGTGCGTAGGGACAGGTGATCTTCACTTGCTCCTCAATATCCAAATTCACACCGTCGACTTTATGATACTTCAACGTTTGATACAACGGGATGTAATACGTCTCATTGATCCCTCCATTGGTACCAGAGCAGAGCCTTGGATACGACCCTGCCGCGGCACCACCAATACTCATCAAGACCTTCACACCCTTTGCTTGAATTTGTGCGGTCTCGGACCAGACGGTGTTCCAGATTGTGTCATTGGGGTTATTGTCATTAAGGGTGATGGCTTTGGGGTCGGAGTTAATGTGAAGCGAAGCGAGGTAGAGGTGGGTGAGTTGAGTTGGGTTCTGGACGAGAGGGAGCATGGAAAATTGGCCGCCGGTGGTGTTGCGGAAGGTTTGGACGTAGATCTGGTTGCGAGGTGGGTTGTAGGCATCGCGCTTTTGGAGCGTGTAGTCTTCTGTTGGGAGGGCTGTGGCGAGCGTGGCGAGTGCCAGGGCGGAAGGGAGGGAGAGAAGTCTCATGGTAGGAAGGTGAATGGAGAAGGTGGTGAA
The DNA here is from genome assembly GCA_002236755.2 of Dothistroma septosporum. Taxonomy (NCBI): domain Eukaryota; kingdom Fungi; phylum Ascomycota; class Dothideomycetes; order Mycosphaerellales; family Mycosphaerellaceae; genus Dothistroma; species Dothistroma septosporum. The sequence continues at coordinate 485,007 of NBZP02000005.1, forward strand.
GAAGGAGAAAGGTAAGGTGACTTACACAGGAGGATGGGAGGGCCTCGTCAGTATAAAGCTGTGCAGTAAAGGCGGCTCGACTCAGTCCTCAGGTCACACCGTTAGAGAAGTTCGAGTGGGTGATCTCTGCGGTTACAAGCTCTAACAAGCCGTTCTATGATGGTCTAGTCAACATTGCAAGCGTTTGTGGCTGGCTGACCAGTGCCATACATTGGACGACAAGAGAACGGACACGACGAGGCTCGCCTCGTGTGCAACGATGAGTGGCAGAGACGTAGAACCGTGGTACGCCTAAGGAGGAAAACCAGACACGTGGGACAGCGACATCCTGCAGGGTGCTTGCTCCGGGATCGAGGCGTGCAGTAGTGTCTCCGGATTCTGCAGAACGCTGCTTGCAAGACACGAAAGAGTGCGTGCAGGTGATATTGACCTGCGTTTCCAGGTAAGCCACAAAAGATCTGGGTCGAACGAAAGAAGGAGTGAGGTGTTGTGGCGCTCGCCTGTTGGGTCCGGAGCTGCGCTTGAAGAAAGTCTAAAACGTGATCGAGCCGTTCAGCACGTGACCTTGACCGTGTCTACCATGTTCTCGTATTATGCGTCTACATATATCATCCCATGGCGAAATCATCACTCGCAATCAGGCAGTCTCCTTCTCCTTGATATCGCAATGCGCCAAGAAGGCCTACATCTTTTTGCCGGTGGGGATCTGGAAAGCTACAGCACTTTCACCATGCTTGAACGGCTTATCGATTCTGAAGAAGCCCTTACGGTCAAATTGAATAATGTCGTCCTCCTTCAGCTCAGCGACGTTACAGTCGGCGAGTGACTCGGTCTTGAACTCGGTGTTCGGGTTGAGGGCAGCCTCCAGGCTGTCATCCTCCTCCAGTTTATCCTTGGTAATCAGGTAGTCGAAGTCGTACAGTGTGATAGGAACGAGCTCTTGATCAGTCGACAACCACGTCACCTTCTTGCTGGTCTTCTTGACATCTCCTTGCAGATGAAGTTCCAGCTCGAGCTCAGTAACCGACTTGTCTCCCTCGGACTTGACGAGGTTTAGTGGGTTCAGGCCATACTTCTTTTTGCGGACGATAGCATTACCCCAGTTCATAAGGGTGATCTCTTCGCCCTCATCGAAAGAGTGAGCATCCTCCTGATCAAGGATGATAGTCTTGCTAAAGACGACCTTCTTGTTGCCGAGCTCTGCATTCTTTGCGTGGACCGGCTTCTCGTCTGTGCGAGGAGCCTCAGGTGCACCGGCGACGGTGCAGGTGACCTTATCCTTGGTGGTGACCGCAGTGTATCGCTTGGCGGTATTGTCAATGTACTTCTTGTTGGTGGCCCAGAAGTTGGTCCAGTCCATCAGATTGATGTTCTTGCTTGGACCTTGCTTGACGATAAACTCTTGCAGAGCGGGAATAGTCATACCACGGCGGCGGATTCCACGCACAGTTGGCATGCGAGGATCGTCCCATCCCCAGACCTTGCCTTCGCTGACGACCTTGTTCAGCTTGCGCTTAGACAAGAAAGTCTTGATGAAATTCATTCGGGAGAAGTTCCAATTATACACGTGGCGGAGTTTGAGCGTCTTCAGGAACCATTGGTACTGTGGGTCACGATCGTTGTACTCGGTAGTCCTCAGCGCGTGGGTAATACCCTCGACGGAGTCTACAATCGGGCACGCGAAGTCGTAAGTTGGGTAGATCTTCCAGGTTGTGCCTGTCCGGTGGTGTGCTTCTGGGTTGCAGCGGTAGATGACCGGATCTCGCATAGCACCGTTGTTGCTGCTCATGTCGATCTTGGCACGGATGTACCACTTTGTGCCCTCCTCGGTGCCCTTCTTCATCTCCTCAAAGTGTGCCAAGTTGTCCTCGATAGAGTCATTGCGGTGTGAGCTCTCGATCCTCTGCATGCGCTCCTCTCTCAGCTGCTCTTGCGGAGTGTTGTCTGCGTAGGCATTGCCGGCCTTGATCATCTCCACCGCCTGCTTGTGCAGATCCTCGAAGTAATCGCTAGTGTAGGTGACCTGATCAGGCTTGATGCCCAGAAGCTCGCAGTCCTTGAGAATGGAATCCTCAAACTCCTGCTTCTCCTTGGACGGATTGGTGTCGTCGAAGCGGACTATCATCTTGCCGTTGTACTTCTTGTGGGCGAAGTAGTCGTTGAGGAGAGCCGCCTTTGCGTGTCCAATGTGCAGGTAGCCCGATGGCTCGGGTGGAAACCTCGTCACGACGCCCTTCTCGACATCGGGCAGACCAATGTCGTAGCTGGCGCCCTCGTCTGCAGCATCCTTTGGTCGCGTGGGCAGGTCGATGGTAGGCTGTGCAGTCTCCTCGATGAAGCTGAACCATCTCGACAGGTTGACCATGAGGTTCTGCTTTATGTACGCATGAGCGACTCGATTGCTGCGCAGGGTCTTCCATACTGTGGTATCGGCGTCTGTGAGCGAGTAGCCAACAATGTAGCTGCGGAGCGTGAGGTGGTCGTTGAGTTCGCCGAGAGGACCTTCGATCTGCTTGAGGTTCAGAGGCTTGAGCGCCTCGGCACGGTCTTGCCACTCTTTGATCTGTGCGTCCGACATCATGCGTGTATTCGTCAATGGTATAGGAACACGAAGAGAGAAATGCTCATATGTTTCGTGACTCTTGGCCAGATCCCTGCCAAAAGCTCGGACTCTCGGCCGATCTTTCACCCGAGTCCACGCCGACAAGCACGAAGATATGATGTCTCTTCTTTTCCCCTGTATACCTTCATAACATCAACCATTGCTCCAAGCAGCACTCGTATTTTTATACGGCGGCAAATAGCACGGTGCTCGCGTGACAGCAGAACATCAGCCCCAAGGCGACCTTAGGACCCAATCGGATCTGTGTACAAGTCCAAAGATGATACAGGGCTTGTAACATCCCACGGCCCCTGATTTTCTCCTTATCATCGCCATCACTGCCACACCTCGCCATGAGACGAAATGGAGTCGTCCCCGGCTCATCTGATGCTGTATCAGACAGCACATTTGCGAGATCCTCGGACTCATCTGCGCCTTCTTCGCTTTCATCGGAGGACTCGACATTGGGCCTCTGGAGACTACTTGTCCTTCGACCTCGCTCTGCATGAAATGGTGTTACTTCCAAAGTACCAGGCGGTATGGTATGACTGGACCACAGGGACTAGGCAGGAAACCATTTTCGTCAACAGCATTACTCTCAAGGTCCAGAAGAACTGCTACTACGCTCTCTGGCAACTCTGGCGGTCAGGAGCTGAGTGCGTTTGGATCGACTCTATCTGCATCGATCAGCACAATGACGACGAGAAAAGTGGCCAGGTAGCCATCATGTTCGAAATCTATCACTATGCGTCGCAAGTCTTCGCTTGCGGCGAATCCTCTGATAAGTGTAGCAATCGTGTGATACGAGGTCTGCCCAATGTGGACAGGATCCCCGAAGGATCCAACCGCGGCTACGGAGAGATCAACAAGATGGTATTTCAGCAAATGTGCTGGAAGTGGATGTTGGTGCAAGGAGACAACTACTGCACGCAATTGTGCGAGGACTAAATTCAGCTCCACTCGCTTGTGGGTGACACAAGAGCTATTTGCAGGCGAGGCCCATGGCGTACCTCTAATGATCGGCACTGATAAGGTCCCGTGGACTAGTCTCCAGCATCTGTACGAGGTCTTTACCGTTGTTCCTTATACAAGCCTCATGAACCGCACGCCCGTAGACACAATAGCAACCTTGAGCCGCCTTGCGGATCCAGTCAGAGCTCCGGCCTGGAGCACTAGCACGGGCTGATCAATTACTCTGATCAGATTCACGAGACCCTGTCAGCTTGACACCGTCGACCGTGACGACGGGAACGCTCTGCTGTCAGAACTTGCCCATTCGGCCACAGCTAGGGATAGCTCCCTGCTTCCTATCAACAGGACACACTCGAATGAGCTCGTGTCCCATTGTCAAAGGCTACTTCGTAATCGTCTCATAGTCCGAGCCTCCGGGTTTGACCACAGGGAAGATGTATACCAACGCTTCGTCGTACCGATAGGCGCAGAAGTCGGGGATCTCGTCGTCAGTTTCCAACATAGCCGACGCGAGCTCCACCTCACCCGGCGCATAATCGTAACCTCCACAGACGCTGTCGTGATCGGTGTAGCGGAGACAGTTTCGTCGGAGTCCAGATCCAGGCCTGATCTTGAGTGGGATCTGGTCGAAGTTCCAACATTCAAAGCCGCTACTGGAGACATTAGCCGCTTTCTTGCCCCCGGGAGTTTCCAAGATCCCGTGCACGTGCGGCTCGGATTCATGATGCCGAGATTCACATCAGTCAAATTCATGTACCTCGACGGGAAGATGGAACGCACCCATCAAGTACGACGTGTCATCAGTAGTCGTAGCGTGCAGATACCCAAGCGCGAGTGAGAGACTCAATCAGTGAAGAGCCAAGCCTTTGGCAGGCGAGTCTTTTCTGATCAAGCGGTGCACTTTCACGGAACCGCTGGCCGTCCATAATGAGAGTGTATCAGCGCTAGGCAAAGGACATGGCATTGGGTCCAACACATGCTGCGCGGCGCGCACCGCAAAGAGGCTTCATGTTGGCTTCTGACTCGCTTGCCAAAGATCTGTGGCGCCCGCCCTTGATGGCCTTCTGGGAGTTACAGTAGCCCTTGCCCTCGAGCGCATCACGAAAGCCTTGCAGAGCGCTGGTACTATGATAATGTCAAATCGACAAGGTATTGAAGGCCGAGTACGGTAGGTGATATGAAGGGATGACTCGTCATGATGTTTTGTAGTGTCAATGGCGCAGTCAAGATGTGCCTTAGACATCGAGGGATGGATGCTGTTCTACCCTCGCATTCGGCGGAAAAAGTTCCGAGGTTTCTGGACTTTAGCAGATCCAGCGCCAGTGCCTGAATTGACGCGCTCATCTCCAGAACTTTGAACTTCTGGTCGAAAGTGGCAAGCCAGACTTTTGCATTGCACTCCCCATCAACGACTCTCAATGCTGGCCAACGTCTCCCACTCGCCAGTATGGAGATCTCAAGGCTACGTCTGTCTCGCTTGTCGACGCCAGCAATTGCGCATCCACCGACAACAGCGGCGGTCGAACAGCGAAACCCAGCACACGAGCACATCGGCCGGCGGCGATTCGTGGTTCGACACGTTGAACGACATCAGCGATAGCTTCAGCACACCGCGGTCTATCAGATCGAATCCCGAGCCTGCGCCCAAAGTGACCAAAAGGGCTGAGGCAAAGGGGCGCAAGGATCCATTCGATGACTTCCGGAATAGCTTGGAGTTTAAGGTGGAGTCGCCTCGAGGGACACGTCCACCGACGGTATCGAAGCTCATCAAGACATTGAAAGGGCTCAGACAATCAGCCTCTGCCAAGCCCTCAACGCACAGGGCTAAACGACGGCAACGGAGAGCATCGCAAGAGACAGCGCAAGATGTTTATGCCGATAGCCCTACAGTCCCGGAAGCTACAAAGTCGACAGGTGGTATGGTCTCTATGGATGCATTGATAGAGCAGTTGAAGGAGATCCAGCAGGAGAAAGCTTCCGAGGACGATGAACGATTATCGTGGACGAAGGCAGCCCAAGACTTGATGGAGATGGGAGAGAAAGAGAAGGACGATGAAGATGGTGGAGATGTCGCGGCAGAGGAATCAGGCCTGAGGCCGCTTCCAGCCTTTAACGTGACGAAAACCAGGAGATCGTTTCGGCCCACTGCTGCTGCAGGCGATACTACTCAGGGCAGGACTTCGAAGATGCCAAATCAACTGAAAGATGCACCCGCCAGTGAGACATCTGCCGATAGCATTGCCAAATACAAAGCGAAAACATCCCCAGCCGCAAGCGGGCTGGGTGGTCGGCTCGAGGATTCTGAACGTGAGCCTGTGAGTATGCGAGCTCGCTGGCTAAAGCAGCAGAAGCAAGCATTCCCATACGGTGTGCAGAGGCAAACGCCAGCGACCAGCACATCAAGTGTCTCTTTCGACTCGTTGCGTCGTTCCGACAAACTGTCCTACGCGACACCAGTCGAATCGAAAACCTCATCACCCTTCGGCTTAGGTTTTGCTTCGTGGCGTAGTCAAGCAGCTGGAAATACTAAGGTCGAGGCGAACCGGAGTGATGACTCTCAGTCGGCAGCCAAGAGCCAGGACGAGGTTCTGTCGAAGGGCAAGCTGCCCGATATGGACAGTCTACGGGCATCTCTTCAGGCACTGAACAAGGTCGAGAAAGTGCCAAAGGTTGCTGAGCAGGGGACGCGATATCAGCCCGTAGTGGAAAGTCGGGCAGAGTCTGCGATAGAGGGAAATCTGGATACTGGTACAGTGAAAGCGCATGAAAGCTTGGCCAGTCTATACCGTGTTCGCTACTCCTCTCCACGCCAGGACAGTTCGATGAGCGGTCCGACACAGAAGATGATCAACCCGCCGAGCAAAACAGAGGCCGTGGAAGCCGGACATACAATAGCAGCTCGTGTCGTTCGTCACCAAAGCAGCGTACCACCAATGCCAGCTGGCCAGACAATCGCCGATGCGATGAGAGACGGTCGTGACGCGAAGCAAGACTCAGGAAGTACCCCACCTCAATCGCCACCATCTGGTGCAGACCCGCCTCAGAAATCGCAAGCCTCGTCGGAACAGATCGTGTCTCTGGACCCATCTGATGTCGAAGTCAAACCTCTCGACATCCCGCAACCTCACGTGCCATATCTCGGATATGGTCTAGATCGTGTGCTGTTTAACCCTGGTGTCTACCAGTTACAAGACCCAACCTCCCGGGTCTACAACTTTGACCCATATCTACAGGACATCATGCCAGTGACGGACTTTGACTTCAACGCCTTGAAGGCGTACAAGACATCTTCACAAGACGAGGCACTGTCAGAGTTGGCTAACAAGGAGGGTAAGCGGTACATCGGGTCCACATCTAGCATGACGAGCTCTTTGGCGCATTTTCACTATCTATTGTCGAATTTTCGTCCCATCAACACCACCATGTACAGCCGAGAATTCTCCAAGAGCGATCCGAGAGACACTTTCACCGAGATCAACAGAGCACCTAGTGCAATCTTCTTACGATGGAAGAATGGGACATATGCCATCGATGCTGATAAGGAGTACGACGGCGGAAATGTGTTGATGCTTCTCGGCAAGTCTATGGAACTGCTGCTCACTCTACCCAAGGATGACTACGAGCGTTACCGCAAAAGTGACCCACGGCAGGTGCCAGAGGAACAGAGGGCCGCTCCTGAAAGCTATCAGTACACGACGATGCGGGACTTCCTGATGCGTTCGCAGCTTGACGCTTGTGATCCGCGACTGCCAGGAAACGGCACGTTCGACGTTAAGACCCGAGCTGTGGTGTCCATTCGCATGTCGGCGTCTGACTACAAGCCGATGACAGGATATGAGCTCTTCAATCTGCAAGGCAAATGGGGCTCATACGAGAAGGAGTACTACGATATGACACGGTCGACCATGCTCAAATATATGCTGCAAGCGCGCATGGGCCGCATGAACGGCATCTTCGTAGCCTATCACAACGTCAAGCGCATCTTTGGCTTCCAGTACATACCGATGCACGAGATGGACCGCGCTCTTCATGGCCAGACAGACACGTGCCTCGGCGACAAGGAGTTCAGAGCCAGTCTCGACATGATGAATGAGATCTTCAACAAAGCCACAGCCAAGTTTCCGAATCAGTCATTGCGCTTCCACTTCGAGACTCGACCGGAGCGCGACGATATGCCTACCGCTCTGCATGTCTTTGCGGAGCCCATGACGGAGAATGAGATTGATACCATCCAGAACTCACAGAAGGCAAAGATCGCTGCCTTTGAGCGCGACATCATGGGCAAGGAAAACCAGCGTGCGGTCGACGAGGACAATGAGAACCTGTCTCTTGGATTTGGCTCAGGCAATACAGTAGAGGCAGAATCATCCGACCCCATCATGGACGACAACACAACCAACGAGACCAACAACGATGACGTCGCACTCGGAAAGGAAACATCAACCGTCCACTCCACCGAAGCACCTGCAGACCGCGTCTTCCTCAACAGCATCGCCACCCAAGACGACACCCTCAAACCACTCTTCTACGCCACCGTCATCGTCCAGTCCAAAGTCGACGGCGAATATCTCAAGGGCGACCGACCCACCGACCTCAAGAAGAACCAAAAGTGGGAGATCGACTACATCCTCAAAGAGTACGAAATCTCCCGACACCAGTGGGCGCTGTACGAAGACAGCAAGGCTCGACGAAGACACGCATTCTATGATGGCAGTGATGACGACGATGCTGATGTTGATGCGCAGAGTGACAAGGGTTTCAATTCGTATCTTCATTTTTTGAGGCAGATGAGTCAAAGGGGAGCGGAGATTAGGGCGAAGGTTGATAAGATGGATGCTGGGAAGGAAGTTGTTACGGTTGAGAAGCCGTTGCCGCGGGAGAGGGAGGTGATTGAGAGGGTGGAGGATTATATGGAGTGGATGTATAGGGAGAAGGATGTATAGATCATGCACGACATGAGCATTGGTGACGAGCATTGTAGTACACGGGCATGGCGTCGGCGTAGGACGTGGGGACTCAATTGCCATCAAGTAGATGTACAGCATAGAAACCGTTCTCAGCTATAATTTCTTCTTGTACCTCCAGCTCAGCATTGCTTCGACTCGACCAATATGCGGATCAAGAGCGTCCTTCACTCGCTTCAGTGGTTGATCAATCGGTCGTTGCATCCAACCACGTGCCTGCATTCGCGACAAGGATCACGAATGACGTGACAGCTTGCCAGGGTCCGGCTCGCTGTCACTTACTAAAAAGTCACCCATCAGCGCGGTACAACCTTGAACACACTTCGACACTTCAATGCTCGCGCGATTCCGACCTCTGCAACGTCTGTTACACAACTTCACGATCGCCAATCGACACTATACCACCACCACAGCTCTCAAGATGAAGGCCTACTGGTATGATAACCTGCCTGTATGTCACATCCAACCCACCTGCCTTGTCACCGCTCCACCTGATCACGGCCCTCACCCATGCCACCACCTCACTGACATCTTTTGAACGCACTCAGGGCGACCAACGTCTTCCCCACGATTCCGGCCGCATAGTCCCCGCCCAGAAACTCACCGACCTCGGCATCATTCACCACGAGCTGCCCAACAACCTCTCCGCCGTAAACAAAATCGCCTCGGACCGACACTACAAGAACCGCGACGAGATCGAAATATCTCCCTCCACATTGCCAAACTACGAAGAAAAAGTCAAGAACTTCTTCCACGAGCATTTGCACGAGGACGAGGAGATTCGGTACATCCTGAAGGGAGGGGGTTATTTTGATGTGAGAGGCAAGGAGGACGATTGGATTAGGATCAGGTTGGAGGAGGGTGATCTTATGATCATGCCGGCGGGGATTTATCATAGGTTTACGACCGATGAGCAGAACTACACCAAGGCGATGAGGTTGTTCAAGGAGGATCCGAAGTGGACCCCGCTGCAGAGAGGCGAGGAGACGGATGTGAATGCGTTCAGGAAGGAGTATCTGCAGGCGAGGGATGGGGTTACAGCTTAGATGGCGTCTGGACGTGACGTCGAGTAGGATGCATTTGGCGAGGATCGAGGTGGTCTCAACACGGATATGGATGCAGAGACGGCCTAGAGACGGCCTCGTAGATGTCAGAGTCGAGACAGTCATACGAGCTGAAGCGGGGACAAGAAGCGAGACGAACAGAACGAGCAAGTGCTGCTTTTCTTTGTTGATGAAGTTATGCTACAAATGATTTTTTTTATTCTGCTTGAGTTTACATCGTGTCGAGAGCATGTTCGTCTTCTGAGAACTCGCGTCGAGTACGTTCTATGCTGTACAAAATAACACTTGATGCCCATCCAGCAGGTAGGGATTTGGCTGCGGCTCGAGCAAGCGAAGCAGCGACGGTGGGGAACAGGCTAGTGATCAGCGGTACACAGCAATGGAACATGGACGAAAAGGACCGAGGCGGGCCAGTTGTGAGATGCGTCAGTCAGAGCGTGCTTCAACAGGATGAAAGAGCGACTGCTGCTTGGAATATTCCGCTGATAACAATGCTATATGATGAATGCTGTACATGCAAATTTTGCTAACACGTTACTTTCGTAGCGTTTTCCTTCCGGTGAAACGTCTCGCTATAAAATAATGCTGCCGTGACATCATAACCGGCTGGGGGTATCTACGAAGTCCGCCTGGGATCAATCTCGCCATGCATACGAAGTCTCTCCTGGATCCTCTCAATGAACAGCACTTCATCGTCTTCCAGCTTGAGGTGATGCGGCATCTGGATTTTGTATGGCGTGATGTGAACATCTTCCATCCCGTCGACGAACTCCACCGACGCCAGAGGATTGCTCAGTTCTCTGCGAAGAGTGCGATCGGTGTCGCTGGGCAGTTGTTAGTAAAAAAAGGTAATGGTCAAATCGAGGTGGTCCGAGTTAGTGAACATACCTGCTCGCGTCTGAATCAGAACGCGCCTTGCCTTTCTCCATGTGATCCTCGTCGACCTGCGTCTCTGTCTCTCCTCTTGCCTCCCTCCTCTGCTGCCTCAATTTGCTCCCAGTGTCACTAGCTGTCCACCAGTACATGGGGTACTGCCTCAACACATTGTTGAAGATGAGCGCCACAACCATCATCAGTGTACTGTCCAGCAGTATGATCGGCACAAACCGCCACCCCATTGCAATGATCTGCGTCTGCGTGCTCGCCAACACTGCCGTCGCACCGCCCGGTGGGTGGATGGTATTCGTCAGACTCATGACAAGACTTGCCAATGCACAACCCACTGCCCCGGCGACCCATTGGATGTTGTGGGGATACGCCTGATCGAAGCTACTGTAGTGTTCGAAACCTTTTGCGACTGCGACTCCGCATATCGCCGCCAGGGTGTTGCCCAGGATTGCGTTCCTAGGTTGTGCGAGGGGCGATTTGATGGCGTTGAAGTCGAGGACTGCGCTGGCGCCCAGGGAGGCTACTATCACAGGTGGATGCCAGCCGACCAATCCTGGGGCATAACTACCGAGTCCGCCGAGTAGGCAGAGGCTTGCCACTGTTGCGAGAAATGTGACGGGCCATTGGAAGATGGCGTAGGGTTCCTTTACTGGTGCAGGGCGATATCCGAGCCATCTGGATACCGCTGTCGGGAGATAGTGCAGGCGATTGTGGGGTATCCAAGGGTTGATGTAGCGGTCGATGTCGAAGTCGAGGAGCTGGTAGAGGGGTTTGGGGTCGTTTGGGAGAGCCATCGTTGCGGCGTGGAAGACTGTGTTGTGAGTGGTATGGATGTGCCTTCTCACGAGATTCAAGTGCGAAGGTCACGCTTCTTCAGAACTTGGTTATTGCGAGAGCGGAGACATAGCGGCAAAGCGCGAAATGACAAACGAAGGGAATGCAAATCGCAGTGCGATCGCGATGTAGCTCGTCTCCAGGACTTACGCTTCGCGGTCTGAGACGTTCTGCTGCCGCTCTGCGAGCAGGTGACGTGCTCCGCTACACTCCAAACAACACCTCCTCGGAAGCCCTGTGCCGAGTATTCCGCGAGCAGAGTCCTTTCGACCGCTGGTTCATCTCAGGCTGCAAATGCATATTCCTGATGAGCTGCGCTGACAGAGCGTCCCCATGTCGTGTCTCTTCGCCATCTTATCGGCCTGGTGGCTCCAATGAACTGCACTGAACAAGGATCGCCTTGCTGAGGCAAATCTCTGTTTCGACGTTCGCTCAGAGACGTCAGAGTCGAGTCCTTCCGGCACGCCAGTGCCCGCTCACGTGAGGATGAGCTAAGGGTGAAACTTGTACGTAATTGCCGTGCAGCCATGGTTCAGGCATGATCGTGAGGTTTCGCTGTGCCAGGACGATGTATACACACTCCCAAAGGACTGTAGAATGGTGTAGAGTGTCTGCAAGTGTTATTGAAGGTAGGAGAAGAGGTCCAAGAACAAGAGATGATGTTGAGAGGCAGACAGATAAGAGAGCACAGGTGCTACCCAATCACATTGCGCGACCACTATCTCCAGCGCACGGGCTACAATCGGATTTGGCTCTGTTGCTTCTCCGGCAGTAGACTATCTGAATGACTTTCGAAGGCTAATCAGAGGCATGATTGTCGTGGGCAGTATACATCTGTATGGACGCTTGAAGGGACTCGGGAAGCGCTGGACATGCTGGAGATGTAGGCTTTGACCTTCGTCTGACCCTCCCGCAACTGCCACGAACTGCGACGATCTCTTAGGCCCTCCAGAACGCATGGCTACTCCCTCACTTCATGCCTTGCTCTTGCTCTCCGACTCGGCTCTTCCACTTGGATCCTTCGCCTTCTCCTCCGGCTTGGAGTCCTTTCTCGGCCATAAGGGCTTGTCAAACACGCACAGATCTTCCTCTGCTGCCACCAAGCTCGCTGCCGCCGAGGCTTTTTTGGAGCAGTCGATAGTAAATCTGGCGTCAACTGCTCTGCCATACGTGCTCTTTGCATATCACAATCCGTCTACTCTGGAGGATTCGGACAACGATTTCGATGCCAGCACACCTTGTACCGTAGCAAGACGTGCCAGCATTGCCCAAGGTCGAGCATTGATGCAGATTTGGGAGAGAGCTCTGCTGCCTGCTGCTGGTGGTGGAGAGGCTAAGGATCGTGTATCCGCTTTCGCCATCAAGTTGAAAGCAAATGTCGTCGATGACTTCGGGCTGTCGCTGCAAGCTCACTTCGCACCACTCTTCGGTGCAGTGTGCGCTGCATTGTGCTTGTCGGTACACGACACAGCCTATCTCTTTCTACTGAATCACGCAAAGGCAGTGCTATCGGCTGCCGTCCGAGCGAGTGTCATCGGACCCTATCAAAGTCAGGCTTTGCTGGCGAATTCTCGGCTGCAGAATTGCATCAAGGTCTGCATAAAGCGTGAGGCAGCTTCAAAGGTGGAATCGGCCGCCGTTACGGTGCCGACTATGGATCTTTGGATGGGTCGACATGAGCTGCTGTACTCGAGGATTTTCAACTCGTGATTTCAACTAACAATCTGCTGGGGTGCGGACTCTTCGAACCTATCTCACACTGAAGCCATACCTCGTCACCGGAGCCAGCCGTGAGCTTGCCCTCTCGACGTCGCCGGTCTCTCTCCAGTCCGTGATCTGCCCTGACTGGTCATAGGCGCGACGAGAAAGCACTGTACACCTGGCCAAGAGTGCTCTTGCTCTCAATCTTGATAAGATACATCTTAGAAAAGCTGTTGCCTCGATCGGAGCACTGGATTGTAATAGCCGAAACTTCATCTTGCGCCATGTCCCACCATGTTTCACCATCCACTGCCCCCACATCGATGGAACGCAACTCGAGCATCCCTATCCATGCGTGCGCTTAGCATGGGAGCCACGGCGAACGGCGGAAGAACTTTGCCACTCCAACCGATCTTCATCAGCAGCCATGCTCCTGGTTTGAGGTTACCCTTTGTCCTCGATGAAGTGAGATCGAGTTCCATTAGCCGTTGCAGTGAGGGTATTCCTGTGATGTTGGGTTGGAAGTCGCTATCTATACGCAGAAGGACGAAGCGCCCGATGGTACAGTCATCGCAATTGGCTCGTGGAAGGACGAACAGCTCCGGGGCGGGTCTTTGAAGCTCGGACCTCTCGCTGTAGGCGTCGAGGCTGAGGGATGTGAAGACATGCTCAGGAAGCTCTGTGGTCCCGAAGACTCGCAAGGCGGCACCCGATGCTTCCATGCTGGTGGACTGCAAAAGTCATCAGCTCAGTTTCGATCAAAATTTTACCGCGTGCTGTAGCTATAGCTTGCCCGGTGTTCTGCCGTCTGTTCCCTCTCAGCTCGAATGTGTAGGGGAGCGGGAAGTGGCCAACGTTTAATATGAAGAAAGAAGGGCAGTCTCGAGCAAGGGTGTTTGGCATCTATTCATACCACCAACCACTCTTTCGACTTCAGCTTCTATACTTGTTGCAGGACATCAAGTTTCCAACCAAACGTCCCCAGGATTTGGCGCAGCATAGATGAAACGACTACATCATCATTGGCCCAGAACGTTGAGGAGTTGCCTATGTAACAAAGAAAAAGCCATCGAGTCCTCCAGCTTGCTGATACGGAGAATAACTTTGACGTACATCGACGACAGCCTATCGCGTGCAAAACAACGCCAAGATCAATTCTGGGCTCTTTCCCAGTCCTCTGGGCTTGGTCCATTCTCATGGGACGCCATACTTGCCACTGTAGAAGTGAGCACGGCAACTGCTGGAGTCACCTGCGTTGAGACCACTCTTCAGTCATGGAACTCTCAGTCGACTGGACGACTGATGCCAGTAAGTTCGTGGTCGATTCGACAAAGAAGAGCGATTATCGGGGGGCCGTGCCCGAGACCTGGAGTATATCTCGGGGAATATGTCTTGGGTGGTTCTGCGTCAAGTTCACCAATTGGACCAAGGAAGACGGAAGCTAATGGGTTGTCAAGATCTCGGGAACCGACCAACATCACGGCGACTTCGAAGTCACCGTAGCCTTGCTTTATACGATGGACCCGAAGATATGTCCGCGACATCCGAAAAATATTGCGGGATGATTCGCTCAGAACGCTCGACGCTAGTGGACGTCTGTGTCTCGGGAACCGCGATCGCCGAAACGCACCGATGCGTTTCTCACTTCGACATGGAAAATTCGTCTTGCATGCACACCTCGACACAAATTAATCATTCTCGGTACTTCATCCGCCGTTGCAGATTCACAACATACGCCGCCAGTGATTTTGTCTGGCCGCGAGGGATCCCCAGGCATCTGAACGGCCTCTCCCGAGCCTTGGGACACGACCCGAGTACAAGTGGTGCAGTGTTGCTTTCATATCGTTGGCCTAGAACAGCACCTGTGATCGAGCTTGGCATCTACGGCGATTTCAAAGCATATCTGATATAGACCGGGAAGAAAATCAAGAATATCCCCACTTGCACGTGGCAAAGGCCGCGGAGCACATGTGCATGATGTACATTTGGCTCGGCAGGGTCTGGCCGAGCCTTGGCTGAAGCCATGTCGACGACTTCTTCGCTGCTTCAACGTTGGCATGACGTGGCTATAGTATCGAGGGCTGTGCCAAGCTCATGATCTTGAGCTCAGAGGACGTGTTCGCACTGAATACTTTTCAATATGACGTAAGTTGCGATGCCAAGATACTCCATTGCACCTCATACAATGGCACCACCAAGACGCCAATGGCAGTGATGCGTAATCGTAGAGTAAAAGACAGGATAGCAGCGACCGATGCAACAGGTATGTAAGACCACGATCAGGCCTCGGTCATGGTATCAATCAAATCGACAACATTGACAACAAATACACAACGATATACAACGACCAACAATCGTAGCCATTGCTTTCCCAATCAAATCAACAAGATCAACTTCCACAGCCACGCAAGAGAATGCCTACAGCAAGCAGAAGCATGCGCTGCAAGTCGCACGGTTCGTCAGTTCCAACGATACCTAGAAACAGTCTCTCTGACAGCTACTGGCTCACAGAAGAAGTCTTGCCAACCGTCGGCACCTCACGCAGCAACTCCAGAAGCCAAAGCCGCTCCCGCAAAATCTCCTCTCTCAAGACCAACTGCAGTAGCAGTAAAGCATCACTAGATTCCTCGAGCACTACCATGCGCTCCCGCGACATCCCAACAGACTCCATCGCTTTCGCAGAAGACCACAAGGCAGCCAAAGAGAAGCGGGAGCGAACCAAGTCCCGCTCGAGAATGATTGGCGAATCTCCTTCACCAAGGAGTAGGAATCTATCTACTTATGATATGTATCGACTGAGTCCGGAAGAGAGGGTGTGGGCGAATGACAAAGAGAGGAAGCATGGGAAGTTTCTCGAGAAAGTTCTGAGCCATAAGCTTTCGCCGTCTTTTCTGATGTAGAGCAGGTGCGATGTCGCGCCACGGGGAGGAGGTATACGATTGAGACGAGGGTGGACACGAAGGGGAGGGTGATTTGGCGGAACGTTAGAGGGGACTGAGTCGCATGCGTTTGGATTGTATATGCATAGCGAAGATGATGTATGAGGATACGATACCTGTTCAAAAGCTTTACTGTTCTGTTCAAGTCATATTGTGTCATTACAGCCTTGTACAGACTGCGTCTCCTCGCAATGCCAGGATCCCAAGGAAGCCGTTGCACTCGATCCTGCCAGCAATCCTGTACAGATTTGGAGGCATATACATGTAGACCTTCACCTTAAGCCAAGTCTCTTCGTAGTCAGGACCCCCGCTACGGTCGCCAAGCTCTTGAAGCTCATGTTCATACTGTGCGGCAAAGGATCTCAGGTGGCATTATTGACAAGAAGCCAAAATTTGTACTGTCTGACTTTTCGAAGGCATTGGTATGGCGTGGCCAAGAGCCAGCTCTTCCGTCGACCAATGTCAACTTTGGTTTTCATAGACGACTTGGAACCGCTCGCGCCTCTGAGGGATTTCAGTGAAACCTGAACGTCGTTGGCACGGGAGATAGCTTACCCGAATGCTTAGCAAGAAGCTGTCCAAGGCGTGAAACATGAGGCAATAATCGCTCCGTATCTGTCGGCATACTAAAGTGATCAGTGGCGGCTGAGCAGCTTGTCAAGGGCTGCCACGACCTCGTGCTATCCACACGGAGTAGTCTCAATTCTGAGAGGATGACAAGTGCGTTAATTCGGTCGCATAGCGCCGCTGGCAGTCGTCAGAAGAGCGGGCGTTCGCGGATGTTTAATGCATGTGCAGACTTGTCCACCACACATGCAGAGTGTTCATTATCTATATCGGACCTCATATATGTAACAAGGGTCGTTTATTTGCTTCGAAGCTATTGAGAGCCTGCTGGACCAGAGTCGCTTTGACACCGGCTCATCAGAAGACCATAATTTCGAGGCCCTTCCTGAGGTCACATATCATTCATGCACAACAAGGGGGATCCTGTTGTTCTCCGGGCATAGCCAGTAGTACGTAAAGGGATATCTTATATGAAGTCGCTCATGTATGCATGTTGCTTCACGCTCGTTGGAAATGCTTCGCTGTGCTGCTGTGCAAAGTCTACCTTGCAGATGGTGGTTTCTGGCCGTGAACGACATATCTGATATGGTCAGTCACTCGACATGTTCATGGTCGCGGCCGATACTTACAACGGGCAGTACGTGTGTATTCTCTTCTGTTTCCACTCGTGCTTCACCTCCATGAGTAGCACTTCTAGTTCCTCCACGGTCCATCCAAGACCTTGTGTGAACGTGCGTAAGCTCAGACCGGAAACGCCCTCCAGAAGACCGACCAAGAACAGAAGTCCAGCTTCTCGTAATCGTTTGTTCTTAGGCCAGGGTCCGATGGGTATCTTATACGGCTTGATAGCGACGTTGATGAAACCAGCCTTCTCCATAGCCAGCTTCATCTGCTCGGGATAGCATCTTCCCGTGAGGCCAAACTTCTGAATGCCAGCTTCCCACAGATTCTCCCATCTCTGCACTGCACTATCTTCCGGAAACGTGTTGTCGTCTGAGCCGAAGTTCAGATCGAATTCTTGGTTCTCGACCCAGCCTCCTGGTTGCAGGACCTTGAAGGCTTGCTCGTAGAAGAACTCCCACGACTTTACTGAAAACCCGTTGATGAGCCGTGAGTGCACGAAGTCGAATTGTTGGTTGAAGGTCCATGTCTCGTCGGCGTCAGCTATCTGGAATTCCAGGTTCGGCGGGACCGCTGTGGGTTGAATCGGCGAGAGGTCAGTGCCGATGACTTGTGCGTGTGGAAAGTCATCAGCCACGTCGATTGCCCAGATTCCTGTTCCCGTCCCTATATCCAAGATCATCCTAGGTTTCTGAATAGGCGCTACAAAATGTTGCTCCTCCAAGGTGAGACGAATGCTGTGGTACGTAATGTCCATTCGTTCTTGTTCGGACTCATCATTCGGCATGACATACTTGCCTCTCCGAAAGGCATGATACGTCCGGCCATTCTCTTGCTCATACTCGAAGATGCTCGAAGCCACGGATTCTGTTGAGAGGTAACCCTCGTCATATCCGGAATCGTCGCTGAAAGCATCGCCGGAGTCCCGAGCCTCGACTTCGACTTGGTCCAATTGCATGTCCATGACCGACGCCGCGAGGAGAATCAAAAGCGATCGAGGTGTTGTCCTCCTGGGAGCATGTCGGAGCCGAGCCGATGTATATAGCCACTTGATACCTCAGTTGCGGTCTTGGCGAGGGTCCGAGGTCGCCACAAACAGTGTTTGGCGAAGACAACGATATGTCGGAAGTCGGTGTCTTTGTGAGTCGACGGTCTAGACTCTTGTGATGATGTGAGATTTGTCGGTCATGCATGTGACACGTTCAAGAGGTGAATCGCTTGCACGAACACTCTGCAATTCCTGTCCTCGCTTGTTACCATGCCACGAGCCACGCCACGTGAAAGAGGGAGAGAGGTTCCGTGGGAGCTTTGCAACTAAGGCCTGGCTAGACCCAGGCATCCGATGCCCCGCCAGCAGTGAATGGTGCAATGCTGGAGAAGCCGGTGGGGCTAGCAGCACTTATCGAATTGTACGCAATTCTCCAGCGTTGCCGGAAGGTAATCGGCAAGAAACAAAGCACAGCTGGTGATACTAATGGCGTTGGGAGACGATACGTGAACAGCATAACGAGCGCTTTTGCCTGCGGCCTTCCTTTTTTCAGTGGCTGGACCTTGGGCACTAGCCGAGTCAAGCCGATCCTCCCCTTAGTGTCAGCGTGCCGTCTGCTATCGAGAATGTGCGAGACAGCCCCCAGTCGGTGCTTCTGCGCGGGCTTCTGGCATGTGATTTGTACATCTCCTCCACGCTCTCGCCGCACCAGGTCTCTGTGTCTGGTTGTCGTGACATGGGTGTAGAGACAGCCATCCTCGTGATCGGAATCGACTCGTGATCGGCCCGAACGCCCCGGTCGACCCGAGGACGCGGAACAGCCCTCTCTCTGTACTCGCCGAGGTGAACCGAAACGTCGCGACTGCGTCCTGTGCCACGATGGCGATGACGGATCTTCTAAAGACATCAAACGTTCTCGCCTCCCTCCTGGTCCTGCTGCTGTCATACACCATCATTGGGGCCATCGTCAACTATGCGAAGCTAAGACAATTCAAAGGACCACGCGCCGCAGCCTTCAGTCGCGCATGGCTGTTCTGGGAGGAGTGCAGTGCGCGACTACCCGAGTCGCAGAGGCGAGCTCTCCGGCAGTATGGTACGTATCTTATTACGCCCGCTTCAAGCAGATGAATTCGAGCCTCGAGAGGTGGTCTGACCGGGTCAATAGGGTCGCCGGCTCGCATAGGACCGGATTTGCTTGTTACTGACGACCCTGAGCTCATTCGGCACATGTCAGCGCCTGGCTCGAGATGGACGAGGTCGCATTGGTATGATGCTATGAAGATGGACCCTCGAATAGACACGGTGTTCTCCACCCGAGATGAGCAGCTTCACACTGAGCTGAAAGCAAAGGAAGCTGGCGGCGTAAGTACTTGGCCCTGTGTTATGCAGGGCACCGCTGAGTAGTTTTAGTACAATGGCCGTGACATCGCGAGCCTCGAGCCTGATATTGATGCTCGGGTTGGTGACATGCTTTATCTGGTCAGAAACACCTACAATGGCCTCCCGATGGACATGGCCAACATTGCTCGCTTCTTCACATTGGACGTGCTCAGCACAGTGGCCTTTGGCTCTCCCTTCGGTTTCATGGCTGCCAATGATGACCTCTGGGGCTATAACAAGCTGAACGCTTCATTCATGGTAGTTCTTGGCTTGCAAGCGAATCATTCTTCAGTCTACAACTTTTTCACTCAGCCGTGGCTTCAAGCTCTTGCGGCACCGAAAGTCACGGACAAGTCTGGTATCGGTCCAGCATTGGCCTTTGCCAGGAAAGCGGTCGCCGAGCGCTATGGTCCTGATGGAAAAGTCAAGAACGACATGTTGGGCCACTTCGTTGACAAAGGACTGTCCCAGGTGCAGTGTGAAGCCGAGGCCTTCTTGCAGATCATCGCAGGCTCTGACTCGACGACCGGCGTGATGAGAAACGTCATATGGATGCTTGCGGGAAGCCCACCCACGTACGCCAGGCTCAGAGCGGAGGTCGACGCTGCAGTCGAGGCAGGCGTGACACGACCGGTAGTCAAGTACGCGGAAACCTCGAAGCTGCCGTATCTCCGGGCTGTGGTTCAGGAGACCATCAGGATATTTCCTCCCCTGTTCGGCCTGAAGTCGAAGGTCACCCTGTCAGGCGACATTTTCAAGGGTATATACTATCCGCCAGGTACCGAAGTCTGCGACTGCAACGAAGCTGTAATGCGCAATAAGGATGTGTTTGGCGAAGATGCAGAGTACTTCCGTCCTGAGCGACTTCTGGAGGGTGACGAGGTCTCACGCAGAACTCGGCAACAGACCATCGACACATCCTTCGGAGCTGGCAGATTCCAGTGCTTAGGCAAGCATATCGCCATGATGGAACTGCACAAAGCGACATTTGAGGTACTTTTCATGCTCCTCCAATCAAAAGTATTCCCAAAGTTACTGACTTTCAGCAGATGATAAGAGCCTTCGACTTCCAGATCGCCGACCCCACGAAGGGCATTGAGTCCATCGCCCACAACGTGCACATAGCTTCTGGTTTGAATATGATAGCACGGCCTCGAATATAGATTGAAACAGCGGAGCCCGAGACGACACGCATGATGCAGATGCGAAAAGCGAGAGATACCCCTGCATAGGGCCTTTGGAGCATCGGCTGCAATCTTGGATTGGCTTAAGCATATTGGTGTAGTGTATCACTACACGTCACCAAAAAACTTCTCTTCTCCTTAGTCGGGACGCCACCGAACTTCTACCCATGATCATCCGTGCTCTGTCGTCGCTGGTAAGACTACTTTGATGCCGCCTCTTTCTCCTTGCATCCAATGACAAAAGGGACTCTTGACGCAATTACGTAGATCGGTGGACGTGGTAGGTCTACGATTAAGCTCGTTTGCTCTCGCGCGCCTCATATGGCCTGTTGTGGTGCTTCGTGAGATGAGGATCAGACTCCAATGTTGATGTGGTCGTGAACGCAAATGCTGATTACACGTGACAGC
Organism: Dothistroma septosporum; assembly: GCA_002236755.2. Classification (NCBI taxonomy): domain Eukaryota; kingdom Fungi; phylum Ascomycota; class Dothideomycetes; order Mycosphaerellales; family Mycosphaerellaceae; genus Dothistroma; species Dothistroma septosporum. The sequence continues at coordinate 506,119 of NBZP02000005.1, forward strand.
GCGTCTCTCAATATTTCTTCCAGAACTTGGACACGACTTCACTTTCCGCAGCCTTTCATGAATATCCGCTCCTGCTCCGTCTGACCAGCATTCGCCTGCATCGCTCTCGTTCTATGATGACTCTACTGTCTCCGGGTTTCTCGCGACGAATCGCTCCCACTTTAGACAACGGCTAGAGAGCGGCACTGCGGTGCGCGTATGCCACGATGACTTCACACGCTGTCACTCCTATCGGCATGCAGAAACATCATGTCTTGCAGGCATGTCGCAATATCACATTTAAGCTTACTCTCATTCTTCCTGATAGGTAGGTCCAGGTGTTCTTACTGCACTACACTTCAGAAGAACGAAGTCCCATACCGTCCTCGCAAAATGACACAAACAAATGCTTCCAAGCCGGACGATGCGCCGTATTACACACTGGCCGAAGGGCGGCCGATCGCGGATCCAACCAGCTCCGTAATCATGAGAGGCACTCATGGCCGCATGCGAGGAGGACTTGGACTTCTGGAAGATACACAATTGATCGAGACTCTGGCACATTTCGCAAGAGAACGGATTCCCGAACGTGTGGTACACGCCAAAGCCGCTGGGGCTTGGGGTGAATTTGAGGTCACACACGATAACTCGGACATCACTTCTTGCAACTTCTTGACTGGCGTCGGCAAAAAGACTCCGCTCTTGGCTAGGATATCTACAGTCGGTGGCGAGAAAGGCTCATCGGACACTGCCCGTGACATTCGAGGATTTGCGGTTAAGTTCTTCACCGAGGAAGGCAATCAAGACTTTGTAATGAACGACCTGCCGGTCTTCTTCATAAGAGACCCAATCAAGTTTCCTTCTGTGAATCGCTCTCACAAGAAGCATCCTCAGACCAACGTACCGGATGCTACAATGTTTTGGGATTTCCACAACAACAATCAGGAGGGAACACATGCTCTGATGCAAGTCTTTGGTGGACGCGGCGTGCCGGCCTCTCTTCGCAACGTCAATGCTTACGGTGTACACACATACAAGCTCGGCAAGCCAGAGGACGGAAGTTTCAAGTATGTCAAGTGGCACTTCAAGCCCCACGAGGGTAACAAGACTTTGACTGAAGAAGAGGCGGGCCAGCTTGCTGGAGAGGATCCTGATCATCACGTCCGAGACATGTACAATGCAATTGCAGCTGGCAAGCACCCCTCCTGGACAGTCTACATACAAGTCATGGATCCCAAGGATGCTGAGATAGTGTCCTACGACGTTTTCGACGACACAAAGGTCTGGCCGCACAAGGACTATCCACTGCGACCAATCGGCAAGATGACGCTCAATCGTAATCCAGACAACTATTTCCAAGACGTGGAGCAAGCTGCCTTTAGCCCTTCAAACATGGTCCCGGGTATTGGACCAAGCGCGGACATCATGCTTCAAGCACGAATGTTCAGCTACCCTGATGCCGCTCGATACCGCGTTGGACCCAACTATCAGCAGTTGCCTTGTAACGCAGCTCGCTCCAAAGTCTACTCGCCATACCAACGAGACGGACCTGGTACCATCAATGGCAACTATGGTGGTGATCCGAATTATGTTCGTAGCGCTTTCCGCGATGTCAAGCAGATTCACTCTACCGACGTCCCCTTCAATAAGTGGCATGGCAGAGTTGAGGCCTTTAGCAGTCAAGTCACAGACGATGATTTCACGCAGCCTAAAGAGTTGTGGAAGTTGTTTAAGAGCAATGGCGTAGATAAGGAGCTGGTACATAACTTGGGCTTGCATATCAGCGGCGCTGTCAAGCCTGTCCAGGACAAGGCAGTCGAGGTATGGAGCAAGGTTGACAAGGAGCTTGGTGAGAGATTGAGAGCTGCCCTTGATGGAAAGCACAAGGACGCGAAGCCGGATCACGATTGGGTTCCTAGAAGTGAGGATAGCTAGAATTCTAGACACAATAGAAATGGCATGCGTTGATGACTACAGCCACCCGGCACCTTGCGTGGTCGGCTACTCCATCGTCGAGGGCACGGATTGATACGAGACCATTAGCCGCCAACAACGCATAAAGAACCTGAGACGTCGGCGCAACTTCCAATAAATCTACGATAAGTTGTCAACTATGTATCTTCTCGGACCATGGAGCACTTCAAGCATCGCAACGCTCATGGTATCGAGATGCGAGGGCCGGTGACAAAACTTTGTTGCTGGTCTGCATCCCCAGCTCCTTCGTAAAGAGAGGTTGACGGGAAGATATGCAGGCACAACCACGAAGCGACGCACTCTTGCCTTCCATGGACTAAACCTTTCTAGCAAAGGAGCTATGCCTTGGCAGGTTCGGGCAAACGCATTAGCTACAGTATTAGTACAAGGCACTTGGCGGTAATCGACTCTCTCACTTTCCCGTGGTACCAAGCAGAGCAGATCTTCTGGCAACTCGATGAAAGTGATGGAGCTTTGTGTTCTTTTCACTCGATGGCACGTTTTCTACATCTCATGCGTCTCTACCTGTATGATTTTCTCTGGATACTCACCTCGAACTTTTCCCAAATATTGCCCTGGACACTCATCAAGAACTCATAGCGCAGCATCACGAATACCGAATCACCGTTTGGAAGCTCGTCCGTGTCTCATCACCTATGATCTGTGACTTGACAAGATGTCCTGTTCCTGGCACATAGAGCCGTGGTGACATCGAACCACACGCTTCGCAATGCACCGTGCTTCTCGCTGCCTAGTAAGCTTCCCTAGTGGAACGCGTGGAGATAGCCATGTGCATCAGCATATATGAATTGTACACGCAAGACGTATCGAATTGTGCGGCCTCTCAAGGATCGTTTGCGGAGCCGTTGCCGTGCATGCGTTCTGCTCGAGCTCTCCAATCCTTCGACCAGGGTCACAAGCAGGATTGCGTATACTTGCTGCAGCTTTGTGGCTGTCACCTGCTGAAGGCCTTATGCACACCGATCCAATCGCAACGTCGCCTATTGACCCTTGGGCTGCACAAGTACTGTCAGAGTTATAATTTAGGCCTTTTGAGAGGGCGAGTCCTGCAGTTGACCGGCAGATGCGCCAGCGTCGCCCTCGTTCAGCTTCTAAAGGCATTGTGCTGCTATGTGAAGGCAAATGGCTGCATCCATATTAGCGCGGTTCTTCTCCGATTGGTCGATCTCTCGTGCGAGGCCTCCGGGCTTGACTCATCTTCGCCACCGAGCTTGGGTACCTTAGGCAGCGGCTTTTTCGCGGCGTCCTGCATGTGTGGCGTATTAGAGGCCTCTGATGGCGGCCTTTATATTCACTTGGCAACCTCCTCGCTCAACAATTGACAGGACCTGGCGAGAGGGCGACAGCTGCTATAAGTACAAACAGTATCGCAATCCTCTCTGGTGATAAATTGACACACACACCTCATTCTGTGTATTGCATCAATACAGATCACCTAGTCGGTCTCCAGCGACGCCAGTAGCTTCGTAAGACTGCGTGCAGGTCAACATGGACTTCCGCCGACTTGCCAAGGTTGCAGAGTCCACCTCAAATGGTACAGAGCCCGTGGCGCTCACCGAGCTGCCGTCGAACATCTTGGAAGCGCTGATACCTGGTTATGGTCCTATTTCTCGCTACATCCTGTCAACGCTTGGGATTGATATCTCCATTTTCGTATCCATTGCCTTGATCGTGGTGGCCGGGATCAGGGGAGGGCAGTACCTGTTCGAATGGGGAGAAAGCTTCTTTCGAAAGCTGCTGTTGAGTTCAGTGTACATTGACGACGACGATGATCTCTTCGACATGGTGATGGAATGGTTGGCGGAGAAACAAAGTTCAGCGTCGAGACGACAGGTCCGAGCCAAGACCCAGCGAGGTTCGAAGACCGACGGCGTTCTGGAAGACGGCGCTGGCGATGCCCTTGACGAAAATGGCCTGTTTGATTACAACAAATGGAACGCTCGAACACCACCTCGATTCGAGCCTCACTATGGTAGGCACTACTTTTGGCACCGTGGCGACTTGTTCTTCTTCCGACGGTCTCAAAGGCCGGCCAATGCTCAGCGTGTCCAAATGGTTCATGGCAGTGGAGATGAGGATATCATCCAGCTGGACTGCATCGGCTGGAGCACGAAACCAGTTCAGGACTTGCTCAGAACCATCAAAATCTGGTCCTTGGAGAAGCTGAGAAACACGACCACGATCCGGCATCCCACACCAAAAGACCGCGCCAGATGGGGAGGCGCGTGGAGCAAGACCTCGTCCAGGCCGTCGCGTCCGATGGAAACGGTGATCCTGGATGCTAAGCAAAAGGGTGATATCATCCGAGACGTCAACGAGTATCTCCATCCAGCATCACCGAAGTGGTACGCCACTCGTGGAATTCCGTACCGACGAGGGTATCTTTTCCACGGTCCACCTGGAACGGGGAAAACGTCTCTCAGTTTCGCGCTGGCTGGTATTTTCGGCCTGGAAATTTTCGCCATTAGTCTGCAGGAGCCAACACTCACGGAGGGTGATTTGATGCAGCTATTTAACGGTCTTCCCAGACGTTGTATCGTACTGCTCGAAGACGTCGATGCCGCCGGTCTGCTGCGTGATGGCAAGAGCGGCAGCGAAGACACCACGAAGAGAAAGGGTAAGCAAGGCAAGAACGAGACGAAGAAAGATGGCGAGAAGGATCAGCATGGGCAGAAGGAAGTCGCAAAGACAGACGAAGAGTACACGTTGCAGTACACGATCAAGGAGCTTGCAAGGGAGCTCAAGGCTCTTGGTGCGCCGAAGGGCGGGAACAAGGGCGGCAATGACAATAAGGCTTCTGGAGGTGGTCATCCATACCGAGCTCCGGGTACGGGGGTGTCGTTGTCGGGCCTTCTGAATGCGATCGACGGTGTAGCCACACATGAAGGTCGCGTTCTGATCATGACGACCAATCACCCCGAAAAGCTCGATGCCGCACTTGTGAGGCCAGGCCGTGTGGATCTCCGGGTTGAGTTCAAGCGGGCCATGAGGGAACAAATCAGCGAGTTGTTCGTGAGGATGTACGCAGCGAGCGATCTGCCGAAATTCAGTGTCGAACCCAACGTGAATGGTATCCTTTCCGCTGGGAAACCAAAAAGCCGTGGAAACGGACATGGCGGCCACATCCCCAATGGCATGCCTCTTACGAATGGCCACACGAATGTACACCAAGAGAAGGGCTCGGGGACCATATCGGAGGCTGACCTGGAAGAGTTGGCCTTCGAGTTCGCGAGCTATATCCCAGACGATACATTCACGCCTGCCGAGATCCAGAACCACCTGATGCGACACAAGAAAGAGCCACGTGTCGCCGTCGAGAAGACGGAACGATGGGCCAAGGAGCTGCTTGAGGAGAAGGAGAAGCAGACGCAGGCGCAGGAGAAGCGTGAGGCTGAGGAGGAGAATGATGACAAGTCATGATCTTCACCTTTCGACGAAGGTACATGTACGGTCCTAGGACAGGCCAGTTGCAGCACTGGCGCGACTGGCAAGACGGACGGGAAGGTGAGCTGCCGAGGTGCGACTGTAACATCCTGCGGCCAGCAAATGGGGGCAAGTTTAGCCGAGGTAATTCGGGGTACATGCGCTGCTGCGTCCAGACAGAAGAACGCGAACGTCGCTGAGGGAGGGAGGATGAAACGAAGGTAATGATCGATAGAAATGATAGATGACAGCGGAAGAGGAGATGCCGCGATATGGATGGTGAAGAATACATGTAGAACGACGACGAGCATGTGTCCCGCAGTCATCGCTTACAGACTCATGTATGCCAAGGATGCTCCTCCCAGTCCAGACTGAGTTTTGAAGCGTCTCACTGGGAATGACCCGACCCCATGTCTGAACCGAGCTGGAGCGGTGCGAGCATCGTTGAGCGCAACACCAGACGAATCATGCGCATGCCGGTCGAACGTTGCCGGGAGGCATCGATTCCGTTGTCGTCGCTTCGGGCCCTGTTTAGTTGCCATGTTGGTGGTCGCACTTTGCCAACATATATCCATCCTGCCCTCCAGCAAGTCTTTGTGATCACACGCCCGACGGTACATAGCTAGTGCTCCAGTAGAGCAAGTGTTGCGTCGCTTGCAGTGTTACTCCAGCTCTCTTCCGCCTACGCTACAGCAAGCAATATAAGTACTGCGCTGCCCTGTCCACTGGTGACTGAGATCATTCAGGCAGGGCTCGACCACATCGCGCTGACTTTCACTGTTCGAACGATTCATCAGCATCATACCCAACGACACACGCATCCGTCATGGCGCTGCTCAGCCTAGCAAATAACAGCTCCTTCCTCATAGCTGTGGTCTTTGGCGTATTCGTGGTCCTCACCAGTCTGGTTCTTTACCTATTCCAAAAGCCCCCATTCCCAAAGAATGCACCACAATACTACAGCGAGACATGGCCACTACTAGGAGCAATGCACTTCTTCACTCAACGCTGGGATTACTATCGACGCGGAGTGGCGAGCTCCAAGACTGGTAACTTCACCTTTCACGCCGGACCATATCCTGTGGTGGCCCTGTCTGGAGAGGGGTCACGGAAAGTCTTCTTCGAGCACAAGAACCTCGGTTTCGGCGAGGGCTATGGTGCTCTACTGGGAGGAAGTCCGGACGTGAAGGTCGATAACAACCCGCTGGCAGAGTCAGCGACGGGATCTGCTGAGTTTGGCCAATACTTCACGAGGCGGCTGACTGCACTGCTGAAGGGCCCAGTGCTGAAGAACGGTCTACCACAACTATTGAAAGACGCTCGCACTCATTTTGACGACCTCGCAAACGATCATTCAGGCATCACGAATCCGTTCGACAGTATCTACCGCATGATTTTCCATTTCACCATGCGCACCGTCGCATGCAATGACGTGGCAAATAATCCGGAGCTTCTCGAGCAATGTTTGCACCATTTTGAAACCATCGAAGGAACAGGAACGCCTTTGTCGATCATGTATCCGTGGATGCCAGTTCCTGCGAAATTCAAGCGGCTATACGCCGGTGCACAGCTGTACCGGATCTTCCAGAACGTGGTCAACGAGCGTAAGAGGACTGGCATCAAAGATGACGATGCCTTGCAATTTCTAATTGACCACGACGACAGTATTACAGACATCCTGACTTTCGTTCTGGGATCTCTGTTCGCCGGACAACTGAACAGCGGCATTAATGCGTCCTTCATCCTGTGCTACCTGGCTAGTAACGACTATTGGATGAAGAGAGTACGAGACGAGGTCAACAATGTGGCAGAAAAGTACTGTCCGGGCACGGATCTCCCGCTCAAAGATCGACTTATGAGGGTACCAATCGAGGCGTGGGAGGGCGAGTTCCCCAACATTGACCTCTGCCTGAAGGACACCATCCGCCTGCAAATGTCGGGCGCAGCCTTTAGGAAGAACACTTCGAACGTGGACATTCCGCTGGGGGAATCGGGCGAAGTCATCCCTGCTGGAGCATATGTCACGCTGGGCGTTGGCGACATGCATTATAATCCAAACGTATATCCCAACCCTGCGGAGTGGGATCCAGCTCGATACGAGCGTGGTGAGGACAAGAAGGAGACATACGGATGGGTCGGCTGGGGTAAGTCAAACGGATGGTCCCTAATATTGCTCGTTGACCAACATTTAAACAGGAGTCGCTCGTCACCCATGCTTAGGCATGCGTTTCGCCAAGCTAGAGAACAACCTCATCGTCGCAATGTTTCTGGCGTACTTTGACGACGTGCAACTTCTGGACGGCAACAAAAGGCCTATGGCGAAGGTCCCCAAATGCAACTGGAATAATCACACGGCGCGTAAGCCGGACGTGAAGATTCAACTGAAGTACAGCCTCAGACAGGACGGTAAGGCTTAAGAACAAGCTCTCCAAATACATTACACCTCTGCTGGTCAGATCATGAAGCGATTACGATGACCACGTCTCCTTCACCTTTCTTTGTTGGTGAACGTGTTGACCTTCCAGCTTCGCGGAAGCCGAAGTTCTCGTAGAGACTTACCAGCCTACTTGGTCCGCAACATCAATGAGCCTGCTCCTTTGCGTTGTCATGCTGAGTCAGTAGCGACAGCCCCTAGATGTGTTGAGAAGGTCAGCTTCCAGCTGAACACCGATAAGAATCGAGAAGTCCTCACACCAGTGTCCCTTCTCGCCCATCAGCACCTTATGCCTCTCGCCCACGCATTGAATGTCTCGTCACACAGCTCCTTGTCAGCACCTTCAGGGTAACCCGGCAGACCAATCTCAGGTTCAACGTCAAGCTTCGGTTCCACGCATTCACGGGGCCCGGCAGTGAAACCTGTACCACCGCAAATTGCTTCCAACCAGTGCGATCCAGTTGGATGCAGTCCGTCACGCAGCATTCGCTTCCACCACATACGAAAGCTTGGAATTTGCGGCCAGCATGCCAAGGGCTGAGGATTCTGGATGGGGCCGAAGTAGTCGCTGACACAGTGGGCGATGTGGACTGCGGACGTTTGTTGAAGGGCGGATGGCATGATTAGGTAGAGATCTCTGAGCGTGGCCAAGCGAGTGAGCGTCAGCATCGGTCAGAAAGCGACTAGTATAAGACATGTTGGACGATGATGCTTTGTATGCCTGCTCTTGTGGTCATTGACCTGATAGCAAGGAGCATGAAAGCTGACTCAGAGCTGATAGGTACGGTCATCGCAGCTCGGAGGTATTTAGGTAGAACTGTCCGCAGCTAAGCGACAACATGGTCAACAAGTTTGAGAAATGCCTCCTCGATGTTGTGCTACTCACAGCGACAGCGTCGCGATTTGAACTCGCCGTTGCATTGATCAGTATATACATTAGCCATTTCATCGTAGTCTTCGTATCCCGCATCGATTCGTTCGTCTGAAAAGACGTCACCTCGCGATATCGATCACAGCGTTTCCACTTACTGCTTCGTAGCACTTTTATCCCTGACCGCTCTTAGCTTCTCCGCGCTCTCCAATGCAGGCGCCCAGCGAAGGTGCTCTAGAGACGTCTTAAAAATGTGACTGCCAGTTCCACCGACCCGTTCGGTCATGACGCTAAACACGGCGTTTTCGAGATCGCCCACCGTGCAGTCTCGAGGCAAACGCAACTGGAAGTCAGGATGCAGTGGGATTGGTTCACCTTGGAATCGAAAGGTGATCTCGCACGAATATTCTTCTCTTGCAGTCCTTGCTAGAATCAAATCCTTTGAGCTTTCACATCCGTCGCCGAAGAAGCCTTGCACTGTACACATGATCTTGAGGAAGGCGCCTGCCGAGTGCTGGCACACCGATGCCTCCGCAAAAGGTCGTCTGTTGTGTCGTAGACTTGCCCGTAGCAAAGGGTTAAGACGTATTTGCATCGTGCCGGCGAAGGAGTTTGAGAGTTCTTCATCCGGTAATAGCCAGAGTGCGCGTTCGAGCTTTACTGACCCAGCAATGGTGGCCTTGAAGAATTCGTTGACCCGCTGGCTGAGCAGGACTGTTGTCATGGCCGTAGATGAGATCACAGAGTCGCCGCCATCGTAGACATTGAGAAGAATCGTCTCCAGAAGCTCGGCAGTGTTGAGTACACGCTCAATTGGGCCGCCTTCGCTAATTGACTGTGATTCTAGAATCGGTGAGCTAGATCGTATGCTGATAGCATCGGCATGTAGCGAGCTGATGCGGTCGACGCGGTTCCTCTGGCGGACCTTATGCTGGACCTGCACCTGAACACTAGACGACTGTGTTTTCCTCTTCGCCGAAGCTTTGGGCTTCTTGATAACAGTTGTAGACTTCGGCAACTGTTCGTCTGTGGGAGTCACCTCCGTCTTCTTTTTGGATGCGCTCTTTGTCTTGCGGCGCTTGGGAGCTGGCGTCTTGACTTCATATTCAGGCTCCGATTCGAGTGACAGCTTACGCTTGACGATGCTCCTGTCACGCAGATGGTAGCCCATGCTGGGGGGCATGCAATGCGGTTTTGTAGCTCAGAACATCATGTTGTTGAGAGAGATGGAACAACGAAGTTCGAAGCCACATCAGGGAGGAGCCCATTACTGACGCAGCTGCAGCCACCCGTTAGCTCCCGCTGTTAAGCGAACCGAGTTTCCAGCTCTTCAATTTTCGTGCGAGCAGCTTGTCGAACTTTTCCTGCCAGCACTGCGCAACATAGCATTCTCGCTATCAATCCTTACCGCAAGGACTCAGTGTGTGGCATTACTATCGCAGTAGCGGTAGCTCAATTCCACAGCTGGGACATCACCACCCCCTCACATCACAATCCATTGTTAAAAGAGGAGGCAGGAGGAGAATATTCGCAGCCATGTCGAGCACCGACGAGGATCAGATGATCATCAAGCCAGAGGCCACCGCGCCCGCCGTCGATACGAGCAACTGGCCGCTGCTACTCAAGAACTGGGACCAGCTGCAGGTCCGCACCGGCCACTTCACCCCCATCCCCGCCGGCTGCACACCTCTCAGACGCGACCTCAAGTCCTACGTCTCTTCCGGCGTCATCAATCTCGATAAGCCCTCAAATCCGTCCTCACACGAAGTCGTCGCATGGCTGAAGCGGATTCTGCGCGTTGACCGCACCGGTCACTCCGGCACGCTCGACCCGAAGGTGACGGGATGTCTGATCGTGTGCATCGATCGCGCAACCAGACTAGTCAAGAGTCAGCAGGGTGCAGGGAAAGAGTACGTCTGCGTGCTGAGACTGCACGAAAAGCTGCCTGGCGGTGAGGCACAATTGGCGCGCGCTCTTGAGACCCTCACTGGCGCGCTCTTCCAGCGGCCTCCACTCATCTCCGCCGTCAAGCGTCAACTCCGTGTCCGAACCATCTACGAGAGCAAGCTTCTCGAGTTCGACAATGACCGACAGTTGGCCGTCTTCTGGGTCTCTTGCGAAGCCGGCACATACATCCGTACACTCTGCGTCCATCTCGGTCTTCTTCTCGGTGTTGGAGGTCATATGCAGGAGCTGCGTCGTGTGCGATCAGGAGCCATGAAGGAGGATGAGACCATGGTCACTCTCCATGACTGCCTGGACGCACAGTGGCTCTACGACAACCAGCGCGACGAGTCCTACCTTCGCACAGTCATCAAGCCACTCGAGACGCTCCTTACCGGCTACAAGCGAATCGTCGTCAAGGACAGTGCCGTCAATGCCGTCTGCTACGGAGCCAAGCTCATGATTCCTGGCCTGCTCCGTTACGAGTCCGGCATTGAGGTGCATGAGGAGGTTGTGCTGATCACCACCAAGGGGGAGGCCATTGCTATTGCTATCGCACAAATGAGCACCGTTGAGCTATCATCATGCGACCACGGTATCGTTGCCAAGGTCAAGCGCTGTATCATGGAGCGCGACCTCTACCCAAGAAGATGGGGCATGGGCCCTGTCGCAACCGAGAAGAAGAAGATGAAGGAGTCCGGCAAGCTCGACAAGTACGGCCGCACGAACGAAGCCACCCCAGCCTCGTGGAAGCAAGAGTACAAGGACTTTAACGATCCTGAAGGCGTTAACGGCACCTCGGCCCCCGCAAAGACCGAGCAACAAGCGATCGAGGGCGCTCCCGTCAAGGAAGGCATCCCCGGCAAGGGCAAGGAGATGCCAAGCAAGGAAGACGTCGAGATGGCCGAGCCACACGATCCTGCAACCGGCGAGACCAACGGCGAGAAGAAAGAGAAGAAGGAGAAGAAGCGCAAGCACGAGGGCGAGACTGCGGAGGAGAAGGCCGAGCGCAAAGCCAAGAAGAAGGCCAAGAAGGAGAAGAAGGCGAAGCGCGAGTCGATGGTCACTAACGATAGCGACGATAGTGACTAGTCGTCTACGCCGCCGCGTCTGTCGCCTTTGTCGGACGAGTTGCTCAAGCGATTGTTTCTACGCCTGTCGCCGAAGTTGTCGCCTTTGCGAGTCCCAGAGGGAGTTGTTTTCCGCAAGCGATGAGTTGTTTCTGGATGGCTCCGTGGATGTTGCGCTCAACGAGCGCATTTCGTTGTACAGTAGGCCTTCATGTATGGCGTTTTGAGAGGGTCAATTGGTGCATGGAGGTGTTCAATGGAGTCAAAAGTCATGGATGGCAAAGAATACCTACGTAGTGTATGACAAAGTTACAAACTTCTTCAGACTGTTTTCAGTCATGCATTCCCTACGACACGTCAAGAGGAGGCCTCTACACTTCTGCCGCTACGGACCTCAATCTCAACGATATCTTCGGATTCCAGCACCAACGGCGGAATCGTGGTATTCCACTTCTCCCTCCTTACTCGATCTCCGTCTTGCTCAACCACATCCTCCATAGCCCCCTCACACCACCACAATCCCCTCGGCGCCATTCTCACGCCGTACCTCCCATCCGGTACGCGCGTCAACATACTACTCACATTAACCTCCCTGACCACCGTCTCTCGAGGCTTCAACGTTACCAGATTCTGCCGTTTCGGCCTCGGATCGTGGCCTTGGGTCAAAGGTGCCGAAGTCGGTTTGGGCATCTGGTACACCACACGTCCACTGTCTAGGTCGATAATCTGCAGCGCCGAAGGTGAGGAGTGCTCAGATGCAGTATCGATGAGGCTGGCACGGTAGTCTGAGATTTCGTCATCGCCATCTTGGAAAGGAGTGGAAGGAAGAAGGAAGCGCTGAAGGCCGCGGGTTTGGGCTGTGATGGGTTGAGAGCCGGTGTTCGTTGCGGATACAGCGACGCACGTTTCGCCGTCTGAAGAAACGGACTGCATCCGGAGGTGCGTTTCCAGTCGTGGCGGCCAAGAGAGCGAAGGCACGACTTTGAAGGTTGCTTTCCCGGCTGAGGACTTTTGGTTGAGGAGCTTGAGCGGTTCTGGGTCTTGCGAATCGCCATATGCCCACCACTTTACGCCTAGGTCCTGGCTGTTCAGGCGAAAGGTGTAGGTCTTGCCAACCTGTAGCCGCGAGGCGAGATCGGTGCCAGGCTCAATCTCGTACAGGAAGGTCGTGAAGGCATTTCGCCAATTATCCGTGCGGCCGACGGGGGACGGTAGAGTCACGAATTCTCCGCCTTCATCGTTCCTGGAAGTCAGATCGCTGAGATTGAGCCGGAGAACGTCGCCATTCTTCACTTCCTCGCACAACTCGAGCAACCCGTTTGCGAGCGCATGTGGAACATCATAGACCGAATGTTTAGTGCTCAGCTTCAGAGGCCGTGGATCCGTATCAGCGGACGAGTGTCGACATAGTCCAAACACGATACTGAAAGGTAGTCCTCCAGAAGCGTCGAAGACTTGATAACGGCTATGGATCGTGGTATGCATTTTGAGGTCTGCCATAGTCGCCTGCTATCGCACAGATGCTACGGAGAGGGCGGACAGCGAGCTAAGATACAGCAGTCGCGAGGATGAGTTGGCTGCTCTGGTGGTGACTCACATCGGAGACATTGCCGAAGCTGAGGTCCGATACGATGGCCGCTCCATCGACGAACAGGGCACACATCCTCATAATGTGGACTTGTATGTTGGTTTTCACGCGGTGGAGCCTGTCAAGCTGTTGGTACTAGACTGGCCCCCTTCACCCCTGCACTTACAGCCAAAACGTCATTGTTACCTCAGCTCCTGCTATTCGTGGAACATATGGGATTCACTTCCATCGTCAGGCTGCATACCTCGGCTGCACAGCAGGGACTACAGAACATCGCATGCCATGCTGCGGCAAGACTTATGGACCAGCATTCACCGGAGGTCCTGCCAAGACTTCAAATGCTGGGGTTGTCACGAGTTGGATGTCCTACCTAGGCGCCTACAGCATCCTTTGCTGCCATCAATGAAGCCTCTGTGTCGTCAGAAGCCTTGCTCAAGCTATGCACCGATGGCCTGCTCGTCCGAAAGTCCCTCCACGCCGCCTTCAGCTTCTTAGGATAGTCTCAGCTCCTCCACCTGCTGAATCCACAACGTGTTGGAATTCCTGAGAGGCCGCTGAGACCATGGAAATTCCGAAGAGGAGGATGATATTGCCTGAATCCCACGACCATGGAGACGTCGAGTCGACATGTATAAGATGGACGGCCAAACGCTCAACAGAAGAGTATCACTACCATCGACACCAGTTTTCAGATCCACCACACGAAGAAGCAACACAGCCCGATACCTGCACAAATGGCTCTCGTTCAAGCACTCATACTTGCTCTATCAGTTCCTAGCTCAAGAGCCAGTCCTCTCTCGGTCTCACCATCTCGAATCGCTGCTCGCGCAGACCCTCCAGCTCCATCAACATATCCTTTAGATGGCGGAGCGTGCGGCAATGAATGGCAATACCTCAACTTCGATCCCACTAGTGATACCGATCAAGCTCATCTCTTGACACTGCACAACGTGATCTGTAGCGGGGAGATGCGAGCGATTTCCAGCTGGGGAGCCACGTCAGCTCAGGACGTCAACGTGCCATACAAACGCTATTTTCCAGAGAACGACCCAGACGATGCGGACGATGTAACCGAGGAGAATGTCTATGATGTTCTCATCAAGATCGCTGGCGAGAGCAGCACTGATGGCATGATCGGGGAGGTTGTGGGAGGATTCGTGATTGATAACCTTGGTCGGTCGTTTCCTTACTCGCATCAACGCATCGCACGATATACTGACTTCGTTCCCCTAGATTTCAACGGCGACTGCGCCTCTGACTCTGACACTCTCGCCTACACCGACACTGATACCCTTGACTCCCGCGAAAAGATTCACTTCTGCTCTCCGTCCTGGACACGTCCCAACATCGCCGATCTTCAATGCGCCAACTTCGCCGCCTACGCCAGCACTGCCATGGACGCATTCTCCCGTATCGCTCTCCACGAGATGACCCACTACGCCGTCATCGGCGAAGCAGGTCCTGGCCAGATAGGAGATGCGAAAAATGATGACGGAGATTATGCCTATGAGCCGGAACGGGTGCATGCGCTGGTCGAGGAGAACCCTGGGCTCTGTGAGATTAACGCGGATAGTTATGCTTGGATGAGTCTGGAGACGTGGTTGAGTCAGTATTGTTCGAGCGAGGCAGATCCACCGACGGGAAGGGACGATACGGACTATTTTACGGAGGATCCACCGGCTTATGAGCCGGGGACGCCGGGGGATAGTGATGGTGATTCGGACTGAAGTAGGCGTCTATCGTTGAAAGGCTTTCGCGATGATGACAAAACAACTCATAACGAGTAGAGACCAATGTCTCTTCGAGGGCCCACGCTTCTCCTTACAATCTACTGCACTATTCTCCACCTGTCACATTTCTTTCGACTTGATCACGCTTCTTCTCACGACGGGCACCCAACGCACTGATTAAAATTGTTTGGGCCGACTTGGCAGCAAAGACCTTGGGCACCGCAGTTTCCGAGACATTGACGCTTAATCAGAACTTCAACATCGCGAGCGACGATCTACAGTCCCGTCAGATTAAGTTCTGCAGAAAGGTCGTACCGGGACTTCTTACATCGACTGGATTGGCGACCGCAAAGCCAATGATGGCGGAACCCGCAGCCATAGTGAACTTCATGCTGTTTCGGATGAGGAAGTATATGACTTGGCCTCGTTGCTTTGCAGTGAGTTGAAATTGGCCTTTTGTTGGTCAGTGAATGTCAATGAGCAGATGATCAGATAAGATACGATGAAAGCGGCTTTATATACCACATACTTCCTGCTCCAGTCTGCCCTTACGTGGTATGCAGTCGTCGAGAATCCTTCGCGTCATCCCACGATCTGCATGTTGGATTGCTGCTTTCCATTCTGTGCGTCCAATGACCTCACGAAGCGGCCGAACTTGTGAGGCAAGTCTGTACGCGAAGGAGCGTTGTGACTGCTGTTCGAGAGGCACGTCTTTTTGGACTTCCATGCCGCTCTTTGGTAGTGTAGAACCTGTCGCACAGCGTATGGCACTTGCCGTTGGCTGGACAGGCAAGTCGCTATTGCTATTCTGCGGTGTGTATCGGGTAGAATGCTGTTGGATGAGAGTCTTGCGGATGAGCTCAGGACACGATCACCATCTAGGTAATACAAATCTGGTGACGTATAATGGTATGGAAATGGTGTCGTTCGTGGCTACATCAAACATGAATGGGTATAGATCCTTGTGCGCTATCAAACTTTGCCGTCGTCAAGCACGTGCGAGCATGTAGAAACGGCAGTGGTGTACATCAACCGCGCCCACTGCACTCTACTATTTCAAGCTTCATACCCCTCAGTGCAGAGTATGGCTCTTCCGCTTTCACTCCGGGAGCCAGATTACACTCCCGCTCATCGACACTGGGAAGTCTTTTCTGCTCCTGGGCCATCTCCTTGAACCCCAGCCTCTCATACATCTTCTGCGCATGGTCCGTCGCAGTCTCAAGGTACACCGTAACTCCAGGATACGTCTTCTCATGCTGCACCAGTCACTACTTCAACCGTATTAATCGCCGGCATGCATTGCTCCTGTCCCGAGCCCGAGGTTATACTCTCCGTCCTTGACCGATTCACCAAATCTGTGCCACAGCTTCTCTCCGAGTAGTTACTCCTTTGAAGAGCAATAAGTAGTCGTCAACCATTGCGCGAGCAGAGCAGACAGCCAGCCGGACATGAGAAGAGGGTAGGGGCCTGATCTCTTGTTTCGGGGCATGTTTCAGCACACTGCGACCACAGTATCGATACCTGACGCTACAGCTACAACAGCGCTGCCACCTAATCTACGTACCAGCGAGAACAGAGTCCGATGAAGCCGCATTCGTGTAGCAGCAGCATGCGACAGATGGATTGATGCTGAAGGAGTGACTGGAATTGCGGGAAGTGGCTCCGTCACATCAAGATCCCAATTGGTGCCCCTGAGCATGTAAGGATGGTGTTTCAGAGGCGAAGAATAAGCCATGCTGACACAGCCTGAATGAGTTGTACAGTACCCGTCCCAAGACCTCGTTGTCATCCTCGCGTGCAGCTCGGAAGGTCGCCATTGTCGTTGCTTCGGACTGCCTGTGGAGAGCTCATGTGCCTCCAAGCACAGAATCTAAACTTCGAGAATTTATTTTATTCTTGGCACGCCTGGATACCTTGACCGACGCCTTGATAGTGTCGTCGTTACCGGGTGAGTAGTTGTAAAATCGTGGCGTAAGTCTACTCATCCCGGCGTCGGGAGTGTGTAGGGCGCCAAGTGTATAGCTGTGGTAAAGCGAATGGCCTAAGACGTATCGTTCTCGCTCTGTCGGACACGTAGAGGTATGCGCTACTCTCTGAATGTCCTGAACGATTCGCATCGCAGAAGGATCGCAGAAGGAACAGCTGCCAGAATCATGGTCACAATGCTCAAGTTATCACTGACAGCTCGCAACGCCTGCCCGTCACCAGATCGACCTGCTTCAGCGGTACGATCTTAGTCTTTTTGAAAAGCTTCCAGAAGATGTAAAGAGCCACGAATACAGCGATAACCACGTAGTTGACCACGAAATTGACCGGCTGGAATCCGCCCACGAAGTCGCCGTAGCCAGCAATGATGACCAGGAAAGTGTTGATGAAGATAACGAAGTATGTTCCGTAAGGATAGAACATCGCTTTGAAGGGCAATGTATCGACCGGGTTGCCTTGGGCTCTCCACGCGTTTCTGAATCGAAGGTGGATGACTCCAATTACAGCCCAAGCGATGAACGTGGCCGAGCCGCTGATATTGATCAAGTATGTGAAGACTTTGCCTGGTCCGGCTTTGTAGTTGAGCATTGAGACCAGAGCCAGTGCGTTTGAAAGGACCAAAGCGTTGACCGGGGTTCCGTTGGAGGTTGTCTTCGCGAAGAACTTGGGTGCTCGTCCTGTGGACGCGAGGGAAACCAGGGATCGAGAGGCCACATACAGGGCCGAGTTCATGGACGACAATTGCGCCGTGATCATGACCACATTCACGACATGGCCCATTTGCGGCACGCCCGCATGGGTAAATGCAATGGTCCAGGGCGATTTCCCAGTTCGGCTTTCCGCTGAGAGGAGGTCCGGGTCGTTGGAGGGTACGATTATTCCAGCGAAGAAGACCAGCCCACTGTTCTGTGTCAACGTTTTATCTTACTCGTGGTTGCAAGCAAAACTCACATGAAGATGATCAAGACACGCCAGAAGGTGCTTCTGATCGCTTTCGGTAGGTCGCGAGCCGGATTCTTGCTCTCAGCTGCAGTCAGTGCTAGCATTTCCGTACCGCAGTAGTAGACCGCCGCGAGTAGAAAGCACTGTCCGAAACCATTGATACCGTTGGCGATAGGTCCTGGGTCAGTCCAGTATCGAAAGCCGATGTAACCTTTGCCGACTGCGCCAGTGTCTGTAGTGGGTTAGTGTATTGCCCGCTGCGAAATTATCGGCGTCGCATACTCAGCAATATTGCGCACAAGAAACCTCCAAGCACACACAAGAGCTTCCAGCATGCCAAGTAAAACTCCATCTCGCCCCAGACCACGACCCCAAGCAGCGTCGTCGCCTGATAAAAAGCCCACCAGATCAGGATCCACCCATACGTCGGCACATCCTGCGTCCAGTAACTCATGATCAACGAACTTGCATTGTAGTCGTTGGCAATGTTCGTAACCCACAGGTACCAGTAATTCCACCCTAAGCTGAAAGCCAACGACTCGTCCACGAAGCGCCCGGCAAGTTCCAAGAAGGCGCCCTTGACAGGGAAAAGCGTGGTCATCTCGCCAAGGCACTGCATAACGAAGAAGACGTCTACGCCAACGACGAAGAAGCAGAAGAGAGCACCGACAGGACCACTGTTTCCGATGGCGGTGCCGACGCCGTACCAGATGCTCGCTCCCACCACGCCGCCGAAGCTGATCATGACCAGGTGACGGTGCTTGAGTCCTCGTTGGAGGCCATCGTCAAGGATATTGCCATTGCTCGTGAGGGCGGGCTGCTTGTCTGTCTCTGTTGCGCTGTCGGTGACCTCGATCGAAGCGATTTCCTTTGGCAATGCGTCGGCCATGGTAGATCGCGCTGCTGGTCAATGTGCCTGTAATGGACTTCTTTCGCACAACCTTACTTGGTCTTCCGAGAAGTCGATGCGCTCTGAACTTCGTCAAGTTCAAGACCATGTCCGGAGCGCATCAGTCTAGCGGACGTAGCATGCTCTGCTCCTTCAAGCTCGCCATGGCGGTCCGGCTGATAGGCAGAGATAGAGCTCGGGGCTTCGGCCAAGGGCGACAAGCGCTGTCTCACGTGCGCATATCTCACGTGCGGACATCGTCGTTACAGAGCCTCACAACGTGTGCAAGTTCAATGCGAAAAGGTTAACATTGCGTGACAGTAGACGACGGATTTGGACGCAGTAGTAGAGTAACAACACGCGTCGGCTGTTTTTCCCATCTCATGGGAACGCCACCCGGCAAGCTTCCGCCAAGCCGATAAGCATACTCAAACCTCATGCATGTGCTTTTGCCAGAGCTATGCAATGTGCGAGGCATGCACTCTTCGGGTGTGTGAGTCCGCCGAGTGTGGGGGGGGGGGGGGGGGGGGGGGGGGGGGGAGTAGAGGTCGTCTTGATGCAAATGCACGGACATTACTCCAATGCCTCGACTGCAAAAGCGCATGGTTCCAGTCGGCAGCTTCGTCGCGGTCTGTTCGTGTCTACAATGGTCTTTCTGTATCAGCCGTTTGAGCACTGTCTCGAAGTACGCAGAAGTATGCGCGTGCATCTTGTACATTCGATGCTGTAAGATCTCCCCCCTCTAAATGCAAGCAGCGTCTCAAAATGGTTAGACGCAGACTGCAGCTCATCACTCAGTCGTGATGCACCAGTCCTCAAACCAAGGGCAGGTCGCAGCATACCAGCATTGCACCATCCGTAGTCCTGAACGTTCAGGACGGCTCATCGCCTTCTCAAGTCGCCCGGAACCGATAGCCTCTCCTTACCCGTCCCCGCACCCGGCGTTCCACCCATAGCCGCATCAGCGCCCCAACTCCTCTTGAATGGACTGTCCCATAACTTCTTTGCGAGGTTATCCCCAGAACGATTCAGATCGCCAAACGAGGCGAATGACTCACCCTCGCCCATCAGCTTCCTGACCTTCTCAGCCTCTTCTTCCAGATCTTTCCCTGTGGTCAAGGTTCCATGCTCATACACCTCCGCTTTCATGCCCACGCCGTAGTACTGATGTTTCCTCAAGAACGCCAACCACACCGCGACGGTGTCAGGATGACCATCAAAGACTTGTATCCACCGCCGCAGTGTAATCCGCTCAAAGTTCTCCTGTGACTTTTTGTGCACGAAATTACTCCGTGGTACGGTCCATCGTTCTGTGATCTTTCGCAACGGTGTAGGACCTGCGGCGGGCAATTTCAGGAAGTAAGCTGCGCGCATGGCAAAGTCGGCGAAGACTTCGAGGTTTCGCACGCTGTAGGATCGAAGTTGGAGGTCTGCGACTTTGGTCGGCTCTGCGGATAGAGCGCGTTTCAACGGCGCCAGGTAGGTCGCCTGCACGGCCTTCGGAAGTCGAATGTTGGCATTGGCATCGGCGCTCGAGAGCTGACTTGAGGACGATGCCGCATCTCGCGATGACTTTTGGATGTGACGGATTTGGTGCTGTACTGCAGGTGTCGCGGGCGAGAGCTGAAGCTGCGGTCAGCAGGACTCCATCGAAGGTTGGTTACCACAGTACATACCTTCAGTCGCTTGACTGCACCTACTAGCGAGCGCGTACAGGGTGGAGTTGACATTGTGCGCAAGTACGACTGTGTAGTAATGCTTGTCTCGATGTCTCCGCGATGCACTTTGCGGAGATCTCGGTGGTGCATCTTGCTTAGGTAAGACGTAGAAACAATGCCTCATCCCGAGCAGTCAAGACTGCGCTTCCACGCCACGCCACCTTGGATCGACCACAGTCGCGCATGCTCCACCTGACATTGTTCCCATCGGCCTTTGCGAAATGTCGCTTGCAGAACGTTGTTCGCGCGCCATCACGACTTTCGGAGAGCAAGGTTTCGGATGCAGCCACTCCCTGCAAATTGTACATCGTGGCAACTTTCATTATTGACAGACGCCTGTCGTATTTGCATATCTCATACTGGAGCACGAGGCAGCGGTCTTGTCATCGGATCAAGCACCGTCGACGCCGGTGATCGGACGAGGAAGATGGTCTTGGCCTGGCGTGGCAGACTAGATTCATGTGAAGATACACGACCGAGAAGCACCAGCATCAACGTCGCAGCGTATATTGAGGGATCAGCCCCTACCACCCACATCGCGGTTCGCTGTGCTTGTCGCAGACAATTGCACAGGCAAGCATAATTGCACAGGCTGATGACAGCGCGACACACTGATAGCTGCCTCCTCTTTCGGCCGCTGTATCATCGAAACGTTTTCTCTTGGCAGGCCGTGTGGAGCTTCTCAACGGCGGCTCGGCGATAGAGATGATGATGATTGCAGCCTCGTGCGCTGTCGACGGTTGCTCTCGTAGCGGCGTTGCGGACATGGCGGCAGCGATACACTTCAACGTAGTCGTCTTCCCCAGATATCTTATACCCGACATAGCACTAAAGCACACGGGCAGTCCTTATCCCCAACAGCCCATGATCTTGGATCCAGGGCCAAATTCGGCTCCATAAAAGAGGATCTGGGGGCGCAGCGATAAGCCTGGGTAAAGCGGTCACACATGTCACGTTCTCGCGCTTGCAGCCACTCCCAAGACTCCCTCAGCCGCATCTCGCGAATCCCCACCCGGCGATCGGCATTGAAAGGATTTTACACCACTTGTTGGTCCACTGTCAGTGGCTAGACGTCATGCAGTGAAGTGAAGGATCCTGCGGACACAACGAAACGTGCATCCTCGTGGCACAGCTCGCGAACAAAGGCCCCGGTTGAGATCGACTAATACTTGTCGCGTGGGCTCTGCTAAAACACTTCACATTACACTTCTTCCTTCCTTTCCCCCAGCACGAGCCTGGTCAACACTCGAGTACCAGCCATCATGGGGTTGTTCAACAGCGACAAGGAGAAGACGGCTGGCGACATTTCACCTTCGCAGAGTGGAGGCCCGACCGACTTCGCGGAAGGACTCTCAGCCGACAATGCAGATCAGCTGCAGCGACATCTACGAAACCGACAGATTCAGCTCATTGCTATCGGAGGCTCTATCGGAACTGCTCTCTTCGTGAGTATTGGCACAGGGCTTTATCACGGGGGCGCCGCCAACCTGCTTCTTGCCTACACGATTCAGTCATGCGTCCTCGCCATGGTCAACAACAGTGTGGCCGAGATGACCACAGCCTATCCTGTCAGCGGTGGATTCATCCGACACGCCGGTGAATGGGTCGACGATGCGCTTGGCTTCATGGTCGGCTGGAATTTCTTGTGAGCACAAGGTTGTGATACGGCATAGCACGTCAGTCTGACTTTCGCAGTTTCTACGAGGCCTTGTTGATCCCGTTCGAGGTCTCTGCCTTCACTTTGGTCGCTTCCTTCTGGTCGGATAAAGTCACCGAGCCTGGTCCCATCGCTGGGATGATCATTGGTATCATAGTATGCTACGCGTAAGTCATGTTCCTCGCGCCCGACGGTATGTTCTGTGGTGCTGACCATCTACACAGTGCGATCAACATCCTCGCTGTCGGCGCCTTTGGTGAAGCTGAATTTTGGTTATCTGGTGGCAAGGTCATTTTGATCTTCTCACTGTTCTTCTTCACCTTTGTGACCATGGTCGGCGGCAACCCTGCACACGACGTATACGGCTTCCGGAACTGGACGAAGGGTGGAGCTTTCCGCGAGTACATCACGACCGGTAGTCTTGGACGGTTCGAAGGATTTCTGGGTGCTCTCACCTCCGCTGTCTTCACTGTCGTTGGGCCGGAATACATCTCAATTGTGGCGGCGGAAGCCATGCGACCTCGCGTCTACATCAAAGCAGCCTTCAAGATGGTCTACGCGCGATTCGGAATCTTCTTCATTGGCGGTGCTCTTGCGGTGGGCATTGTCGCCAATTCTCGCGATCCCCGTCTGGCAGCTGTGGTCAATGATGGAGCTGGCAGCGGATCTGCAGCCTCATCGCCCTATGTAATTGCCATGGTTAATCTGGGCGTCTCTGTCTTCCCGGACATCGTCAACGCGTGAGTGCAGGACTAAACGTTGCCGAGACATGTTACTGATCTTGACAGCCTCATCTTGACCTCGATCTTCTCCGCCGGCAACACGTATACCTACTGCGCCGTCCGCAACTTGTACAGTCTGTCCCTTGAAGGCAGAGCGCCAAAGTTCCTCCGCCACTGCACGAGAAAGGGTGTGCCAATCTACTGCTTCTGCGTCGTTATGATTTTCCCGATGCTGGCATTCACAGCCGTATCGAGTGGTTCATCTGTAGCAATTACATGGTTTGCCAGTCTTGTAACTGGTGGAGGTGAGCAATGAACGTCATGCGCAGTGATCCTGCACCCAGCTAACGTCTTCGCAGGTCTTATCAACTACATCACCATGAGCATAACCTACCTCAAATTCTACTACGCCTGCAAAGCCCAAGGCCTTGACCGCAAGTCGCTCCCCTACACGGGCTGGTTCCAACCCTATTGCGCCTGGTTCGCTCTTGTCTGGATGTTCCTCGTTACCTGCATCTACGGCTATACCAGCTACCTCCCCTGGGACGTCAGCAGCTTCTTCTCGAATTACACCATGCAACTCTTCATCCCACCTCTTTTTCTCATCTGGAAGTTCGTCCACAAGACCAAGTGGGTGAAGAGCAGCGAGGCCGATCTCGTCTGGGAGAAGCCAATCATCGATGCGTACGAGGAGACCTTTTTGGATCCACCTGTCGGATTCTGGACGGAGATGGGTGAGCTTGTGGGTTTGAAGAAGAAGAGTGCTAAGGAGGCAACTAGGAGAAGCAGTGTGAACGTTGCCGACGTGGCGCAAGCGAGGAGGAATGTGAATGAGCATTTCAAGTGACATTCCCAGTAGCTTTGACAAGTTCGAAGAACGATGTTCGCACAGCATAGCACTTGGATCACAAGACGCAGCAGGCAGACTTGAATCTGAGCTACTTAAGCAGACAACGAAGAGGCGTGTCGATGAAAAGTGTGAGCTCAATGATGAAGGCGGCTCTTCAGTCGAGGTGCCGTTGCTTGCACTTGTAATGTTTTCGAAATGAAAGAGCACAGCGCTTTGGCAGGGCCGCACGCTCATCTGCCACCTTCGGCACAGCAAGGGTGGTGTGTTCAAGTCAATTCGTCCAAGGAGACTATTAAATGACTACAGTGCATCCTGTGTCCATCTAAGCCGTAGTCGACCGCTCCAACCCATTGCCCGACCCGAACCTCTCGACTGTATCCGCAAACGGCATCCGCACGCCGATCCTCGACACCTCAGCCCTCAAATCTTGTGGATATGGCGCATCAGAAATCCGTCTCATGGTTCCGGCAGTCTCTGCCTTCTCCAGACCGGCCCGGCTACCATTTGCTGAAGTTTCTCTACTTTGCGATGCGCTGATCCTCTTCTGAAACGCCTCCTCTTGCTCCGCCTCTGCCTTCGCCGCAGCATTACACCGTTGGTACATTCCCATGTTCGCCAGTATCACTCCCAACACAGCCCAGGCGAACAAGATTGGCAGGTACTGATGCAGAGGTGGGTTACATCCAGAAGTCCAGACATTGACCAGAACGTTGTAGGTATTATGCGCCGGCAGCGCCACGCCCCAGTGATAGAACCCCGGCATGAGTGCCAACGGTGAGATCGTCGAACCGACGTTGATGACGACCCAAGTAATGATGAAAAACGGCACGAAACTCATCGGAATGAATCCTGTGACCGCATCCAAGATTCCAAAGTTGATGAACATGTACAGCCAAAGCACCATCCACGTCAGTCCAAATTGGCCGGCATCGACCGCCCAGCCCTCGCAGAAGGCCCAGATGTACCCAGTCATGCAGAGGGATGAGATGAAGGTGTAGATCGTGCTGAGAACTCCGCGCATAAGGAGCGCGTAAGGGACCTGGAGTGAAGTGTAGAGCTTGTAGTGGGAGGAGAGTCCGTTGACGGCCATGAGAAAGAAGAATTGCTGGATGATTGGGAAGACCATGGAGACGGTGTTGTATAAGACGCGAGATCCTTGGTTTGTGGGCATGATATCGATGGCGGTGGAGCTGATCGGGCTGCGGAAGGCATTGACGGCGGCGGCCGATGTGGTGTTCAGGGTGGTGATCGCGTCCGTGGCTATCGAGGCGTGTGCTACGCTGGCTGCTCCGACGAGGGTTTGCAAGTTACCAATGATGTCGCCGAGGGTGATGGAGCTGTATTTGGCTGTGTTGTATATGAGGGTAACTGCCTGGCTGCTGTTGTAGCTATTGGCTGCCGCACCGCCAGCCAGCGCATCGGAGAGGCGTTCAGATGCACCTTCATTTACCACGATGGCTGCCCAGTAGTCCCCTCGGCATACTGCTGATCTTGCTGCTTCGATGGAGGAGTATTCGGAAGACGGTCGAGACTCGAGTTCGAGGTAGTCGGCTCCTGTCAGTCTTGAGTATGCTGCCGAGATCGATTGCTGGACTATCGATTGGTTGGCATCCAGGTTGACGTTTAGAATGTGCAGGTTGTGAGCCTTGTCTCCTGATCGGAACACAACGCCATATAGGTAGCTTAGATCGGCCAAGAAGAGGAGTTGTAGCAGGATGAAGACGAAGCAGACACCGATGATGAAAGGTCTCCTCTTGCCGTTCCAGTATGGGTCATGTGGATCAAGCCGTGCGGCCGGCGCCATTGTGAGAGTATGCTAAGCTGAGATGTTCGGATAAAAGCGAGCGCGGATGTGGTGTATTACAGTACTTCCAAGGCGAGTCAGCCGATTGATGTAGTCGCCGTGATGAGACCACTGCCGATGTCTTGACGGAGAGGAGCAACGCCGACAGGCGACATCGTTGTAGCCGCATGCTGACAGCCTGTACTGGACAAAATAGCACCCATGCACTCGTTGACGAGCGCGGAAGCCTTTTGACAGAAGGTCCGTCATTGGCATTCGGAAGCCGGATTGATCAGAAGGCCGGATTCGCGCCCCCACCGGAATCGCTGACTTTGATGACAACGCAATTTCGGATCCTGTTTGCAGTATGCCTGCTGCCTTGATGAAGACTACTTTTCAAGGAACAGTGTTGACTTGTAAAGTAAGAGCTATTGATCGTCTCATTGCCCACTGTATATAGCCTCTTCGGTGTCATTCTGGTCCATGCTGCTGGACAGCGACTGGCTGATAAACTATCTCCTCGTCTTCAACGTCCTTGATTGGGCTGAGCAGCATAGGTGGCAAACACATTCTTCCTCTGCCACCGACCGCAACTTCTGCGTCTTTGCCGTCTTCGGTCGGCAGATCTACCAGATAACCAACATTCTCCCATTCCTTGCCTCCGATGAATGCCACAGGACTCGGATCGATACGCCGCATACCCAACCATCGCCGGTACAACGTCTTCGCGAAGCCAGCTTCGACAAACCAAGTCGTCCCCGCTAGGTTGTGAGATCGATCATAGATCCAGATGCTGTCGCTTCTCTGACCCCATTGTGCCTCTTTATCACGCTGCGCATTCAGCACGGCATCGAGGTACCAGCCCGGCCATTTGCGGTCTGTCCAGACAGCATGCGGTGCATATACTGCTTTCAAACCATGATGTAGTGCTGCAGTGGCTGGCCACATTTCTGCAGCCATTGTTCTGCCCGCCAAGTTCTCGACGTGCATAGCATAAAGCAGCTTCTTGCTGAGACGCATATGGGAGCCGATACTTGTGCGGCGAGCCATGTTGGCGAAGTCACTATGTCGAAAGCTCGAAGCCTTCGGATCTTCCTCCGTGAACGTCGGTGCGTAGTCTTTCAAGAAGTTCCAGATCATGTCCTTGTATGCCCAGTCCACGTCAACGGGATTCCACATGGGCTGGAAGGTGATGAGATCTGCTTCTTCCTTGGAACCCCAAATGAAGTCGTCCTCGTCCATCGACTTTAGCGGCTCGGTGCCAATGGGGCTTTGCTTCTTCTTGTCCCAAGACTGTTCACCCCAGATTGCTTGGTAACCTTGATGTGTCGCGGCGTGCTTCACAGCGGCGTACGTAGACTGCACAAATTCTACATATGACCCGTGCACTGACGGCACGTAAAAGCGTTGATTGAGCTCCCATAGGTACTTCCTTGGCATCCCTTTAGCAAACTCCGAGACTCCTTCGAGAAGTTCGTAATAGTTTCCAGTATACCTGACATTACTGTCCCAATTCCAGACATAGTCAAATTCAGGATGGTTGATGCTGAAATATTGCGTGGCCATATGCGAATGCCAGAAGGGATCCCAGTTGCCGATCTTCGGATACCACTTTTCGAACAGCTTATCATTCCACAGAATGGTGATGCTGCGGAACTCTCGAGGCACTATTCGAAGCACATCTTGATAAAGCTGCTCCTTTCTCCAGATGTCCATATTCTTGTCGTCGACTTCAACCATTAGGAAAACCTGATACTCTCCTCCGCTACGAAGCGACAGCTCTGTGATCAGCGCCCTCAGGTTCTGTCTTTCGTCATCTGCGAATTTGTACTCTTCAGTGATACGGAACAAGATTGCGGTCCGACGTTGGTAGCTCGGTAATCGCACTTGTTGACTGTGAGGCGGATGCTGCGCAGTCTTGGGTCTGTCCTTTCCTGGTTTCACTTCAGACGGTTGACGAGCTTCAGGCATGTATCGATCTCGGTTCGCAACCAAACACTTGTCTTGAAGCTCTTTGAAGTCGACAGAATTCCAATCAGGCCTACTGATCGGCCTTTGCCAGTCTTTGGGATAGTCGATTCCTTCTTGGCCAAACCCATAAGGTCCGTATCGATGGTACCGGTCAACACAGTGGCCATGCACAGACGAGCCGGTCATGTTGGCAAAGCCGATCGCTGCGCTGGGGAATCCGCTTGGCAATACATCGTAGACCTTGAGCATGTCCTCGTCGCTGTCGTTTAAAAGCTTGCCGCGGACACCTTCGCACGCGCTATACGTGCCACGCCATCGCTTTTTCCAAGCATCCGAGTTGTACTCCGGATACGGCGAGTATGGCTTAGCTTGAACATCAACATCCTTTATGCCGCTGTGAAGATAGAAGTCATTATTCCACGGAAAGCCTTCCCATCGGTTTGGATCGTAGTCCTGGTCGAGGTATCCGTTGTAGGGTGGGTAATGTGCTTCATCGTTCGGTGGCGTCCAAAGACCAAGTAGATCTTTGATTTTGCTCTCGACTTGAGCATACGTCAAGCGCTCCTGTGCCGCTGGGGGCGTGTCATGATGCTCCAGTGGTGGGAGCGGCCGGACAGATGCAGGTGATGCAAATGGTGGCGAGGAGTGGTGTTCTTCAGGCTGAACATTCGTGTTTGTTGGTGCGTGGGTAGCCCCGGCATCGCCCGGCTCGCTGTCCTCGTGGTCCAGCCAAGAGGGTTCCGAGCTCTGCCATCCAGATACGTATTGCCAAGTCCGATGTTGTGCGTGTGTGAGCAGGAAGATGGCAAGGATGAAGGCAGCGATGCCGAGGAAGGTGATCTTGCGTCTCGGGACGAAGGATGCCATCACCATCGTGGCCAAGGCGGCGGGCGGCGGCGGCACGTCGGCGGTCAGTGTGCGACGGCGTGTTGATGTCGTGATCGTCTGTGGCCGTGGCACTCTTCAGACCATCGTCCTGCGATGTACATTGGCCTCTTCTCTTCACTTCCTCTTCAGTATGTCCCCACGCAAGTCTCGCAGCAATCTTACGGGTCTGACACCGATGCTCGCATTACGCGTTGACATTCGTTCCGGACTGCTTCAAGGCCCGGGAATCCTGGAACACGCGGGTTTGGCCTGCCAACCGTGGAGCTCCCTACCCTACGTGCGTCTCTTGTGAAATGTCACCGAACGGCATCTTGGACAACACTCCCGTCACACACAAATGTCACCGTCATGCGCCTGCACCTGCACCGCTTCGGCATGCCGATACGTAGGACGAGCCGTCGGCCGGTTCCGCCACGTCAGCCCCTCACTCTTGCTGCACGTGGAAGGCTTACATTGAGAGCTGCCGTCTGTTTCGGCCTGCAACTTCTCCTCCCTGGTCACTGGCACTGCCAGCCTGGATTGAGTGCGCAGAGGCCTCCTTCGGTGTCTTGATGTTCGAATGCCTTGAAACTTGTCTGAAGTCAGGGCTGACCGGTCCGAGCCTTCGGTATGACTCGTTGGCACTGAAGTTGATCTGGAAGAGGATCGAGTTGCGCTACTGTAGGACTGCTCATCGATGCCTTGAACCTATGTATTGGTTCTTCCGATGTGTAACACAATATCATCTGCCCACTGGTCATCATCGCCTCGACCTATCATGGCGACACCCGGTTGTCCTCAATATCGAGAGGTGAACGGGCGTTGGCTAAAGGAAGGAGGCTTTCAAGTCTCGCTGTGGGTGATGCGATGCTAAGGGCACTGTGTCCGCTTGCGTATCGCTCAACAGCCGTATCGTATACATGTATGTAGTTCATATATTGCTCCTCCCTATACATATCCTCAGCATGCACCGCAGGCTGCCATCAGACTGCAGCAACGCTCGCACGACGGCTGTTTCCTGAGCTGACGGGAAAAACTCCGGCTAAGTCCGTTTCGTACGAGACGCGTGTGAGAACCACGGAGACGCGCCTGTATGTTCACCTCTGACTTCGACCGTTTCATGTCTGTCTAACTCCCGACCATTCGCGTAGCGGCTGCTGGTACACAGGTATATCCGTCTCAGCACCAGCTTCCTCAACCAGGCTGACCGGATCGACCTTTTGCAGCGCCTGCACAAACTCCGTCCCACGAAGCACCTTGCTCGAAGCATCAAGAGCGACCGCCGATACTCTGCCGACCGTGCGATACCCATCATCATCGATACGGAGGACAGTCTCGAAGCCCACTCGTTCGACTTCGCCAAGCACGACACCTTCTTCGCCGTCATCCGCGAGCTCTATGAAGCGCCAAACCTTAGTCTCCGTATCGCCATTCCAGCTCACATATATGCTCGTGCCGGTCGAGTCATAGAAAGAGGCGATCGCAGGCTCCTCATACGGGAGTCCCGTCCATTCATACCGGTAGGCCCGATAGTTCTGAACGCCCTTGCCGAGTGCTCCCGAATCCATGTATGCGTGGAAGATGGCCGTACCATTCGGGAGATATTCGGTCACAGCACCTTCAGATCCCCAGTTGATGAGGACATTCTTGTTTGGCAGTACCTGAGTGGAGCCTTGCGACTTCGACAGCAGCCCATCCGGTGGATAATACCCCTGCACCAGTTGAGCTGTCCAGCTGGTGGTGTTCAGCTTCAGGATCTTTCCACTGCTGGTCTCGGCGGTATGGACTTGTTTACCTTTGCCTGATTCTGTGCCATGCGCCGAGTTGTCATATAGGCTGATGGTCTCAATGTCGTCGTACTGCTCCAGGAAGCGAGCGTGATGCTGGAAACAGAACTTGACGCCTTTACCGAGCTTGAAGTCACTGCGCTTGCCATCGAGACGCCAGATGATGCTACCATCGGTGCCGTTGATCTTGTGGACACTGCAAGCATCTCGCGCTGAAATAAGGTAGTTGCCTGCAGTATCCTTGTCGACGCTATTGATGTGAAAGTAATCCCAGGCATCCGAACTGTTGTAACCAGAACCTGCCTGCCCCAGGCCAGAGTCGATTGGCAGGACACTCTCATCCGGCGAGACATGGTCAAGACTGGACCATTCAAATAGGACGTCGCCCGTGTCGAGGTCGAGCTCCTGAAAGATGGCGTTGACTATCCACTGCTGGCTGGGTCGCTTGGCATACTTGGACAGATCTCTCGGGACTGGTTGATAGATCTGGATCAGGCCGGTCTTTCCACCAACTTCCCGGAACTCGTGCTTGTCAGTAAGCTTATGTCTCCCGGCGCGGAGCTCTCGCACGGTCTCGTAGTGCTCATCAAGGAAAGTGGTATGGCCATGTCCATGGCCATAATTTGGGTTGTGATCACCTTCGAAACACGCAAGTACATGTCGTCCATTCCAGCTAACTCTTTGGAAGTTTGTGGCCCAGATACTGTAGTAGCCATAGCCCGACCAGACTAGATCACCATTGTCGCTAAAGATATATGGCCCTGCCTGGCGTGGGCCGTATTGGGCCGCAGCTGTATCTTCCTGGCCCGCAAAAGGAGCTACGAAGAGGTAGCCTTTCTCTGTGCGACCCTCCGCTGGTATTGTTATATTCAGATGAGGCGGTGCGAGATCTGGACGTGAGCGGAATTGCCAGTCTGCTAACGAGGTGCTGAACAGCGCAGCCAATGAGACGAGGCGATCAACTTTCATCTTCAAGACTGACTTGAGCAAGACGCTGAGGAACCAGACATAGCATCGATCACACTGTTTGAAGCCATTGACTTCATGCGAACACTTCTGCACCGACATCCAGGATGACACCATGGCGTGCAGCTCAGGACGATGGCGTGCTAGCTCCACAAGAGGGGGGCTGCACATGCCACGGTCCAATCACGAATGCGCAATGCCTTCAGTACATCTCGACAACCATCTCGCAGCGGAATCTGCACGCGGTGTTTCTGCGATGACACCACACTAGAGAGCCAACTAGTGGATCGTGCTTACCAGAATTTCGAATTCACGCACGTGGCGGCTGGTACAAGTGTGAGCCACACCCTGGGCTTTACCTCTCATCTGAGACATTGATACACCACAAAGACCGACTCGCCATGCCAGATACAGATGTTGAGACTACTGAGCCAGAAGCTGGTCCCACGGAGCGATCACCTCTGCTGAAAGCACCCGAGGAAGCGACTTGGAAACCTCCACGCGCGTTCTTTTGGATTGAGCTAGCCATCTTCGCGAATGTCTTCCTTTATGGCTTCGATGGAACGATTACAGCATCAACCTACGCCACTATATCGAGCGACTTCAATGCCGCAAACTCTGCTTCCTGGTTGACCACGTCCTACCTGGTGACCTCGACTGCCTTCCAACCTCTCTATGGCCGCTTCTCAGACATCTTCGGCAGGCGGGCATGCTTCTTCGTATCGACGACAACGTTTGCGCTGGGATGCTTGGGATGTGGTCTCGCGCAGGATGTAGTGAGCGTGAACCTGATGAGGGCGCTGACGGGGTTTGGAGGTGGTGGACTCATGACGATGGCGACGATCATCAATTCTGATATGATCCCCTTCCGGAGGAGAGGAATGTATCAGGCGCTGCAGAATACAGTCTTTGGCGTTGGAGCGATCTGTGGGGCGTCGTTTGGTGGGGCTATTGCGGATAGTATTGGGTGGCGGTGGTGCTTTTTGTTGCAAGCGCCGATTTCTGTGGTTGCGTTTGGAGTGGGCTGGCTGGTGGTGAGGAATCCGGAAAGGAGTCATGGCGGAGGTACTATGAAGGAGGTTTGGGAGCAGGTGGATTTTGCTGGCGCACTGATTCTTGTGATGGCCCTTTCAATTCAATTGGTTGGGCTTAGTGTTGGTGGAAATGAGTTGCCTTGGAGTCATCCGGTGGTGATGTCGTCGCTGGTGGGTAGTGTCTTGCTGCTGGCACTTTTTTTCTGGATCGAGGCGAGAACGACTGCGGTGCCGATCATTCCGTTGAGGATGTTCAAGAGGAAGCTGTCGCTTTTGATTCAGCTGACCAACTTATGTGCTGGAACTGCTGCGTATTCTGTACGTTTATTCTGTCTGAGGCTATGGGCTCTGCTAATGAATGGTAGTACCTCTTCATGCTTCCACTCTTCTTCCAGGTCGTCCTCCTTGACTCCGCCGCAAAGGCAGGCGCACGACTTGCCATTCCATCCCTGGCCACAC
Source organism: Dothistroma septosporum (assembly GCA_002236755.2). Taxonomy (NCBI): domain Eukaryota; kingdom Fungi; phylum Ascomycota; class Dothideomycetes; order Mycosphaerellales; family Mycosphaerellaceae; genus Dothistroma; species Dothistroma septosporum. The sequence goes on from NBZP02000005.1 coordinate 538,784, forward strand.
CCCTCGGTGGCATCATGGCAGGCTTCGTTATGTCGCGCTACGGTATGCTTATATGGCTTGTACGTGTGGGAGGTCTCTTCATGGCTATCGGCAACGCCCTTGTCACATCTCTTGGCTTCTCAGACGCACTGTGGAAGTACTACGTCTTCATCTTCCCCGCCAATCTCGGACAGGGCATCATATACCCTGCCACGCTTTTCACGAACCTAGCTACGTTCGAGCACTCGGACCATGCTGTGTCAGCAAGCACGGTATATCTGGTGAGGTCCGTAGGAAGTGTTTGGGGCGTCGCAATTTCGAGTGCGATCGTGCAGACCACGCTTAAGTGGAGGCTACCTGAAGCATTGGAGAACGTCAAGAACAAAGCTGAGGTATGTTTGTCTGTGCTACTTGGTAGCAGCATGTATTAACGGGGCGTGCAGTTGATCGACGAGATTCGACATTCTGTCACTGCGCTGCGGCATTTGCCAGAGTCCATCCAGCTGGCAGTGCGACATGTCTATCATGACGGCATACGAACGGCCTTCGCTGTCTCGACTGGAACCATGATACTGGGCATATTGTTTGCGCTCCTTGCAACGCCGAGTGGTCTGCGTAGCACGAAATAGGTCAACAGAATAATCGTAGAGATCAGCTGCCTGATACAGCAGGGTGTTGACCACGATTCACTCAGGTGAGTCAACGACGCTAAGGATGACACCGAGAGTTGACGCACATTCACTCGCCCAGTGGCTACAGCTTTGACGGAATATGGAAGCCGCAAACACCACGTTCCCTCTAACCACTTGTGAGGCTCGAGTTGCTGATGTATCAAAGCTGTCGTCGTCAGAATGTCACTTCAGTCACTCCTCACGGCTCCGTCAGGCCTCTCCATGCAAGACACTATCAGACCTGACTCCGACTGCACCACGTCGCAGGTGCATGAGAGTACAATGTCAGCTCGAAGTTGGTCCACAACACTATGTCGACCGAAGACCTGGCGCAGACTCTACTCGCGCGTTTAAACACGAGTGGTAGACTGAGCAGCACGACAGCCACAAGCCTGACGGAAGCAGTCGCGTCTGCAGTCTCCAGTAGAGCCGAGTCTACCGCTACCACTATCGTGCACGACGTCTTCCACACCGCTGAACTTCTCAAAGCAATCCTTCTCAACAACAACCTTATGGACGTCACGTCCAGCCAGCGCGTCTCAAAGCAATTCCAAGCAACTATTACTGGTTCCACCAGACTTCAAGACAGACTCTGGCTCCGCCCGAGACCCTCGCCGACCATGCGCTGCCAAATGCCGACGTATAAATGTCGCGGCAAGGGCAGGGTGAAGAACTTCCAACCCAAGATCAGACCGCTCCTCTCTGACTCGAAATTACATTCGGGACCATCGCGGAGCTACGGGCGCTGAAGCCGGGCGAGTGGCAGGATATGTTGGTGATGCAGCCGGTGTCAAGGGAGAAGGATCGTTGGAACTTGAGCTTCACGTTCGAAGATGGGGAGAATACGAGGAGTTTAGGGCGAGGGACGTGGTTCCATGCTTTGACGCTAGGAGAGCTGGTCGAGATATTGTTGGAGAGGTGGGACGACTTGGAGGAGGACCCGTGGCAGAATGTAAGTGAATGAGATCCTGATCGCAGGGGGACTGCTACTGATAGCATGGGGAGTCCGGTGCTGGGTAAGGGAAATACGACAATGGTCTAGTCGGTACAGGCAATACGACATCTGAGAGCCACGATCTGTTCAGAAAGATCTGCTGCGCATCAGGTCCGACCAGCAATCGAATCGCAAGCAAAAAGCCCCTCCCACGATCCTTCGTCAGTTTTGCAGGGATCATCACAATAGTGCCGCAATCATTTATTTGTACTTAAAAGTGCTGTGAATTTCTACCACTCTGCTCATACCAAAAGCCAAGACCAAGCTAACTCAAGAGACCATGTACCCACTACCAGACGACACTTATGAACATGACATGCATGAGTATCCTGAGTGGATCAATCATCCCCGGTATGGCTTGTGTCTCTGCCTCTGGCACCGGGTGTATGGATATCAGCCACTGTGGTGGTGGAGAAGGTACCGTGGATTCTAAACACAGAAGGGCGGTGGAGGTGGAGATGCTTGAAATTCGTGCCGCAAGACGATGAGAGGTGGAGATACGTTTTTGCATCCACAGCTTGATTTAATATAATGGCTGAGGATCGCTCAAGCTTTGAAGTATGGGATGGACTAAGTTGTGCCTGGGGGCCCGCCGAGCATGTGGCAATAAGGCACATTCGCTGTTCGAATGGATATCTCTGGGTTCGATCAGGCTCTGTACTACCACTACCCATTTCCCGCCCACCATCGTCTCCCTCTGGCATACGTCCACCAGATCCCAACCCTGATCAACTTGACCATCTCCGCCAGAACATAACCCTGAACCAAACCCACAGCCCTCGTGGCGATCCACTCGAGAAGCACATCTTCATCGCCTTCCCACCTGACCGTGGCTCTCAAGACCGGCCGCATCCAGTGGCAAAAGCGCAAGTATGCATCTTGAAGAATGATGAACAACAGCGCCAGGGCGAAGAAGGTCTTGATTGCGGCGTAGCGCGCTTCCGCGAAGTGCAAGTCCTGGAAGATCTTATCTAAAAGCTCGTTGAGGAGGCTGTCGAAGCGGTGCATAGCCATAGCTGGGTTTGTGAAAGGCAAGGCTGTTGGTCTGATGCGGAGAAGTAGAGCATAGAGGCATCGAAGGTCTTTTTCAGGAATATGCCTGTCGTTCTAGTCTGCCGTACGAGACAGGCTTTGCAGCATTTCATCTTCTGAGGGATCTACTGACGATTTAGGATGTGCTGGAGACTCTGCATATAGCCATTGGATCTCGGGTATATGTATACGGGAAAGGGTGGAGTGCAGTGCTGTAATCTCAGTTTCCTACCTCTCATGTGGCAGTGAGAGACCTCTCATGTCGATTGAATGGGAGTACCAGGCAAAAGTATCTCGCCCGATCTGATGGTGGAAGTTGCGCAGCACATGTACGGCAGCAGTCGATGCTGGTGTGCACTGAAATCGAAAAGCAAGATGAGATGGAGACCGAAGAGCCCGCCAGTAGCCGTAGCCCATCAAGTATCGAGCGGATATTGATGGGACAGGGTTCTTCGGAGGAATCCGGCATTGCAGTCTGTGCAGTGAAACAGCGCGGCTTCAGGTTCTCCTTCTGAGCTCTCTCTGCCAGCTCCAAGCTCGACGTTGCCGTCGTTCGTTTCTTCTTGGTCGATCACCCAACACATCACCCCATCGCTCCTCTTGTATGCTGCACTGAGCTTTCGCGGAGCTTCACAGACACCATGCAGTCCATCCGGCAACCGCTCACGCGCGCCCTGCGCAACGCTCCGGCCGGCCTTACAAAATCTGTGGCTCCCGCGACTTATGCTACTATCTCGCCCAGTGAAGCTCCCGGCCAGCCCTCCGGCTACGCGAAGACGGGCCTCAACCTGCGCGTAACAAAGGACACCCGGGTCATCTTCCAGGGCTTCACCGGAAAGCAGGGAACCTTCCACGCATCGCAAGCGATCGAGTATGGCACAAACGTGGTCGGCGGTACAAATCCGAAGAAGGCAGGCAGTGAACACTTGGGCAAGCCAGTCTTTGCGAACGTCAGCGATGCCGTGAAGGAGGTGAAGGCGGACGCCAGTGTCATCTTCGTCCCACCTCCGCTGGCTGCTGCTGGTATCGAGGAGGCATTGAATGCAGAGATCCCTTTGGCAGTATGCATTACTGAGGGTATTCCACAACACGACATGGTGCGCATCACGGATATGCTCAAGACCCAGGACAAGACGAGATTGGTCGGGCCAAACTGCCCTGGTATTATTGCGCCGGTGAGCACCATCCTTATCTGCTTGTCAGCTTTGCGGAAATCGCTTTTTCATGATGAGACCAAGTTATATTATAAACATGATAGGAAGAGTCTTACTCGTCTTTGGGCGAGGATGCTTAGAAAATCACACTCTGAAACACCAAAATGTATCCTTTGCATTACTCGGACAGCAAGACGGAACATAAGTTCACGACGCATCGAACTGACAATAATGTTTTTCTAGGGACAATGCAAGATGGGTATCATGCCCGGATTTATCCACAAGCGCGGTCGCATCGGTATTGTCTCACGATCAGGAACCCTCACCTACGAAGCCGTCAACCAAACTACCCAGGCAGGCCTTGGCCAATCCCTTGTCATCGGGATTGGTGGTGACCCATTCTCTGGCACCAACTTCATCGACTGCCTGCGCGTCTTCCTCGCCGACGAGGACACCGACGGAATCATCATGATTGGAGAAATCGGTGGAACGGCAGAAGAGGATGCAGCAGACTTCCTCAAGGAATACAACGTTGGCGGAAAGGATGGCAAGGGTAAGCCAGTGGTCAGCTTCATTGCTGGTATTTCCGCGCCACCCGGCCGAAGGATGGGACACGCTGGTGCGATTGTAAGTGGCGGAAAGGGTGATGCCAACAGCAAAATTACTGCGCTTGAGGCTGCTGGTGTAACTGTGGAGAAGAGCCCGGCAAGCTTGGGTAAGACTTTGAGGGAGCAATTCATTCAGCGGGATCTGCTCTAGATTTTGCGAATGCGCGGGATGGAACGCGAGGAAGCATCGGATGCGCTTGGGTGATAAGTCGATACCATACCGAGGCGCTTTTGTACAGGTCTGACGTCTGTTGGGAGTAAGTAGCGTGTATTGAACAAGCGACATTCTGAACTGCTCGCAGTGCCCCTTCAGCCACTCTTTACGGACACCAATGTCGGCGCCATGCAGCGGCTCACTGACAGCATGGAGACCCTTTGTCTGGCCGACGCACACCGTGAAGTCTTCGACACCTCCGAGCTACTTGAACAGATCCTACTCCTGCTGCCTATCAAGGACTTGTTCGTGATGCAGCGGACTTACAAGAAGTGGCGCAAGGTTAAAGCTAGGACGCATACGTTGCAGACGGGGATGTATCTTCGGCCGCAGGCTGACGTGCTGAAACCCCTCCTGGAGCATGGTATAGTGTCCTACAAAGGCCCTGTCAGAATCAACTCGGCTTTGGCCTTCGATCTCCGTCAATACAACGCCTCTCAAGGATCTCGGTCTCAAGTCCACACGAGCCAACATCGGTCATTCGGGCATGCTTTGGTCACATATCACATTGGCAGCGATCACGCGAGAGTGACATTCAGAATACTCCAGCATGCCTTGCGTTCGCTTGTAACGCCGCCAGCTCTTGGCTGAAATCGCAAAGAAGCGAGCTGGAAGCAGATGCTCCTCGTCAATCCACCGGTTCCTGGCGTTCAAGTATCCGTGTTCGACGGCGCTTCCGACGATGATGACGACGACGAAGACGAAGACTATGTTAGTGGCGTCCTGCCACAGAAAGTGGCGGTGTACAACCCTTCAGGTGTCCCGTTCGGGGACATGGTCAAGGTACGGCGAATGTGCAAGAGCAAGCTACACCAGGCTGGGTATGAAGAGAACGCCTTGGAGTTCAAACAGTTGATGTGGCTTGAGGATGCGGAGATGTCAAAATTCAAACAGCTTGTGCGGCAGAGGTGAACATGAGGAATGCAAAGGTCTGGAAATGCTTGAACTGAAATGAAGGTTGAGTTACGAGAGCAGATGTGAAGGTGCATACAAGCCCGTCATATGACGGAGGTGGTCCGTTTCTACGAATTTGGAAGTCCAGTGGGCATGGGACATGGCATTTGCTATTAGCCCACATCGACTCATACGGGCTTCTTGAGTACATAATGCTACAACTGCCGATGAAGCAGCTGCAGTCGCAACGCACGGAACGTGCAACAGCACCATTTCGTTTGCTGACTATGATCGTTCGAGATGGAATCGCAGTAACCGCAGCGATGCGATTGATATGTCTCAGCGTCTCGTCCGGTGTCGTCTCCGGGCTGTTGTACGGTGCTTTGTCGATCGCGAGTACATTCAGGTGGGTCGAACGAGCTTGCTTGGGCCCACGCTGCTCCATGCTGGACTGGGAGCCCGCCTGCTCTCTGAATGCCACAGCGCTTGGGTAGAGTAATGTCTGAGCCAGAGTATACTAGCTGAACTCATATGCAGTCTCTTGCTTCGCATTCTAAGAGCGAAGTGTGACTTGTACCGTGAACTTCCACGTGGTGGAGCCCTAAGATCATGTTCCCGCGCCGAGCAAGTCTTGCACATACCCCAGCCTGTCCCGGTCGTCATTTGTAATGCGAGCATACTCCAACAGCAGGCGATGCACATAAATCAACATATCCTCCTTCCGCAACGTCTTCTCCGCCCATTTGCGGCCCTCACGGGCTATCCTCTCGCCTTCACGATCATGCGCACATTGGCCAGGATATCCTAAGAAGTACCCCATGATCTCGTAGATATTCTCAAAAGACATCTCAAGTGGGATGTAGTGTTTCCAAGGCATGAGTCTTGCATCATGCCATTCCGTGAAGATCGTTGCTTTCAGGACCGCGCTGTTGCTGCGCATGAACGCTCGAAACCGTCCAGAGAGTGTGTTTCCGTCAATATCTGGCAGGTACTTCCATCGATATTGATCTCTCATCTTCATGGGCTCAGCGACGCTGAAGTGCTCCGCGATCGGGGTCATCCTATCACAGTACAGCTTTGTGAAAGATACGTCAGCATGGTCGCAGAGCCATGAGCTGAGAGTCTCTATTGACTCGTGGTGATTGTCGATCGAGGTGCCGTTGAGGCGGACCACGAACCGATGTCGGTGATATTGAGGCCATTCCTTGGCGCAAGCAGCGCCACCGGTACCTGCGCCTCTCCACACAAGACCGTCGGTCTTGCGACTCCACGAAAAGCTATTACTCCAGTCACCCCAGAAGTCTTTGCCTGAGTGTGAAGAGGACTCGAAGTATGCAGGATCAGGCAGCAGGATATCGTTGTTCACGTTGATTTTGGCAGTGCTGAAAATTGGTATTAGTGAGGTGGTGAAGTTGATGGAGGCAGGTTTGATCAGGTAGCCATGACTTTTCATCAGTTGCGGTTGCTCACAGATGTCCGTCTGCGACGTGACATTTGCCGCGACCGTGGACGTGTTCTTGACACCCACATGCTGGGCATCTGTAGTGTCATTGTTCCTCAATGCTGACGGTAGGGGACACGCTTCATGCATTGCCTTGTGGAACTCGTCCAGCTTCGAGCTCCACTTAGCCGGGGGTGGTAACCGGCCAATGGACACAGATTGCGATGTATTGTGCTGGGTTCCACTGACTTGAACGAAGTCGCTCAATGGCTTGGCTACCATCCGCTTAAATTGAATCGACGCATGGTACATCGCATTGTCGACAGTCTTTCGCGAAGTCATCACGACAGGCTCGTCCAAATCGTTCAGCGCCAGGTCCATATCAGGAGCGAAACGCGCGACTTGAGCCACCAATTTCGACCATGCCCTCGATCTTCCTCCACCTTTCCCCACCATCACTGCCTGCCCGTTCCGAATTTGTAGGATCGACGACCATTTGCTTATAGAGGCACGTATATCCGGGGCCTGAATTCCCCAGAAGAGCTCTAGATCATGATAGATCTGGTCGAAGAAATCTTCTAGGATGACAGCATCAGAGCGAGCAGCTCTCTCGTACCATTTGTCGAAACCAGGAGGCGGATGTCGTCCTCGTCTGCTGCGATACTGAGCTGCCGCCTCTGCCAGAGTCTTCGACTGTCTCGCAACCTTCCCATTCCATGCTGCAGTAGCGTTCTTGATGAGGCTACTGATATCGTGAGGCTGGTCGTCATGGCACTCCGGTAGGTCTAGTCGGGTGGCTGATGGATTGTAGAGTCGAGTATGCAAGAACCAACCGATAGCGATGACGCACGCTACAAGACCGGCGAGTCGCAAGGAGGCTCTCATGCTGCGAATGGTGTCCACATGAATTTGGAAGACGTCAACAACGACTGGTCTCTGCTTCAAAGTGCTCTCTCAGCATGCTGTCTATTGTATCTGGGAAAGGTCACTGCGTCGACGGAGGATGTCCATGTTCTAGAGTCGGGAAGTGGAACGCAGCATGAGGACCAAACATGCAACGACTACAGGTGCATTGTGTTGCGGCCGGTAGCGGACCGCGATAAACTCAAATGTCCTTATGCTATTGGCAAGGCGGATAACTTCTACGTCTCCCTTCTCGTGACTAGAGGTAGCCGCACGTCAGAAGCAAGCAAAGCGTACGTCACGTATGTAGTCTAGAGCGCCAAGTTGTCCACAAACGATACGTGTACATGTACATGTAGTCTCCTGGACATGACACTGCACTCGACGCAGAGCACGATCCCGATCCTGCTGCTGTACTTGCACCCCGCCCGCCACTGCCTACTAGGTAGTCGATTCGCTGGGATTGCCTGCTTTAGAGTTGCGGGAGGATTTACCAGCTGTGCCAGTACTGTCAACCGACGCGAAGCCGGGTAATGTATCCGGACCTACCTCCACAACCGCAGTTCTCCATTGTCTACCAGGTCGGTCAGCTTGTTATGATGTTGTTGCAAGCCTGAGAGCGCCGAATGACCTGCATAATCGTCAATGTCTTGCTGAGGCACTGTCATTGCTTGAGCACCGTCGCATTTTCTGTGCTGAAACACTGTGAAGCGAGCGGTGCTTGTTGGACGCGATCCATACGGCACCATTGCCATTAGACGCGTCCAAAGCATTCGTATTGCTCAGGCACGGCCAAAGATGACTGCATCGTCTCCGCGTGTCAAAGCTCTGACACGCGCAACACTCCAGTCCACTCTTCCTTCTCCAGCACCGCGCACCCCAGAAAAGTACCAGAGCAATATCACCACAACTCCAGATGCCGCAACACTGTGCCCACCTCTGAACTTCGAAGAGCTTCAAGCCAGATCCGAGTCGAATAGCCTCGCCTGAAGCCTCAAGAAGCTCCAGTACGACACATTGATCCATGAGATCAAATTAACAGAGTCGCTACATTGCCGTGATGGGGCGAGAGGATCTCTGAGGCTTGTGAACAACGCCATTTCAGGTCAAGAAGAAAAGGTCATCATCCACTTCATCGGGTTTGCATACCAGCAGGGCGATGAGCGGATCAATCGCTAGTGGTGGATGGCATGAGTCCTCATCAGTTCTCTCATCTCCACGAGCAGAGTACATACTGATATTGCGGCAGTGAGAAAGACGATTGCCTTCCACACGCCACTCCGGTTGATTACGACGCACCCATTAAAGTCGAGCGAGCGCCCGCCACGAGGAAGAAAGACTGAGAAAAGTCGACTGCAGGATGTCGCCAATACTAGATAGAACATAGATCAATAGCAAAGTATGACTTCCGTGAAAACTTTCCGCTTAAACGCTCTGAAGCATACCAAAAGTCGCCCACATGTCGCTTCTTCGCCGTTCGGTCGCAAAAGGATCTTCAGCTGAATACCACCGCCTTCCGATCCAGCGGCCTGCCATCAGCCCCAATTCCTTCCCTCCTAAACTTCTCCTCAATCCACATCCTCCTCGCCTCATCGAACACTACCCCTCTCCTCTTCATAATGACATAGATCTCCCTCTTCGCTGCCTCATCCAAGCCCTGCCTACTGTCGCCCGCCTCGATATTCTCCGCGAGGTTGAAATTGCTGCTGTGGAGGCCAGCCTGTGGAATTTCACCATTAGTATACAGCCCTCCCACCTTTCTGACGTTGTGATCGCTCCAATTTCGTACCTCGGCATCTTCCTGAAAGTTGGTCGGAACCCGCGAATACCTCCACGAGTCGACATAGTTCTGAATGCGCTCGGAGATATCGTAGAGCGGTTCGGGAATTGTGCCGGGAGCGGTGATGTAGGGTATGGGAGGGGCGTAGGGTTTCCAGGCATTACGTGTAATGTAGAGGGCTGTGGCTATCAGAATCATAGCGAAGCTGATTGTGTAGAAGAGGAAGGCCATGGTTGTGGTATTGTCGCGGGATCGTAGGAAAGGTCGTTGTTATGGTTGTCGAAGGTCTTACGGAGATACGAGAGGCAAAGGAGTGTCGTTGTTGGTACGAGGGCTGTGGCGCCCTATGCGACCTGTGAAGGCATGCGACGGTCAATGCTTCGTGGGAGGCACATGGCGTGTGAGGTGGTCGTCAGCAGCTGGCTCGCTTTCGGAAAGAGCGGAGTCGGGTCCGGTTTGGCTTTAGAGGCAGCTTCACAAATCTTCTGGCTCACATGCGACAACTCATATCCCTTCGACACAACACGACCCCTCCTCAAACACACCACAAAGATGTCTGGCGCGCGGCATTGGGAACAGGATAAAGACAGCACCCTTTACGTTGGCAATCTCGACGAACGCTGCACCGATGCTCTGGTCTGGGAACTGATGCTCCAAGCTGGACCTGTGATCAACGTACATTTACCGAAAGATCGCGTAACACAATCGCATCAAGGATACGGCTTCGTGGAGTTTGGAAGTGAGGATGACGCAGATTATGCCTGCAAGATCATGAATCAGATCAGGTTATGGGGAAAGCCGATTCGAGTGAACAAGGCCAGCGCAGACAAGAGGAATGGGGAAAATGGTGGACTGGGCGGCGGTGCAGGTGTCGGCGCAGAGCTATTCATCGGCAATCTGGATTCACTGGCGGATGAGAAGGTGTTATACGAGACCTTCAGCAGATTTGGTCCTTTGGTCGCGGCACCCAAGGTCGCAAGAGACGAGAGCAACCTCAGCAAAGGGTACGGTTTCGTCAGCTATGCAACATTCGAAAGCTCAGACCAGGCTATTGAACACATGCACGGCCAGTATTTGATGAACAAGGAAATCACAGTACAATACGCATACAAGAAGGACGGCAAGGGAGAGCGCCACGGAGACGCAGCAGAGCGAGCACTGGCCGCGCAAGCGAGAAAGCACGGTGTCGAAGTCGCGATACCAGCTCTTCCAGCAGCACTTGTCATGCCAAACAACACGCCCTCTGCACCGGCCGCTATGAACGGCTACGCTGTAGGCGGCCCTGTCGGTGGCCTTCTACCACCCAATGGCATGCCACCACGGCCCATGTCGACACCACAAGCACCACCTTCATACGGTGGCTACGGACATCAAGCATATGGCGCACCACCCGCGCCAACAGGCTTCGGCAACCTTCCACAACCAACGATGACAGGCACGATACAGAATGGAGCTGGTCTGCCAGGTAGACAGCAGTACAATCAGTCACCACTACAAGCACCGCCATCAACTGCTGGTTTGCCTGCGCGACCTCCTCCAGGCAATGGTGGCTATGGAGGTCCCCAGGGTGCGCCGGGCATGCAGGCAGGCTTTCAGGGTATACATCCACCTCCGATGGGCTTCCCACCTGCGAATCTGCCTCCGCCTCCTGCTGGATTCCCTCTTCAGCAATTTAGACCGCCACCAGCGCCACCTGCTGGATTCCCGCCCAGACAGTAAGTGTTTAGGAGGTGGGGAAGGTGTGTTGTACAAGCATCAGGATATCAAATGCTAGCGAGGCGTCCGGGCGCATGTAATAAAAGTTCGAGGCTGGGATTCATGATGGAATTTGGGGTGGTCGTAGCGCATCTTGTAGCTACCCTTCGAGCTCAATCCAGGCAGGCAACGAGTCTGATCCTTACCCTACTCCCGGAGTTTAGGTTTTTGCACTATGCTTTGTATTCTTCGCATCGCAGCACTGCGGTAGTGAAGATCCTTCCCGGCTTTTGTACAAAGGCGACTCCTGTACGCCTTGGTATGCATTTCGCCTTCCCGTGCTGCCATCCCCTGGCTCATTGGGTATCCGCATCATCTATTGTACATCTTTACGAGTTTTGGCGCATGTTTCGCGAGTCGAGCGCGTCTATTGCGCAAGTGGAGAGAAGAGTCTGCATTCTGTCAGTGGTTGGTTTTGCTTTTCCCCTCTCTCGCGGACTGACCTGATCAACGACGGCCGTGGGTTGCTGCGAGTGTATCCGAGGTAGATAATGAGAGGGAGGTAGCCACTACGCCATTATCAGTATGGATGCGGTCGTCTGCTCGGTGTCGTTGCGTTCATACTAGTGGATGGCTACTTGTGAGATGCCGATGACACGCGCGATGCGCTCCTGTAACGCCGTCAGCTGCTGGCTTTCATCACCATTAACGAGTACGCATACCTTGCTCTCCTCTGACAATTGCAACCAGGCCATGTTGATATATATGTGTTGTCGTCGTTGATGGTCTGTGATTGTTCGTGAAGTCGTCTCAAACTTCCTCCAAGCACAAGCTCCACTGCCAGATCAGATCGGCCGCGCGACGGAGTCAATCCCGCGGCTGCCCGCCAAGAATTCCCACATCATTTCCATCAACTACGAGAACATTATCTCGACATCTCCACCAAGACAACAGCAACAATGGCAACCGGCGGCGAGAACATCAGCAACGATCTGATCTGGGAGATCACCCGTATGTGCAATCGCCGATTTCCCGGATAGCAAGAGGAGGGCAGAAATGGAGAACTGAAGTGGGCTGAGGGATTGGATATCATACTAATGCGAGATGTTGATACAGGCGGCAACAATGCCTTCCTCGTGAAGCGCAAGCAGGCCGGTGGCGTCCAGTTCTCGCGCGACCCTCTCAACTTGGTCAACAAGCACTCCCGCAAGTACGAGGGCTACGTCAACGCTCAGGTGAGGATCTCACATGCACCTGCTCCATCTACCCACAGCACCGCCTCCTAACACTCGTGTCTCCAGGCCATCGGTATCCAACCCGACTCCAACACCATAGCTCTCACAACCAAGACCAAGTCCGCCAACAAGCCTGCCCAGCTCTACCAAACCTCCTCCTTCAACGCTTCAACCCCAACACGCAAGCTCTACAAGTCCGTCGTCAACTCCACTGCCAAGAAGGGCTACCGCTCGGATCTCCGCGCTGAGGCCGTCGCCCGCGCATCCGCTGTGAGGTCGAGCCAGAGGGAGAAGAAGGACCGTGCTGAGCCTAAGTTGAGGGGTGCTAAGGCCAGGAAGGCCGAGGAGAGCTCGTAGACTTCGCTAAGGAGGATTCAATGCACTTCAATTTTCCAGCAGGACCAGTGAGCCCGATGTCGAAATGACAGGCGTTGGGATTCTGTGACAGGTGAACTGTCGGGCAGGATACTAGAGTCGGAATCGCATACATAGCGAGCAGGAATGAAAAAGCGTGAAAGAAGAAGTTGTAGTTGCCTGGGACGGAGAGATTCCTAATGCTGCGTCTGTTTGGTTGCGCTAATGGAGACACATCTAGGGTGACAATTGGCAACTGCGAGACATTTCCGGTCAAACTGCTTCTGACGAACAGTACGAGTACCAAGACCCGGCGCTTAGCAAGCTTTGCTCTCAGCGGCACTGTTCTTTCTACTTTGGCCTCGCGATAGCTTCGTATGCAGCATTGCGGCGCGGAGTTTCAAGCTCTCGAGAGCGCGAGCAGGTCATTAGCATCTCTTGTAGAATACTCTAGGCTTTCCCAAGTCCCTTTGAAAGCCCGCCCCGCTCTCCTTCCTTTCAAAGCCGACTCCGCTCCTCACTCACCCTAATCACAACCTTCCCCTTCGCCCTTCCAGTATTCAACCTCTCAAACGCCTTCTTTGCATCCCCAAAAGTATGCACACTATCCACGTAGATGTCCTCCTCCCCCAACGTGCTCTTCGCCTCCTCCAACCACTCCTTCTTGGGGCCCAGGATAACAACATCATACGACTCTCCCGATCCATACTGGCCCCTCGCCCACCTGAGCCACTGCGCCACAGCATAGTATGGGTGTAGGTAATCGTAATACGTCGCCGGCCCACCCATCATCGTCCTGCCAGTCTTATCTCCCACAATCGTGATATACCTCTTACTCGATGGGAGTGCGATACATTCCGTCCCGCCCACGCAGTCGATCACAGCATCGGGATCGAAAGCGGAGACGGCTCGACGGACAGGCTGGGTGGTGTAGTCGACGTGTGAGTCGGCTTTGAGGTTGTTGAGGATGAAATCCCTGTTCTTAGCCGAGGAGGTCGCGACAACTTTCCAGCCTTTGCGTTTCGCGAGGATGGTGCTGTAGATACCTGTGGCGGAGCTGCCGCCGAGGATAGCCACCCTTTTGGTTGATGTCTTCTCGACGAAGGGAGCGACGGCGTCGATGCAGGCTTTTGCAGTGAGCCAGACGAGACTTATGGCTGCTGCCTTTTCTTCACTCCACTGCGAGGGCTTCTTGACGGCTGGCGTCGTCGCGAGGTTAAAGTGTGCCATCTCTGCTAAGGCTCCTCCGGCAGGTACAAAGGGTGTCAATGACAGACCAAAGATCTGGTCGCCTTCCTTGAAGTTGTCTGAGCCTGATGCTACTACTGTGCCGGCGAAGTCCATGACTGTTGTCTTCTCGTTGCCATAGTTTCCGAAAGGGAGGTTCCATTTGGGCATGTTCATCATCTGGATATCCACGGGATTAAGCGCGCATGTTGCGATCTTGACCAGGACATGATTCGGTTGAACGTCGTTCTCGGTGGGCACTGTAGTCTTGGAGAGCTTGAGGGTCTTTGGATAGCCATTGGTGTACGTCCAGGCTCGGACTGGCATGGTTGCCATCTTCAAGGTGGTACGAATGGATTGTTTGGGGAAATCGTCGTTACAGATTTGGCCGACAAGCATGTAGCCATTGCGGAAAGTGCCAATGGCGGGAATAACGTGCTTTGTAATGTTTGTGAGAGCTCAGAGACGAGGTTAGGAAGCGCAGATCGCAGCCCCGCCATGACGATGATTTGCCAGTAGAAGGGAAGGTCTGCCGGGGCATATGAATCCCCAGGTGGCGCAGAATTTCGCTGCAAAATCTATCCCACCCACCGCCTCGCACTCTTGAAGATCCTCGTCCATGGTCCATACTCTCCCCATTCCTTCGCCTGCTCGGAGGGTAGATAGCTCGCGACCTCCTTTAAAATCGTCCTCTCAGGGTGTGGCATCAGCGCTAGCACTCTTCCATCTGGCGTCCGTACACCTGTAATACCCATCGGGCTACCGTTGGGGTTGAATGGGTATCGCTCCGTCGGCTTGAGGTAGTTGTCCACATATCTCATGCTTACCAGACCCTGATCGATAAGTGCCTTTGAGGAAGAGGCTCCCGAGGAGAACTGTGCTCGACCTTCTCCATGGGCGGTCACGATGGGAAGATGCGATCCTTCCATGCCATGGAGGAACACACTTGGTGGCTGGTTGGGTGGGTTTGTTACTTCCACCATGCAGACACGAGCTTCGTACTGCTCTGAGATGTTTCTTTCAAATGTTGGCCAGTTCTCCGCACCAGGTATGATTTCAGTCAAACGTGACAAGAACTGACAACCGTTGCAAACTCCCAGAGCGAATGTATCCTTCCTCTCAAAGAAGTTCTTGAACTCGTTTCGCGTTCCTTCGTGAAGAAGCACGCTCTTCGACCAACCTTGGCCAGCACCTAGGACATCACCGTAGGAGAACCCACCGCAGGCTGCAAGACCGACGCAGGATGCGAGAGAGAAGCTACCAGAGAGAATGTCGGTCATGTGGACGTCGATAGGGGAGAAGCCAGCGACCGAGAAGGCAAACGCCATTTCTGCTTGACCGTTAACACCTTGTTCGCGGAGGATAGCAACGCGGGGCTTCTGGCGGATGCCGATGATGTTTAGTGTGGATCCCCATGGCATGACATTCTCTTGAGGCTTAAAAGATAGCTTGTACTGGAGACCAGGGTTCTTATCATCTTCGATACTAGCCTTTTCGACATCGGCACATTCTGGATTATCTCTAAGCCGCTGCATCGCCCAGGACGTGTGATGCCATGTCTTCTGAAGGTCTTTGCGCGAGGTGCGGTAGATACAGTCTGCGCCGTAGTGGATGGAGAGCTCCTGCTTCGAGGCTTTTGGTACCGTCGCGATGGTGATAGGCGACATTGGCGCAAACACTCCGCGGAAGACGTTCTCGTGCTTCTTGCGGATCTGAAACACTGCGCCGAGTTCTTCGTTGAACAGTGTCTCAATGACGTCCTTAGGTCGGCCAGAGGTGACGATGCGATCCAGCATAAGATCCATACCGCAACGTCCGGCAAACATCATCTCCACGAGAGTAGTGAACAGACCACCATCCGAGCGATCGTGGTAGGCCAGAACGATGTCCGACTCGTGCAACTGCTCGACAGCGTGAAAGAAGTCCTTGATAAAATCGACGTCGTGAACATCAGGCGCAGAGTTGCCCACCTGACCAAAGGTCTGTGCCAATGCCGAGCCACCCATGGCTTTCTTGCCGCCAGCGAGATCGATGAACATGAGTAACGTCTCACCAACATCCTCGCATCGCCGCAAGGCAGGCGTCCAGGTACTGCTGAGATCATTCACTGGTGCGAAAGCAGTGATGACGAGTGACAGTGGTGCAGTCACCTCTTTGTCCTGCCACTTCGTCTTCATGGACATGGAGTCCTTGCCAACTGGGATGCTGATTCCGAGCTCAGGGCAAAGCTCCATACCAATCGCCTCGACCGCCTCGTACAACGCCGCGCCCTCGCCAGGATGACTGCTAGCAGCCATCCAGTTGGCAGACAGTCGAATCTTCTTGAGTCTGTCCTGAACGCTAGCTGCAGCAATGTTGAGCAAGGATTCAGCAACGGACATGCGAGCTGATGCGGCAGCTGAAATCAGTGCCAGGATAGGCTTTTCGCCCATCGCCATCGCTTCTCCAGTTACCATGCCTGGCGTGAGCGAGGTAGCAGTCACCGAGACATCAGCCACTGGCGTTTGCCATGGGCCGACCATCTGGTCTCGCACAGTGAGGCCACCGACTGTACGATCTCCAATCGTGATAAGGAAAGACTTCGATCCAACTGACGGCAAGGAGAGGACCCTTTCGACGGCATTATTAAGCACTGCGGTTGAAGTAGCGGGCTCTTTTGGTAGGTAAGTCGCGAGACTGCTGTCGAATGACGGCAGCACAGACTTCCTCGAGTCGACGGTCCTGTGCATCTTGGGCGGCTTGCCAAATAACACGTCCATCGGCAGGTCAATCGGGCGGGCATCCGAGCCATCTTTAGCGTCCCTATCCATGAGCACTAGTCGCTTCTCTGTTTGTGCTTTGCCGACGATCGAGTAACCACATCGCTCACGCTTGCAGATCTTCTTGAACGCATCAAGCTTGTCTGGTGCAATAGCCATGACATATCGCTCTTGAGCTTCACAACACCAGATCTGCAGCGGACTGAGGCTAGGATCGGCATTATCAATCTCTCGAAGCTCGAAGGTAGCGCCATGGCCTGAATCATGTGCCAGTTCAGGCAGAGCATTTGACAAACCGCCAGCACCAACATCGTGTATGAACTGGATCGGACTTTCGGGACCTCGCGAAGTGCATGTGTTGATGACCTCTTGCGCGCGTCTCTGCACTTCGGCGTTGCCTCGCTGCACACTAGCGAAGTCGAGATCGACGCTGCCTTCGCCGGACTGAATACTTGATGCAGCGCCGCCACCAAGACCAATCAGCATAGCAGGACCTCCAATCACAACCATGTGTGCTCCAACGTCGACCGAACCATCTGTCTTGAGAGCATTGTCTGGCCGAACAGTGCCAACACCGCCCGCGAGCATGATAGGTTTGTGGTAACCTCTAATTTCGGTCTTGCCGTCAGCAACGGGAACTTCCATAGTCAGTGTTCGAAAGTAACCAGTGGTACATGGCCTGCCGAACTCGTTGTTGAAAGCCGCACTTCCAATGGGAGCTTCTAGCATGATATCAAGGCTGCTAGCCAAATGTGCTGGTCGTCCGATGTCGAGCTCCCAGGGCTGTCTGTGTCCTGGAATGAGAAGATCTGACACCGTGAAGCCGGCCAACCCAGCTTTTGGCTTCGAGCCTCGTCCTACAGCACCTTCGTCTCTGATCTCACCTCCAGATCCAGTTGCAGCTCCAGGATACGGCGATACTGCAGTAGGATGATTGTGAGTCTCCACCTTTGCCAGATAGTGCACAGTCTCCTTGGTTTGCTTCCACTCGCCAGCAAATTGGTCAGGTGCCCATAGGCTTCCGTTGTAACCTTGCAGCACTGCAGCATTGTCAGAGTAGGCTGAGATGACATGCTCTGGATGTTTCTTGTGAGTATTCCGGATCATTCCAAAGAGACTGTTATCCTTGTCCTGTCCATCAATCGTCCATTCTGCATTAAACTGCTTATGTCTGCAGTGCTCCGAGTTGACTTGCGCAAACATGAATAATTCCACGTCGGTGGGGTTCCGCTGCAGCTTGTTCGTGTACGCATCGATCAGATAGTCCATCTCTGAACCATCAAGCGCCAGTCCCAGCGTCTTATTGGCCTCCTCGAGCGCAGCCCGTGGTCCAGCGGGGTTCTGCAAAAGCTGCACTTTCTGCAGTGGTGCCGGTGGTGCTACTGCGAACATCTCATCCAAAGCCGGCGGGCTTGTACTGATGCTCTCAGTCATACGATCGTGTAGCGAGTCCGGGTTGGGAATCGTTTCCTCACTCGAAGGTCTTTCAAACTTCGCAGCGAAGATCAAACCCCTCTCTACCCGCTTCACGACACCACCCAGTCCACACACCTGCGCAATACTCGTAGCCTTCGAGCTCCAGGGTGAGATCGTGCCAGCTCGTGGTGAGACGTAAATGAGCTTAATTGAGTCATTCTCACCTTGTCGGTCGTGGACGACCGCGTTACGAAGAGCGCCGTAAAGCGTGTTTGTTGAATCCGGATAGCTTCCATATTCTAGCAATTGATCCAGAATTGAGATCTGCTCAGCTAAGAGCTCTCTCTGAGACGCGACATAGTGCACCCATATCGCATGAAGGTCCTTGGCTCCAATGGCTCGCGCAAGACTTGCCAGGCGGAAGTCAGAAAAGGCTGACGAGCCTGGAAATGCCTTGTAAGCACCTGGCTGTGACATGTCTAAAACTTTGGTGCGGCTCGTGCCTGGAGGCAGCGAGGCGAATGTGGTTGTTACATTTTCTAGGTAAAGCAATCGTGGCGTGAAGCTAGCAAGCAATTTTGATGGAGCTACTAGCGTGGTGCCTCCGGCTGCCGGCGACACGTGACTGCCGGAAACTGAGGCACCATGTGAGAACATCGAAGTGTAGTGTCAGGTATGAGCTGGATAGGATACCATGCGCGTAGAATCCTATCCATCTAGGTATCGAAACGCCATGCTCACGATTCCACTATTCTCGTTCCCTCAATGAGAACAGAGATAGGTCTTCGCTAGAAAATCCACGCTGTTCGTACACCCGCAAAGTCATCTCAAGCACTCGTGCAAGTCACCTCTGTCGGACCATATATTTCAGCTCGAGGCACTGTCCTTTCGACTATTGCTCCTCGATCTGCCACCTTCATTCCCTTTGCCACTGCCAGTATTTGTTCCGCCGTTGCCCGAGCTTGTCGAATTTTGTTCGCCTTTGCTTTTGCTGCCACGCAAACGCTTCTGAAGCACACATCCAATCCAAATCAGAATAACACGCCATTTCAGATGCAGCAAGAAGTGAAGTGTGGCTATGCAGACAGGTGATGCGTCGACTGACAGCACAACTGTACAAAAGAAAGGGGGAAAGGTATGTGGTTGCGTGTGGTGGTTAATGTATGCTTAGGGATGAGGCGGGTCGAGGTCGTACTCAGGTATCGCTCATCCACGTACCGAATTGGCATGCCTTTGGCTCTCCGCCCTTCGCTCGTCGTCTATTCGTAGCCGATTCATTGAAATCGGATCTCCATCGTCTGTGCGCATCGGACTTTTGGCTTGGTTGCCAAAGGTTGCTTGTGGTGGCCTTACTGCTGGTGCATGGCCATTCTGCTTCATTTGCTCAGCCAATTGACTGAGTCGGTCCCACTTGGCTTGTCTGTTGGCCTTGACTGCCTCGAGGTTGTTCTGCTGCTCCGTGTATTCGTGCGAGCATTCGTCGAAAAGCTGTGGGTTGACTTCCATGAACAGCTTCATCGCGTTGTACACCATGCCATGTATGGTTCTGTGAGTGCTGTCAGCGCGGGGGATGCTATTGAACTTGTTGCGATCTTACCTGTTCCAGTGCCCTTTCGAGTTCTCGTACAGCGGCGCAAACATAATTGGCAGGATTACGTCCACATTATCACTGACAAGGTTGCAGAAGTACTCGTTGTTCCAGAAGTACAACGCTCGCTCGGCGACCTGCGATCCGTTAGCATACGATTGCATTCCTTGCGAGCGATGCGACCAACCTGGAAGTGTGGACTCGCAACACTTTTCGCCAGCTGATTGAATAAAGGTTCTTGCACCTTGGCAAATTCCGCCGGGTCCATTACCTCGAAAATGTCTTCGACTTCGTTCAAAAACATGACCTCCTTTGTGCTGTTGACCTTTGGCCAGTATCGCAATAGTCCCAGGACAACCTCTTCCGTGAGTGCTGCGTCCTTCTCCAGGAATTGAACAATACAATACGCCAGCTGGGGATGATACATGCTGAGACTCTTGACTTTGTGCAAGGGTATCAGCACTCTTGTGAGGAACAACTTGTGCTCCTCTTTGAGCGGTAGTGCAAAGCCGTTGATGATAGAACCCAGTATCTCTAACAGTTCGGCAATGCCGTTGAAGCGCTCGGTTTCGTAGATGAATTGGAAGAAGACGTTGTTGATGCTCCGTCTGATATAGGACCGCAGATTGAGGAACTTGCCGTAGATCCTGTGCAGGGTGGTTTTGAGGAAGTCCCTTTCCCGGGGATCTTCCGAGTCAAACAGCTCAAGTAGCTGCAACACGAACTGATGATCGATGTACTGCTTCGCATAGTTGGTGTTGAAGTCCTGGCTTTCGATGAAACGAAGGAAGAACTCGTAGACGACTTGAATGTGTGGCCAGGCGACTTCCAGTACCGGCTCGTCTTCCTCAGGGTCGAAAGCTTCTCCTTGCGGATTCATCGGCGGTGGGATGGGCCTGAACAAGTTCTTCGCGAACATCTCGACCACACGAGGATACATGGGCTCCGAGATGACCTGTCGATTCTGCGCGACATAGTCCAGAAGCTCATGCAGCGCTAGACGCTTGATTTCCTTTGACTTCATGTCACCGGACGCATCGTTGAAATCGAATATGATATTGCACTGGTCCAGCTTTTGCATGAATAACTCGGCCCTTCTGTTAGGCGGCACCTCGTGGAAGCCAGGCAGCTTTTCGAGATCGCGTTGTCGCTGATCTGAGATGTCGAAGCGTGACGAATGCTGGCGCTTGGGAGTTCTGACTCCTTCCGGTACTGTATCCTTGGGTGTGGCCTGCAGGCGATCGAAGAGCAAGCTCTTCTGGCCAGCCTTGGGAGGTGCGAGATCTTGTGGCATTGTCTCGGCGGCGCCAGGAGGTGGAATGTGCTGTCTCTCGTCAGTATATCGTCTGTCTCTCGATGCAGAGACGGCACGGGTCGACAAACCGGAGCGCTCGGCGAGATTACCACACTGGGAGGGAGGGTACCCAGTCTACCGGGCGTTGGTGGTCCCTGCTGGTTCTGTCCGCCGGCCGACTGTTGCCCATTGAAGCTGGAGCCGTGTTGTGGGAAGCTGCCCGATTGTGGACCTGCAGTGTTGTTGGCGTTCATGTTGTTAGCTTGACCGGGCGATGGGGCGCCAGGATGCGACTGGGTGGGTCCATCGGTGGGGAGGGGCTTGTTCCGCTGATCGACGAGGTTGCTGGTGGATGATGTCGGTGTGGCATGGGCAGAGCCGGCGGGCGACTGGTTGGCTGGTGAAGCAGTGCCGGAGGAGTCCTTCTTCTTGGCGAGCTTGTTACCATCTCGGTCCTTTGCACGCGAGAGCTGCTCATGCTATTAACGTGTGCGATCAATATACCTCCTCCGCGCCCGCTAGTGTGTGTGCGTGTGGGATTGCTTACCACGCGCTGTCTGAAGCCTTTCATGATGTATGTGTGCGTATGTGTGTGTTTCTCCTAATGCGCCCAGCGGGAGCGAGTCCGCGCTATCTCTTCGACGGTCCAGTATTGGGTGACAGCCAATGCTGCGGTGCACTGCACTGCGCTGCGCTCCTGCAAGGAAAGGGCCCGGCCCCGTGGAGCGCGTGATGCGAGCTCTTGCCGTGCCAGCGCTAGTCGAATGCGAGCCAGCTTCGACGGGGGGAATATCGAGGCGCACGCGTGTCGAGGGGAGTGTCCACGTGACTCGAGGTTGATTAGGTGGGAGAATGCTCCAAGCGGAGGTGTGAGGGCGCACGGCGGTGTGGTGTGCAGGGGCGATGCGGACTTGATCGTGGACGCGGGAAGATCTGGCGTTGTTGACGATGACCGCTGACAGACTATCAGGCTTGCCCGGAGAGAGTCCTTGACCCTGACTCGCCGCGTGTTCTGACCGGGGAGGAGCGTCGATACAATGGACAAAGGCGAAGATGGCGGAGTGTCTAGCACGTCCGGCGACGGTCACGGGAGTCGGTGTCGATGTCAACAAGGTGTGCACGGCACGGCATGGTTGCAAAAGAGTCTGCACAGCTCCAAAGACGGTGCGGTGCGATGCTGGAAGATGCAGCGCAGCGGAACGTGGACCACCGAGTGGGGAAAGGTTCTGGAACGAGCATCTCTCCTCTTCTTCAACTCACCTCAGCCATCGTACATGTACCTGCGAAGCCTGCTCCTGCAGACATCATCACGACCACTGACTGATTTGTGCAGCATCCACGTGATGCCACCAGAGATACACAGAGAGAGAGAGAGCTCTTCTCGTCATACCTGCGACTCGTGCATAGCATAGCATAGCATAGCATTGCATTGCATAACGGAGCTGGGCAACGCGACCATGGCTCGACCTCGCGACCAGCCCACGCGTGTCCACAGCATCCCCGCTACGAGAGTCGTGAGCATAGAGCACCCCGGCATCGTGCACAATCTCGACAAAGGAATCAAATCGTTAGGCGGCGAGGCGCAGCTCAAGCATGTGAGTGGCACTACGGTCGTCATGTAAGTCAATCACATTCTCACACCACGGTAGGTTCTCGAGCACCATGTCGGTGACTCGAAACTCTTCAGCAAGCAAAATGCACTCCCAGAGCCAGTGGCAGGTGTGTCGCTGCGTCCAAATGATCCGCTAGCAAAGAAGATACCGTCCGTCGGCATCGAGTCTCGGAATGTGCTGGTCAAGGTCACTGTGCCAAAGCGCACCGGTCGCAAGCGCAAGCGAGGGTCCCGCGAGCCATACTGCGAAGTTGAGGAGCCGCAGCGAAGCACCACGAGCGTCCAGGCATCGGATCTACTGCAACGCCTCCGCGACAACGAAGACAAGTACGCCGTCAAGGCCGTCGGCTTGCTGCGAGAGACCCATCGTTTCCGAACACTGCCGGATTTCCAGATCCTGAACGGCGACTTGCCCATCATGGAGGAGCTTCGCGACCACGCTATGGCGCCCGACTACGATCGGCTCAAGAACTTCAGAGTCGACTTGTCCATGGCACCCGCTCGCGTTGACGCATACCCAGGACCACCGAGCTTCACCCACCTTGACATGCCACACAAGTACGAGTACCAGCAGGCTTCTGGCGTCATCTATGTCGAAGATGAGTTGGGTAACGTCGTCTCCAGGAACATCTCTGCGCCGCACCGTCGCTTGACTTGGGGACTGAATCCGGATTGCGATGACATCCCCGCGGAGCCGCCGTTAAGCTTGCCTAGGAGGAGTCCGAATGGCGAGATGCTGCCAAAGGCGGTCAAAGAACTCGAGAAAATGCTCAAAGACCGTCCCTTGGTCACCAAGCGTGTCGCCTTGAATAACATGCCACCCATCAGTGACACGATCTTCAAGGAAGCTACCCAGTACGTAGGCTATAGTTTTAAGGCTGGCCCTTGGCGTGACTTGCTGATCAAGTATGGCGTCGATCCACGCAAGGATCCTGCGATGCGGAAATATCAGACGCTCATGTTCCAGGTCGATAAGGAAGCTTTCAAGTCGGGCCCCTTGGCGGAGCAAAACAAGGGGACTACCCCTTCCACGTGGGCCAGGCCGCTGCGACACACAAGAGACGATCCGCATACCCATATTTTCGATGGCAAGACTATCACAGCCAACGGCAAGACATGGCAGGTCTGCGACGTGGAAGATCCCACAATCAAGTCTATTTTCGACACTGAGGATCTTCCCACGGAGTGTGATGTGTATACCTGGGGTTGGTACTACAACGGCACCATGGCCAAAGCTCGTGCGATCATGAAGGACAAGATGCGATGCCTGTTCGCTGGAGAAGAGCCACCAGAGGACGTCTATTTCAAGGTCAAAGAGCATATACCCGATCGATTGATCAGAGCGAAAGTGCAGGACCAAGCAGTGCTGAACGTAAAGCAGCACGGTGCGAGGGCGAACGTGTTGGCGATGGAGGTGAGAAACATCGTGAAAGGTGGCGAGGGAGGTATTGGGACGAGGAACAGGTTTCAGCGACCGAAACAACAACAGGCCGCTGTCGCCGTCGCCGCTGCCGTTGCCGCTGCCGCCTCAGAAGATGCTGCCACCACGCCGAAGGATTCAGATGCGGACACTCCCGATGCCGACGCCACGGGAGTTGACCTGGAGGATGCAGAAACGCCTGATGGCGAGGGCGATTTTCAGGATATGGAGGAAAACGATGAGCACGACGAAGTGCCAACGAACGAGGAGAACGGCGAAATTGAGCATTCTACTGAGCTTGACGACATTGACTGATACAGGGACAGTCGCGTGGCATCTCCACGACAATGGCACGTGAACTACGTGGGCTGCGCTGCGCTGCGTATATCTGGACTGTACCTCACTCCTCCGTCGACGGTCGAACTACAGTTGTGTCTTTGCTCTCTGTCTTTGCTCCGCGAACATCAACTTGGTAACCAAGATTGACATACTCGACACACCGTCGTTGCTACGGTATATGATCTGGCAGACCTTCTTGTCTACCGCACGATGGATGTTGGTGCATCTTCAGGGGTAAGGCATGGTTCATGGCATCGGCATCGAGATGTTTGACGTCCTGCACACTTGGCCCAAGAAAACACTCAACAATGCTAGTGACATCCATCAATCGCGGCAGCTAGGCGTAAGTCGTGTGCGAGAAGATGGTAATTGCCGTTTGCCTAAGCGCGAAAGACATCGAGTCTGCTTTGCAGTACTATTGCTCCCTTCCGCCGTGCTGCGGGCAGCTCGGCGAGCATATCTCCCGTGACCATTTACAGTGACAGCCGGTGCATGGCCAGTCTATGCGCGGCACGGCTCTCAGGAAAGGAAAGAGGATCGGACCTTCCACTGTGAGTCGAGGGCTTTTTCGAAGTCATCCGTGTTCCGAATGTCTAGCTGTCTCGAGACGCGGCGCTAGTTCTAGCGATTCACAACCGCGCGAAGCAGAGCGACTCGAGACGCCTGGCCAACCGCCGACATGTCTTGTTCTCCACATTCACTGCCGCGTTAAATTGTTTCAGCAGCACAAAGACGCTCTCCATTCACGCTCACAAAGACAATAGACTCCATTGTGTCATTGTCTTTTATACACGACACAATGCAGACAAGGCAACGATTCCCACATGTAAGCCAAGAGGACCCACCGCCTTGAGATGAGAGAAACTACAAAAGCATTCTCTACGACAGAACACACTCGAAGAGATCTGCACACAACTTCTTCGCCAGAACCAATTACGGCAGCAACTAAACAGCAAACACTCTCCAACAGGCAATCCGAAGCCTGACTACGACCAGCAACACGAACATGACAGCTCGCTTTCTCATCGCGGCCAGCCTGGCGCTAGGCGCCAACGCACACATGTTTATTTCGTCGCCATCGCCTATAGCGGGTAATGCCGTCAAGCCTCCTCTCGATCCCTCCGGTTCCGACTTCCCTTGTCACGGGATGCAGCTCCCCACCTCCGGCGGCCAGAAAATGGCGGCAGGATCCAGCCAGCTTCTCGCATTTGATCTGGGAGGAGGTGCAAATACCGCGGTCCACGGAGGAGGTTCCTGTCAGCTTAGCTTCACACAAGAGACCAACCCGGCCAAGCAGAAGGACCCAAAGAACTGGAAGGTCGTCTACTCGATTCTCGGAGGCTGTATGTCCACATCGGAGGGCAATCTCGAGCAGGCTGTTACTTGCAGCGGCGGCGATTCGACAGCATGTGTCAATTCATTCAACTACACTATCCCCAAGGGTGTTAAAGACGGGAACGCGATCTTGGCTTGGACATGTCAGTAATACCTTCCCCTTCTGTTAAGTAACACAAGCTAATGAATTCCTCAGGGATGAATACGATAGGGAACCGCGAATTCTACATGAATTGTGCCAACGTCGATTTCACAGGCGGAGACGGCTCTGAGATGAGCTCCTTTCCAAAAATGTTTGTAGCGAATCTCGCAAGTCTTGGAACTTGTGCGACTACAGAACAAGTCAACGTCGAGTTCCCCGACCCAGGGAAATACACGACCAAGATTAGCGGCAGCCCGTATAAGCTCGCAATCCCAACCGCCGTAGGCTGCGCAAGTGTCAGCGGAAGTGTCAGCGGCAGCGGCAGCGGTAGCGGTGGCAACGGCGTAGCGACCTCATCACTAACTGCTGCCCCAACATCCCACGCAGCAACGTCAATCTCCTCAGCAGCGCCAGCACCGATCGTCACCTCCAGCGCTGCCCCAGTCGTGTCCTCAACACCAGTCGCCTCCGCTCCCGTTGCCTCTGGCTCGAGCTCAGGCAACAACAAAGTTTCCTGCACAACCCCTGGCCAAATCGTCTGCATTGATGTGACCCATTTCGGTATCTGTGATGTCGATAATCTTGCGGTCAGCCAACCAGTCGCGGCGGGAACACAGTGCAAGGGCGGCAAGATCATGAAGCGTGGTGTTGCGGGGAGAGAGACCGCGGCGGAGAGACGCAAGCATGGGCGTTATCATCGTTAAGTAATGATGTCGAAGGCGTTTGAATCGCACAACATGAATTGATTCGAGACGCTGAACACGCCTCGAGGGCCTCATGGCATGGATTGATACCAATTTGATTTGCTGGCGTTAAGGCGTTTGATTTGGAAATAAGTCTGCCTACATAGGAAGACAAAGATGGTTTCGATCTTGACGATTTTTTCCACATTGCTCCTTCATTCCACAGCGTGCACGACAGCACTGTCTTCTCGTTGAACCCTAAACCAGCATTTGTAAAGTCGTACTTTTGTCCTTGAGATATCATGGAGGTCTCATGCCATTGCCTAGACCTGCTGCCAGCAGTATGTGATTGAACGTTTGATCACATGCTCGCATTGGCTATTTGGCTACTCAAGCTCTCCCTGGCCTGGCTTTCCGCGCCAGAAGGACTACGCACTTCTACCATCAATAGGTGTCGGCCGCATAAGCCATACAGACTCGACCAGCTTCACTCACCTCACCTTCCATCGAGTACGGCCATCCTCACAGCCTAGCTCACGGCTGTTCTAGCGCATTACAGTTTGATTCTGTCCGGACATTTAAATGTGTTAGGAGCAACAGTCCCGAATTTCTGCAAATCTCTGTTGACATCTGATGCACGCGAGGGTTATCATGTGCCACGATCGGGCAAGCTGAGATGTCAGCGTATGTGGTCGGTCGTTACGCCTGTTATAATCAGACTAATTTCCAAGTTGCACATTCGACATGAAGCAGCAAAAAAGTAATACACCACACTCCTTTCCTCGTGCGTGGCGTGTACTGGAGGCAAAGTCTGTTAACAAGACAACAACGTTGAAAGATTCTGATAGATTAAAAAAAAGTAGCCCATTGAAGAAGACTTGAATGACCACACCCTGGATCGAACTTTTACGCTCGTTAGTTGATGTTGTGTGGTACATAATACCAGTGCACATACCAGGGGACCTCCTCGGAGGCTGTGACAAGGATATACCTTCCACAACGAGACGTCTGTATCGACATTAGTCGAGGATCAGATGATATCATGCGACACACTAACGATAACTGGCGGTCTATTAGCGACGTTCGCAGGAGCAGGCATGGCTCATAGACTAACCCACTACACTACGTGCTAGATGGAACTTAGTCATGTTCAAATCACATGGGGCTAGATTGCCAACATACATCCAAACTTGATGAGTAAGCAGAACAAAGATAAATATATGTAGCTTATCGCAAATGCCGCTTCGCGAAGGTAGAACTAAGAAGTGATTGGAACGTCCGAAATCAACTTGATTTCGAGTGGAGAGAGAGCTCAAGCTGATATCTCCGAAGTTCGGCCGCATCGAGTGCTTCCAGAGTGCAAGCTTCGAGGTACACTGTATTAAACGCCGATTCCTTCGTCATTGAGATGTCAAATTCCATACCATCGTGGATTACATCTTCCCAGCCTTTGAACCCACGTTCCTCGCCTCCAATTCGTCCGCCCACTCCGTCACAGACAACGACCTCCCCTTCTCTAGCAAAAGCACGCTCCACACATCGTCCTGCGCCCTGGCTGGCTCCAAGTCTGCAGTCGTCGGCCTTCTCAAAGTCATCCTCTTCCGCCGCACGGGTCACCATACCCCCCTTTCATCCCACACGCAAAAGGTGCCCAACCACCCTTCTTTCCCGCAACATTCAGTGGATGCTTCGGATCTTGTGCATTCACAATTGTCCGGAAGAACTCCGTCATAGCGTTTCGACGATAGTATGGAATCCACAATGTATCTTGTGCGACATTCCAGCGGGGAGGTATGATCGCGAAGTCGACGACTGCGTTGCTGGGTTCGGAGTGCGCAGGTGCGGTGAGTACGACGTGGAGCGATGGGTCGTGTTCGTCGAAGACGACATCTTACAGGGCGCAGAAGCGGGAGAGGTCGCATTTGTGAGGGTTAGGGGGTCCATGCCAGGCTTCAACGTCGAATGGGGTGTGATTTTGAGTGCAAACGCAGAAGCGGCCAGCGAGGCGCGGGACGATGTTCCAGTCGCCGGTATCGTTCGGGAGTGAGTGCTCTGCCGTTCTGGAAGGAGCCGTCGAAGTGTGCGGTGGGGGTTGAGACGTCGCGGGTGTTTGCCAGACCTGTTGAGCCGATGGCTCCAAGTGCGGGTAGCTGATAGTGACCTTGTAAGAGTTCACAGATGGTGTCTTTGGCTTTCCCGGTAGGTAAAGTGATTCGATGTCGAATGCCCCAAGGGATGACTGCAATCTCATTCTGCCTCACTAACAGCCTGCCAAGCTCAGTCTGAATGTTCATTGCTCCGACATGTGGGATGATCAGAGAATCACCATCAAGCGAGGAGAGGACAGTCTTTTTGGGCATATCGGCCGTCATATTGAAGATCCAGGTGTCACATCCATCCTTAGCGGCAGGCACGCCATTACGGCCAAGGTGCTTCTCATGTAACCATTCTGCGTCATTCTGCGCTGGGAAGTATGGCCACATGTAAGAGTTTGGCGAGAGACTGGTTGGTACTACTGGCACAGCTTCGTATGGTGCGAAGTCCCTATGATGCGAGGAAGAGTTGGTCCGGTACATCCAGATTTGCAAGTTCTGCTCTCGCGGTGCTGTGGAGGATGTGCCAGAGATGCGCTCGGTACGAAGGCTATATGGTAGCTTCTGCGGACTGTTGTTGACTTTTTTTTACGCACCTCAAAGGGCTTCTGATCTATGACGATTCTTTCAGTGGTCATTGGCGATGGTCACGGATGGTACGCCGCACTCATGATAGTTGCCCAAGGCATTGAGGCATTCATATCTTTCCTTCACTGCAAAGTTTGCGACCGGCGTCATAGTGTTGTAGCTTTCTCTGCCCGGTATTCATGGTTGTAGTAGGATTCCTGCTCTTGAGGGCTGTGTCTTGTCAGCTCAATGCTGATATGACAATGTCTCCGGCGGCCGTTATGTTCATTGAGTTTCAAGTGGCCGGAGTCGGCCAGGCGTCCCAGTCAGCATCAGCCAAGTGATCTCGCACACTCACACAGTCGGTCTGCACATGCTTCAGATCAGTGAGATCGATTCGTGGCGTAATGATGCGATGTTGCCGGCTCCTCCTGATCAGCCGACTTGACAGCTGAGGCTGCGACCTCTTGCAGCAAGCATCAACGTTGGCGTGGGGAATAATCGGCCAATCGTTCGATGACGACCCGATGCCGGTCGGGACGCATACGGCGAAGAGACGAATTGAGGACCTGTATAAGCTAGAATCTGATCCAAAGAAGCTCGAGCCGGACACGGCGTCAGGCGACAGTGAATTGCATAATGTGGGCAGAAGCGCTCGACTTGATGCGACCAGGTGCTCAGAGAATCTACTGGGTCCGCTCGCTTGAACATCCTCAATATGGGCGGTTGCATGTAGGTTTGTTCGGAGCGAGCAAAGCATAGTTCTCCAATGATAGGCTTGACTGGAACACAGTCCGCCAATCGTTCGAGCAGCATCATCACTTGGTGTAGTCAGACGCTTACCACAATTTTATATCCCTCCTTGAGAAGATCTCAGGCCAGCAACAACGTTCAGTCGTTCGTCATGTGCAGATGGAGTCCAGGACACCCAACGATTCATTCCCTGTAACAGCGGCGCCTTTTGTAGGCACGGACATTTACCTCAACACCACTGATGGAGGCGACAAAGGCGCGTGGCCGCTATGGTTGGACATGAGCCGTCATGTCGATGGCTATCAGGGAGCGCCGGTGGATCACTTCTCGAGCCGGTACGTACTGTGCCAGTGCCACCAAAGAAACTGCTTGATAGAGACAAACCGCCTTAGAGTTTCATTGAGTCGTACATTGTTTATGTCAGCCGCGGCTCCCCTGAAAAGCATGATACCTTCCACAATACAAACCGCTTTGCGAAGCATTTCGTTCCTCTGAAGTGCGTCAAGAATCGATGGGCGGAATATGGCCGTTATGTGTTCGGGGGCTCCAGGAAGTGGGGCAGTACCTCGACTGCGAGGATGTGATGCAAATGTGCTGGATGCCATGTTAGCTAGCAGTAGTTTGCTCACTCCACAGTCGCGATCGGCTTCCAGGTATCATCCTTTAGTGTTGCAAAGTCTCGGGCTTTCGCAAGCACGTAAAGCATGTTGACGTATGGGAGATCCACCTTCAACTGTTCCGCCTTTCGGACAGCATTTCCGAGGATAGCCTCGACTTCGATTGGGCGGTTATGTCGGATGTCAACAAGCATACTAGGCTCTTTGCCGCCAGTCTCCAGACGACCAAGAAAGCGAGACAGGTGGTCTTCGATTTCCTCGTCGGTGATCAGGTTGGGATAGCCAGCAGCCGTGGCCAATATACCATACTCCTTCATACTATTCCTGGCGATTCCGACGGCGTAAGCCGAAGAACGAAGGTAGTTGGCATCGTCGCAAAGCGTCAAAGCCGTGATGGGATTGATCGTTCCATTCACGGCCAGCTTGATCCATCTCCGCGTCTGCACGTCGTCGTGTACAGGCGCGTCAGCGCCTCCGGCAGCAAAGATGTTGGAGATACGCTGGACTTGTGCTCGAGCTTCTGAGTCTGCGTCAGCTGGATAGGGTCCTATCTCGAAGCGCTGCAGTGGAGTGCCGTGTTCCACGATGCCCGGCGAGACTTGTGTGGTCGGCAGGTACACAACGCCGGAGATGATGGTATTGCTCGGATACTGCTCGGCGTACTCGTCCTCGATCGCGATACCGTTCTGCGCCAATACAATGGCCGTCTGCTTCGGCTCCACAGCGTCTTGGATTAACTGTGCGGTTCCGGGAAAGGCCTTCGATGCGACGAGGATGTAGTCGAATGGTCCGTATGCTTGTGCTTCCCGCACACTGCGCACAGTAGTGGGCCTAGCTCTTATGTGTCCCCATTTTGCTGATTTGACAAGAATGCCGTTCTCTTTCACTGCCTCGTAGTTCGAGCGCGAAACCACCGTGACTCTTGCTCCTCCTCGCTCCAGTAGTGTCGCGTAGATACACCCGACGGCTCCAGTCCCAAAGACGAGGACGCTCGCTTGATCGACGTTCTGGGTATGATCTGGTGGCATGGTTCAATCGTGCGCCGGATCCATCTCTTGGTCTCCTTCGCTGCTCACACTCTCGGATGGTGGTCTTCATGGCCGACTTCGGAGCCAGCCGTTTCCGCACAACATCCTGCGGCACTGACCAACACCAAGGTGCAATCACGTCTAACACCAACTTGCCAAAGGCTACTGCATGGACGACGGTACACAGTTGTCAGCGGTGATCAGAGGAAGACAAGCAGGAGTTCTGGAGATGCGTGGACTGAACGACGGCAAGCACAGGCGAGGCCAGGCCAGGCCACGCCAAAGCGCGATCAAAGCAACGCCTCACCCATTAGTCCCACCGCGTACGGGATAGCCCTCACTACCTACGGAAGACCACGACCAAGCCTTTCACTATCCCTGCCGCAGCATATGCCTCTCGTGTCCAGCATCTACACGCTTTCGAGATGCGTCTTCTTGCATTTCGATCAATCTCCCGCACCATCCCCATTAGGCCCCTGGTGGTCGATGCCGTTCTCTAATCCCCTAGACGCCGCGGCATGCCGCGCCCTCACGAGTGCAGCATGCCTGCATACGGGGTTCATCTGCGCCGTACAGCCATTCGTGGGCGATCGCGAACCTCATCACTGCTTGTTACAGCTCATCGAGAAGACACAACTCCATAGACCCCCGACGCAGGACACTCGTCGATCTACAACGACATCACATACTGCTTCCAGCTTGCCACCTGGGGCTACAGCAAAGCATCTACAGTGTTGAGCATGATCCTCGAGTGAGTTGACATATAGCCCGCAGCACTTCATCTTCTGGCGCAATTATCTACTAGCATACCGCTTTGTTGTTCCTTTGTTCATTGTGTTCAGGTACAGCGTCGTCCTTGTCGACCAACAATGGAGGACAAAGAAAGCTGGTCCAAGCGACATTCTCCTTTGACGACCACAGCAGAGCTTCGATTTGGTATAAGTCTGAAGCACCACTCAACCAGAGAACTTTCTTCTGGATGTGCGTTCCAAGCAACAAGTAACCAGACTCACGCTTCATCTCTGGTCGCCGCTTCTCTCAACATCACGCCGGTCGTGATTGAGAGGTAGAGGTACCGGTCGCAGCTCCAAGCCTGCATCAGCGATTCATCGTGTCTGAGTTAAACACACCACCTCAACTGGAACGTTCTTCCTCGTGTTTCTGCCTCTATACCTGGGAGCAGCCGTCCTCGTCACGATGCTCAACTGCCTCAACGCGGCGAGGGGCTCATGCAGGACTCCCGCCGATCATGGCAATGATCGATCGAAACGGACATTCCAAAGGCTCCGGAACATCTTCACCAAGAACAACAGGACTCGTCTCAGAGACGAAGAGCAGGGCCTTATGACATCGCCTTCCACCCAAGAACAGCCAGCCACCGTCTACGGCACATTCTCTAGCTGCGAAGACGCAGGGTTCAGCACGACTTTGCTCCATCAGGCACTCAACGATCCGAACGTTCATATTGACGAGCTTCGTGAGTACTTTCCAGATTTCAACGGTGATCCCATTGCCCCTGTCTCTCCTGACGTCTCGACGCCCTCTACCACTCGAGCAAGACACAGTTCACCACCAGCTCCCGTCGTCTCTCCAGTCGCTTGCTCTGTGGACCCTGATCGACCGGCTTCTTCTAGTCACGCAACGGAGCTCTTCGGCAGACTTCAACCAACTCCGGAGAGCTTCGCTAGCGAATACGCAGTCATCAAAACACTCAAGCGGAACAATGAAGGCCCCGTCCATCTTGTGCGCCAGAAGAGGACGGGCAAGCAATGCATCGTCAAACAGATGCGCTACCAAGAAGCTAGCGACGGCACTCAAGTTGATCCTGAAGAAGTATATCTCATGACGCAGATCGAGCACGCCCATCGCAATGTTGTTCATTGGGTTGAGATCATCGATGATCTCAATAGAGGCATTTCGAATCTTGTCCTGGAGTTCTGTGCTGCTGGAGATGCCGATAATCTCATCCAAGCCTGCAAACGCCGCGGTGTTAGGGTCCCGGAGGTGGTCGTTCTGTCCATTGCGGCAGCGCTGATCGATGCGGCAGCTTTCCTCCACCACGGCGATGTCGGTTACGATGCTGCTACGAGCAGGCCCATCTTCTTCAAGGACTCCAGTCAAGAGTCAATCCTCCATCGCGACATCAAGCCTGCTAACATCTTCCTCCGGTGGGACGACGACAGCGCCAACTACGGCCTACCTGTGCCTGTGCTTGCAGATTTTGGCATGGCCGCCACCCAGCGGCAAAATCAAAATGACAGCCGCTGTGGTACGCGGGACTACTGGTCTCGAGAAATGTCATATGCTTACTCAGGGGCTCTGGGTATCTGCAGCGAGAGGAGTGACATGTACGCCATTGGTGTCAGCCTCTTTGAGCTCCTCACAGGATTCCCCTATGATCCAACCCAAGACTCGATCCAAGAGGCATTCAACTGCTCAACGGTGAGGAAACACCCCAGATTCCTCCATCTCCTTGGGACATGTCTTTCTACTGACCCAGATGCCCGACCTGCAGCAAATGAGCTCCATAGAACATCTCACGTCTTCAAAAAACACATAAAAGAGTGGTATGAAGACGGCAACAGGATCCCCGATTCCTTCTGGCCGGCGCCATTTGCTAACGACGCCTACATCGTAGGGCATCAGCCTCAAGCACAGCCGCGGCGAGAGTCGATCGGCCTGCCACCGCAATACTCACGTATCTCGTCGCCGCTCTCGACAAACGCACCTTCGACAACTAACGCGATTGCAAATCTCCCACCTCTTCAACGCGTGGGCGATCACAGCGACTTTCAAGGTTCGGTGGGAGCAGAGTATGCACAAGAGATTGCTAACATTCCAGGACCGTTCAGATCATCGCTTCCGAAAGTTAGGACGGAGACTGGCGAGTTCCAATTAGACGAGAGCATCCAAGCTGTCGCAGGAGCACAAGCGCTTCGCAGCTGTTTCTCGTGGCGCTCCGATGACGATGTAGAGGATGCTGTAGGTACGAAAGCCATGTGACTGGCCAGGTAAGTACCCAGATTGTTGACCTCTTTGCATGTCGGGGATTTTGGTTGTTCTCCTGTACGGCAATGGCGGATTGACGTTTTTGAGGGGGGGTTGCGGTGTGGGTAGGTTGTTTCTACTGTCAAGACTATGAATGTACTGCTGTTTCAACGTGCCCATCGTCTTGTTCTCAGCGTGCTCTGTGAAGGAACCATGATGAGAGATACAATAGCAGGCACACCCACTTCGCCCGACGGACACCCGTGCTTGGCGTCCAGGAAGATTCCATAGACTACATGTAGCTCTGCGATGAATTCAGATCCCACGTCAGATCAGCATCGGAATCGTACATGTATCTTGACCTTCCACTTGACCTCCGAATGTCACCGCATAGCGTGTCATAGACTTCGAGGCTGATGTTCCGGCAACGCGGCGCCTAGCTCCGGAATGACAACCAGCGACTAGACGGAACTCACCAACAAGTGCGGTAAATGTTGGTGGGAGGTTCGACATGTCACCTGTTGTGCACGAAGGAGCATACCGCGTCTGCATGCAGGCCAGCCCAGAAGTAGCATATGTCCCAGACTGGGGAACTGCAACGCGTGTGTCGTGGCAAATCACACGCTGGCGATCAACGCCACCAAAGAAGCTTTCGTTCCAGCGTAACTAAGTGTAGTGCTACATGGATCCGTGACACACAGGCACCAGAACCTCACCCCTACAATGTACCCTCCACCGCGAGAAGTCATTGACAAGTGAGACAGTGGGTGTCCCTCGTTGCATCCCTCCTTGGCAAGGTGTCATGACGTTGCTTCTGAAGGAAATCTAGACAGCATGACGGACTCACAGCGTTCGCCCGACAGGGACAATGCCAGTGGAACGCTGCTCAGCGTGGTGGAATCGTCGAAGAGACAGAACATCACAACCGCGTGTGACCACTGTCGCGCCAAGAAGTCCAAGGTGAGCCTTTCTCCTCGCATCTGAGTGACAGTCATGCTCAGCTCACATCTATAGTGCGATGGCCAGCGTCCATGCAGCCGGTGTAAGCGACACGGTGTGGATTGCATCTACCCGCGTGGGCAGCACGAGACAGTCCAGCAAGCTTCCAAGCGCAAACATGACGAGATCAGCGAATCGCACGAACAAATGACACAGCTGATCCACGACCTGGCGCACAGCGACGAGTGACGAGCTCTCGACATCTTTCGTCGACTTCGTAGCGGTCAGTCCGCCGTTTCCATAGCACGAGCCATCGGCCGTCCCGGGCCTCAGGACGACGTTGCGGTTATGCATCAAAGATGGCTGCAACGCAATTTCATATCGATGATCCTTCAATCTACCGCACCGCTCAGCGAGGTTGTGACTTTTGCCACCTCGACGTTCATTAGCAGAGGCACCCGAATCGTCATCCCGAATCTGGAACAATGTAAGCCGCTGCGTGACCGCATCATCACAATTGAGGCCTTGAGTGGTGTATTGGCAGATGCGAATCGACCTGCAATATCACCGGACGGCTTCGACACACCGGTCCGCGAGCATCGCGGCTCAGATGGCATGTATTGTGGGCCCAAATTCTGGATGCGCGCATCGCCATGGACCGAAGTCACAAACAACGACGATCTCGTGTCGGATCTGATCTCCTGGTATCTCGCATTCGTGAGCCCTTTCTGGCGAGCCCTTGAAGAGGACTTGTTCATTGCTGCCATGCGAAGTGGAGATCTGGAGTCGGAATATTGCTCACCCTGCTTGGTCAACGCTATTCTGGCCCATGCCTCGCTATTCTCCAGCCACGAAGAAGTTTTTGTGCAACCAGGACAATACATAACTCGCGGAGAGCACTTCCACAAGGAGGCCCTGAAACTTTGGGCTCTGGAAGAAGGACGAGCCTCGCTCGTGAATTTGTCAGCGGTACTGGTGTTGATCTGCGAGTAAGTCGGCCATTGTCTTTCATTCGCAAGAGGACCAACTTTTGACATCCATTCAGCTGCGGCGTCAGAGGCAAACCAGCACTTACGCTGAGCCTCAACGAGACCGCGGCTCAGATGAACATTACGCTGGAGATGACCCTGAGACCCAGCACGAACCAAGTCGGCGCCATGAAATATGCAAGAGCTCGAGCGGTATTGTGGTGGCAGGTGAATTGCATGAAAGTCAATCTTGCTCTTGCAATACATCCCCAGAATAGCGAGCATGGGCTGCGCATAGACTGGAAACAAGCACCTGCTCTGTCGGAACATCTCCAACACACGACATACTATTGGGCTGGCTATCGAGACGCCGCGCCGGGAGGCTTTGACTTCAATACGTTGCAAGTGCACCGGGCTGAACTCTACCGGATTAAATATGACGTGGCTCAAGTGATGGACCCGGGCAAAATGGGCTTGTTCGAGGACGAGATATGGGACCGCGCAAATGCCATCTCATTACGACTATCGGCCTGGTGGGAGGGCCTTACCCCAGGCACGAGGTATCACAAAGACATGCCAGTGCCACAATATGAGCTCCAGTGCGCTTCCATGACATCGCGTGCTACAGAGACCTGCTAATGATCTCCTAGCGCGGCATATAACATTGCATGTATGTGGCTCTACCAACGCACCTCAGCCGCCCTCTTCGGCACCACGACCAGCAATACGATAGAAGACACAGAATTGAGCGAGACCCTCAAACGCCGGAGGGACATCCTCTACGCCAAAGTCCTGCACTATTCTTACCGAGGCGTCACAATTACCCGAGACTATCGGGAGACTTATGGCCTCAGGGACACCCCAATGTGTCTTATGCTCTATACCTGGCTCGGAGCGTTCTGTTTCCTGAACGACATGGCCCGCAAGACTACACTTCCCGCGCCCGACTTCGTTGACGAAATCCCCACTAAGGGTTGGACCGCCGCCACATCTTTTGAAGAGTGTTTCCGCTGTCTGGCGGGGATGGCCGCGCAGCTCTTGATAGCCCGTGGTGTGGCAAGGACTATAGCGCCAACGGCGCAGATGCTGGACGTGCAGCTGCCAGCAGCCGTGTTGCAGATTATGCATGCCATTGTGGAGACTGCTTGGTGAGTGTTCAGGTCGTTACAATTGCATGACTACGATGGATCATACTGATGAATGAGTAGGCAATCGGTTGAATTGAAGAATATCAAGTCGTTGTATACTTCCCAATGGGATGGGGCGTCTGATAGAGCGAGGGATGACGTGATGGTTGAGGCGCTTTTGGCGAGGTGGGATGCATTAAGTATGAAGGATGATGTTTTGATGGCGACAGATTGAGGAGATCCTGCTGCGGGATCCAGGATGACGGACTTGTCACGAACATTCAGCCATTGCTAAAGGTTGAGGATGGCGCGCTTGTGTCAACCCTTCTACGGCTATAGTAGCTGGGCCAGTGACAGGGCATCTGCAAAGCGACAGAGAAAAGCCATTCTTGCCCAAGGTGTGACAGCCACTTTAAAGATCGATGGTGCGCGATATGCGCCTGTGGTGTTGAAGATCCATCGTGGTAAGCAAGCAAACCCAGAGTCTCAATGGCCCCGCCCGCTAGCCTGCTCAACACATCCATTGGCCCTATCGACACAACATTCGGTGTCCATGGCTTACACTGCCAAGTCAGGGTACGGCAGATTCAGACGAGCCACGGCCAGCCAGTGGCCATGATCGGAGCAGGTCACTCTGGTCTCGACAGGAGGACAAGCGTGCAACGTATTTTGGTGGGGACTTGCGACCAGTCATGACACCATACGAATATGATGATGGCCATAAAGGTGGCATGTAGGCTGCACCTCGACGATCTTACAAAGGTATAAGCGGGCCATGAGTGCCCGACGAGCCTCAGATGCAACATGTTCTCGACCTTGAGCTGCTATCAGAACAACATGGGCTGCGCTCGTGCTGCGGCTCGGCGCGTGATGGCGCGCAGCCGTGGCGAGATCAGTGTTGGGATTTCATACCACAAAGGTGCACATGCGTCGGGAGATAGTTCCACGTGCCGGCTCAGTCTGCATCACTGTCATCTGCGTCCTGGTCCAGGTCCTTGCTCATGTAGGGTCCATCCAGATAGTATCCTAGGCGCTTGTAGTATCCTCTGACGCCCACACCAGAGATAATGGAAAGCTTCTGAGAGCCGTGCTCGTCTCTCGCAATGCGTTCGGCCTCTTGCATCAAGAGTGTACCGTAGCCTTGATGTTGCGACTTGCCCTTGACACGCTCGTGAATCGGCACCGCGGAGCCGTAGACGTGAAGTTCGCGGACCAGACTGCTTGGCTGGGAGACGAGCTCTTCGCGGTAGGTGTACTTCTGGGAGCACTTGCGAAGGCGAAGCAATGCGATCAGGATGTCTTGCTTTGGATCTTCGTAGGCCAAGAAGGTCTCCCAGCCTCCGTTTGCGGTGTAATCTCTGCGAACGAGCTCTACCTGGTTCGGTCTGATCTTATTCTTGACTTCGTTGATCCCGACCTCTCTTGTTCGGACGTCTCGGCACGTTGTTCCAAAGTCTTTCATGCGTGCCAGAGCTAGCTCTCGCAAATTACCATTCTCCACACCAGAGGTCACCAGCGGCATTGGAATGTCTCGCTGTACTCGATAGATCCGAGTCCATGGAGGGATGAGAGCCAGGATGCGTGCGACGATATCGATGAGGACATTAGGAGTGTAGTTCTTATACCTACCTGTCCGCCAGAGTTCGTACAATCCTGTGCCGCGAATGACCAGCGTAGGATAGATCTTGAGGCCATCCGTGCGAAATGCTGGGTTGGAGAAGTACTCCTGAAATTGGAACAGATCGCGCTCGAGACCGACGTTCGGTAGATCTGGCATCATGTGCGACACTACTTTGAAGCCAGCATCTTTTGCTTGACAGAAGGTCTCACACACGGCTTTGACGGTGTGTCCTCTGTTGGTATCTCGTGCAACATCTTCATACAATGACTGAACGCCCACCTCAAGCCGGGTGCAGCCGTATCGAAGCATATCTGTCAGATGTGGAGGCAGACAGTAGTCCGGCCTCGTCTCAATCGTTATGCCTACGCACTTGGTGTTGCTCTGCTCGCCTGCCATGACCGCCTCGTCGACATTGCTGGTTTGATAGCCCGACAGCGCATTGTGCAGTTGCGAGATGAACTCTTCACGGTACTTTGGGCTCAGCGACATGAAGGTGCCTCCCATGATGATGTATTCGACCTTGTCTACGCTGTGGCCCATGTTGCGTATTTGATCAACCCTGCCTCTTGCCTGTTCGAAAGGATCGTACCTCGCTCGGATGGCGCGCATGCTCGTCGGCTCGTATCCGGTGTAGGACTGGGTGCTGTACTCGAAGTCGGAATCTGGGCCACCCGGACAGTACACGCAGATGTTGCCAGTGTATGCGATGTGGGGGCATCGATGCGGCTTGCACATGACGGCTACCACTGCAATTCCACTGGCACTCCGGATGGGCTTGGCGATCAGCTTGGGCAAGATATACTTCTTGTACTGCTCAGGCACCGCCGCGATGATGTCTGTCAGAGGCGGCTGACGGCCGAGGAAGTGCTTCTTGGCGAATTGTGATCGCAGCGAGTTGAGGTTGACATCCTTCTTGGGCCCGCCGGCCTGCACTTTCTCGTGGTCCTCCACCAGACTGTTGGCTATGTCGGCACATGCTCGTATGTATCGTTCGTTCTCCGGTGCCAGTTTGGCCAGTTTCGCCGCTGGAAGACGCTTCTTCTTCTGCGTAGTGTCCGTCCACGTCTCCGTCATGGTCGCCATCTTGTCAATCCCGCCAGCGACCAGCGCGCAAGATGAAGAAGCGAGGTGGTTCACGATAGTGTTCTGACTTATCTCATGGAATTACTCCACATTGACTACGCAAATTTTGATTAACTCCTGCTGCACACGGATAGCGGCTCGTGCCTTCCGCAGTCAGTTCAACTTCGTGCCTCGCTTGTTCGTACCTGCCCCCAACATCAACACGACTGGACCTTCTCGCTGAGCTTGGTCTACCGCTTTGAGTGAGGCATCGTCTCCTCTTTACATGTGGTGGCATCATGACCGGTCGTCATTCGCCGTTTCATGTTACTACCGCGCGAAATACAGCCGCTTTACTGCACCTGGCGATGAAGGCGCGTGACGACCGCCGCCAGACGGATCATCGCACTAGTTTCGCTGTTCTACGGACCATATGCTCAAGACTGTGTCGCTGTGCACCCTGGGTTGTCAGTTGTCGCATCGCCCAGAGACGAAGGCTGTGCGAAGCCATGGGCGCCGTAAGCATATTCCGACGCAGCTGCAACGACCAACATCGGTCGTTGGATCCAAATCCAAATGCCGAGACTTCCTGATCGTAAGTACTTCCTGCTTTGTTGCACCTCCCTCCGTCGTCATGTTTACTCTAAGATGTCCTCTCGAGCTGGTGGCAGGGGCGAGTAGCCTGTCCGAAACCCAGAAGTCGGGACAACAACAACTTTGTGGAAGGCTTCTTCTTCATCGACATCACAACATTCGTCTTTCGGCAGGGCTTTGAACGCTATTGCTTTCCATTATTCAGTTGACGGAATCGACATCACTTTAATGCTACGCCCGACATGCCGCCACGCAACAGCCACTTCGAGCCCCACTGGGCGCCCATGGGAGGCGGCGACAGATGGCGCTACAGCAACAACTCCGTGAAAGGTGTAATCTCATGGATGAATCCCACCCAAGCACGCTTCGTTGGTGTTCCTCATGATGGAGCACTCCAAGACCTCTGGGAATGTGTGCTGCCACCCGACCGCGAGGGATCCTACAACACTCGCGCTGCTCGACAAGGCAGATACACACTCATTACTGCGCCGACAACGGACGAAAGTGGACAGCCTAATCCGCCACAGACCGCAAACAGTCCTCGGGTGATTCTTCAGAACATAGGGCGCATGTTGAGCACACTTCCCTACAAGAACATCAGTTGGTTGACAGCCATTGTTTTCATCGTCGGCAGCGCGTTATTCGTGGCCAGCTCCTTCATGAGCGTCTTGTCACTGTATCGCACCGAAGTGAAGCAAGCACATCCGGAGCTGGCCTCCGAGCACGGTGGCAAGCTCGCTTTAAGCGGATCAGCAATCTTCCTTGCGGGCAGCATCCTCACGCTGCTCGAAGCAGTCGACAGACAACGCGTATTCTGCTTTGAGAGCTCTCATGCTGGTGGTCAGACGCACAAGCACCGTTGGCTACCGAAATGGACGGCACTCAAAGAACACTATGTGCATGAAGTAGGCTTCGTGGCCTGCATGATCCAGGCAATGAGCTCGCTATTCTTCTTGTGGTCTAATGTCTGCATTTTGCCGCAGATATACAAAAACATCTCAAGCAATACCCCGCTGTCGGCCGGCGTCTACAGATTTCCAAAGGTGGTGGGCTGCACGGGCTTCGTCGTCTCTGGCCTACTGCTCATGCTCGAAACACAGACCGTCTGGAACGAATTCGCCTTTGACACGATTGGTAAGTACCGGAAAGTCGTATGTTGAATCTCGTACTAACGTTACCAGGGTGGTGGATCGCTTCGCTGAAGGTGATCGGTGGCTGCTTGTTCCTTATTGGTGCGGGCATTGGCTACGAAAGAGCAGAATGGGCACAGAAATCAACCGCGATGTTAACACTGATCGGCTCATTCGTTTTTCTGATTGGGAGTCTCCTGCTGTGGTATGAGGTTATGGAGCCGTATCCTGTGCTTGTCAGAAGAGACGAACAGAACAAGCATAGAGAGGAAGCGCACGACGACCCATCAGACGCCGACGAGATCCCACTCCAGGATCTCAACGCGAATGACGTTCAACATGACGACGGCGAAGAGATCGACAGCGGCAGCAACGATAGTATCGCGAGCAATAGCTCGAAGGATGTCGACGGCAGCGAGCGGGATAGTATCGCAACAAGCGGTCCGGGAGCCAAGGATGCGCAGTCTGAACAAACGCACTCTTGATGTTCAACGAGATGTTCGGAGTGCAGAGGACTGGAGTATAGCAGTCGTTCGCTGCTGGTTGACGTCTGAAATTGTTCGACGACTGATTCAATGATAG
Organism: Dothistroma septosporum; assembly: GCA_002236755.2. Taxonomy (NCBI): domain Eukaryota; kingdom Fungi; phylum Ascomycota; class Dothideomycetes; order Mycosphaerellales; family Mycosphaerellaceae; genus Dothistroma; species Dothistroma septosporum. The sequence continues at coordinate 581,622 of NBZP02000005.1, forward strand.
AGATAGAGCTACATTACGAAGCACTGCGAGGTAGTTTAAATCACTGCAAAGTATGTTGCCTTGGCGACCGGACCTGTACTCATCGGGTCTCATACCTGCCCAGACTAGAGACATCGTTGTCTCTTCACGATGGCCATGGTCGTGCATGTGACCCTGGTCGACGAAGCCAATCAGTGGGCTCGTTCTTTGCTTGGCCCTGCAAGTGAAGCCCAAGTGGCTGTGCGCGTCACCGCCCAGCGAGCGCCACGCGAGCGCGATTTTTATTTCTCAGACTTTAAACGACGAGCAACTTTCTCTCCCACAACGGTCTTCACGCTACCCAGACCACATGCAAACGATCGTCTCGTCTCCACCAAGCTAGACACAGCTCCACGCGTTCGTCGAATAAAGCTCGCTGCTGCAATTGGCAAAAGAGCACACGACCGCGACACTTCACAGCTCCGGCAATCTGCGCATGAGGCGACACTTCAAGCTGGCGAATACCACCGCCATTCACTGCAACCGTCTCACTTCCTCTTAAGGCCGGCTCCCTGAATGAAGAGGCAGTCTTGACTTCGCTTCCCGCAACCAGTCCATCACCTTTCTATGCGGCCTGAGGATCTTCTACGCTGTTTGTGCAAGCCAAAGAAGTAAGACCAGCAATCCCGCAATAACTCTCACACACGCTGAAACCTGCGTAGGCCCAGATAACACGAGCTACTTGTTGACCGACACTCACAACTACTGCAACTACACCACAAACACCCAGCAACTACCTGACGACCATCCACCACCCGATACTTCCGCCGGGTATCGGAGACCTCCTCGTCGCCCACCACTCCCAGTCGGCACCATTCCGCGCCGCAAGAGCTCTTTTATTCCTCTCTCCGCGAGACCTCCCTAAGACCGACCCAGGTCGTCTAGCTTATATCGCCCGCTTGCTGCTGGCGAAAGCCAGCCTCCAAGAACCAAAAGTCCGTGGGTGGGCCTTCTCTTCTCAACCGACCTCGACCATCGTTGAGCAGCAGATAGGGCTAGCATCCGCCCAGAAAAGCTGAGACCTACTGCATTAGGCAGCAGCATATTGCTCAAGAGAGGATCCTGCACACATCACTCGGGGAAACTAGCTTGGAGATGGTCAACGTAGAAATCCCACCTCACTACACAAACTCGCCGGCTGGATCGCTTAGTGGTACGCCGCACTTGACGATCAACAGGGACATCACTGCTTTCGACCTCGACAGCAGCAATGCGTTCGAGGGACCAGAGAAGCTGCTAGAGGTATGGTTCAGTCCATCCGAGAAGGCGCTGCCTGCGTCTGCCTCTCCGCTCGGCTTGAAGGCCGTCTCGCAGGACTCATGGAAGGAAATGCTTGACTTGGTGAATTGCAAGGTTCTCTCCGTCATCGACTCCAAGAACGTCGATGCCTATCTTCTGTCCGAGTCGAGCATGTTCGTCTTCCCGCACAAGCTGGTGCTGAAGACATGCGGCACCACCACCCTTTTGTTGGGCCTGTCCCGCATGCTGGAGATCGCAGCCCTCGAGGCTGGCTTTCCGCATGTCAAGGCGGACTTCTGCAATGGCGTCAATGTAGCAGCCACTCCCTACCGCGTCTTCTACAGCCGCAAAAACTTTCTGTTCCCCACCCAGCAGCGCGGGCCGCACCGCAGCTGGCGTGATGAGGTTCGTTACATGGACAAGATGTTTTTGGGTGGTAGCGCCTACATGATTGGTAAAATGAACGGCGATCATTGGTACCTCTACATCACTGGTCCCCGTACTCAGTTGACGCCGCCTGCGACTCCGGAAGAGCAAACATTCCAAACTCCAACGCAGAAGATGATGCTGCCCGATAAGCTCAATGGCATGACCTTGGCCAGCACTGAGCCGGCGGATGAGACTCTAGAGATCCTCATGACTGACTTAGAGGAGACTAATGCTCGCCAATTCTACTTGGAGGATGCCAGCAATATCGCTCAGGACAATGCACGTCGTGCTCACCTCCTCCGTAAGGATGCTATCCACCATCTCGGTGTCATTCCTGAAGCCAATGGCTCTGACCCAAGCATTTCTGGCAACACCCTTGTCAACGGTGGTGATGACCCATCCTTCGACGTCTTCGCCCAGACCTCCAGCGATCATTCCGGCTACAGCACTCCCGCTGACGACGAGCCACTGACCTTCGGCGAGGAGCTCAGCACCGAGGGCCACACTCTCGGATCAGTCGTCACCGAGAACTGCGGTCTCGCCGACGTCTATCCGACATCCAAGTACCCAGACGCGCGCATCGACTCGTACCTCTTCACCCCATGCGGTTACTCCGCCAATGGTGTGGTTCCAATGCCCGGCGACGGCGACTCCACCCACTACTGGACTGTCCACGTCACGCCTGAGCCGCAATGCTCCTACGCCAGCTTCGAGACCAATGTCCCAACTCGCCACACTGGATGCCAGACTGTCGATGTCGTTCAACAGGTTGTGGGTATCTTCAAGCCCGGCCGTTTCAGCGTCACGCTGTTTGAGGCGAAGGATGCTGAGGACCAGGCATACGCTAAGAACGACAAGCGAATGGATTACGTCAAGGGGTACCGCCGCGTTGATCGGATCGTGCATGACTTGGAGGGGTATGAGCTGGTTTTCAGGTACTTTGAGCGGGACGATTGGAAGGGTGGTGCTCCGAGGCTGGGCGAGCACAGCCCTTGAGGAGATTGAGAGAATGGAAATGGGGATGGGAGACGATGGGCGAGCGGACTTTCTTTCCTATCGGCTTTGCCTGATGATGATTTGCTTACCTGCGTGCGTGCGTGCTCGATGGCGTGATTCCTACGAAGTTTTGTCTGTACTGCCCAATGATTGCGTAGCGTTTCGGGTTATCTTCTCTGCATCACTTGTATCTACATCCTCCCACATCCTCCTTGTTAAAATTCATCCTCGTCACGATCCACTCAAGTCTTCAGTCACCTTCCGACTGCTGCTCGCCACCACATCCAGTTTCGATTCTTTATTCGACTTCACCCTCGCGGGCTTCGCCGAGGTAGCAGGACTTTCATCCGGATCTACAGCTGCAGGTGTAGGTGTAGGAGGCGCGGGCATCTGATCTGCTGCTGGTGCTGCCGCATTGCTGGGCCCCGGCGTCTCCTCGATGGTCTTCAACACTTTCTCTGCCAGCTGCGGTTTACCTTCGACTGCCTTGGCAATTTCCGAGGACGCTGGCGTCTCCGTGGCTGGAGCTGGAGCCTCATCCTTTCTGGCGGGAGCTTTCGTCGCGGGACTTTCGTCTAACTCTGCGGATGCGGCGGGAGCTGAAGCAGGAGCGGGGGCAGGAGTTGACGATGGAACATCTGTAGCGGTGGGTGCTGGGCCCGCGGCGGGAGTGGGCTCAGCACGGCCTCGAAGACCACCAGTATTATGACCATCCATTGAGATTCCAGAGCCGTAAAAGTCCGGATCATTCATCGTATTCGTCTTCACAGCGCGATCGTACAGTCTCGTCAGCCTGGCAACTTCACTACGGACTGTCACAGAATCATCTGTGTCGATTGCGTCGTACCCGTGGGCCTTTTGGCTGATGCCTTTCCACATTACGGCCGAATTTTCAATCTCGTCAACGACTCTGTCGAGGTCGTCACGGAACATCCGGGCGCGCATTGGCTGGCCTCGGGACTTGAGAAAGGCGACTAGACCGGCTATGACGGTGTTCAGTGCGCCGAAGATGGTGATTAGGACACGGCTTTGATCGCTGGCGCCAAGGCCCGTAAGTGTGGCGCCGAGGACAACTTGGGAGAGGAGAAGCGTGTTGGTCAAGGTGGAGGTGAAGTAATACATTCGTTCTTGGGTCCTTCGGTGGTTGACGGCGCGGCAGTATAAAGTATCCTTGGGGGGAACGTGCTTCTTTCCTGGTGGATGGTCGAAGGGCGGGCTCCCAATTAGTTGGCAGAACTGTTTGTACGCATCCGGAAGATTGACTTCTGCGGTCTCTTGCCTTCCTCCGTACGACTCTGGGAACTGCAGGAGTGGTGCTCGCTCATCAAATGATGGGAACATATCCGAATCTCTCTGCTCGCGGTAGGGCATCCCGGATTGTCGTTGGTAACCCGGCGAGATGCAGTATGCTCAGCTCACCACCGAGCTGTTACTGATATCAGCTCAGCATGACCTTGTTGGCCTTGACCCTATGTAGTCGTGACGGGGTGACTCAAGAGATCAAGGAAAAGGAATGCGTTGTCAGACGCGCTCTAGATCGCCATAACGGCCAGGCACGTGCTGAGCGCCACATTGGCCGCCATTGCAACATGTTCTCAGCGTGCTGTAGATGCTTGAGAAAGAAAGCTTTGCACAAGTCAGAGGCACAAGAGGACATCACCACGGTCTGATCTTGGACAGCAGCTGATCCTCTTCTTGCACTTCCTGAGCTGCTTCGATTCATTCTCACGGTCCAGACGCGAGCATTTTGACTTTCGGCAGGAAGGTTGAGTCCGAGGCGCGTGTCGAAGAAAACCAAGGCCTCAGAAAGGTCGGCTGACGATTGTCATTCAAGAGGCGATATGTTATGCCGTAGTGATTGATGCTCATGGACATCGCCGCCCTGACTTATGTAGATGAGATACGAGATGCAGTGCAAGTGGTGAAGGACGGCGGGAAAGGCCGCGATTATTGGTGCCTGAGGTGTCTCGTTGCGCCAAGATGGAACTACTAGTTCTAGCGTCAAAAGTCCTTTCTCATCATCATCATCATCATCATCACTATTGCCATCATTACAGCCATCGACAATGATATCTGCTTACCTTTTGTACATGACTTCTGTAAATCGGTATAGGCCGTGACAGGCCGGATGCGTCTCGCCGCTTCACGATTCTTCCTGGATTCGGGGCACCTGGTGTTCTGACTCGGAGTATACTCGATCAGCACTGCTCAGTTGACTTTCTGAGTCTGCCGACAACACCACGTTACCCCTGCAAGTTTGCAACCTCAAGGTTTCGCTTCCGTCGCCAGAAGCAGGGACTGTAAATCCTTCACACGCCTCCAGAGCCTCATCTGGACCTCGCTCTTCATAGAGTCGACTTGCCATCTCTGCATTCGGGCCTCTTATGGCCGTCGCGCCTCGACTGTAGTAGACTACGAAACGACTACCACATACACTTCGATCGCGGACCAGTCCGACCTTGGAAAATGGGAGACACGATCGAAGGCTGTATGCATTCTTGTCGACCACACGACTACGAATACGACTCCTCTATTGAGGTCAGGGTATGAGCTCGCTAAATATCAGACGAAAGATTACAAAAAAACGCCCTCAATATGCATCCCATGGTGCTGCTCTAGCCGATCATAACACTCAACATTATAAGACCACTCAAACGCCTCGAGACCAAATCTGGTGTGCTCAAACGCCAGGGCCGAAAGTCCGATGGACAGTAGGCGCCTGTTCAGTCAAGCCATCCCAAGCGAAGAGCTCCTCGCCTGGTTTCCGCGCCACATCCCATCGAGTCTTGCACTGGTCCTTGTTGTCCTTGACCAGGTTGTCTCCCGAAGGTGTTTCTTCAAGGATCCAACGTCGTTTTTCTTCGCTCCGTGGCTCGATGCTGCACTTGAATGGCTTCGACATCGTGATGACCCAGGGAGCAGTCTCGTACCACGGAAGCGGGTTGTTGTGAGCGCTTGAACCTTCCGGCCGCTTGATCTCGAAAGCCCAGATCAAGGCCCCAATGAGTGTAGTGAGCTCGGTGAAGGTGAGGTCGACACCTGGACAGCTGCGGTTCCCGTAGCCAAATGAGCGATCATTTCGAAGATTAGGGAATTCGGTCAGCGGTTCCTGGTATGTGGGGTATGCTGGGTCGAGGAATCGTTCCGGGACGAATTCCGTCGGCTTCGGATATATGGTCTCCTCGCGGCTGATGAGACTGCGCAATGGTTAGTACATTCGCACGATTCAAGTGGCAACTCACTGACTAGTGGTTGGCATGCAGGATAGCGCCCTTCGGGATGAGGTAGCCCTCATAAACATCGTCCTCCATGGCCACATGTGGTACGCCCAACGGAGTCGCCTGCCTCCATCGCAGAATCTCCTTGACAGTCGCGCGAAGCTTTGGAAGCTGGGGAAGATCCTTGACCGATGGAGTCCGCATGCCGCAAACACGATCCAGCTCCTCCACCACTACTTTTTGCCAGGACGGATAGTGACACATGGCGGTGAAGAACGCATGCAGTGGACCACCCACTGTTGCAATAGCGACGAAGGAGCTCGAGCCGATTGCGTGAGCGGCTTCGTAGAAGTCCAAACTTTCGGTGCCCTTCTCCTTCTCGAGCCAGAGCTTGCTCCAGCAGTCTGTTCCGTCTTCTCCACGCCCGACACGCTCTTTGACATCCGTCAATGCCTCCATGTAAGCGTCGGTCATTTCTTGCCTTCTGATAGCCTCGGCCTTTTTCCAGGGCGAGATGGCTTCGGGAAGATTGGCAAGGAATGTAAGCTTGTTAATGAGAGGACCGGCTGGGGACACGGCCTTCAGGATTGTCGGGATGATAGTAAGGAGCTTGCTCCCGTGCTCGGGATTGGCCCAGGCTACGCTGGCAATGGTGCGCGCGCAGTGCACGATCATGTGCTCTGACCACCTCTCTGGACACTCAAGTACTCGGCGCAGTGTCCTTTTGTTCTCGACTTCGGGCCAGCCGTAGAAAGCTTTGGGATTGGCATGCCTCATGATCAGGTGCATGAAGTTCTTGTACCGACGGAATTGCTCGCCATAGCCCATGAGGGGGAGAATCTCGGAGCCTTCTTTCACCCCAATAGCGGCGGGGAGCTCATTGCGATCGCAGTAGTTGCGTTGGCGCGTTACGAAAAGATCTCTCGCGATTTTGTCGGTTTCGACCCAAATGTGAATATGACCCATCACCTGGACGATCATCAGCACTGGGCCCCGCGGTTTGCATCATTCGACATGCTTACCTTCCACTCGTAGATTGGGCCCATCTTCTTGTGTAAACCACCAAAATGCCATGCAGCCTCGATACCGGGTCCGGGAACGTCCCAGAACCGGCCGGCGTATGGAAGACCTGGCAACCTTGGAAGTGGTTTTACACCTGGAGGCAGCTTCTTCTTGCCAACGCCGAATATCCTTGCCTGCAAGATCATCAAGAGAACGAAGAACCCGATTATAACTTTCGCTTGCAGGAACGTGAATTCGACATCTGCGATCCCTGGATTTGCATGCTGCACCGCTGAGCTTGTGTTGACCATGGAGCCTGCAGCGTGCAGCGATTGATGAGGCAGTCGATCCACGAGGCCTGCCATCTTGCACCGAGCTTCTGCTGCCGTCAGTTGCGAGAGGAAGCGTCAAGGAGAAGATGAAATAGGCGATGCTTGCCAAGAGCTTCCTGGCGGAACGCTCTGCTATATCGATCGGTCTGGCGCAAGGATGGACGCTGGGTCCGCTTTTAACGGAGCGACATCTCCTCGCTCGCGTCGCAGCTTACGGTTGACAAAGCTCGCCGGACTCTCGAAAGGGAATCAAATTCTTCGTGAAGATTGACATCTCGCGGTGAAACGGTGGAGAGCCGTGTTACTGCTTCAATTCCTTCACCAGGTGTGCAGGGCATCTCACCACAGTGCCGTACCTGGGCACGAAGCGGAGCGTGAAGATCACGATGATTGGACAAGACAGGGAGCACTAGACACGATAGGCAAGACTGCAGATGCAAGCCGGAACTGTAAATATAGCACCTCCGTGCCACTTCCTGAATCCCTCAAAACAATCGAAGCAACTACTGGCTCTGGGCGGCTTCTAAGTAGAGACAGGATCCGCGACAGAAAAAGACATGCTTGCGAGCAGTCATTGTGTTAGTGCTGTGTGGACCGGCACAAGACTGCGGCATACCGAGCAGACTTGGCAGATCCCATCGATCATCACATCAATTCCGCAGAGACATTGATGTTGCTCAGCTCGTGCTAATGTAGTACCTCATCACAACATACGAGGCAGTGTCATTCAGGATCACTTCATCTCTCAGCTGTTGTGGTTGGACACATACTGGCACGAGCGGTCAACATTCTCGTGCCACGTGGGAGTCGAATCGACACAAAAACTCCGCCTTATTGCAATCGAAACTTGACAAGCAACATCAATCAAAACTTCATGTCGATTGACGTTCTGTGTGACAATCCTATCGACATGTACTCTTCGGCAAGCTGGAAACGGATGCTACCCCAGCGTGGACTATTGGACACGAGCTGCATGAAAGTACGTCGCACTTTCCGACTTGTGCTACCACACTCCGGTTGGCACGCTCAGCATGCCGCGATGCGCCTTTTACGTCATTCCTTCGAAGTGTCTTGGTGGCTCAGGCTTCCATGTGCGAGTGGTACTGCCGTGCAGACTGGCGCAACGTCCACACTTGTCACTAAGCAAGTGGATGGCTGCAGCATGCTATTGACCTCGTGAGATCGGCCGGCTGCACAAACGAGATCTTTGTCCCAGATAGGGCCTTACGAACGCTCGCGTTTCCGGATGCCCAGCCAGCACTCGTCGGGCTTCTTGGAGAAGCCTTCGTGGGATTCTAGTTCTTGCTGACAGAGCTCGAAGTCGTACCTGTGGAATGCGGTCCCGACGATCAGGGCCAACTCCATGTGCGCCACGTTCTGGATTTAACGTCAGCCCGAGCACGTTTCAGGGGAATGGCTGTCTGTTCGATTGCCAGCCCCTTGAGAAGCAGCCAATTTCGTAACATTTAGACACGTGGAGAAGGGATTACTTACTTGGCCGACGCACGCCCGTGGACCGAAGCTAAACGGATTGAAGCAGATCTTCTGCCGTGCTGTCAGATTCTCCGGAAGCCAACGATCCGGACAGAACTCTTCGACATCCGTTCCCCAGACTTCGGCATCGCGATGAATAGTGTAGCTCGGCACCGAGAGTACTGTTCCGCAAGGGAACACATCATCCTGGTATCGCACGCCTGACGCTGAAGTAACGATACGAGGTAGCCCTATTGCGCTAGTTGAATGCAGGCGCATGGCTTCGTCTACACATCTTCTTAGGAACGGCAGGTTCTTCACCTCGGCGTGAGAGGCGATGTCTGAATCAGCTGGGATGGCGGCATCAAGCTCAACTCGAAGTCGAGATACAATGCTGCCAGGTGCGGTCCGTTCGCCATGCAAGATCCAGTAGAATGTGGCGCATGCTGTGTTGGAGACTGTATCGCTACCCGCGATGAGCTGCGTTAACGCTTCAGAGACTAGTTCGTCTCGTGGCATGGGGTTACCTTTGGAGTCCTTGGCGTTTACTAACATGTCCAGGATATCGTGCCTCTGCTTGTTGTCATGGTCGCTGGCTTGCTCGGTGGAGTCCAGTCTCTTTGCTACAGCTACCTGTGCAATGCCGTGCAGATTCCGCACAGACTTCAGGCCATTAGAGAAGAAGGGATCCGGCAACCATTCTGCCCATGGCTTTAGCGGTAACATCAACCCGAGCGTAGAGCTGACCTCGCCTCTTCGATTCAATGTCTCGGCACCTGGCGCAAGCACAATTGGACCTGAAAGTCCAACCCTGTTAGCCAGCCCCCCGTCATCTCCAGCATTCTGCTTGATCGACACCGCAAGGGGATCACACATACCATGCGGCTCGAGCTGGGCTTCACACTCATCTCGACCCTTGTCAACCATACCGAAAGGTGCGCCGAATGCCAGATCTCCGATGATGTCGAAAGCGAGATATGTACACCATGGCATCATGTTCATCTTCGCAAAACCACCTTTACCAGTAGGGAAGGATGCGATGCGATCCAACTGGCGGACCCAACGGCGGAGATTGCCAGCCATATGCTCCTCGAATGCGTGCACGGAAGCAGGTGAGAATGCATGAGCAATGATCTTACGCTTCCGCGTATGCTCTCCACGATCTCGCACATTAAAGACTCCAGGCACGCCAGACACAAACGCTTTGTAGAAGTGGCTACCAGTGTCAGCTCGATAAGCTATTACACTTTCTATCTACTCACTCTTTGACGAAACCATTACCATGCGCATATACTGTCTGCAGCCCTTCGGGCTCCGCGATGGAGACATGGTTGAAAGCGACGCGGACGATCTTGCCATACTTGCGATGTGCGTAGTCAACCCAGGCAAACTTCTTGCCGTTCCTTGCGCCCAACGCGAGCCATGTGTTGCTGAACTTTGCGGCGAATGGTCCTGGAATATGTTGAAGGTGTTTGTATGTAGTGAAGTACGGCAAGACATAGTACAAGACAAACCAAGCTGGAGCCAGGACACAGGCCAATACCAGATACTTCTGGAGCGCCATGTCGTCCAAGCACCAGCAACGCTGGGAATATGCTACTGAGGAGGCGCAAAGAGTAATACCTTAACTCACATTTTTGCCTCCGACAATTCTATTGTTGGCCATCAGCAACATCGTCGAGCTACCGCCACTCTCCTCATCGTCTTCGTGTGAGATCCACCTTTGCTGGTGCCTGCTACAAGCAGGCGCAGGGAAATTACTGATACCCGTGCAGCTTCAAGAGTGGGGGAGGAGACGGCCTATCGACACCCTTGCTCATTCAACTTTGCCCCGACACTGCAGCAGATGAGCCCTCGGGTAGTGTTTGAATGTGCTCTTCCAGAGGCTGGAGCAAGGGTGAGCATCGCAACATGCGAGGTGTATTGCAGCGAAACTCGACGCCGCGGATATAGAACGACTGCCGCTCAATCCCACTCACATCCGCCCAGACAGCTCCGCCTCGGGTTCTATGATTAACTACGTTGAGCAGTCTGTATGCTTTTCGTGTCTTTCCGTTAATTCTATACATCAACGACTGTTGCATATCCATCCATGACCTGTAACAGTGAACCGGTTGCCCTCTAGCGATTTCAGCTCTCAAGTACAGCGACCAACGCTGGAGGAAGCAGAGACCGGCATGTATTCCGAAAACGCATACTTCAGTGGCATCAAAGTCGAAGAGCCCATCCATCTACCTGAAGCCAGAAGACTAAATGTAGGTACAATTGTGGACAGTAGAACGCAGTACTGACTGGGGCGCAGGTACTTGTTGTAGGAGCTGGTCTCGGTGGCCTAGGTGCTGCAATAGCATTACTCCTTGCTGGCCATCACGTACACGTACTGGAATCGGCATCCCAGATAGCAGAAGTTGGAGCTGGCATCCAAATTCTCCCGAACAGTGCTCGGGTTCTCATACAATGGGGTCTTGGTCCAAGACTAGCCAGGCTTGCCACGATCCCTGAGAAAGTCTTGATGCTAGGCTGGAAAGGCAATATCATCACCTCCCACGACTTCGGAGCTGCCGCTAAAGAGTACTGCGCACCTTTCTGGGACTTCCATAGAGCCGACTTGCACGGAGCGCTTCTTGAGCGCGTGCAAGAATTGGGGGCTACTTGCCAGACGAACGCGCGGGTTGTAGACATTGACACCGCCTGTCCAAATACTGCGACAGTGACTCTAGCGAGTGGAGCACGTATGACAGCAGATCTTGTAGTCGGTGCGGATGGTATCTTCTCAAAGTGTAGAGAGATCATGCTAGATGCACCAAGTCCTCCTGAAGCCACTGGCGACTTGGCCTACCGTGTCTTAATGAGCACAGATGGAATAAGAGACGACCCCGAGTTAGCACCTTTCCTCCAGGCACACCACGTAAAATACTGGATGGGTCCTCAAAAACACGCCGTGAGCTACGTCCTTCGCAACGGACAACTCCTTAACATGGTGTTGCTTGTGCCAGATGACATGCCTCCAGGAGCTACAACAGTAGACGCCAGCGTCGAAGAAATGCAGGCGCTATTCCAAGATTGGGACTCACGAATCCCCAAGTTGTTGAAGCACTGTAAAGCAGTACAGAAATGGCGCCTCTGCTATCGACCTGGTATGGAAAGACCTTGGCATAACGCCACAGGAACTCTCACACTCCTTGGCGACGCAGTCCACGCGACTCTTCCTTATCTAGCCTCAGGTGCCGGCATGTCTCTCGAGGACGGTGCTGCTTTGGGACACTGCTTCTCCCGTATCTCGGACGGATCAGCACAGTCTAAGCAATTGGCTCTATCTGTCTATGAACACTGTCGACGACAGCGGACCGAGAGAATCGTCGAACGCGGCAAACTTCAGCAACATCTCTATCATATTGATGATGGCGAGGAGCAGGAAGCAAGAGATGAGCGACTCCGAGTGTTTGGCAGGCTGGAGGAGGAGCTGCAGGCACAAGGCAGTGATAGCTCCACGACGATTTTGCCAGATGGACTTGCTCCAGAGTCAGATCCATTGGCGTGGAGGCGCCATGGTGTTGGGAGCTGGCTTATTGGATACGATTGTTTGGAGCATGTCGATGCGAATTGGCCGAACGGAGACAATGCTAAGGCACAGGTCAGAGCTTCTCTGTGAAGGCTGGAAACTTTTGTCCAAGAGACAGTATCGGTATGTCACCGGTGTCACGAGACTCAAGAATGATGACCAGTAGTATGCACAAGTGATGGCCGTTCCGTCTCTCGTTGTCGCAAGGTACTGGCGCTGAAGAGCATCGTATTGCCCAAAACGGTCTTCGTTGATCATTGTGACACAGTCTTGTGGCTAACGGAATGGCTCGTTAAGGTGTATGCTTCAGTCACTGCAATGCTATCTCGTCCGATGATGTAGTCTCATATATGTCATGTTTGATGCGCCTCGGGCGTTTATGCGTCATATGCTCAGAAACGACGTATAATACTCCTGAACCCACGAAGCCGCTTCGTCAGCGACATCCGGCTGGCGTTCTGTGTCCCAGCGACCGAGACTGCCGACATATCCATCAGGTCTGACGTTGATGAGGGCGACCTCCGAGGGAGTCATGTCTCCAATCCATTTCTGCAAGCAGTGTTTGCCGTTCGTACTCTGCTCTGGTACATTGTCGAGATAGACCGTCCACTTGCTCACCTTCAGGAGACGTGGTAGATTATCAATCTCAAAAAGATCCTTGTGCGATCCAGTCACGATCGCCGGCGTGAAGAGCTGGCTGGAAGCGAGGTAGCGGTCGGGCCGCACGTAGCTCTCCATGTCGCTCCAAGATCTGGGTTTCTTCAAATAGGAGAGTTCGGCTTGGGCATTAGATGCTAGCATCACCGAAATGGATGCACACACGGCGTGTAGAAATGGTAGTGCCTTGACAAGGTCCGGGCTTAAGAAGTACATTCGAAATTGTCCAAGCATGGGAATATCGAGCTGTATGTCCACCGGGTTGGCATCGATATACCTCGTCACTCTCGCTGGCGTCAGGAGAGAACCTGGTTGGAGTACAGTTTTCGTGGATGGCTGTCGGCTTAGTATGTTGGCGTTGTACTCGGCGCCGACTCCAGAGATGAACTTGACATTCTTCAAGAAGTTCTTCGCTAGAGCTGTTGGATCGCCGTCGTGGAAAGCATTCGCATGCTCATAGTCGAATTCGATAAGGTCTTTGGCAATCTTGCGACGTTCGTCTTCGTAGGTTAGCAGCAGTTCTGGCTTGGCCAAGCCTCTGATGGCGAGGTTGAGTTTCCAGGCGAGGTTGAGCGAGTCGTGCATCGATGTATTCATGCCTTGTGCAGCCTAGCATACCATAGATTGTCAGCTGCATCCAAGATCAAGCATAGTGCTACAAGCAATGCCTGGCGTCTTGATCTTCGATGGCGTACCTTTGGAGAATGAGTATGACTGGCGTCGCCAGCAATGAAGACGTGCTGAGAGGGGTCCGAGAAGCGCGAAGCAACTCTTTGGCCAACTTGATAAATGCCAAACCATTCTGCATGGATGTAATCAGATGCGATTCATGCTTGACCAAGATCGAGACATACCAATAGTCCTCCAGCTCAAGGTGTACGGCGAGAGTATAGCTTTAGCACGTTCCATGACATACTCTTGGGTAGCTTCCTCCTTAGGCAACCTTTCGCCATCTTCTGACTTGAGTTCGATGTACAGTCTCGTCAGGTTCCTCTCGCGAGGAATGCACAGCACATTGCCGTACTTGTGCGAGTATGCTACTGCTTTGCTCCAGAGGTCTGGAAAGTCTGTGTCAATTTCACCATCCAGTACGCCCCAGATTGCCTCAGAACTTGAACCCTCGGCGATGGCGTCTGGTATGCATTTGCGGACTTGGGAGTGTGCACCATCGCAGCCAACGAGGTAGTCTGCTCGGATAGTCTTTCGGCTGCCTTGATCATCGTACCGCACGTTGAGCGCTCTCTCTTGGCCTGGAGTCTTCTCGTAGTGCAGAAATGGAGCGCTTCTGCGTACTCCAACACTTCGGTCTTCTAGATCGCGCAGGAATACATCTTCCACCATGCCCTGATGCACAAGCAAGATATATGGATCCAGGAGATCGACGACTGGTGGATAGTGGACGTCTCGGTGAGTCCTTCTCATGGAACTTTCCGGACTTGAGCTCCAGAAGCAGATGTCATGAATGCGCGCGCCACGCTATCAGAGACCGTAGTCAGCCTTGGACAGTCCAGAGTCGACCTGGCTGGCATGGACAATCTCCACCTCAGCATGTCACGTTCGCCTGTGCGCGGCTTCTTGCGAGAGGTTGCATACCTTCAACAGACCGTCTGCCAGTCGCATCTGTCTCAGCGTTTCGATCGTCTTGGGCTGCAATCCATCTGCTCGACCGGTAGATGTCTTGTGCGGCCGGTCGTCCAATATGACAGTCTTTACACCGAAACGAACCAAATTGGCACTGGTGGCATTTCAGCAGCGATGTACAAGCAAGACGATACATAGCCAAACGTACGCAAGCATCAGGCCAGCAGGACCGGCACCCACTACGGCCACATCATAGTCGTCTTCTTCTGGGCCGCCGTGGCGTCCTTGCAATCTTCCAGGTGACATGTTCGTGTCGTGTTTCTGTGCCTTCGGATTGTCGTGGTAGCCATTCTGGCCTTGGGCTTCCCTTTTTCGACTCGGTATCATCACGGACCATGCTCAACGCACCATCTTTGCGACACTCCATCTTCACCACTCAAGAAGTACCCTGACCCGTCATCGTCTCGTGGTGAGATGGTCGGTGGATACAACTAGGCGAAGAAGTGGGGTGCAGGGAGGATAGGTTCGCCGGCATGTCGCCTGCCAATATTCTAATGCAACCTGTGCCACCTTCGTGCTCGTCCCCTCCTCGTACCTGCATGCATCACTCATCTGTGATGACCAACGCTGGCCAGCATCGCGCACCAGGATACAGCATGTTGCTGTTGCAGAATCCACAATGGGGGAGCGCCTATCAAGGGCCTATCGCCCATGCCTGTGTCCCTTCGTGGGAGCTGTGCTTGCTGGGTAGCTGAGGAGGACGCGTCGAAGGTCAGGCGATCATACGCGTAGAGGCCGCGGACGCTGCCAGCAGTGAGCAGGGAGGTCAGAATCTATCAGACGCTCGGCATTCGTATTATGGGCAAGAAGAGAGTCCTCGTCAGCTACGGTATGGCTGACTGCCTCATCTGATGCTTTGCTTGCTGACCATCATGTAGGTGTCGATATCGATGCCGTTGCAGGTTGGCTAGGCTCGTATGGCGGCGAAGACTCGACCTTGGACATATCGCGTGGTATATGGGCGGGGACCATCGGCACTCGCCGTCTGCTTAAACTCTTCGACAAGCATGGAATCAAGGCGACGTGGTTTATACCCGGGCATACTCTTGAGAGCTTCCCGGAGGATTGCGCTGCAGTAAGAGATGCTGGTCATGAGATTGGTCTGCATGGCTATTCCCATGAGAATCCAGCCGACATGACACTGGAACAGCAAAGAGATGTCTTGGACAAGACATACAAGCTGCTCACGGAGTTTTGTGGGAAGCCTTCACGTGGCTCCGTAGCGCCATGGTGGGAGACGAGTCGAGAGGGCACCGAGCTCATGCTGTCGTATGGCATCGAGTATGACCACAGCATGAGTCACGAAGACTGTCAAATGTACTGGTTGAGAACAGGAGATTCCTGGACAAAGATCGACTACACCAAGAGAGCGCATGAGTGGATGAAGCCACTCATCAAGGGCGAGACGACCGGCCTGGTGGAGATCCCTGGTAAGTGCCCAGAAGGCATCCAGTATTCGAGAGTAGGAGACGTTATTGACGGTCTAGGGTCTTGGTATATCGACGACTTACCGCCGATGATGTTCATCAAGAACAGCGCCAATAGTCACGGCTGGGTCAACCCAAGAGATGTGGAGGCGATCTGGATGGACCACTTTGACTATTACTACCGCGAATTCGACGATTTCGTCTTTCCAATGACGATCCATCCCGACGTCAGCGGAAGACCACATGTGCTACTTATGCATGAAAGGGTCATCAAACACATCAACAAGCACGAGGGAGTTGAGTGGGTTACGATGGAGCAGATGTGTGACGACTTCAAGAGCAAGAGCACGCCGCCCCCGAATGCAATGATGCCCGCGAGCAGAGCTGAGGTCGAGGCGATGCTCGAGCAACCAAAACAGGCAGACGACACGGACTATGTTTTTGCGTCGTAGCACTCATACGCTTTCAAAAGCTGCGCATCATGTTACAACATATGTGACAGTTCCTCGCTCATTCGCTGTTGCTTTCGAATCAGAATCTACGCTGACGACGCGAAGCAAACCCATGCGAATTAGTCCCCACTCCTACACAGCAGCCGATCCACGAGGCACTGGTGGCCGTCGGCACAGATGTAGGGAGATGCAGGCACCGCGTTGAACGTGGCTAAAATCTCGGGCATGCCTTTGGAGCACGGCACCAGCGGATCCTTCCCCATTCTTGATGGAGTCACGCCAATGCCATGCCGTAGTATACCCTTGAGCCACTGTCTTCACACCGTGGTGCACACCAGTTGTACATCAAGACACATCCATACTCGAAGTCATATTATCTCACTGAAGGAGCCTTCGACCTTCAGATTCAACGATCGCCTGTACCACTATGCCTGCCGCTGTTTCTCCACCACCATATACGCCATTGCGTGACACCAAGCTGTTCCAGCCGATCCAGCTTGGCAAGCTAACGCTGGAGCACCGCCTTGCCCAAGCACCTCTCACGCGGATGCGAGCGACCAAAGAAAGCGATGGCATAAGTGTCCCCGGCGATCTCGTCTTGGAGTACTACTCGCAAAGAGCAAGCAGAGGCGGCTTGCAACTTACAGAAGCCACGGATATCCGTCATTACGCAAGCGGATATCCTGGAGTGCCTGGCATCTTTACTGACTCTCAGATCCAGGCCTGGAGGAGGATCACGGATGCTGTGCATGCCAAAGGTGGTTTCATCTTTTCACAGCTTTGGCACACCGGCAGGGCGTCACCGCCGAGCTTTCGCGATGGTGCGCAGGCTTTCAGCGCCAGTGAAATACCCATTTCTGGCAAAGCGTTTGACGGAACCGATTATGCAGACAATGCTCCGCGTCCGGCTACTGTCGAAGAAATCCAAGACGTGACAAGGTCCTTTGCAGCTGCCGCAGAGAACGCGATGGAGGCTGGATTTGACGGTGTCGAGATACATGGTAGGTCGCTCTATTGATGTACCGCAGTACAGACCTGACTCGCTCGTAGGTGCCAATGGCTACCTTCTAGATCAATTTCTTCACGACAATGTCAACAACCGCACAGACCAATACGGTGGCTCTATCGAGAACAGAGTCCGCTTTCCACTGGAAGTAATAGAGGCAGTCTCGTCAGCCATCGGATCTGATAAGGTTGGCATCAGACTTTCGCCTTTCAACTATTTCCAGGATACGAAGGACAGTGATCCGATGGCACACTGGGCATATCTTTGCGAGCGAATCGCGAGTTTGCCAGAACATCTTCGACCAGTCTATGTGCACAGTGTCGAGCCTCGCTTCGATGAGGTCCTCGACGAGCAGGCAAAGATGGACGCACTGTCGGCGTACACGGATGGGATCGCCCCTGAGGCAGAAGCTACTCGCAAGACACTGCATTCGTTCGAGCCGCTCCGCCGAATCTTGCAAAAGGGAAATGTCAGGTTTCTCACTGCTGGGAACTTCAACCGCGACAATGCAGTGCCAAAGCTGGACGCCGATGGTGCGGATGTGATCGTGATGGGTCGTTGGATGATTTCCAATCCCGACCTGCCTAGAAGACTGGCCGATGGGCTCAGACTGAACGACTACGATAGGACCACATTCTACGGCGCGGATCCACCACAGAAGGGCTACACCGATTATCCATTCTTCGGACCTTCTGCTCCGTGATCACGGTCTTGACTCTGGGAGACATCGCATTGGCCGGTTGGCCGGACGAATGTGGATAGGCACAGCCGGCTCAACCAGCCGAAGCAGGCCGAATGCTCCGAGATAGAGCTAGATGTCAATTCTAAAATTTACATTCAAACATTCCCCTTGAAGCTCCTCCCACTCTTGACCAAAGGTGGAGACACACTGGGATCACCCTGGTCTAGTTCTACTTCTGTAGATCG